>CM050163.1:350591948-351791948 GCA_027410445.1 Discoglossus pictus | reverse complement strand
ATTCACAAATGAAAACATTTATCAGCCTCGGACAGAAATGATTTTTTTTTTTTTTACTTTCAATTGCTGTGATGAAAATTGAAGGTGCTGATGTATTTGTAACAAACCTGAGCAAATACACCTTGTGCACATACGATACACTATACTTCTACTCATAAACCATCTTCTTGCCACATGGCAGAGTTTGCTTCTTGATCATTTCTACCTCAGTATTTGAGACCAGTTTGCCAAACCTTTAGGTACTTTAGCTCAGTACAGTTTAGTCACTCCAAAAGAAGTTGGTTTCATCTTGCAGAGCATTAAAAATGTTTTATACATTGAACTAGCCACTTTTCTCTACAGTAAATCATTTTTTGAGTTATTTGGCATTAGAAAAGATAGAGTACAAATGAGAATTTCTCACATGACTATGGTGATAAATTAGTGTATAAAGAACTTAACTTGTTCACTGCAAGTGTTCATTCAGATATATACATGGATATTACAATAAAAACATCACTGATGCGTTTTGTAGAATTAATATGCATATGTATACAAGTCGAGTGGAGATGGAGAAATGAAATATGAATGACAGAAAGGCTGAAATAACTGTACAGACACCGTTATCATTTATTTTAGAATGTGAGAATAGCTCGTAGAATCTCTGGTCCCAGGTGTACAGAAAAAAAGCAAAGAGGAGAAAAGATCATCAAGATCAAAGAGGCTTGGCTCTGCTTTTAGATTCCATTATGTTTTGTACAAAAATACAATACTGGCAAAGCTGGGTGTTAAAGTGGCAATAGAATTGTGTCTTGTGTAGAGTACAACGCAGAATGAACTTTGCATCGCTCATTCATATTCTAAGAGAATGGATAGCATGACACGACCAGAGACTCATGGGTAGGACTCCCACTACTGCAGGGATGCTGAGGTTCAGGCAGCATGCACTCAGTATGATAAGTGTAAAGTTTAGCTCTATAATGGCATGACATACCTTTGACTTTATGTACATTAGTGAGCTTACGGGTGTGGTACAGTGACAAAATCATTGATATTGCCATAGTGTATATGGCCCAAAGGGCACTCTGGCTGTATTATGGCATTAAATTATAAAGACAATGTATCAAATGGAATACACAAATAGGACAGCTGGATTATTTGAAAAAAAAAAATACACTTTTTACTTAAAATGATATAATCAGTTGATTTTTTATTACACTTTTTACATTTTGTTGACAAATACCTCACATTGTAATTGATAGAATATATATTTATGGCTAAATGCCCCTGTGGCCCAAATGCTTCTATGATGCATGTAAAAAACTTGTTTGATATATTACACATTTTTATGGCATGACAAATAAGACTTTTTTTTCGTTTAAGAAAATGATCAATAAAGTATCACAGAAAGAGATTACCCTATTTTTCGGTATACAATATGATATTTTTTGCCAAAATGTTGAAGTTTAAAATAGGGGGGCCGTCTTATACACGGAATACAGCACAGCCGAGCCAGCAGCAATACAAGTAGCCACTAGATGGCGTTGTCGCTGTTTTAACTGTGGAGCCATTACTGTAACAGTGTGGTGGAGGAGGAGGCGGAGGAACAGAGCAGGTAGGAAAGAGCTGATGGTGAGAACCGGGGGATGTTGTGGGAGAGGCGGACTCCTCCGGCTCTGTGTGAGTGAAAAATGCAGCCATGTATAAGCTGTGTGTTCATTATGGGTGTGTACTTTATATACACCGTCTAGGTATGTATCCATGTACATGTATGTGCGGAGCTTCATCTAATACATGTGTGCTTGGGCTTTATATATACACCATCTAGGTGTGTGAGTACATGTAAATGCATCTGCAGAGGCACATCTCATAATACATGTGTCATGTTTGATAAAGCTGCATATAGGTATACCTTTCGGATAAGAGTGCAGATACGTTTGCAGTAAAAAACATATAAAACAAATCTGGTATATCTATCATACATTTTGATGTTACTGATAAGAAATGTTAAAATACACTGCATTAACAGTTTGTTGAGCACTAGCCCATAAAAATGTCAGAAAATGATTAAATCACCTAGTAAAAACGTTTATATATACGAGTCTACCATGATTGCATATTTATTTCTTAATTTTGGGCTCAAAAAATAGGGGTCATCTTATACACAGAAAAATGCGGTAAATAGGGCACTATACATCTATATGGAGGTCCAACTTTACATCACAGACTATTATAATAAGCACATCAATTAGCATGATTAAATCAACTTAATTATTATGTGCTACTGTAGTGTTGACAAAGTTAAGTTATCATAAACATCTATATTAGTAGTGAGAGGGCTGGAACAGTACTTCTTACATTATGACTGCTATGTTTCACTTTACATAAGATGCCAGGTCACACAACATCTTGTGGCTTATAATAAGGGCAATATATCAGACAATGCATGTATACTGTATTTGTTAAATTGTTTTAAATGATTAGATATATGTTTGCAATAAGCTCATATAACTATACTTGATAATAGGCAAAATGTTTTTAGAATATATAGAAAGCAAAGCATTCTTACATGTATTGCTGAATACATGCAATTACAAAAAAAGCTACCATTTTAGTTTATACCGATCTACTTCTTCATGTGGGAGTAGTTCTTGAATGCAGAGGAAATAATCACTGCTATAAAGGGAATATGGCAAATGAAGACACAATTTATTTCAGCAGAACTAATGGAGATCTCATTAATTTATAGTGACACTCCCTGCTGAGAAAGCACCTCAGAAAATGCAATAATACAACACAATAAAAAATACCTGCATATAAATGTTAATACATTAAAGGTTATATTTTTCTTTTTCATTTCTATAAATATTGTTTTAACAAGTCCTTATAGGCTCAAGTTAAACATTATAAAATGATATATACAATTAAAATGCGTTTTAAAGGATAGGTGCAAATGGCTTAAAATCTTCCTCCAATCTATAGTTTAAGATAAAGCATATTCTCAGAGCATTTCTTTGCAGTTTTCTTAATTAGCCCTTTTACAGGATGTGTGACTATACCATATTCCCAAGAGTTAAACGGCAATTTGAAGTAGAAGGCTAAGGATCCCATGTTGGGTTAAACCACTATTATTTAAGTTATCTAAATTATTCCCATAACATCTGTAATTATGGTTGCAAGGTACTACAGGGACAGACCAAGATAATTATCAGGTTTAGATAAAAAATGTTATGCTTTCTGTGGAAAATATTTTTTGAGTCTTTGTATATATACTGTGCAGTAAGATCTTTTTTTCATAATGCTTTGGACATATGTATTTTTCTTTCAGATCTAAGAGGTAATACTTCATAGACATACTTAATAGATCATCTCACAAGCAAAAGAAAAAGATAAATAGGTTATAAAGGTATAAACCAAAAGCACAGTAATTAATACTTATCTTAACTTTGCATTAATATTTGTTATGCCACAAGTATCTATAACTTAGTATTTCCTCCAATTAATTTCAAGGTTAAGATTTTAATGTAAATATATATCTTTACTCAAGACAAGTGACTAATCCACTGCTTTGTTCATCTACAAGCAGGAACATCTTTACGTAAATCAGTAATACCCTGAATAAAAAGGTGTCTTTATAAATGGAATGGACATTGATTTTCAGCACATTAGACTCACTTTAACAGCAGACCTAATTTTTACAAAATGCAACCAGAAGGAAAAAATATAAATTTGAATTTGGAATATAGGGACACAATCTGTACACACTGACATCCCCATACATTAGCATGGAATATTAAAAATAGTTTTAAGTGTGATATGGAAATGTGTATCAGAAAAAGAAGTAGAGTTAAAAATGTTTATATATATATATATATATATATATATATATATATATATATATCAAATATATTAACCTAACTTGGTACAAGCTCCATGATAAGGTGTATACTTGTACAGGGGAAGTGGCTGCCATCTTTATTGACAAGAAATCCTAAAAAAAAAGGAATTGTCAATGATTGGACATGTGGCTACAAAGAGCAATTCTAGAATAAATCAGGAAAAAAAACTTTTAATATTGTCTCAATTACAAGGACTGTAACTGTTAATACACTGCTTTACGTTTAATTCAAAACATAAAAAATAAAAAAATAGACGTCAACATGAAAATCTTCTACAGCCAGAAAGGTAAAAGACTGCTGTTCTTAGCATAGTACAAAAACCAACAAACTAGGTACGGGCCACAGTATGGTCAAGTGCTTAACTAAATAGAATACAACATCTTAAAATTAAAAACCTTTATATATACAACTGGGGAAACCACAAAGCACTTAAAAAGAGAAATGTCTGGTAATAATGCTGTGATACTCAAGAACAGACTCTGCCAATGCAGATAACTCAAATCATAATGATGATATTAACTGTGTTTAGTAACATATGTGACCCCACCACAACAGCACTATAATACACAGACCTGAACAAGACCTTAATTTAGAACCAAACCATTATTAGACAATAGGACTATGTCTTGATAATATGACTTCCTACTTCAAGGATTACATACAGTAGGTCACAAAGACAGGCTAAAAAATCACAAAGTCACGCTCACAGCCTTGAACAAATGCAAAGTCAGAAAAAGCCTATGTCCCTATTGTGACCTCCTATCTAAGGGCTTTGGTGTGCCCTACAACCTTGCTAAGATCCCTATAATAAAAGCCAAATAGGCCACAAGCAAATGGTATAATGAAAAGGTCAATAATAATAAAATAAAAAAACAACAGCATTCATTCAGCTAAAATGTAAAACCATCTTTAGCCTAATTAGAACCTTGATAGGATTTATACATAGAGCACCCTCACAAATACTATAATACAATTTATCTCTGGGATAACAATCCCCATAGAATGATATATATGGAGGGACACAGCTCTAATAGAAAATAATGGCCTGATGGATCAAATCCAGACAGTTTCGCCAGCAACTGGCTTCATCAAAGGCTAAGGGCCTCATGCTATTAACGGCCGTAGGAGATGCGTGGCCGCAAGGACCGGCTGCAGGCCTATTCTATTCCCTTGCGGCCGAGGGCTCCGGCAGGCTTGCGGCCGGCGCCCTGTTATCCCTTGCGGCCGCACGTGCCGCAGGAAAGCCTTTGATCTTACACGGCCGCAAGAGTTTTGGCCGCAAGAAAGCCACGGTTGCTATTCAAATGCTATGTAAACCCTCTCGTCATGGCCGTAATTATCTAAAACCGAAGCCGCAGCTTACTTGCACCAATTAAGCACATAATAAAGCCATCCTGCACTTTGATGAGACGATAAAGTGATTGGAGGTGTTAGCATTCATAGCACAACATTCCCCTACACTCAAATCTGAAAATCATTTTTAGTTTAATTCATGTCAAATGTCCGTGGACAAAGTCCCGGTGGCTTGGAGCACCTCAGACCCGCAACGGCTGCGGGATTAGCCTCCGTCAAGTCCGTAAATAGGTAAAATAGACCCACGGGTCGTAAAGGGCTTACTTACAAGTCGTAGCATAGAAAAGCCATCCTGTACTTTTATTAAAAGTGAAAGTGATGTTTGGTTTTAGAATTAATAGCTCAACATTCCCCTACTCTCAAATCCGCAAATAAATATGTAAAATAACGTGTAAGATATATAGATATATAAATATATCTTTATAATAAAGTGAAAAAGTGAAGAATGAATATCCTCAAATAACGTCTTGAAAACAGAAAAGAAGAAAAAAAGAGAGAAGAGAAAGAAAAAGAACTAAGGGGAATTTTGAATCAATCTATGAAAAATAAAAAGTGACAGTTAACTGTGATTGAGCTTAAATAATAAACAAAAAAAACGAACAGATATAACTGGAAAATAAGTGCACATTGAAAGTGCTTGGTGTATAGAGCTATGATCTAAATAAATATTAATTTTAAAGATATATAAATGTATACACAAGAGTGGTAGTATTCATAAAAAGTAGGCAAAGGAAAAACCTTCATTTAGGCCCATAGGGCTCTATGTTTTATGTTGATAAATCCATTTTGATTCTTTCTGAAGTAATACCCGGTCAAGGTCACCTTTCCTTGGGCCTAAGGTCACTTGATCAATTACACAAAATGTCATTCTCTCAACTTTATTGCGATGATTCATCTTAGAATGTCTGGCAGCTGGGGTATCCAGTTCATTACGGACATAATATATGTTCCAGAATATGCCGCCTCAATCGGCAGATGGTTTTGCCTATGTAAAGCTTATGACATGGGCACTATAGAACATAAACAACACCTGTAGATAAACAATTATAAAAAGTGTTGATGGTATAAGATCTCTTGTCTAATGGATTAACAAATATTTTAGTAAATTTTATAAAACTACAGGCTTTGCATCTGTCGCAGTAAAATGTGCCCTTCAGCGAATTTAACCAAGTTAGATTTGTTTTTTTTGGCTTGATAGTGAGTTACATTATCCTTAACATTATATATATTAACACATTGATTGACGGGATCGATATTACACAAAAATTAGACTGGAAATAAAGTATTTTTGGGGGCTGATTTGCAAGCTTGAGAATTAATTCTAAGACCTAACATCACTTTCCCCGCCAGTGATCTTGATGCAATTTAATAGCTAAATTGGAAATGTAGCGGTTAGGGGGTTGAGATGTAGAGTCTTAACCCGCAAGTTGTCTGCGCGTTGCTTTAAGATGCTAATTAATTGTAGTAAGTCTTACAGGCTACGATTTACCACGTAGAAGGATTTTAATGGGGCTGCTTGTTCCTTCGCTGTGATTAATATATTTTTTAGTTCACATTGGAACTCAAAAGTGGGATCTTTTGGTAAAATACTATATGTAGATGTATCATTCAAGATTCAAAAACACATTTTGAGATAATCCAGACTGTCTAGCACAGCAACATTACCCCCTTCATCAGCCTGTTTTATAGTTATAAAGTCATTCTTTTTAAGTTCATCTAGTGATTTTCTCTCCTGGAAGTGAAGGTTTTTAACTCTTTTTGATCTTTTTCTATTCGCATAGAGTTGTTCAAGATCTTCCTTGACAAGTTTCAGAAATACTTCCAGGTTGGCATATTAGTTGAAACTAGGAGTAAAATTACTCTTTTTCTTAATTTTGTTTATATTAAAGCCGCTCTGGTCACCTTGTTTAGTTTAATTTTCTGTAAGTAAGCTCATGAGATCTTTAAGGGTACCTATATCCTCTTCCAACAGGCCCAAACCTAGAATTTGTCTTTCCTCTTTTTTTCTTATAAAATTTGTGTAGTGTCAACTTCTTGGCAAACAAATGAATGTCTTTGATGGTAGTAAATAAACTAGGTTGGGCCGTTGGTACAAAAGAGAGGCCCTTTTTAAGGACAGACTGGTGATAATTATTTAGGGAGAATTTTGATAGATTAATAATGTTGTTGTTGTCTACAGGGTATTTTTTATCAAGACCATTTCCCACTCTAATATCAGATGCTATCATTGGATGTTGAGAGGGGAGAGAAATATATGACATATGAGATTTTGGACCTGAAAGATCTGATCTCTCCTTGATCTGTACTGTGTTCGTCTTTTTGGGCCTTGCTCCCTCCCTAAAAAAGTATCCATTGACATCAGTCCCACATTTCAATGTGTAATTGGTCTTGTTGGATTACCACTGAAAGTTGGTAACTTATAACTGAGTTGGGAACCAGTTTTCATAGCAGATTCAACTAAATCAGAGTATTCATGCTCTGAGGAAGTAATATCAGAGTGGTTAGAATTATTACCAAATCTACTAATCCTAAAAACTTTTCCCACTTTATAATCTTGTTGGTCTCTTAGATATTTTTTCTGTTTCCTACTGATTATTTCCTTTTTAAATGTATCTGTTAGAGTTCAAACAACTGTTTAAAGAATCATACTCCGTTTCTGAGTTACATTTCTCAATTTCTTGATGGCACTTTGAAACTTTTTGATTAATTATTGTCAAAGTTGCCTGTTCTGTTTCTATGATCAAATTGATCAGTTTTGTAGAACAATCTGTTACTATCTCAAGCCATTTTTTCTGAAAATTATCATTTAATAAGTGAGAAGCTGGGATCAGTTGAATTCTTAGTCCACTAGGGATTATTGAATTATTTTGATAATTTTGTAAACTGGAAATTTCCCATATATTTAACCCTTAGGTGTTTATGCATTTCTTTAAATGCTTGTGAGATTGTTCATGACTAGTGATCACGTGGGTATTGCTAAATCCCACTTGTTAGAGTTAATGTTAGCCATAGTTAATTTATGCAAATTCAAAGAGGACCACAAACTGGATTAAACCAAAATACTGATATGAACAAAAATGAACCAACTAGGTGCAAGCCATAGTATGGTCAAGTGCTTAACACTAAATAGAATACAACATCTTAAAATTAAAAACCTTTATTTATACAACTGGGGAAACCACAACGCACTTAAAAAGAGAAATGTCTAGTAATAATGCTGTGATACTCAAGGAGACACTCTGCCAATGCAGATAGTTCAAATCATAATGATGGCATTATCTGTGTTAAGTAACATATGTGTCCCACCACAACAGCACTATAATATACAGACCCAGTTGTATAAAGAAAGGTTTTTTCATTTTGAGATAGTGTATGCTTAGTATAGTACATATATATTACTATGTACTGTTAGCCTTTGTATGAATCCAATAATGGAGTCAGTAAAGCATCTGATAATCAGTGCTGTAAGAAACTCATTTATTTATGACATCTATCTTCTGGAACTATAAATATAGTAGAATTTTTGATAGTACAGAGACTGAACAATTATTACTTGATCTCTGCTTAGTATCTATTAAGTAAATACATACTTTATGTCATCAAAATGTACTCAGAAATCTCATAAAGGCTCCTGTAGGGCAGACTGAGTGCACTTAACTAAAAAATAAAATAAATCTCCTCAATGTTGATATGGTCGACCTCTGGTGTTGCTCTTTAGTTCAGGTGGTTAAAAAAAAAGTGCACCAACAGTAAATATATTCTATCCTAATGAGCAAAATGTATCTGGATAGAAAAATAGATAATACCACAATATGTAATTAAAAAAGAAAACTCACTGACTCACAAAAAAATGTTTCAGTCGGAGTAACAATCACTTAAAACACTAGAAAAAAAAATTGTTTTCCTTCTGTAAACAAGTACTTTTTAAATTCAAGGCTCTGAGTAATATGCAGCCTATTATGGAACCCTCTGAATGTTCAGACTCAGCATTGTTGTTTACAATTCCGTTAAAATTCTAGGAAAAAATGTCAACCACTTGAACTGCCGACCTGAGCCCTTGGTTTGTAGAGGATTATTTAATGGATTGGCACAAACTATCTGAAGGTGAAATTAAAGATAATTACATTGTTTGACATTTGTATATAATCTATGATAATTAGGGTATAGTGCAAAACAGAGTAAACTGTACATTTTCTACCTGTAAAAGGGAAACACTATTTAGAACTATATTTTATGGATGGCTTGTTCTCTTAATAAGCTATTTTCTAGGGGTCATGTCTTAATGATGTTTACTTTGGAAATGTGATATTCTTTATAAAACTCGACAGGTCAGAGCTCTTGTTATCTCATGGGCTCATTTAAAATGTAATTAGATTGCTGTACAAGGTAAAGTATGCATCTTATACTTAAATATTTAACCTAAAATCTGGGTTTCATACAGAAGCACATACAGTATCCAATTATTTATTTCATATACTTAGGGCCTCATTCTATTATCGGCCGTAAATCGGCCGTAAGGCTGCGATTCCTTGCGAGGGTTCTGTTCACTCGCGATTCTATTATACGGCCCCGCAAGGATCTCCTTTTACGGCCGGCCGCATATCTTGGAACCGGCCGTAATCTGTGAAATGTAAAAACTCAAATATAAATTCAAGCCTGCACTGTACAGCTCTGTAAATGCTAGGGATAATATTGGGGGACATGAGGATTAAAAGGAACCCACTCTCAAGCTTGCACATCTGCCCAAACCCGAGTTCAAATTAACTGTTTATTTTCCGGCTGCGGCGTGGGTGTGTCTGAGGTGCTCCAAGCACTCTGGACTTTTTACATGGATATTTTACGGATAGTAAAAATAAAATATTTTACGGATTTGAGTACAGGATAATTATGTGCTATTTTTGCTAACACCTAAAATCCCTTTATAGTCTTCTCAAAGTGCAGGATGGCTTTATTTGAGCTATTTTATGTGCTTAATTGGTGCTAGCGAGACCTTTTTCCTGCAAGTAACTGCGGCTCGCTTTTAGCCTTGCAGAGAGGTTTCCCGGAGCAATTGAATTGCAAATCTCTTGCGGCCGTTTTAGATCAAAGGCTTTCCTCCGGCGCGAGCGGCCGCAAGAGATAGCAAGGCACCGGCCGCAAGGCTGCCGGAATCCCCGGCCGTAAGCGAATAGAATAGCCGAATAGCTTGCGGCCGGTCCTTGCGGCCCCGCAACGGCTGCGGCCGCTAATAGAATGAGGCCCTTAATGTGTCAAAGAAACACAGCTACGAAGCATAACTAATAAGAAATTACCTTTAGTTTATAACCATGATTGGCTTGTCTTATAGCACCCTATTATAGCCAGTTTATGTCTTTGTCAGAGGGAGATTTTCAAAAGCTACCTTTCACAAGTAATAAAAAGTTTCTAGCTTCACACATCATTTATTTAAAATAACTAAAATTTAAAAAAAATAAAACTTGCAGTGTCTTACTAATTAAACAACTGGATTTCTCCTTTCCACTGCCAATCACATTGAAATATGCACACAAAAAAACAAAAAAAAACACATTTTAATCTTTTAATTTATTGTAAAATGAGAACATGCAAGTTGAACATGCAATATGTAAAGATATAGCCCTGCCAACTTCCTGAAAATATATGATGTAAATATACATGCAAACAACATTAATATGCAACAAATCATATCAGTATGCTTGGTACATATATTTATTAAGGTTGGATTTGCTAAGTTCCTCTCTTTATTTGTCTGAGATGTCTCTGCTCCTAATAATCAATTCCTTTCCATGCCAGAATACAGTAATGAATGATCAGCTTCCAGTGGCAGGTGCATGTCTCAATGTCCCACCATGTTAACATTTCTATGAAGACCCAGGTTACTGACACTCTCTTAGAAGGTTGTTTAAAATGATTAATTACTTTTTTTAAAAGCCAACAATACATAAACATTGCCAGATTATAAAGCCCCGAAATGCTCTGATAGAACATGGACTTCAAGAACAGTACAATGTTATAGTTCAATGTCTTATATGTTATATAGGAATTTTGGAGAATGTTTTATGTCTAAACTATATTATCACTTATACATAGAAGAGGACATGTGTATCTTTATCCATGGGACGCTATATCAGATATAAATACAAATAGATGCAACATGTTCTGGTATGTAGTAATAATCCTCAAGTTAGACTTAAGAAGCTTAGAAAGGAAACTGTATAATTAAAATTAAACTAATAATGTGACAAGACAACCAGAAAAATTGTATACTTGTGTTGTGATGACCATATAGGAAAAGATAGTTACCTCTACATGATGAAATGACAGTTGGTTACAAGTTGAGGATATGCTTGGTTATCTTAATCCCTGATATGAGCAATGGAACTTGTTTTAATTTTTCCTGTGGTACTTTTTTGCCGTCCATGTTTTATATGTAGAATTAATAGAAGCAGGTGTTTTTATTCATTTATTTCAGTAAACAATATCTACAGTGCTAAACATAGTCTCCTGTCCATGCTTATAGCTATGGGGAGGCTGGGGCTAGATATTAAACATAGCATTTTATACCCCGAGTAGATCTATATGGGGCCATAGATAATATTATGCAAATTGTTTTATTCAACATGAACTCATTGAAGCATGTTTCAAAGGAATTAACATCCAGCAAGAGTTAACACATCTATATTTCTAATTACTGTTCGACTTTGAGAAATCTTCTTAGTTTCCACATATTTTATAATTGATAAACTAAAGAAAAATACTTGACGGCTTTCAGCTTTATTCTGCTTTAATCACATTCATATGTTATTCAGGTGCATTTAAACAAGAGTATAATGCCAACATGCTGATTTATTCTCAGCGTGCCACAGACTCAATAAACAAACATACTGATAGAATGGGATTTATAAGGAACAAAACCCACTTTAATATGCATATGCTCCACCATCAGTGAAAGGTTTAACATCCACTCAACACTGTCAATCCTGGTTGATTAGAATATTATAATTATGGCCTGCTGTGATAAATGAATGGGGTTTTAGAAAATAAAATATGTTGTTATCCTACAGAAAAAAAATAAAAAAAATCCTACTGTGTTTTAATTAAGTCGGTACCGTGTTCTTTATACTGATGTCATTACTAGAATGGTCATTAACAACTGGTAATGGCAAATAATATCTATGTGTCAAGGTATTTGCCCAAGTTGTATCAGTGACTCATATTTGCTATGGCTATAGGCAGAAATGTGACAGATCATGGAAACTTAACTCTGAATATTCTGGGTGGATTAGCTTGAGTGTGGTTCATTAGTCAGTGAGGGAGGGGGAGAGCTCACAAATCTACTCCATTTAATGTTTATAACCTTAGAATATCTGCACTTTCAATGTAAATTTCCAGTCATGTTTATTATCATACTCTTCTTCTATAAAATGTTTATTTTAAAAAAAATGTATTATTGCTAGGGCCTTTATTGTACTACTGATTTGCCCCCCAAAACACCCAACAATTTAATTGAGCAGGACCGAGCTAAGTAAATGTTATCTGCAGATAATATATTTGACAATTAGGCTGTTAAATGAAAAAAAAGTTTTATGTCTTATCAATCCAGACAGTATTGTTGATCGACTTAAAGCACTGTATGAAAGTTGTTTGCTTTTTAAAGGCAAACTGGCCATGTAGGTATGTAAAAAAATGAGAATTGAGCATTTATTAAAAAAATAACAACTTTTATTTTCTTATTTTTAAAACATTTAATTTTGATTCCATAAGACTCTATCTGAAGCTCCGATCAAGCAGTAGCCTTCATCCTGTGAGGACCCCAGAAGCAGCTCTCTGCACACACCCATACAATCTGCATAGCATCCTCCTAGAGTTACTCTACAGCCAAGGAGGAATGTAGAGCTTGATCAGAGTGAACATGGAATACAAATAAAATGTTTTAAACATAAGTTTGATTTTTTTTATTAACATGCTTAATTCTCAATTTTAGGCACACAAAGGAAAAAAATATAAAACAAAATAAAAATTAATACAGTGCTGATTTAAGGATAAATCCCTCTCGTTCTTCACAAATCAGAGTTTTCTCCAGTTCCTTTCCTTTTGTTTTCTCTCAGTCGAGGAATGTGTTTTTTGTAACAAATATGTGTGTATGGAGTATTTCGAGCATCATAGCAAATAGTGCTAAAATTAGCTAACAGTGCTGCATCATTTTTCAAAAATATAATATTAAGAGATGCACAAGTATGGTCATTCTGACTGTCATGGTGGATTCTTCCTTTCCAAATGATAAACATAGATAGATCTATCCACCAGGCCGGCAAGTACAACAACATGCCTAGTGAAAGGAACCTGCGGGGTCCATTTTTGAGCATACATAATGGAGAACATACTTTGAGTTACTTTCATGCAGTAATTCTGTAGTGTCAGACTGCAAGCGGTTCCCTAATGTTGACTCTACCATATCCCTAAGTACATTCATTTGCAAATCAGTATGTGACTGTGGATAATCCCAGTAGGTTTCTTTCAATTGTACATGTTTTATAAGAAATCAGAGGCCTTCAGAATAATAACAGAGGGGGACTGACGACTCCTCCTGTTATTTCTCTTCACAGCAGGGCCCAATGGAGATGCTCTGCTTAAATCTACCATATTGACCTTGCTGTGAAAAGACACAGACTAAAAATAATATAAATGCACCTTTCTTTATACTTCACACTGAAACGTGCACAAACAATTTGAATGTTAAAAAAACTATAATAGCTTACTAAGAAGGGCTCCCCACAGTGTGCTTAAATGGCTAGTAAATCCTCCATTTTTTTAAATTGAAAAAAAGTGGAACCACTATCAAAGGTCCAAATATAGTACTTCAAACACTAGTTTCTCCTGCAATACAAGGTTTATATAGTGTTTAAACACACAGGGCCTCATTCAATTGCGATTTGGCCAATTGAATAGGGCTCTAAATAAGCACATAACATATATTTTTTAAAGAAGTTTTTAGTTAGTAAACATCTATCCAAAAGCAAGGTTTTCACTAACTAAAAACATATTTTAAAAAAATATGCTATTTGCTTATATAGAGCCCTATTCAATTGGCCAAATCGCAATTGAATGAGGCCCACAGTATTTTAAATGTACAACACTATATTGTTTATTAAAGGTAAGATTAAAGTGACTGTAAAGGTACTATACAATATATGTACGCGGAACTAGTTAGGATGTTGGGAAGATAAGCCTATCTGTACAGAGAACACACATGTATTTTTGTTATTATTATTATTAAACAATACTGAACCTTAAATTCTTGACTTCTGCAAAGTTTCAAGCTCTCGTTTCAGCACTTTGACGAGAACCAAATACTAAAATAGATGTTTCTTTGCTATGTTGCCCTCTGCTGTGACCAAAAGCTTTATTACACAGCAGGTCTATCTTTCAAAAACAACCACGTTAAAATAGATAAGATCTGATCAGCAAAAAATGGAGCACATTGTACACTCAGGACTAGGAGTTGAAGTGGAAGCACTGCATGCTATGTGACATTGTGGCAAAAGGTAAACAGCAGCTTTAGACTAGTCAGGGAGATGATCGTGTTCATGACGCGTTTATGTCAAAAATGAGGAAGCAAAAAAAAAAGTGAAAGGGTAATATTATGTAGGGAAAAAATGAAAGGACCACTGAAGATTCATATTTGTAGGGTGCCCTTTTAAAAAACATAGATAAGGGACAAAACTTTTTTCATAAATTAAAAAAATAATAATTACGCCTGTTAATATCTAAAAGTACATTTATTTATTTTTATGTGGGGAGGGAGGGGAAAGTTGAATTTGTTTGAGCCTAAATGGATTATATATGGGAATCGTGCAGGTAAATATATACCCAGTTCTACTGAAAAGTTTCCATAATGTTGTGGAACTTACAATAGGATCAAATGGGAGTGCAAGTCACAATAGAATATCTTACCCAGAACATAATTAAAGCAATGGATGCGCATAGTATGGAAAAACATATACTGTATAACAACTAATACAGTAAAGGATGTATTTATTTGTAATGTTACATAGTAATTATGGTTGAAAAAGACTTTCAGTCCATCAAGTTCAACCTTTTAAGATCTCCTCTGATCTGCAATATGCGGAATCAATATTAATTAATGTTTTACAACCATTTTTCCTATTATAAAGTCCAGTTTTTCAAAAGAACATATGACACTTCTATCGTCTTAAACTATAACGTTGAATGTGCACATACATCAGTGCTTGACAAATCCAGATACCAAGGAGTTTGTGGCTCCTACACTTTTATAGCTAGCTCTTATTCTTATTTTTAGTTATTCTACATAAAACCAAATGAATTGTTCCATCTCTTCAAAAAGAAAGTATGATTTACTACTCACTAGTCTGGAGACAATTACATTTCATAGGAACTTGTCAAACCTATTTTTGTTAAGTTTCATATATTATAAGAACACAAGAATGGCATATCCCAATCCTTTTAAGAACTCTTGCCATAGGCCTAACCTTTCCTGTGTACGCACTATGGTAATGCTTCATAAAGCACCATATGTCATACTGACCGGTCTAGAAAATAATTCATTTTGCTTTTTTTAAATGTGCATATCTGAATATTTTTCACTTGAAAACGGTATTTAGTACACACCAAAACAAACAAAAAAAAACATTAAAAATAGGATGTACGGAATGAAATACATTTGATATATTTCAGCATAAAATGGTTAGCGTTTCAGAAAGAAGCTTGAAAGCACAAATCCAATTTTGCAAGGCATATTGGAGATAATATGCAATTAAAACATTATTATTTTTAAACCTCATGTCAGAATTTGGTAGTCTAATTCAACGTGAATACATATTTTAGTAAGAGGACCTATGCTCCACTGCTCATTTTACTAAAAACAAGTTTAATTTAATGAAAAATAGTAATCTATTTAATTATTATTTAGAAAATTATTTTTTTTATTTGCTAACTAAACACTAACATATTTAAACAAATTTTATTAAATGTTCTGTGCTAGCTACCTGAACTTTATCTATAAAACTTGTTTTTGGTAAAGAAGAGCATACCACTGATTAACAGTTTGCCAATTAAGCCAAATATTTCTAAGATGGTCAAAGAATGCATATATTTTTCCATAGCATATATTAAAAAAGGATTTTTGCTTTCAGTAGAAAAAAAACACACAGAAGAAAATAAAAACAGCAAGCAAAAAGAATATAAAGGCAGCTTAAAACATGCAGAACAATCATAAAAAAGATGATGATATTAAGAGAACCACTTACATGGCTGTTGAGAAGAGAGCTTCGGTGACTCGATAGACCGTCAGACTTTTGCAGCGTCTCAATCGCCATTTCAATCTGATAATAGATGTCATTGGAAAAGGCTCAAGACAAGATAGCATTAAAAAAGCAAAGCAACATCGACAGACTGCTTAAAAGTTTATCAGGTGCCCTATACAAAATTGGTGTCAACAAATCATAGAGTACAAAAGAAAAATACAAACATGCATTTCATTACCCCAGCTCCCGCCACCAAATCATAGAGAGGAAAAAGCCTTTACAAAACATATTAATACACGTAACCAGAAACAAGAAGGTTCTTATTTTATCACATGTGAAATGCGTATCATGGAGTTTTTCTTCCAGAAATCCCTTTAGAAATCATTAGTGATTTTGGAGAAAACCTTTGACACAGTTTATTTTTCCACAGGCAAAGAAAATAAGTTAAAGGAAGAAAATCAATACAATATTTAAATGTACATGTCCATTAAAAAAAATATTTCTCTAATTTTTATAAAGTCCATTTATATATGAAATGTCATATTGGAATGTATTAATAATGTAAGATTTTTGATGATTGTTTTATGTCAAACATTAAAATGGAAGATAATAATGTTTAACTGGTCAGTTACGGTGTTGTTGTTCTTCAAAAAGTACTGTTTTGAATTTATCTAAAAATTATTTGCTGTCTTTATTATTATTAGCTTTTATATTTGTAACGCCAACATATCTGGCAGCGCCATACAGGGGTTAAGTACAATGAAGAATACAATATTAAACAAGGCAAAAATGGAGGTCTTGTTTCAAAATGATTAGCAAGATGATGCAAAATGTATTAAAAGGAAAGTGCCAATACATTACACATTAACTGAAATCCATGTAATTCATTTATAAATTCCAGTGTAAAGAAAGCAATATCATGTGTATATCTGGACAGTTTAGGCTTTTATTACCGAACATGTTCATTTGACCCAAATTAATCTCCCTCCAAATACCAAACTGGTATCATTAAGATCCAAAACTAGGCACTTCCAAATACCATTTTAATTCATATTTATTTGTTCCTTTAAGTTTGAATTGTGTTAGGTTTAACTGAGGACATGAGTGGGAATAGAATGAAGTGAGATACTTTTCCTTATAAATATAAACATAGGGAACAGTAATGTTAATTAAATCATCATTATATGTTTCCTAAAAGTAAGATGTACTGTAATGAACTGAATTTGCCAGTGGCACAGTACAAACAGCCAACACAGGGAAAAGTCAAGAAAATATATGAAAATGGATAAATATATTCAGGGGTGGACAACAATATTTAACACTGGTTGTTCGTAAGAGCCTGGAAGGAGAGATACAATTTTCTTATTGATGAACCAGGCATACACAGAAGCCAAGGCTCCTAGGTACCCAGGAAATTTCCACCCTTGCCCATGTGTAAACATTGCTTTGTTAGTTTATTTCTGTTATATGATTTTTCTTCTTATTTGTGGCTGCTTCTTAAGTCAAAGGATTGAATATAAGTTAGCTCTACTGTCAAAAGTCAAAGCAGGGCTCGGATTTATTGGAAAGTCATTACTGGTAAAGCCTTCTTGGGCAGGTGAGATTTGGACTTAGCAAGGTTGTGTGCTAATGTAATGCAAGACAGTTTCAAGGACTGCTTTGTCAGCTATAGGATCACAGAAACAGTATGACTGAAAAGAATGAAGAAGTGAGTTTTTGTTAAATTTACTTTACTCATTTGATCGTGTTGTTATTTTCTTGATTCAGAAGATAAAAGAAACCGGGAGTAAAAGGCAAACAATATTTTCAAAGTATGTAATAGGAATAATATTTTTTTGGACAGCTTTTGCTAAATCCTAATACTTAGGTCGTTCACTGTGTCACTTTATAATGGTCCAAAAAGGATGAGTTACAAAAAAATTATTTTAGTTTTTGCTGCCATTCAATTAAAGACAAACATATTAGATATAGCCAGAAATGTAAGAGATTTATTTTGAACAGCAGGCACTCATTATAAGCTAAATGCAGGTATTTACCAATGTAGCCATGCAATGAATGGGAATGGACATTCTCTGCTCCTAACAGCGTACTTAGCACCCAGAATAGGTGTGTGTTGATCTCAAAAGGCCATGAACTAAGCTCATTTTGTACAGTAATCATCTCTAAAAGGGCAAATTATAAACATCACTTCTGACTCTAAATAATGCGAGTGCTACAGAGCTCTGCAGGAGCTCCCAGTAAACAGCAATGTGGCAATATAGGCAGATTTCATCTTGTATTTGCAGAGATTTTGCTAAACTAGCCAATACTAATGTGAAATCAAATAAACATTCCCTGATCAGATATACTTGGTTTTATTTTATATCAATTAACTTTTAACTGACACATTTGCCTAGTTAGCATGTCGCAGTTCTTATCCATAGGATTTAAGCAATGCTAAGCTTTTGGATGGGTTTCTTTTGTTTAACAAATCCTTAAACATATACTTTGGAATATATTACTCCTGATACAAAAATGTTTTCTCTACAGCTTTTAACATTGGTACTGTTAGCACATTTAATGCATGAATTCAAACTAACAGCCTTATTAAATTGCAATTTGGTCAATTGAATAGGGCTCTGTATAAGCACACAGCAATTTTTTTTTACAGAAGTTTTTAGTTAGTGAACTTCTATCCAAAAGCAAGGTCTTCACTAACTATTGACTTAACTATTCTTACCAAAAATGTTTAATAGATCCTTTGTTGCTTGTCTTTTTGTATTTATCCAGTGGTAGTAGTAGTCTTTAACCCATTAATATCTATGGAAAGGAGTTGTAGTAATGGGGTCATTTAGGCAAACAAATCTGAAATATGAATGGGCCTAGGACAGCATAAACAGAAAATACTCTCGACTGGTGGCACTTTATCACAGCAATATCATATAACAAACTTGTAAAAAATGAATATTGAACAGAAAGATTAATAAATAAAATGTACCCTAATGCTGTAGAGTCTCCTGTGTATGAACAGCTTGTGGGAACCCTCTTATTGTACAAGCCTTTATAACATCCCCAAACTTGCTTCTTTTTGAACATCAGAACAAGGCCTTCAAGTGGTTCTGTGAAAACGTTATCTCTTCCTTAGCTGTTAAATATTACTGCTATGCAAATATTACTTCTTTTCTCCATATACGTTATATTTGATTTATTAATATGTTAAGAGGAATTTCTACAAATTGTTTTTTTTTTTGTTTTAATAAAATCCTACCATTATATCCAAATATATTACTGTGCTCTAGGAATACGTGTGCGCCTAAACTTTCTAAAGAAGTAGTAAGATCTTGTCAGTGATTTGTTATGCCTCATTGGAAATGAAAGAGGAATTACGTCTCACCTTCTTTTTGTGCCCGACGTATATAATATTTATCTGAATTACATCAACAAAATTGACAAGTGAAGTACTTATAATGCACCTCTGAATTTAAGTAAGTGGAAGAAGGGCTGTGCGGTGTCTGTGAGGCTTTCCAACACGGTACTCTGAGTCACCTCTTCTCAGCTTACTACACTTTTGTTTTGACAGCAGACACACAGCGGAGAAGAGGAGAGTGGGCTAAAGTAATAGGTTTTCAGACAGGTAACTCATTGAGAGTGAAAGGAAGAGGAAATAGGACAGTGTTAAAGCATCCTTTTTTGTAGGCTTGACAAGGCTTCGCAATGCTGAGCTGCTTGACACTAAAAGCTGCTGGTGAAACTGCTCTGAATAGTTAGTCCTATTTTTAGTCTGGCAGAAATAATCACTCTTTCACTAAAGGATGAGCTTGAAATATGTAAAAAAAAAATTAGAAGGGTCTTGTCAATTAGTTCGTTTTAAACCTTGCATAATTTCATAATACGTATGATTATCTATACACTTCCACGTAAAAAAAAGAAGAAGCTGGAATGGGTTTAATTGGCTTGTAAATAATTATTTCTTGGGGCAATCATAGTGAAGTTTCCTGGTTGTGAAACTGGGGCAATGCTGACAGCAATCATATTATATCTGCTGATATAATATTACTGTCCCAGTTCTGAAAGCGGTAAGAATGATAAGGTGGACCTAATGATGCACATAATTCATTTGGGGCTACTATGATTATCTGCACTAATTGTATTATTACTCAACTCCACAAGAACCTAAGGGATCTACAAATACATTAATATGCGGAGAAAAAACATGTCATCGATCTGTATTTGCAGCTATATTTGGTTAGCCTCCCAAGAACCACTATCAGAAGTACTCTGTGTTTTGGCATGAATATACATCCACATACACACATACATTGATGATTAGTCACTGCATCACTCAGGCCTAGATGACATAGGTTGGGATAAATGTATCAAATTTACCTAAAAAATTGCCTAGGAGTTTATTTATTTTTATACTATAGATAGATGGAACATGCACCATATTCTTTGGGACAGCTATACGATTTTTAGAATTTGAATATGTGACTAACTTCCTGTGCTTTCATATGGAGCTTATTCAATTAAAATGGATAACTAGGACACTACCAAAAAGTAACATAGAAAGGAGGTATTTTTTATCATGTGAGCTAAATGAAAAGCATTGGCCATCTCACTAATCTCTCAAAATACAATGTTCAATAAAGATTTTTTTAGTGGAAAACAAAACTTGCTAAGTCACACTGTCAAATTTGTAGTGTAATACTAAATCCCAATATACATCTGTCATATACTGAACTCTATAACTGGAGAAAAGCATTATGCCATGCAAAGTATATATAATACGTACAGTACATATATGTTTGGTGTGCACTATAAGCTACAGTACTAATGTACAAGGCATACATTTTTTATAATTCACACTATTTTATGGAGAGTTCCATTATTTAGTTTGGGTTGATTTTAATAGCGATGTGACTCCAAAATTTACTGTGGCAAGAATTTCTTAACTTTTTTAGTATCCTGACATACAATTCTATATCTCTTTATTATTTTGTTTCTGGTGAGTTTTCATAATTAATGTATTGCGTTATATTATTATACAAATTTTTGACTAATATGTCTCACTGGATCAGTGTTATACAGGTGACTGTTTAGCATTGAATATGAGCATTTATTTCCCTATCAACAGAGAAGTGATTGAGGACACTGGGGCTGCCGTGAGAATTTATTTTGCACTATAACTGGGAGAGGGGGTGTTCACAACTGTAACACCACTGAACACCATTTTACATAAAATGTGATAAGGATTATATTTAGGCACCCTGTAAATATTCATGGAATTAAATGGACTGAGAAGAGTATTTCTTTTGTATGGGAACCAGTAAACAGAGATCTTGGCTACATCCAACATGGCATTAGGACTGTGAGAGTTCTTCTTTCTTAGACTGTCAACAATTGTTCAAAATAAGAATAATTTACATAACAGTAGTCAATCCATCCTAATTTCTAATAACATTTATTTGTTAAAGGATTCCAATTCTCTGCTGTATAGACAGAGCATAATTATAAAACAAACAAGCAGTTCGTTCAATAAGTCTTGCAATGAAAAAAATCTAAAAAAAAAGAATTGTACTATCAGCACATTCCCAGCTTTGCCTGCAAATAAAATAATAACCAATTATCTTTGCAGTAGTAAACTCTGACAGAAAATGATTACTGCATTTACTGTGAAAAAAATTACAAAAGTTTAGTCTTTTTCAGAATTGATTATAATGAAGCATCAATTTAATCTAATAATTGTAAGTAGTTATATACTGTGAAATCTTTCTCTGAAAAGATACGGCTCATCTCTGCACAAATTTCAATATTAATTGTAAGTGATATTATTATATCTTTAAAATTTTCCATTATGTAATAAATGCTATTGCATTAATTTAGGTATTTCAGTGAGATGTGATATTCTTCACCATTACTTAATTCTTCCTCTATTTTGCAGTAAATGAAAGGAAGCCATGGTCCATCTGTATTTCATTAAAACACAGTAGACATGGACTTTTGTGATTCATGAAATATCAAAAACTAGCCAAAAAACATATATTTTAAGCAATACATTCTATGCTAGCTTATTCAGTATTGTCATTGCATATTTCCTATTATTCTGATTCCTAAATGCAATAATATAACAATTATAAGGAAGTATATACTGTATGAAAATAAAATCATCTCTGTGACCTTGGGTTAGACATAAATAATAATGAAATGTTGGAGATTTCTCAGAGAACCTCTCCATTTGATGTCTAAGATTTGATATCCTCAAGAGTTGTCAAACATGTCATCCTTTGGGCCCTTGTATTGCAAGAACATACCAAGAGGCACCATTTTATCCTCTGCATGGTTTACATGACAATCCATGGTTGGACAAACCATAAAGAATAATGTGGATGGTGGACAGCTATTTTGGTCAAAACTGAACTCATGAAACATTTTGTAATCTCTGCACCATGGGTAAACTGTAAATTAACCTGCATGTATAAATCTAGATGCACTAAGCTTCAGGTTTGGCTTGACTTGGAGATATGTACTACACCTCATGCACTAAGCAAGATTTAGTTTACTATTTATATCACATGACAATTTTAAAATAGCTTTACAACATGGAAGTAGAAATGAGGTGCTGTAAAAATGCTATTATTTGACCATGTAAATAAGCTGTGTATTGCAGTTTTTCCTACCATACATAATTCTAAGTACACACACCTGAAAGATAGGAGCTTAGTATATCTAGGCCTTGACACTTTCCTGTTCTTAAAGTCCTTGGCTATTTCTGAACTCATATTTTAGTACCTGATATCCAATAATCTTACATTTTATATTCCAGCATATCTCTACCCTCCCTCAATTTGACAAATTGTTAAAAAATGAATAAATTTGTCCAGCCAAAAAGAATGTGGAGCTTTTGCCCAGCCAATCAGCTGTATAGGAAAGGCACGGGTTATATTGTTGACACTGGCAAGAAAGCACATCCATATGTTGCAGATATGGCTGTACTGCAGGATAATAAGTAAGATTACTGGACTTCAGATTACTCATTTCTCGTGCAAAAGCAAAATCTTTCCATAATTTAAAACAATGACAGATTATATTCGATTTTACTATCCCTTAAAAAAAAAAAGAGTTTGCAATCTTTATAATTAAAACACAAAACTACAACAAACTTTATAGAAAGTATATTTAAGACTATATTATATTAAGCAAACTGACACTATCTTGAAATCCCAGCTAACAATCTTTGAATTAAAATTGCTTTTTTTTTGGCAAAAAAAGCCACATGTTGATCTGTACGAAGCATAGAGACATTTGTGCATCCAAAGTTTGATCTTACAATACACACCTCAGTAATAAATCTCTTCTGTACTTCCACTCTGAAGGCTGTCAGACAGTTTTAATTTATTTTCATTTAATGTAACTGTTTCACCCAAAAATCTAAGCTTTCATTTACTTTAAGGGAAGATAAGAAGCTAAAAAGATACAGGAACATTTTGAACTAAACCTGAATATAATTAGGATCCAGTGTAATAAGACTGAATATTTATTCAGTGATACATTCATCTATAAGAATTCTTTTTCATTACACCGACAACATGATTCATTTCACTCCACTATCATTTTGGAACGTGACCTTTTACGTCTAATAATCCTTTATTTAACCTTTTGCTGCACTGACACGCAAAAAAAATGAAAAGTGGGATCACAGCATGATGCAGTACAAGTAATGTGGTTCATTTTAAGAATTCAATGTAATTTAAAACTGAGTAAAAAAAAAAAGTACCAATTAAATGTGCATCAATGGCAAACTCTCAGTTCTGCATATGAATAAAACGCAGTATAAAAGAAAAGAGAAAACAGAATTGCACTGCTGCTTAAATTCATGGTTGGATGAATAATTTGATTCTGCAATTTATACAATTACATCTAAAATTATAGAATAAAAAAACAACCAGACAATGTAACTTGGAACAAAGTGAAGATAAAGAGCTACATATCCGAAATGAGGCTCGCATTTAAGGCACAATATCTACTGGCATCTAAAATCTAAAATGGACAACAACATATAGCAGTGTAAAACATATGTAAAATACATTCTGCGTAAATATGATACACATTCCTGGCAATGTCTGTTATTTGCAGTGAGGCTAGAGCACTTTAAATATTGGTGGAACCTAAAAGAAGCTCTCTTTGCTGTTAAAGGTACTGACATCAGTGATATTTATACTCAGAGTTATCTTCTTTAAATTCAGCAGTACTAATCTGCACTGTCACTATATGCTAATACCCCCATTTGTTGTATTACAAGGTCATAAAGTTTGTTAGGATCTATTTACAAACCATACAGGGTTGAATACATATCAGACATCCCTATTTAGCAATATTCTTCTTATAGGACAATGTTTCTTCTCTCACTCCAGCCCTATTTCCAGCACAGTTGGGGGGTGGCAAAGATGCACAGGGTACTAAAGCAAGCAGCGAGTTATATATGTAATGGACGTGCCTATTTAATCAATATGGGACACAGGCACTGATATCAGAGAGCACTGTCCAAATGTATGTCCACTCAACCTTTTTCTATATTTATATATTTTTTGCGGTTAAACAAAAAGAAGCATTTAAAGCCCAAGCTGACTTTACAAAGTCAGCTATTGACGAACTGACTAAATAAGTCTACTTAATTATAAACTAGTATTTTATGAAGCCACATGGGGCTGAATACCTAGCCCTGCTTAACAGAAGTCACAACTGAAAACTGTTCCACCATATTATTGTCCATCTTCAATAGTCTTTATCATCGTCTTCGGCTTCCTGCTTAAATCAAAGACGATTCCCAATAAAAAAGTTTATTTTAAATCCAATTTGATCTCATTATGTTTTGGTGCAGAGGAGTGCTTTTTAATATGTATCATTATTATAGTAATTTTAATATAACATAATCCACGAGAGAAATTCTGAACTAAAAGGTATAGATTTTTTTCCGTTAGAAGATTGCCTGAAAACTTGAAAATCAACAACTGACACACTGCATTGTGAGAAATGTATAGTCTCTCGTTTCACTGGCATTTTAACATTATGGGGACACAGAGAAAAAGTTTGTTGTACCATTAGAAATCTCCTATTAAAGGAAAGTTATTTCAAATGATGATTCTCTTTTTTTTCTACCTCTTTCCACTTCTCTCTATGCTCTATTCTCTCTATCTTCTTATGTTGGCTTTTAATGTCCAGGGAAACCTACCATATGCAGATCATCCTGAATGGTTTGTATCCCTGCTAAAAGTTGTGGCTTAGATAATGGCACAACAGTCTCTATATTATTTAACTTTTTCTCTCTATAAAATCCATAAATGAACGTATGTGAAGTTCTGCCTTGTATTCTTCCAAGAAGTCTCCACCTTATAGCATGTACATGATGCTGCATAATACTAGCTTGCTACAGACAAAGATTTGAATTCACAGCTTTAAATGGACTAGCTAAAACTCAGTGAGCAAATCAGGATACAGCTGCAAATTCAAATCAGTGCCAGTTTCTTTCATTTTTTTTATGTGTCTGTCTTCATAAAACCCAGACTTCTTGCAGCAACAGAAGTCAGAGTACACCTGTTATTGCTGCTACTTATGTATTTAAACTTCTCTCAGCAAACTCTTTAATATACGATCACTTTCTATTTATTTATTAACATATTTTCCATCATTAAAACGGCAAGAGGAAGAATACATATGTGAGGAATGCATTGTGTTCCTAATTATGATTATTGATAGAGATGCTACAAGTGAGAATGTGTGAAGTGAACCAACACACTCCCTTCAGATTCTTGAATTTGACAATAAGGTTTCAGTATATACTTACTGTTGCTGGAGAAGCTCGGGTTGTGTGACTCACAGAGTGACCTGAATTTTCCATGGAGTTGCCAATCAGGTAAGTCCCACCAGTGCTGCTAATGATTTGTCCTCCAGAGACTCCCATCTGAATACCTCCTGTGCCCACCATACTATGAGAGGAGACCACCGTGGTCACCTGTGCAGATCCACCCTGGGTATCAAAATAATTGCCCCCAGTGTTTTGGCTGTACATCTGGGCTTCTGTGTAGGGGTATGTTGTTGTTCGGCTTAAAGAAGAAGGAAAATAAAAGAAGGACAGTTAATTGGAAGCAGCCATACTGGATTAGCACATCATAACTTAGATGGTATATAGCACTACAATGTGTGGTGTTGTTATAACTTTGAGAGATGAATGGGCAACATGAGACTGGGAGTGCCAATCACAGGCCAGGATTTTAGGGTTTGTCTGCCGTGTACAGGTTAGCCAGTCAGCATAACTGATGGAGGGATTGCTCACCTGTGTACAGCCGACAAGTGCCCTTACTTATAATATATTCATATTGTGTTATAGTGTTGCTTAAGAATATGCAGCATGGCAGAATATACTGCTATTGCATAATCAACTAATAATTACTGGTGAAAATAATACATATGATTAAGAAGTCAGACAGATTTTTGTAAGTGCCATATATACAGTGTACATATATATAAACCCTAGTTAGGTATAACATTTTAAATCTCTCCAGCAGTAAACTGTAACTAACAATTTTCATGCATTTTCATTGTATATCATAATGAGCCGAGTTTCCTGGTGGAATATAAATGTAAAGAAAGCTTTTTATTTATTTTTTGCCAGAGTGAGAAATGCAAAAGTGGAAGTCCCTGAACTGTAATTAACTCCTCTTGTGAATCATAATTGAGACCCATAACTCAGCTCCCTTCTGTTTTATTATTACATTACAAATGACATCCCCTGTTAATTTCCATGACCTCAGCCATAATTATATGATGTGATAAGAAAGCGGACTGGGGTCTGAGCCATTGTTGTGCAATTTATTTTATAGCACATAGAGGGATTTTCTCAATCTCTATATTTTGATATAGGTTTTTTCATGTTGTGTATATACAAACTGTGATTTCAGTAGGCTGGACTCTTATCATCTAAGATTAAGATGCATAAAGATATGTACAGCAGTATTGCATGTGTATGATGCATTGGAACAATTTCCTGTCCATTACTAAATTAACTCAGCATCTGCCTCCAAAAAGCCATATTTAACAAGGTCCTGTTTTTTCATAAATATACAGTTTGCCATATAGGACTAAATTAGAAAACACAGGATATAAGCATGCAGGTAATACATTTCAATATCTGCATAAAAAAAGAAAATGTCTTCAATTATAATAAAGAGTTTACATTTTGTATTTGCCACTTTTGCATGTGTTGTATTCTTCCTCCATTTGTGGGATACTGGGAGAAATCTTGATAAAATAGTTTATTGCCTAAGCTATAATTTTAGTTATACAGCTTTGCTACACATCAAGGTACTAGGACAAAATAACTGAGTATTGCATGTAATTAAAATTATTCACATAGCATCATCTATGTGCATACATGCATTTTACTTGGGTTATAGTGCCACTGGCTCAAACAAAAACAAAAATCTAATTGTTAATAAGTTAAAATGCCATTCTTTATATTCTGAAATGTTTCAATGTTTATTATTCACTCACACCCACTATCAGAAACTTACATCTGAATAATGTTGTATGATTATCTCATTTTATTTTTGATACAATATTGTAGAAAAAAACATTATTTTATTTGACAACTTTCCAAATAGTGAGGAGATCTTTAAAAACTTTTACTTTGTTTTTAAACAATTAATTACTAATTTTGTAATCTTGCCCCCAGTCAGTATGAGCTTTTTATCTCTCCACCGGCTGAATGAGCCACCAAGAGGGGAATGCCATAGTATGATAGTAGGTGACTGTGAACATTGCTAGCAGCTCATACACTACTGCCTGCTACTAATATGTGTTTTACAGAGTAGTCCCAAAATGGTCATCAGGTTCGGAC
This sequence comes from Discoglossus pictus, assembly GCA_027410445.1. Taxonomy (NCBI): domain Eukaryota; kingdom Metazoa; phylum Chordata; class Amphibia; order Anura; family Alytidae; genus Discoglossus; species Discoglossus pictus. The sequence continues at coordinate 351,763,563 of CM050163.1, read as the reverse complement.
TTCCCCCTTGGTGGCTCCCACTCCAGAGACAACACATCATTCATAGGATGGTGAGATCTTGAACTTATACAGCGTGGTGCATGATTTTAAATGCACATTAAATGAAGTTTTTCTTATCAAGTCCTACCTAACCATTTTTTAACGATACAAATGTATACACATTTTATTCCAGGCAAATCCGTTTGGAAAAACACTGGGATTGACCAAAATGGATTATTCTATAGTCTTCTCATTAATAACAAATAATTGAAGCTTCTGCACCATATACTACTAGTTCTTGATTTAACAAGCCAGCAATGCTGTGAGATAGCTATTGTAGGTATGAATGAAGACACATAATATCACCATTGAGTACTTAGAAATGCTTTATTTTGGAGATTCACTATGGTCTGTTCAAAACTGAGAAACAAAGTTATGTGCATTAAATGATGTTTGGACATCATTTGTTGTTCAGTCATGACCGACTCTCCGTGATGCTATGAACCACAGCATGCCATGCACATTTGTCAGCCACTGCCACTCTGAGCTCCCTTAAGTTCATGCTAATTTCTTCAATTACCTCATCTATCCATCTCCACCCCTTGCTATCCCCTTCAATCTTTCCCAGCATCAGAGTCTTCTCTAGGGAATCCTGCCGTCTCATGATATGGCCAAAATATTTGAACTTTAACCTCATTAAGTATAGTCTATGTGGCAGAGGTAAATGTTTTTAAGGATTCTCTTGCTTTCTCTATTATCCAGCAGACATTAGCAATTTGAACTAGTGTATTTTTGGCAAAATCTATCTTGCACATCTTGTAGTTCTAGGGTATAAATATTGTTGGAGTTGAGCTTGTTGGATCACAAGCGTTACCTTGCTGGCATTTGAAATGAGTTCAATTGGAGCACTCTTCGGTACAGATTTTTTTTGTGATTTTTTTTGTGACTGACCTTTCCCAGCCCATGGGCCACTGTTGAGTTTTCCAAATTTGTTAGCATAATGTAAGCAACACTTTCACAGCATAATGTTTTAGGATTTTAAACAGTTTGGATGGGATTCCATCAACTCTTGCAGTCTTCTTATCAGCAAGACATCCTAGGGCCCATCTCACTTCGATCTCCAAGATGTCTGGCTCCAGCTTATTGGACATACTATTGAAGTTATCAATGTTGTTAAGATCCTTCCTGTGTAGATTATTTGAGAGAACCTCTTCTAGGTGACATATAATAGGTATTGGTAATCATGTATATTTTTATTATATGACATTTTACAATGCAGAACTCTCTATTTTTATGGTTTCTTCTTATGGTATTCTGCATTTTAAGTATATAATTGATGTACATCTATTAAGGACCCAGCATGCTTGCTATTAAGCAGTTAGTAAGGAATAATAAATCAGTCCTCAGAATAAAATGTAGTAATATTTGCTCATGGAGAAAATTTAAATGTGCAATAAACTAACAAATTAGTTTTGGCCTAATGTACATATCTGAGAATATATATATTTTTTGTCTACTTACAATATAGACTTATGTTTAGTGGTCTAATTTTATTTATTTCCCATTTATATAGAGCTTTATCCAAAGTGCTTTCAACTAGTTCCCAGGTTTATGACAGCATTTATTTACGGGTTAATGACAATACAGATTTAAACATACCAATACAAGAGGAGAAGGAGGCCATGTTACTGGTGTAAAGAGTATATGAATGAATTACACAGATCCACATCTTCTCATGGAAGAAACAACTTTAAGGCGTGAAAGGACATCATATAGCAATTGACACAAGACTTTCTCAAGAACACTTACATTGCTCCATTTGTGTAGACTGTGTCACTTCCTTCAACATATTGTACCTGTGCTGGGTAGACATGCTGCACCTGCTGGACGGTCTGGACCTGCTGTACCTGATATGAGGGAAGACAAGTATGAGTGTTCTAGGCTTTAGGATTGAATCATCTGAATATTTTCATAAAGTGGAGTATATATTATGAATTGTGCTTAATGAACATCTGCTTCTATTAAAGAAAGTATACACAGACAACTTGGATTTATTCGAAACATAGGTAGGGCCCATATTGTTATAGCTGTAAAGCACTCTCATATTATGGATTAGATTTGTATGAATGGAAACAGTTGGACACCTAAAAGGGATGGAGAGAAACTGTTCTGCTAGAGTCTGTAATGTTGAAGTTTAATTTTATTTAGTTTTAAGCATTTTATTGTTAAACATTTATTAAATAAAAAAAATAGATAAAACAGAAGTCATTTAAGTCCAATGAGCACTCTCATATTCAGAATATCAAGAATCCCTACTCTGTTAGCTAATCGTCTTGAAGAGCCCCTGTAGTGTGGGGAAAAAAATCACATGTGTGTGAAGTATGTAAGTTGATTCAAATTTACTTTTGGCATTTGAAACCTTCCCCTTCTCCCATACATGATCAATAAAAGGCAGCCACATTTAAACTTGTACCTACTCTCTCATTGCACTGCAGTCTGGGCAGCTTCTATTCACTAGCAGCTTGTACTAAAATGAAGATTTGTTTTTAAAAAGGTTTTATGCACATGGCTGAAACAGCTGCTAATGTTGTTCGTTTAATGCATGCTTTACAGATATATATATATATTTTTTTTCCTGATCTTTAGTGGCCTTGCTAATACAAGCTCTGGAGAAGCAACTGGCAACCCACTCCAGTATCTTTGCCTTACAAACCTTATGGGTAGGCACAAGCAGACACAAATTGTGACTGGCGTGCTGTGGTCCATAGTGTCATGGAGAGTAGAAAACGACTGAACGACTAAACACAAATGCAAGCTGTACATATTTCATTAACTCTACATGATTTCATGTAGATCATGAAGTGCTGTATCTGCTACGGCAAGGAACCATTTTAAATAAATTATATATAGATGTGTGGGGGTGCAGACCAGAGTAAGTAAATTGGGGTCGTAAATAGTTTTCCATCTAAGGAACCATAGGGCTGTAACCAAACTCAGGATGAAGGCAGAGAACAAAAAGTAAAAAAATAAAAAAATCAATATTGATCAGAACATTATCTGTTAATCCTGGAATTTTTTGCTGTATTTGTGAATCTATAATCAGTATTGCCTCTGACTTGACAAAGAGAAGAACGCTCTCGAAAGCTCGTCATGAAACCTATGAATATGTTTGTCCAATAAAAAAGGTATCACTATATACTGCAATACTCTAATTATTCATCTGGATTACTGGACATTCACGGCTACCTCACTCTTCATATATATATATATATATATATATATATATATATATATATATATATATATATATATATACACACACACACACATATATATACTTTTTTTTCTTTTCTTTAATAATATATTTTGATATTAAAAAGATGTGACAATTGCATTTATAGCTTCAATCGATAAATATGTGTTTACTTTGCGTTTACTTTTTTTTTTAAATATGATATAATTATAGCCAATGCATTAGAGCATTTGTTTCTATGCAACATGGTTTCCTGATGTGTATTAAAACCCTGAGTACTAGGTTGTGTGTTACCCTGGATGTTGTATAATAAAAGTAGCATAATAATAATATATCATAATTTTTTAATTGCACATATGTTGATATCAGACTGATAAGAGTCAAATAATGTTGACATTTCATAATTTTTTGTGTTTTTTTTGGTGCTATACTATCACTTTAACTGCTGCAGCGAGACTCGGCAAAGGTTTTAAAACCACATGCGAGTGGTCTTTGGTACACGTAATACTTATTATCAGGCCCAAATCAATCAAAAAGTTTGCCGTAAATGTCACTTCTGGCTTGCTGCAGTCACTTGTAGCAGTTCTACTGCAATTTTTACTGGTGGGGTGATTAACATAGCTAGGTAGGATTTTCTGTGCTACTACGGCACTCGTAATTGCTTTTGTCAGGATTAGCATGGGGCCCTTAATTCTCAAGATCATTTCCTGCATATACTCAGCATTCTCGAATTCCTTTAATGTACACATCCCTACCAAGTCTGACCACCAGTATATGTTTATGTTTGTATTAAATGTTAATCATTACTAAAGACAGACATAAAGGGAAGGATCAAAAAGACTTATTGAAAATCAAAGAATACAAACTTTAATGACTATTTTACTGTAAATACACTTATTAATAACATTCTTTTGATACGAATTACAACCTATAATATTAAATCATACCATAATTTGAACACTTTCTGTGACCCTGGGTAACACTACAAAAACTTATAAAATAAGTTAAGCCTAAAATAATTATAGATAATAAACAAATATATTTACAATGATACTATGCAGTGGAACAGGTTTGAGGAATAATAAAAGAGAAAAACGAAACAGATCTATTCACCAAAAAATAAAAAACTTCACAGCAAATAGTTAAAAGAACTGAACTGTAGATGTTAATGTTTGCCAGTAATCACCAGTGCATACTACAAACAGCACAGAAGATAGTAAGGCTGCAGTTACTACTTTAATACTCACTACATTTGCATATTAAAATGTAAAGTGGCTTCTTCAGCCATTTGCCATTTAAGATTCAAAAAAGCAAGTCCACATGAGTTTAAAAAAAATCATGCAGGAGACTGAAATTTTTAATGAAATTAAATGTATAATGTCAAGTTTATGCCGGTTTAGATTTGACATGTGAAAGGACCATGCTTTCAAACTGATCATGTCAAACCCAAGTGAGTATAAAGTGGCCACGTGAAATCCAAGAGCTTTTACATTTAAAATGTCAAAGGTTCATGACTTTAAACTGTCAAACCTAATGTTTACAACATGATAAACAACCATGAATATGTGAGTCTACAGTGTATACATCTCATAGTCTATCTAGAGGATACACAACAATAATTATTAGTGTATATACTGAAAGTAAAAGTTGCACAAATACACAAAAGCACGGTTTTATTTCACATACTTCACTTAAATTTGATTATATATATATATATATATATATATATATATATATATATATATATATATCCCCCCTTCTGGACCGCTACCTTGTCGTGGTGAAGGGGCCTGTGTATCTCAATGAAGATGTAGGCTATACCATGTAGGGTCACCTAAGATGGTCAGATCACTGCACAAATCGCAGTCAACTGGAGAAGGAACTGTCAACCCACTCCAGTAATTTTGCCATGAAAACCATATGGATAAGCACTACCAGAAACACAGACACATATGCCTGGCGTGCTGCCTCTATATGATCACCGAGAGTTGGACATGACTGAAGGACAGAACAACAGTATATATCCTTGAAAAACAAGGATACCAGGTTTGTGACATCACTGCTTATGGATCAACCGAAAAAATAGTATCTGTGTTGTTATAACATGATTTTATCAACATTTTGTTGCTTTCGACTCTATATACAAAATGACATCCTTAGAGCACAGCTCTTTATTTATTTATGTGTACTGCCATCTTACACATGAGATTGTATGTGTGTGCATGAGTGGTTAACAATGTTTTAGGCCATAGTACAGTTCAGGTTACTCTGGCAATGAAGTGGTTAAGTCAGTTGTGGCATACATTTCCTTTTACTGTAGGTTGCTAATGTATGAAGGTATTTTTTATTGGAGTCCAAATGTGGATATCAAAACCACTCATGACTGCTGTAGGGTAGCAGCTCTATATGAGAACTACTTGAAGGGACGATTAGAAGACGGTCTTGTCATGAGATCTTTTTAGGGAAATATATTTGGTTGTTGTTATGCACCTATGTAATATATTTATATAGACTTTTGTGTAATTGTGTGTAATTTGAGTTTTTAAATGAAGTCATCTTCTCAGGTTTCTTTCATTTAACCGGTCAGTGGGATTGAATACTTTGTCCTGTAGCTTTTATAGCTATATGAATAAACTTTAAATTACTAAGTTTTCATGAAATAACAAAATTTGTGTAATATTTCAAACATACACTTTTTGATACATTGCAGAGCACATTGGATTATGGGGTCTCATTAATTCATTGGCCCACAGATACAAATTTGTAATGTACCATCAATGTGAGCCCTTCACAGGTATAGTACTGATCTGGTCCATAAACCAATATCCTGCTATGCATGAACTGAATTGTATTAGTGAGACTTCACTGAACATTATGTCACTGATGACCTGTCCGTAAACACCCACATCTAGTTTGGTGAAGCAGAAGACGGGTGCACTCATTTATGAAAGGAACATGCTGTATAATCCTAATAATTTACTCACACATCTTAAAGAGACACAGAAAAGATCCTAAGGCTTGCAAGTACTGTAGACTACATATATTATTATTATTCTTAGTAGTAGTATTGGTAGAAATATTAAAAATAATTTTGATGATGATGAAGACTAAGTAAAATAATAATAATAAATAAGCAACCTATTGCTCTTAGAAAAAAAAAACATTTTGCATTGAAAAAAACATTTTCCCTAGCTACAATGACAAAAAGGGATTATCCCTCTTCAGTCAGCCTCATAGCAGTTGCATACCACTTACTGGACCACTGAAATGTCATATTTATAGTATATTATTTTGAAGAACTAGGTAATTACAAAATATTTTACAGTTTACATTATGAAATGCTATCATTCTTTATTGTGGGTCTTTGTCTTCCTGATTTGTCATCTGAGAGGGATATCCTGTGAAAAGTTCGGCTACATTTTGGGCTGTGCATCAATATGGAAACTCTTTCAACAAAATAGAATGAATATCTTATCTGCATCCAAGATCCCTCTCAGGTTAGGGGGGAAATGGCTGCCCACACTAATTGCATATACCAGATAAAACATTAAAGTCTACAATTATTTATTTTCTTTAAAAAAAATAATATTAATCATCCAAAACAGCATCCTGTAAATATGGAATTGAATCCGGGTCAGTATAGCAATTGTTGCTAAGTGGCTCTGATCTGAACTGAGCTGGATACTTATCATCCAAGCTATTCAGCAACAATTGCTGGTTACAGTTAAGAAACTGCATTTTTAAGTAAGATTTCTAGCTTAAATTGATGTTTTGCTAGTGGTAACAAATTATTGTAAAAAACATACTAGTTTAATAAGAGCAGCTCTAATTAGACCTTGGTGCAAAAGGTAGTAATAACGGAAAGAAAAAAGGTAAAGCATAAAGGGGGTATGTATAAAACAATTAGAAAGCCATAAAGGGATTAAGCATAATTTGTGTTATTGTAAAATAATGAATAAAAGACACAAGTGGAAGCAATGGCCCAATGCCCAAAAATGCATTTAGTAATATAAAAAAATGAAGATAACATTCAACATATAGCATATTTGAAACAACCAACCCATATATAAAATAAATGATAACAAATCAAAAACAAACTTATTTGTAGTTTGTAGTACTGCAAGAATTGGAGTCTTTTACACAGAAAGTTAATTATTAATTTAGTGGATCCAAGATGGAGTGGAGACTAAAATACAAACAAAGAATGACACACACACCTGAGGACCGAACTCAGTAATAGTGAGCCCAGTGGAATTTAGGCCATTCAGGGTGCTGTCTGTTTTTGCAAACTTGTGCAAATACAAATGAGACATTTCCCGAGACATATCAGTCTGTCTTAAGACAGACAAGAACCAAAATGCCAAGCAAGTCTGTTCTGCATGGACAAGACTGGAACTTCCAGACCAGTGGAGGTGCTAAAAAATTGAGGGCCCCGGTTCAAAAAATAATTACATTACACAACACATATACATACATACACTATCTCTATGTAGCAGACAGTCCCTTTCAGCATCTATCACATATAGAGTTGTCAGTGTTTGTCACGCTGCAATGTTGCTCAAGCGATCACCTATAATAGTTGTGAGCATGCGGGTTGTTGCTAACGCTGTGGGCTCGCAAAGTGAGGGCCGCCGTTGCTGGCAAGGAGTGCCGAAAGACGCAAAACACAACCAGACACCTACGGATTTCCAGAAAAAGCCGGACGAGGTCCAAGAACAAGGACGCAAAATCAGCCACAGCCGCATACCACACACATTAGGTGCCATTTTACAACACTAACTTACACAATGCGGAAGTACACAACTACCCTAACGGATTTTCCTCGCTCACGCACACTATTTACACTACACACTGTACACATTACTGACACTTACACAGCAGCTCCACAGCACTCAAAACACACATTGTATGCTACAGCAACATGAAAACAGATTGCCAGCTCTTCAGCACAATGCTTCCTCCATATATTACTTAAAAATAGGTAAAGTAAATTACTTTATTAATGTATTATTTATTTGATTACCATACACCAAACAGCATTAGCTCACTTACAATTTAATTGGCGTAATTTTTTTACGGGCAATATTCTAGTGTTAAATAATTGCGGCCCTCACGAGCCGTTGTCGCGAGGCGAGTAGTTGAGGCACTCGACTGCAAGGTAGGCTGCAAGGAGTGCCAAAGGCTTGCACAACTTTCCAACAGCGTAGACATGTGCACAGAAGCACTAATGTCGATGGTTGCGATAGCCACCGAAAAACGTAGCACTTTGTCACTGATCGCGAGGCACGCAGTTTACTAATTTATCGGCCAAAATTGTTTCAAGCGCGTAACTTGAAAGACCCCGAAAAACAGCCAAATAATAAAAAAATATATAATAACACACTCACACACAGCACAGGGAGAGAGCCAGGAAGCCTGTGAGTGAGGTTTCAAGTAAATTTGAGCACTACTAGGCATTTTCTGTCGATCGAATAACGGGTAAGCAAGAAAAAAAAAATGGCGACCGAAAAAACTGTAAAATTCTGAACCAGGATGAAAACGAGGCTGAGCAACGCCAGGCACGCGGGACTTAGAAAATACACGATTCCGAGACAGTAACACACGAACAACGCGGGACTTAGAAAAAAACACAACGCTGAAAACAGTAACACACAAACAACGCCAGGCACGCAGGACTTTGAAAATAAAACCAACGGCAGTCAGCGATCGCCACGCAAAGATTCAGCAGACACACAGAGGAGAAAGACACAGGGTCTGGGGGGAGATGGTGGAAAGAGACACATGCCATTCTCAAGCACAAAAGTTACAGGTTAACGAGGCCTGCAATGAGCGGCAAAGCCGCAAGGCCCGTAAACTGGATGGGAGGAGAGGCTCGCAATAAGCGTTGAGGGTGCTCATTGTGAGACCTGCGATGAGCGCCAAAGGCGTTCAGCACAGGGCTGGTGGGTTGCCAAGCCCTGCAATGAGAGGCTTGCAATGAGCCCCGAAGATGATCATTGCGGACCACAAAAGTTGTGGGTTTCACAAGGCCTGCAATGAGCGGCGAGGCCCATACAGTAGACGGAAAGAGAGGCTCGATGAGCACCGAAGGTACAGCTTTCCCATCCTTAAAAATTGTATTAACATAATTTTTGACGGGCGAGTAGCTAGTCTTCATCTAGCACCCAGTACCTTTCAACATCTTCCCCCACACAGCACCCACCCCTCTTAGCATCCATACCTACATAACACCCAGTCTTTGTCAGCAGCCATCCACTCTCAGCATCCATCCCCAAACAGCACCAAGCCCCTCTCAGGACCCACCTCATAACACCCAATCCTATCTACTTTGCTCCCCCTCACAGAACCAATCCTCCCTGTAATTTGCAGTCATCCAGCCCTTGCTTCCCTGATACACATCCCCATCATGCTGAACTACTCCACACTGCCACCTCTTGGAGCTTCAGTAGAAACATTCATTTTCTTAAACAGGCACAGACCAGTTTCTGGCAAACACGAAGACAGACACCAATTAACAGTGGGGTCTGTGGGATAATGTCCACCCAGGGTACAGTCCCTTTTTGCTCACTAGTGCACATTACACAGCAGAAATCTCCTGAAGCTTCTTGCTCTCTAATTCTAACAATATGTTTTAAGTTGTAGATTAATTCAGCTAAAATGTTGGAGGTTTGCATTATGCATTTTATACTGAATTGCTTTGGCATAGTACGCAATTTTCACATCCATGCATGCTAATTATATCGTTCAACTTATTTTTTTTTTTATGTATCATTGTTCGCTAGTAAGTTATGCTACATAATTATTCCTGTAGAGAGGAAGGACTAGCCCCAGCACTTTTCAAACATTAGAGAAAAAGAAAAAAACAAAAATAATGCTTTCATGGGTGCTTAAGCGTAGGCGGCAAAATTAATAGTAATTATGCACATAAAGTAAAACCATACACCAAATATGACAAGGCTTCCTGCAGAGAAAATGTTTCAGGATACATAATCAATTGTTTGGTGAACACATTAGATTTTTGGAAATTAAATTTAGTGAGTTTTTTGTTAGCAAAAGGTATATATGAAATGCAGGCCTGCTCTGCAAATACAGGTAGAATGGAAAACTGGATAATATATGGTAATGAGGACCAAATTCATATATGTAAACTCTAAGGCCCTCATTCAATTGCAATTTGGCCAATTGAATAGGGCTCTAAATAAGCACATAACATATTTTTTTTAAAGAAGTTTTTAGTTAGTAAGCATCTATCCAAAAGCAAGGTTTTCACTAACTAAAAACTTCTTTAAAAGATATATGCTATGTGCTTATTTATAGCACTATTCAATTGGCCATAAGAGTCTCTGGAAAAGAAATACATTTAGTTTAAAATTCTGGACATGGAATAACGATTTTATATATGATGATGTTATTGATCAACAGCTTTAAACCTGCAGTTTTTTTTTTTTTATTGGTTTGTAGCACTAAACTGTCAAAGAGGATCAACTGATTCCTTGTGGTCCTATTGCTTGTATTGTAGACAGGGTACTACATTTATCTAGTGAGTTAAAGGGCCACTGTAGCGCTCTAATAACATGAGCTAGACGTTTAAATAGACATTGATCACTCATAAAAATGCATATTCAATGGTTTAAAAATGTAATATTCAATATTAAACTCACAGCCAAATATCAAACTCAGCTGCTCTTGGTTTCCACCCACTATAAGATCAATGAGGAGAGATGACTTTGTCTAGCTGGAAGTGCTAAGTTTTTAGGAACAAAGTTATACCAATACAATGTTTAAGTGGTTTCCATTGGCAACAAGCTTTTTGCTGTGGGGGCAGCCTATGACTATCTGTTTGGACTCTTATCAAATTAGACTGGTCTTTACACCGGTTTCTCAGCCAAACTTAGACACATGTGATATACTTAACAGGGGATTACACTAACATGTACAGATGTGAGTGTTCCTTGTGTTTTTCTATGTATTAGGGAATGTAATGATTACATAGAAATATGTTGATCAAAGTATCAAACTGACATAGGTGTGCACATGTCCATATTTAGGCTGCGGAGGTCCTTCCAAGTGTTGTTTAATGCAAGCAGAGGTTGATCATGGTTTTCTACTAGTAATACGTGTAACAATACCAGACTCCCAACAGAATAAAAAATGTGTCTCGTCTGCATGTCACAAAAGGATAGACAGGGGCTTTGGTTTCTGTCCAAGTTATTTTGTACGGTCTCACTACATATTATAATGTGCCTTAGTTTATATTCATTGCATGTTTGTAGTCATTAAGATTAAGTCCAACAAGGTTTCTCACCAACATCTGAAATATGTAATAGGTGAAAATGCTCATTGCTTTCCATTGTCTCTATGTTCTACAATGGCCAGGTCCAAAAACGGAACAGATTGGAAATTCTATTTCCAAAACACTGACGCCATTTTGGATCTACATAGGACATGCATGATCTCTCTATACAGCTCCCTTATCTATTTCATTATTTCACAGCAAAGGTAAAGATAAGGATATGGAGCTTTATAAAAGACAAACATAACAAGATGTGCTTCTGATTACTCTATGAGGCCTCTTTAGACTGAGGAACATAGAGATTTCTGTACTTATAAATGATATTTTATTTATTCATTGCTCGTTTTGCTATCATTACTATGTGTTCCTGATAATGCAGACAACCATACAACGTATACAAAGTATACTATTCATTTCATCCACTTTCATTGCCAGTTTTAGATACCTATAACCCTTACTGGATATGAATCTGCTTTTTTTTAAGGACCACACAAGTGTCATGGATGAATATAGAATCATTTTTTAACCATAGGGATCAACTAAAATTGGAATAATCCGTTCCCAGCCCTAAATGTGATACATAAATAAATAACTAGAACTTTACCTTTACTGAGGAGCGATGGTGGTAGAAGATGAAGAGGAGCAAAGGAATTATTGTTTGGAGAGGAGTCACCTTCCATTAAACATCAAGCAACTCCAGTTCTGGTGATCAATGTCTCTTTTTTCCCATTCCCAAGTTCTTTGCAGTAAATTTAGCAAAGAACTTGTCCAATGTTGTCAGTTTCTGTCTGTTGTTTCTTTTTTTGTAATTAATATTGGAATTTTAAATGAATATAGAAGCATTTTTTGCCTAAAAATGTGACTAATATTGGACTTGACGAATATAGGCACTAATGAATAAAGAGGTTCCACTATAGTTTAAAAATATAAGTACATCCTTTAATTGTAGCTATTTATTTTTGCTTTATTTAGGTTTATTAAAGGACTACCACTATACCACTACAAATAACCACTTGACAACTAGAGTAGGTAGAAGAGCAAATATAAGTAAGATAACCCACCTCTGGCTCCAGGCAAACTAGCAGCCGAAGAGAGTACTCAAAAAACAACTGTTTATGACATATATAGCCACTAATATTATTAGTTTGTTACATACTCCATAAGTGAGGCATTTCCAAGACTTCTGAAGGCTGTGTAAAGTTTTGGAGTACAGTGCACAAATACAATTAAACAATATAAATGTGATTTAATGAGGTACTCATCCTGTCCGGATGATACATATACAGGAGAATCCCGGTTATCTGGCACTCAACTAACCGGGCCTCTCAAGCAACCGGCACCGGCATCAATTCCCCATTTAAAATAAACTCCTGCTAAACCGGCATAACCGGCACTATCCGGAGTTCGAGACTGCAAAAAAATAAATGCTAACTTTTTTTCTAAATTATTTTTTCTGGGCCTTAATGGCCATGTTTAGGTGTTGATGCCTTTTTAAAGGCATTTTGAGGGGTTTTGGGGGGTTTAAGGGTGCTTTAGATCCTTAAATTTGGGGACTCCCGATTAACAGGAAACTACACTTATCTGGCAATAGGGAGTCCCCATAGGCGCCGGATAATGGGGTTTTTACTGTATGTATGTATGTATGTATGTATGTATGTATGTATGTATGTATGTATATATATATATATATATATATATATATATATATATATATATATATATATATATATATAGTAAATTAAAAGTACATCTGTGTTCACATTTGAATGTCTAAAGCAAGTTAAAAAAAACCTGCTTCCAGCTCAGAGTTCCAAGAAAAACAGTTATTACACTGCATTCTGGGAAGCTGAGCTGGGACACATAAATGTGCCCACAAATATATAGTATAATATATATATAGTATCATTGACCAACAGTGCACCAGCAGTCACCTGTAATACCCAATGCTGTTATTGTGATGCTCCCAGCTTGCAGGGAGTACAGTGAAGCAGGGCTTGTGCATCTGGAAAAACAAGCTTCCCCTATTAGGAATATATATATATATATATATATATATAAGAATAAATGGAAACAAACTCAAAGGGCGATGCATCATCTAATGGGAAATTACTCCATTTAGAAACTCTGGATTATTCTTTGCAGTGTACAATCACTTTAATTAAATAGTAAATCTGTGTAGGTAGAAAAAAATCCACCCACATAAAATATAGAGCTTTGTCACTGAAAAGAGCTGTGTCAGAAGCAAGCAAAAAAATTTAAATAAAATATTACACCTGATCTACTTGACGAGGTTCAGAATTGATTAGAGCAATCAAAGGGCTGTTATAGTTCATACACATCTATCAGTCACTTTGCAGACATAAGGAAATGTCACAGTATTGGATTTCTGAACAATGATAAGCAGCATTTCTGCTCCACACCGACAGCACAGAAAGTGATTTATGTGACAGCATTAGCTGCAAATCCAGGGGATATGAACATGCTCTGCACATCTCCTGAGCAGAGCCAGCTCCCCAGTGACAGATACACAGAGCAGAGCATGAGCTCGGGAGCCGCTATACAAGGGACTATGGCACAGACATTAATAGACACGTAACACTGTGACACAGACATACATAGTACCATGGCACAGACATTAATAGGCACGTAACACTGTGACACAGACATACATAGTACCATGGCACAGCCATTAATAGGCACGTAACACTGTGACACAGACATACATAGTACCATGGCACAGCCATTAATAGGCACGTAACACTGTGACACAGACATACATAGTACCATGGCACAGCCATTAATAGGCACGTAACACTGTGACACAGACATACATAGTACCATGGCACAGCCATTAATAGGCACGTAACACTGTGACACAGACATACATAGTACCATGGCACAGCCATTAATAGGCACGTAACACTGTGACACAGACATACATAGTACCATGGCACAGACATTAATAGACACGTAACACTGTGACACAGACATACATAGTACCATGGCACAGTCATTAATAGACACGTAACACTGTGACACAGACATACATAGTACCATGGCACAGACATTAATAGGCACGTAACACTGTGACACAGACATACACAGTACCAGGACACAGTCATTAATAGACACGTAACACTGTGACACAGACATACATAGTACCATGGCACAGACATTAATAGGCACGTAACAATGTGACACAGACATACATAGTACCATGGCACAGACATTAATAGGCACGTAACACTGTGACACAGACATACATAGTACCATGGCACAGACATTAATAGACATGTAACACTGTGACACAGGCATACACAGTACCATGGCACAGACATTAATAGACACGTAACACTGTGACACAGACATACATAGTACCATGGCACAGACATTAATAGGCACGTAACAATGTGACACAGACATACATAGTACCATGGCACAGACATTAATAGGCACGTAACACTGTGACACAGACATACATAGTACCATGGCACAGACATTAATAGACATGTAACACTGTGACACAGGCATACACAGTACCATGGCACAGACATTAATAGACACGTAACACTGTGACACAGACATACATAGTACCATGGCACAGACATTAATAGGCACGTAACAATGTGACACAGACATACATAGTACCATGGCACAGACATTAATAGGCACGTAACAATGTGACACAGACATACACAGTACCATGGCACAGCCATTAATAGGCACGTAACACTGTGACACAGACATACATAGTACTATGGCACAGACATTAATAGTACGTAACAATGTGACACAGACATACATAGTACTATGGCACAGACATTAATAGTACGTAACACTGTGACACAGACATACATAGTACCATGGCACAGACATTAATAGGCACGTAACACTGTGACACATACATACATAGTACCATGGCACAGACATTAATAGGCACGTAACACTGTGACACAGACATACATAGTACCATGGCACAGACATTAATAGACACGTAACACTGTGACACAGACATACATAGTACCATGGCACAGCCATTAATAGGCACGTAACACTGTGACACAGACATACACAGTACCATGGCACAGCCATTAATAGGCACGTAACAATGTGACACAGACATACACAGTACCAGGACACAGTCATTAATAGGCATGTAACACTGTGACACAGACATACACAGTACCATGGGCACAGTCATTAATAGGCACGTAACACTGTGACACAGACATACACAGTACCATGGCACAGCCATTAATAGGCACGTAACACTGTGACACAGACATACATAGTACCAGGACACAGTCATTAATAGGCATGTAACAATGTGACACAGACATACATAGTACCAGGGCACAGTCATTAATAGGCATGTAACACTGTGACACAGACATACACAGTACCAGGGCACAGTCATTAATAGGCACGTAACACTGTGACACAGACATACACAGTACCAGGACACAGTCATTAATAGGCACGTAACACTGTGACACAGACATACACAGTACCAGGGCACAGACATTAATAGGCACGTAACACTGTGACACATACATACATAGTACCATGGCACAGACATTAATAGGCACGTAACACTGTGACACAGACATACATAGTACCATGGCACAGACATTAATAGACACGTAACACTGTGACACAGACATACATAGTACCATGGCACAGCCATTAATAGGCACGTAACAATGTGACACAGACATACACAGTACCATGGCACAGCCATTAATAGGCATGTAACACTGTGACACAGACATACACAGTACCAGGGCACAGTCATTAATAGGCACGTAACACTGTGACACAGACATACATAGTACTATGGCACAGACATTAATAGTACGTAACACTGTGACACAGACATACATAGTACCATGGCACAGACATTAATAGGCACGTAACACTGTGACACATACATACATAGTACCATGGCACAGACATTAATAGGCACGTAACACTGTGACACAGACATACATAGTACCATGGCACAGCCATTAATAGGCACGTAACAATGTGACACAGACATACATAGTACCATGGCACAGTCATTAATAGGCACGTAACACTGTGACACAGACATACACAGTACCAGGACACAGTCATTAATAGGCATGTAACACTGACACAGACATACACAGTCCCAGGGCACAGTCATTAATAGGCACGTAACACTGTGACACAGACATACACAGTACCAGGACACAGCCATTAATAGGCACGTAACAATGTGACACAGACATACACAGTCCCAGGGCACAGTCATTAATAGGCACGTAACACTGTGACACAGACATAGGCAGTACCATGGCACAGTCATTAATAGACACGAAACACTGTGACACAGACATACACAGTACCAGGACACAGTCATTAATAGGCACGTAACACTGACACAGACATACACAGTCCCAGGGCACAGTCATTAATAGGCACGTAACACTGTGACACAGACATAGGCAGTACCATGGCACAGTCATTAATAGACACGAAACACTGTGACACAGACATACACAGTACCAGGACACAGTCATTAATAGGCACATAACACTGTGACACAGACATACGCAGTACCATGGCACAGTCATTAATAGGCACGTAACACTGTGACACAGGCATACACAGTACCATGGCACAGCCATTAATAGGCATGTAACACGGTAACATAGGCATACACAGTACCAGGACACAGTCATTAATAGGCACGTAA
The DNA here is from genome assembly GCA_027410445.1 of Discoglossus pictus. NCBI lineage: Eukaryota > Metazoa > Chordata > Amphibia > Anura > Alytidae > Discoglossus > Discoglossus pictus. The sequence goes on along the minus strand of CM050163.1, from coordinate 351,746,316 downwards.
CACTGTGACACAGGCATACACAGTACCATGACACAGCCATTAATAGGCACTAAACACTGTGACACAGGCATACACAGTACCATGACACAGCCATTAATAGGCTTGTAACACTGTGACACAGACATACATAGTACCATGGCACAGACATTAATAGACACGTAACACTGTGACACAGACATACACAGTACCAGGGCACAGTCATTAATAGGCACGTAACACTGTGACACAGACATACACAGTACCAGGACACAGCCATTAATAGGCACGTAACAATGTGACACAGACATACACAGTCCCAGGGCACAGTCATTAATAGGCACGTAACACTGTGACACAGACATAGGCAGTACCATGGCACAGTCATTAATAGACACGAAACACTGTGACACAGACATACACAGTACCAGGACACAGTCATTAATAGGCACGTAACACTGACACAGACATACACAGTCCCAGGGCACAGTCATTAATAGGCACGTAACACTGTGACACAGACATAGGCAGTACCATGGCACAGTCATTAATAGACACGAAACACTGTGACACAGACATACACAGTACCAGGACACAGTCATTAATAGGCACATAACACTGTGACACAGACATACGCAGTACCATGGCACAGTCATTAATAGGCACGTAACACTGTGACACAGGCATACACAGTACCATGGCACAGCCATTAATAGGCATGTAACACGGTAACATAGGCATACACAGTACCAGGACACAGTCATTAATAGGCACGTAACACTGTGACACAGGCATACACAGTGCCATGGCACAGCCATTAATAGGCACTTAACACTGTGACACAGGCATACACAGTACCATGACACAGCCATTAATAGGCACGTAACACTGTGACACAGGCATACACAGTACCATGACACAGCCATTAATAGGCTTGTAACACTGTGACACAGACATACACAGTACCAGGGCACAGTCATTAATAGGCACGTAACACTGTGACACAGACATACACAGTACCAGGGCACAGTCATTAATAGGCACGTAACACTGTGACACAGACATACACAGTACCAGGACACAGTCATTAATAGGCATGTAACACTGACACAGACATACACAGTCCCAGGGCACAGTCATTAATAGGCACGTAACACTGTGACACAGACATACACAGTACCAGGACACAGCCATTAATAGGCACGTAACAATGTGACACAGACATACACAGTCCCAGGGCACAGTCATTAATAGGCACGTAACACTGTGACACAGACATAGGCAGTACCATGGCACAGTCATTAATAGACACGAAACACTGTGACACAGGCATACACAGTACCATGGCACAGCCATTAATAGGCATGTAACACGGTAACATAGGCATACACAGTACCAGGACACAGTCATTAATAGGCACGTAACACTGTGACACAGGCATACACAGTGCCATGGCACAGCCATTAATAGGCACTTAACACTGTGACACAGGCATACACAGTACCATGACACAGCCATTATTAGGCACTAAACACTGTGACACAGGCATACACAGTACCATGACACAGCCATTAATAGGCTTGTAACACTGTGACACAGACATACATAGTACCATGGCACAGACATTAATAGACACGTAACACTGTGACACAGACATACACAGTACCATGGCACAGCCATTAATAGGCACGTAACACTGTGACATAGGCATACACAGTACCATGGCACAGCCATTAATAGGCACGTAACTATGTGACTCAGACATACGCAGTACCATGGCACAGCCATTAATAGGCACGTAACACTGTGACACAGGCATACACAGTACCATGCCACAGCCATTAATAGGCACTTAACACTGTGACACAGGCATACATAGTACCATGGCACAGACATTAATAGACACGTAACACTGTGACACAGACATACATAGTACCATGGCACAGACATTAATAGGCACGTAACACTGTGACACAGGCATACATAGTACCATGGCACAGACATTAATAGACACGTAACACTGTGACACAGACATACGCAGTACCATCGCACAGCCATTAATAGGCACGTAACACTGTGACACAAACCAGAGCTACAGAAGTACACATCACACTGCCTCACAAAGTACAGCTATTAAAGAACCATTGCCCCCAATTTCTTTTTATATAGTCTTCTAAGCTTGATAATTGGCAAAATATTTTTAGAAAGTAAACAGTCTCTGCATCTTTATTATTTATATCAAAACATTCTTTACTGCAGTTATCTATTTTCCTTTTATCAACTAGTTCTGGCTGTTTCTTTCTCAGAATGGTGAGTAAAGAAACTTGCTTACCCCTGATTTAGTGGGATCCTTCCCCCCCCAAATCAAGTTAGGTTACTCTGAGCATGTAGCATCTTCCCCTTGCCACCCACATGCAAGACAGCCTACTGGTATGCCTCCAAGCACTGCTTGCCCTGCTCTGCACCAGCTCCCTCATGCAGATTCTGTCATGGCAGATTCCATGCACTAGCAGAGTCTACTAAAATTAAGATCCTCTCCATTAAGATTGACATTTACAGTTAGCATTAGATGCTGACATGCAAAAATTTAGATATGTAGATCACAATACTGGAACATATGTGAACATGTGTTGTCCCTTTAAGAACAGTCACATAGTATGACTAATGATAGAAGACTTAGTATGTTGTGATACAGATACAGGACTGCTAATAACAGCTATATAGTGACAAGGCAGGGAAATACAGGCTGTAATATTGTAGCAGCCACATGGTATGACCACTAATGTAATCCTCACTGTGCTGCGATACTAAGCATTGCCAACATAAATGTTAATATGAATCCTATGTGAGTGTGTGCTGCCACAGACCACTAATAGGCACAACAACACAATCTGACCACAAGTGCAGTGACACAACCACAAGATATATAATCTGACAGCATGACCACTAATAGGAGACATGTTGTGATGTGACATAGAACATAACCACATCAATACATACTCATGGTACAACATGATGTATGTCTGTTACTGTGAGCGCTTGGAGTACTTGTAACAAGCAGAAGTTCTTTCACAATATGTTTGCTACTATGTCCTAAGAAACCTCTTCTATTCTCAATGAAAAAAGAACAACACAATTAAATCAAAAGGAATAAGGACATGACAAGACTGGCTGCGATTCAAGGGATGGAAATGACTTAGTACAGCAGCATTGTCTCTACTCAGCTTCTTGTAGTGTCCAGACATCCACTGACCTCCAGGCACAGATACAAACAGGCACGAATACTCAGTGACAAATAACATAAAATAACGTATCATTGTAACCCAAAGCTGGATGGGAGGCATGCATTACATATATAAAACTGCCTAGTTTCATGTTACAATTATACTCAATAAAGTACATGTTGTATCAATATTAAGTAATAGCGTAAAGTCACACAGAACAGGGTGTACCCATGGAGCTTACTAGCGTGTGAGTGGTCTCCTGGAGCATAGAAATCAGCTGAAAAGTGAAGAAAATGACCTGCTGGACTTTCTGCCAGTCTAATGGTGATGGGAGTGAGCTATTGGACTTTATGGAGAGATTCAGAGGAGGAAATATAAAAAGTATTTCACAGAAAAGTAATTAGACAGACAGGTCACTGCTCCTGTTACTGCCCCAATGGTTTGGATGAGAGATCCTCATGTACAGTACATGCATTTATGATCACCATGCTTATGGCCACTTACCTGCTGCTGTACTGGTACCTGTTGTACCACCTGTGTGGGCACTGCTGCCTGGCCAGCTACAGACGTCTGTAAAGTCACCGTCGAACCTGTGTCCGACACAGTCTCGGATGTCTGCATGGTAGTCTCTGCAATTAAAAGGATACTCAATTTCAGATTGCTGCAGATCGGTAATTATTTAATCAACGTTCAGATAAGTCCAATTATCGGGTATAGGGTCATAGCAAAACCATATGCACCAAGATAATAAAGTACAATATAACAGCGATAAGTAGCATATTTAAATCAATAAGAGACACACATTTTAAATATTAAGAGATTCTCTGAGATTTAGGGTTTATGGTGCATATATATCTTTTTTTCATACGGTTTTATTCTGGAGTTTGTCTAAATCTGATATCTAGCACTTTCCATATTATATTTAGCCTCAATTTAAATCAATATAGTTTCAGGAACTGTAAATGTTTGATACAGCATCCTTGACCGAAATGCCCCTATAACCTGTTTCTCACAGGGTGTCCAGAGAAGAGAGTAAGGATGTTTCTGGCGAATGCCCCTATATCAAGGTCACACACTTAGAAATGATCCTGTGCTCGGACTAGAAGTTCCATTAAGTATCACATGAAACGTTTACAGGAACTGTGTAATAAATGGTTTTAAATCCTAACCAATATAATATAATTTAAAGTTAATGTACTAGAGTGATCAAAACTGTCCTTGATTATGTGCATTTTCTCTTCTTTTTTTTTTGTCCTACAGCTATAATAGTGGGGTATATCTTATGATCTCAATAACAGATGAGAGAAAGAACAACTAAAACATTATAACAATACACTTAGAATGCAAAGTATCCATGGATATTAAAATATATATCTTATAGATAGAACATATAGATAGGACATAAAGTTTGTATATTGATTTAAACCAAGAAGTTAAAAATTATACTATGTACTTATATACTAGCATATAGAGTGCCTTGCAAAAGTATTCACCCCCTTGACCTATTTTGTTACATTACAGCCTCAAATTCAATGTTTTGTTAATTTGAATTTTATGTGATGGATCAGAACACAATACTGTAGTCGAAGCTGGTGAAGTGAAATGAGAAAAATGATATACATAAACCTATTTTTTAGAAACAGAAAACAGAAAATTGGCATGTGTGTATGTATTCACCCCCTTTGTTATGAAGCCCATAAAAAGCGCTGGTGCAACCAATTACCTTCAGAAGTCACATAATTAGTGAAATGATGTCTGCCTGTGTGCAATCTAAGTGTCACATGATCTGCCATTAGAGGCTGCAACACCTAAGCAAGAGGCACCACTAACCAAACACTGCCATGAAGACCAAGGGACTCTCCAAACAAGTAAGGGACAATGTTGTTGAGAAGTCAGGGTTAGGTTATAAAAAAATATCCAAATCTTCGATGATCCCCAGGAGCACCATCAAATCTATCATAACCAAATGGAAATAACTTAGTACAACAGCAAACCTGCCAAGAGACGTTTTCCCACCAAAACTCATTGACGGGGCAAGGAGGGCATTAATCAGAGAGGCAGCACAGAGACCTAAGGTAACCCTGGAGGAGCTGCAGAGTTCCACAGCAGAGACTGGAGTATCTGTACATAGGACGACAATAAGCTGTACGCTCCATAGAGTTGGGCTTTATAGCAGAGTGGCCAGAAGAAAGCCATTACTTTCAGCAAAAACAAAATGGCACATTTTGAGTTTGCAAAAAGGCATGGGGTAGAGTCCCAAAATATATGTAGGAAGGTGCTCTTGTCTGAAGAGACTAAAATTTAACCTTTTGGCCATCAGAGAAAACGCTATGTCTGGCGCAAACCCAACACATCACCCAAAGAACACCATCCCCACAGTGAAACATGGTGGGATGTTTTTCAGCAGCCAGGACTAAGAAACTGGTCAGAGTTGAAGGAAAGATGGATGATGCTAAATACAGGGATATTCTTGAGCAAAACCTGTACCACTCTGTGCATGATTTGAGGCTAGGACGGAGGTTCACCTTCCAGCAGGACAATGACCCCAAACACACTGCTAAAGCTAAAGCAACATTTGAGTGGCTTAAGGGGAAACATGTAAATGTGTTGGAATGGCCTAGTCAAAGCCCAGACCTCAAACCAATAGAAGATTGCTATTCACAAGCGCAAACCATCCAACTTGAAGGAGCTTGAGAAGTTTTGCAAGGAGGAATGGGCAAACATGCCAGTGGTAAGATGTGACAAGCTCACAGAGACTTATCCAAAGCTACTTGGAGGTGTGATTGCCTCAAAAGGTGGCTCTACAAAGTATTGACTTTAGGGGGTGAATAGTTATGCACATTGACTTTTTCTGTTATTTTGTCCTATTTGTTGTTTGCTTCACAATAACAAAACAAAAAACATCTTCAAAGTTGTGGGCATGTTCTGTAAATTAAATGATGCAAATCCTCAAACAATCCATGTTAATTCCAGGTTGTGAGGCAACAAAACACGAAAAATGCCAAGGGGGGTGAATACTTTTGCAAGGCACGGTATAAGGAAATGTAAAAACATCAAAAGCAACTATTCATAAGATCAATAACAACATTGGCAGTGTAAAAAATTATTGATCAAAGATTACTTGTTATAAGCTTACACGCGTATATGTCTGTTACATAAAATCAACCGATTTATTTTCAATGAAAATAACTAAATATCAGCTATAAAACAACATAAGGGAGATTTGCTGCTCCACTTAGACATATAGTTCAATTTATGTGTTTCATTTGTCAAATTCTGCTGTAATTTAACTGATGCGGTTTATGTCTGACACTGGCTTCATTAAAGAGGACGTGCAGGTATATGACATTTAAGGTTCAGCCCACTTAATAACATCAGGGTTGTTACAAAAAAGGTTAAACTTCCTTGTGCTGTGAGCACCAAATACAGACCAGGACACTAATGAAAATATGCAATGCAAATTTTGCACGCAGGAAATACAGTTTAGTATGCGGTTTAGACCTTCTTCCTTTTAAAATATGAATGCAAGTGTGCAAGTATACGCTGTGCTAGAAGAAACAAGCTAAAGTCAGTGCACCACTGTAACAGAATAGCAGAGGCTTAGCTCAAAACGTAGTTACTCCGATATTAAAAGTAAGATTGCAAGAGAGGTATTCTCTGACATATACACAGAAATGTGTTATTCAATATATATTTAATATAATATACTAGCCATATGCAAGATTACTTTAATTAATTTGGTTAGTCATCAGTTAATTTATCCACATTATTTCCCAAGCCAATATGAACTTTAAACCTTTAAGAATACCATAATGTCACTTTTGATAATAGTATATTTTGCAATCAGTGTCTTAGATTGTAAGTCTGCGAGTTTCTATCATAAGTACTTTGGGAATGCACCATGGACATTGGATTCCTAGCTCAAAGACAGTGCCCTCCTTGCTTTGCTAAATGTTAATTTGTATTTATCTATTGTCTGAACTTAATTTATGTACAGCGCTACGGAATATGTCGGTGCATTATAAATGAACTATAATAATACTAATAATAACTGATTTTGTTGTGTTCAAGATGGAGGCATCCAGTCTTCTTGCAGGAAGCTTTCCGTTTGAACATCACTACAAGTTTACTTGCAAAGTTTATGTGCCTTTCAGAAAAGCTATGCCATGATATTAGGTGTCAGAATATATTGCTACCCCTGAAGTATTGTCAATGAGAAAATATATAACTACCACTGAAGCCTCATCAATTATTACAACATTTGCTGATGTCACACAGCATGCTGGAAGTCATTGTTTTCAAGCTAATTACTTGGACTCTCCATCTTGGACATAAGAGAAGGCCTAATAGACTATGTATAAACTATTGAAAATACATTTCTTTTAAGCATTATGTATATATCTAAATGTAATGACTATGTAAGGGTCTGGTCATGCTAATTACCCGGAGATGAATTATATAATATAATTTGGACTATACAACTAGAAGAAGTATTTTATTTTGCAGACATACAGCCCTATTAAATTCCTTCAACGTGTAAAACCGTAGCCGTAACACTTACGGCTATTAAATTGGCCCCGTAATGCAACCCACTAACGATCTGCAGGTTACAGGTGGAAAAACCCTACGTGAGGTCGACATTTGAACTCCGTTGCTGCAAATCCTGTGATCTGTTAAGTTCGAAAATCGCAATTAAATTGCTACGAATCCACTGGAGTTAAAACCCGTAACCCGCAAATGGAGCCACGGGTACTAGATAGGACCCGCAAGGGGGTTTAAGTCCAATCCGTAGCATTGTAAATGCAAATATGCACACACTACTGTACTTTCAATTAAAGGGAAAGTGATGTTAGGTATTAAAAATAATAGCACAACATTCTCAAGCTCGCAAACCTGCAATATAAAATACTTTTATTTCTGTTTAATTTATGTGTTATATTGATCCTGGCAATCAATGTATTAATACATATAATGGAACTCACATGGACTAGAATATAATATTTACTGATTTAATAGTGACGTAATAATAAATCTCATTTGCCATTGGCTCCATCTAAACCTGTAACTATGGGTTTGACTAATTGATCATGTTCAGGGCCGCACATCCGCACATCCAACATTGGCAAGAATGGTTTATGGGTATTGTGTCTCAGGACCGTAACTTGTGGCCTGGTTCAATTTAATAGCTCTGTAACGCAGCCGAATTTCAAGCCCGCAGCCTTTGCGGGTGTGCTGATGCCGATACGGGCTTCAAATTTAATGGGGCTGTATGTAAGTATCTTATCATGCTTATTACCTTGAAATTAATGATATATATATATATATATATATATATATATACACGCACATAAGTCGTAGTCACATGGTGGACTATACACCTAGAAGTATTTTGTTTTGCAGACTTGATATGAACAGCCACAAATTATCTACCATTAGCTATCACAGTGTGCAGTGAATCCGGGATGTGACTAAATAGTTGGCTGTTCATTGCTCCTCTGTGAAAAGCTGTCATCCACTCTGGTTAAATATTCTCCTGGAGCTTTTTTATAAGTGATCAATTCAGCAGACAGATTTCACAGAGGATCAATTAAAATGCTAAAGCATGTTCGGGGACTATAACCCCTTTGCCAGTTTTCTAAAGCAAATCGTTTAGACCTATTGGCTATGCTTGAATATATTCAGAAAGCATTCTGGTCGAATTCCCAGATTTGGATACTGCCAGTCTTCGATGCCACTGAATCAATGCTTGAAAATCAAAGTTTTTGTTTTGTCTCAACTCACAGCCACAGAAAATGATCTGATAATACAAAAGCACCAAAAGCACTGCTCTGACAGCTTCTTAGTGCAGTGTCCGTTTATGGGTAATTTACTTTCCCTCTTGCAATCTTTGTTAATCAGTTACACTAATCCATTGTGATAAGCCAACTAAACTTGCAAACTGTCACTGATGCAGCTCGTATGTAAATGAGTAGCCTGTTATTGTAGGAAATATGTGCAAAATTTCAATCTAGTCATCCCTGCCTAATGTGGCTGTCAGGTGTGTCATGAACAACAGATGCTTGTATGACAAAGGACCTTTTTATTCAGGCTAATTAAGCAGTTGGACACACCCGCCTGTTAATAGTTCCGCTTTTGTACAGCCAGCCCTGGCTGAATCATGCGAGATCTACAGCTAAATAGGCCATGGTTTAAAAGAAGTCTAATTAACCCCTAGAAGAAGGAAAAGACTTGCTCACAAACCCAGCTGCTCAATGAGACCAGATTAGCATTTCTTCAAGTCGATGGGCAAAACCTAAGTGAGGCAACTCTGTTTAGAACAAACACGTGTTGCGGCAGGTTTTGTGCCAGTCTTTGTTAAGTGTTCTGAAGATTATTTAATACACTTAAACTCGCAGCAGGGCTCCTCCTGACATCTACAATTTACTTGCCAGACAAATTGGTTTAATTGTCTGACCTAATCAATTATTTGATCAAACAAAGCTTTACGCATGCGCTGGCTTAAATAAGAGAAGATACACATTTCATTTTTCTTCAAAACTAATTTAGCCTCTTTATTGCCGCAGCTTGCAAAGTTTTGTTCCAATACATATGTTTGATTGTCAGCTTACAATACATAGCAAGCAATGGATTTAAATTCAATATGCCAAATAAAAGGCTGTAATTTTCTTTCAAGTGCAGCGGGGAATTCCTTTTTTTTTTTTTTTCTCCTCCTGCTTCAGACAATCAAATAAGCCTTCAGATGAAATGGTCTAACAACCTAATCACATCTTCTGTAGTGGGAGACATTTTGTGCTCAAATTGAAAGCGCACTAATATAGCAAGCTTTATAGACACAAATAGAAAAGACCAACAACATAATTAGACTTCAGACAAAACAAACATTTGACCGCCTCATTTTGCAACTGCAGTTAATACGACTTTAAAGGCACAAACACATTTACTCTAGAGTTACAACATTACAGTGTATAATAATAATAATAAGCACAGGTTAGGTTACTGAAAAGATGTTGATTATGACCTTTAAGGCTAAATGAAGGAGTACTTTACTCACATCTTTTCTAAAGCCGGTCTCAGAAAGGCAATTGTAGGTCCAAAGCTGTGGTACAAGGACACTAATAATCCTTGTTCAGTTTCAAATGTGAGTGATTGTGACCGATGTTGTGGTTCAGTCGTGTCCGATTCTCAGTGACCATGTGGACCACAGCACATCTGTCTGTGTTTCTGGTTGTGCTTATCCATATGGTTTTCTGGGCAAAGAGACAGAGGTGGGTTGCCAGTTCCTTCTCCAGTGGATCGCAATTTGTCTGACCTCTCTACTATGACCTGCCCATCTTGGGTAACCGTAAATAATGTAGCTCACAGCTTTATTGAAGTACACAAGCGCCTTCACCATGACAAGGTAACGATCCAGAAGGGGCAGTTTTAGTTACACACTTGCAATAAAGAAGCAGCCTTATATAAATTCAGCTTCAGACAGATAACAAACAAATGTTTGGGACCTAAATACATTGTGTTATCCGGGTCATGGAGTGTCCATTTTCATGAAAGAAGGGCTGTGGCCAAGCTGTTGTTCTCTTAAACATTCCATATTCCCTTTAAGATATTTGGACATCACAAAAATCGATAGATACGTACAAAATAAATAAAATAGACAACTAAGATCTCAAAAAATAAACACCCTAAATTATTTAAAGTGTCACAGTGTATATTGCACATATAGGATAATTTAAAACAAAATGCCCTTTATCTACTGAATCTTATTAAAAATTGGATTTCCCTAAAATAAACTAAGACTGAAGTCTGTAATATTTAGCTGTCAGTCAGCCTTTCTGATCCATCCACAAACAAAGTAAAAAGACAGAGCATACTCATGCCCAGTCATTCCTTTTGCAGTTGACTTGAACTGGAGCTAATAAACCTAAAGCCTCTGTGGATATTCAGTAATTATTTGCAATGATCTTTAATTAACAATAGATTAGAATCAGTGTATGTCAGTGGATTAGAAGGCTGACTGACAGCTTAATATTGCAAACATAATACATCTTTACTAACGTTCAATTGATGAAGTTCTTGTTATTACCAATCATTTAAAATGAAAGCATATTTGGAACCTCTGCTGTTTCATACCACATCACATCACAGTATACTGCAGATTGTTTTCTTAAATCTTAGCTCCCACTACTGCCACACTGAGGAGAGAGATGTTAGAGATTATAACTTATTTATAGATAAATAAGAATGAGGAGGAAAAATGAAGTTGTATAAGGAAAGAGAGAAGGGTAGGAAGTGAAATAAGATGTTGGAGGGTTGTAAAGGCAATAATAAGCAAGAGAGAAGAAGCGAAAGCCTAGATATCAAGGAATATATGAAAAGAGAAACAATACATTTAAACACTGTGAAACAGACAAAGTGGGATGAAAATGAGGGTAACATATCAAAATTGGGGTGACAAAATGAAGAGGAAGTTTGGCACACCAACAGCCTCATTAAATTCCCCTAGCATGTAAACTTGTAGCTCACAAGACTTATGGCAATTAAATTGTCGACTTGCGGGGTAGGAGCTAGAGAACCCTACAGGACGTGAGAATTCGACTTGCGAGCTCGCAAATCCTTTGATCTGTCAAGCCCGTAACCGCTTCGTTCCAATTGCGCTATTAAATTGCATCAAAATCACTGGCGTTCAACTCCGTAACTCGCAAATGGAGCCAAGAAGCCAACGAGTGCTCGAGAGGACCCGCAAGGGGGGTAAAGCCCAATCCGTAGCACTTTAAATACAAATATACACACACTACTGTACTTTTCTTAAAAGTGAAAGTGATGTTAGGTCTTAGAATAACACAACATTCTCAAGCTTGCAAATTGGCCAAATAAATTACTTTATTTTGTGTGTAATTTACGTGTTATATCGATCCCAGCAATCAATGTGATAATACATATAATGGAACATGCATGTAATAGAATATCATATTTACGGCTTTATCTGCATTATATCTGGAATGTGCATTTAATCGTAACTCGTAATTGAACCCTGTAAGACTTTGAAATCCCACCTCCATTTTTCAGTGACGTGATCTCTGTTTCCATTGGCTCCATCTAAACTCCTAACTACGAGTTTGACTAATTGATCACGTTCACGCACCTCCAAAGAGCGTAAAATGGTTTACGGGTTTGCCTCTCAAGCCCGTAACTCGGAGCATGTTCTAATTTAATAGCACCGTAAATCTGCAAAATGTCAAGCTTGCAGCCGTTGCGGGTCTCACGTTGCAGATACAAGCTTCCAATTTAATGCTACTACAAGTTTAAAGAAGGAATGGGAGAGGTGACGAGGATGAGGAGATGGAAAGAGAGACATTCTACTTGTCACATATATAAACAGAGGTCTTCAACAGCATAGCGAGTTTATACCAATATATTATAGTTACAGTACTGTGTGGTGTAACAGTCATAGTTATTTATGTGTCACCAACTTTAATGGTACCCAGAAAAACGGTCCTAAATAACTATTAGACTGCAGAACTTGAATTCTTTGTCTTGTGTGGATTCATCACATTGCCACATGCAGTATAAATGCTAGGAGTGCAATTAAGGTATCAAAAAACATGTCTTTACAGTCAACGGCTACGCAAGCAGAGCAGCTGCACCAGTTCTAGGCTGCTGTATGCTGTTCTTATTGATGATACAAATGCAAAGTGATACAAAAGGAGACATTATTATAGTGTTAGCAATCAGACAGAGCAGAGAAACCTCACAAATAGATTACTTCCATTTTTTCATTTGAATTTTACATTCCTTTACACAATACAAATTATATTTAAAAAAAAGGCCAGCACAGCAAGCGTCTTCTATGGACTAAATACCAACCACAATATAAAGCCCATCCCAAATTATTTCTAAAGAGGATTTTTTGAGGCTATATAATAGAGAACAAGGCCAAAACGCAATGTACAAAGAGATTTCTTAAATTAATGTTTATTTTAAAATAAAACAGGATAGTAGTGGTTTCTCGTTATATGATGTCCTAGAAATGCTTTATATCCTTGGCTAGTCTTGCTCTGACAATTAACTATCCCGCAGTAGCTCCTATATTTGTTTCCATTGTTTTGCTGTTTTTTTTTTATTATTCAGAAATTCTATTCCATTGCTTTGTGCAACCAAATAAAATGGATTTGCATCAAAATTCACCCGGCAAGCTCAACTAATTAGAATCTTAATTAAAATGTGTTAACCTCAGCAATAGGGGTAGAGTTTGGCTCAACATTTTATCATTTGACTCTAAAGCTTTGTTGGAGATTAGCAAACATTCTTTCTGTAATTAAATTCCAGTTTGAGACCCGCTGTCCTATTCACAGCAGACTGGGGGAGGGCCCTGTGAGCTTCCAGTGAGTCATAGAGCCCTGTAGAAAAAAAAATCACTCAAATCCTGCATTGATTTTTACATCTTAGTGGGGGAGGGAAGATATATTTAAAAGGGGTACCAGAGACATCCATTGCAAACAAAGAATTAAGAATCTCTAGGGGGGGGACAATTCTCTATTGACACTTTCTGCATATGTAAAGAATGAAGATTAGCCTCCTGGATAACCCCATCTCTGGCAGGGCTGCCATGCTGATTACAAGAATAAGCCGTGTCAAAGACTTCAGTGGAGATGCACGGATAAAAGTCAGCACTTTCTTGTACATGGCACCTTTTTAAAAAAAAACAGAGCAGAAGGGTCACAAGACAGTATTGGACGTTGCAAAGCAGTTTCGGGTAGTGAAGTAGTGATATGTTTATAGTAGAAACATGCTAATTGATCCATTAAGTACCCCTAGTATTGACACATCACAAGAGTCGGCAAGAGATGGAGTGAAAATGTCCTTAATAAAGTAAGCAATGGAGAAGTCTGAAATACATGTTATTTTATAAGAAGCTTGATTTGAAGCGCTGGCTGGTGAAGACACAGACCCCCAGACATGATTATTGTCAGCTCTATTCAACCATCTCTAATGTATTTAACCAACATTATTGCCTCTGTGCCAAAGTCTGTGTCACCACTACTGGTGCCAGCAGCATTATGTCAATGCTATCCCTGGCTCTGTTTAACCAAGATTAGACATAACTCTGTTTAGCCAAGGAAACCAATGTTGGTGTTCAGCTGAGATTAGTACAACGGCATGACTTAACCCACTTCACTGCTTTATGAGTTAAAGCTACGCACGCCAAAATAAACAGCACAAATCAGACACTAATATAGTAATGAGTTTGAGCTATTATAAGTAATAAATGTAGTTATATATAAATACATACACCATAGAAGCCATAGGGTATGGGAATATACAATCTGACTGCACTGAAAAAACTATTCTAAATGGATTACTTTTAGCTATAAACCCTAATTCCTGTTTATGCATATGTTTTGTCATTATTTATAAAATATCAGCATACTCAGAAATACCATACAATGGGATGACTTTATGGTTTTTATTTCTTTTACTACAATACCTGCTAACTTTTGCATGTATTGCAACTGAAATCTAGCAAGATCTTGAAAATGCTGTTCAATTATTAGAAATTCAAACCAGTACCACAATAGTCCATTAGGTCTCTTTTTGACAGGTGCATGTACCCATCCTGAAAGAACCATGTCCTTTGTAGAAACTTTTACCACCACTATTTGTACAGGGTTTATATGCAAGAAGTATACGCCAAGATAGAGTTTGTATTCCTTGTACTTACCAGAAGCCAATTTTGATGCTTATAATCTCCTTTACTCAAACCTAAATCTCACGAGAAGCGAGACCTCATATTGCCCTAGGGGGGAACCAGAGTGAGTCTGTGCTTTACTTTCTTTTTTTAGTGAATGGGACATTTTTCTTTCATGCTGGTTGTGTCAGAAGAGCAGAGGCGTGTCTAACGCCATGGGGTGTCAATGGCTTGCACAATGACACTGGAAATATATTGTAAAGAGGAGCCAGGGGATATATTTACTACCAGCCTAAAATTGTGTGTGAAATAAAGAAACTTGAAATAAGTGTGCAACAGTTTTTAACATAAAGGGATGACGTGCTAGTGCTAATAATGTTTCTTATATTTGGCACGTCTACCTTTTTGGACTCTAGAACTCGGTTAGAGATGCACAACCCTAATAACCAGGAGGACTAAAAGTAACTGGTCATCAAGTGTTTTTGTTTATATGGCCAATATAATGACATCTTGTGATTGACTGGAGCTCCATGTGGGTCTGGGATCCTGGGAAGTTGCTCTATCTTTATAATGTAAGATGCATTTATTTTGCCATGATCAGTGCTTTAAATATGGAATATCCTCCTTCCTTCCCGTCACAATGGTGCAACCTTTCCTACTGTATATAAACGTCTAGCTAATATGAAGGACGCAAAGCTGCTTTGTTGATATGATCAAGATGCCACCAAAAGGGAAGCCACTCATACTCTGCAGGCGATAAAATCATTGAAGCCTTCTCCCTGTGGAGTATTTAACGAATTGTATGTTTTCTAAATGCAATTCTTTTGTTTTTAATTGCCAACACATAGTGTGATTGCACTCAGTAAAATCCAGTCCCTTCAATTTTAACAATCCAAGATTTATTGATGATTTTTTTTTTTTAAATGCGTCACAAATGTTCTTAACCATTTTGGCGCCAAACGTTAAGAACAAAGTCACATTTCCTCACAATCCTCCTTGTATAAGGCTATTGTATTCTTACTGTATTATAATTTTGTTTTTACTGTAAATTCTGCATCATAAGGAGCTGCATTCAATATTAGAAAGTCAAACAATCTTGAGGTATTTTTGTGTATCATGTTTCATCAAGCACTACTAATTCATTAAAAGGAATAAAAGCGACAAGAGAGGCAAGTGACTGAACAAAATACATGTATTCTGCTTTCACAGTAATGTCAGAAACAGAATATGATTAACCATGTCTGTTCCAGATACATGCACAAATGTATGCTACTTCATCAAGAAGATCTATATTTGTAAAGACATTAGTTTTCCATTAGTCTTGTTGAAATCATGGTTACATTCCCATTGCAGAGAAACTTTATTCTGCATTAAAAGTCTTCTCCCGTCTGTGGAAGCTGATCAGCAGCAACCAAAATGGTAGATATCACTGCAGCATGATTGCATATAAAAGGCAATACATCTGAGGATATATTATTTTATTTATATTCTAAATAAAAAAATGCACATGTAGTTGTTAAAGTGGGTATATTTTGATTATTCGGCTTAAGTCCTTAAGTAAATGGTAAGCTTTAAATGTTTTGTAAAAGTACACTTAA
Source organism: Discoglossus pictus (assembly GCA_027410445.1). NCBI lineage: Eukaryota > Metazoa > Chordata > Amphibia > Anura > Alytidae > Discoglossus > Discoglossus pictus. The sequence continues at coordinate 351,729,835 of CM050163.1, read as the reverse complement.
TATATAAGACTTGAGTGGTCCTTTAAGAGACAGATAAAGACATAGTTACAAATAAAGCAGTACAGTAGTTTCTTACAGATGATGAATTGTTTGGGGGGGGATCTTGAGTTATGAAGGCCATACTATAAAATGTGGCTAAATGAAGTACATGTCAGTAATTGAGGTGAGACAACTGAAGGCTGTGTACTCCCATAGGGTATAGGAGGGCAATGACTATGAAGATCCCAGAGGTTAAAACATGACAGCTGCACAACAGTGTGATTGACAGCCTGAAAAGAGATATCAGGATGGGATTTGACTTGGGATGATGTGCGCTGGGGGATGGACGGGTGAATAGGGTCAATGTTGAGATAATGAGTCATGCATGACAACAAACTCTATGCTTTTTTGCTTCTTACCAGGATAATATGTATATGAGTGCACTACTAAGATAGGCATTACTATGGATGCTGTAACACAACCAAGTCATTTACATTGAATTAAGGGAGTCTTCTCTTTCACACTTTAGTTATTACTATTTTTATTAGATTATTGGGATAAGGTAGGTCACACATGCAAATATTTAGTATATTGCAATCACTAAGTTCGGGGCGTGACTATCAGCAAGGAAGGTGTATGACAGTAGCAGGTACCATCAGGCCTCAATGACAGAGGAGGGCTTCCCAATGTGAGCACAAGTGATAGATAGATTTGATGGCAGATAACAAATGGCCTATCTACTGAAAACGCATCACATGCTAGCATGCTTGGCTATCTCTACCACATCCAGTGAAAAGCACATTACCTCTATATCTTCCAACTTTCAAATCATTAACTCTTGTTCTTGCATTCCTCTTTCTGCAAGATACCTTCCTCTTGAATGTTATTAAATTATTTGATATTATCCCTCTCCCTTCTTTCCCCTAATCTTCACATATTATCCACTAATTGCAAGCAGTTAATGCTTTTTAAGACGGGTATCCCCACAATGTACTATAAAATGTAGCAAATTTACTTTATGAAAATAAAATGATTAATATAGTATTCAAGTAAAACTAAAAATAACCTGTTTTTGGAAGAATGCTTTATAAGATTGTCATTTTACAGTACTGTAACAAAATATTATACACTTAAAATTACCTAAATACCACAACACTATTTTGTTAATTAGACAGTAGGTAATATTATAAAAAATCTTAAAACATAAAGGCCAAGTACAGTTTCAATGAGTGCAGTGGCGGCAATGTGATCTTACTTGTAATGTAAATCTATGAATTAACACCTGAGGTAATTAAAAATGTGAAATAAATAAAAAAAAAAGTGATGAAAAAAACAACATAAGCTTTGTAAACAAACAAAAGGTGTTTTAGAAGAAAATAAATAAGGACCAGATTGGAAAGCAGAATGTAAATGAGAACAATAGATTTGTTTCTTATATAGTGTACACAATTTAAAACTCCCTGTTGGTCCATTAAAATGTATCAGAAAATACAACAAACAAATAGGTAAATAAAGAAAAATACACAATAGCATGAAAGGTTTGAAAATAGCAGTGGGGTTTTTGGCACTCCAGTGTGCAAGAACACAGTATATTGTGCTATTGAAGTTCTACCACACCACTGAAAACCAATGAGCATGTCTACAAATGGTGGAACGGTATATTGTTGAATAATTGCCTAATTAATCTTGTGTTTATTTGTTCAGTGAATAAATGGTGTTATGAGGATAATAATACCGCTTTGAATCATGAATGAATAAATACGTTAATAATATGTTGTAGCGAGTGCAACTATATCTTGTTGAACTGAAAGCTTCAGTCATGGAAATTAGTAGAATATTTAAGACTGAGATGAATTACTGTATTTCTCTGGAAACCAAGCTGCCAAACCATTTCCAATCATGACAATTATAAATAAACCAGATACTAAAACGCTATAGGACAATCTAAGCTTCAGTTGGTGAATCAACTGATTGGCTAACAGGCATAAACATTCAATGGAAATGTGAGAGGGCTTGTCTCAAATGACAATGATACTTTCTGGGGGAAAAAGAGCTTGCTTAAAACATGTTACAGCTATATTTTTCACTAAATATGCATTTATTTAATTTGTTTCCAAACCATAACCCATTACATGTGGAATTATAAACGGTTAGGACATGTGATGGCATATTGGCAACAACTATTATTTCTATTGCTTTATTTCCAAAGTGCAAGCAACATATAGCTAACAGTAACTCTACAATTCAACCATCTTGTTCTACCGTTCAAGGACACAAACAAAGCTCTTTCTTATGAGACATACTGACTGACATCCTCACCTTTTGTAATCAGTGTGTAATGAGGCTTTAGTAATTGCTTGACATTTTATTTTACTATTCCAGTTTACTGCACTCTAAAATCTGTTATCAACTACCAAACTAATAACAATCAGAGCTCAGAGCAAAAAGAAAATTAAAATAATCATTGCTGTGACAAGGACAATCCTTGCTCCTTGAGCAGCCAGAGTGGAGATCTCTGGGTAATGGATCAGCAGTGACTGTCTGCCTTATACTGCAGGGGTTAGGTCAGTGTATGAGCTCATAATATTCAGCATGAATCAGGGGTTAGCTCTGCTCATCATCTTTCTTACTCAGGCTCATCTCTTTCCTACAAGCTGACATTAAGCTGACAGGAGGTGAGAACCTGGATTTGGAATTGTTTTGTGTGTATAGAGGGATGTGGGGGATGTGTACAATTCAGAGGTGGCAATGAGTATTTCTGGGCTTCACTGCTAGGCTTAAGATGGCAGGTCCTCTGATAGGAGGCAAAACCTTGCTAAGCTACTGCAATCATGTGAGTCCAAAACATGATTCTGGTTTGAGATACTACCTTCTATCCAAGTGTATGTCAGGTAACATTGGATCGGTTTCTGATGATGTGCAGCAGAGCGTAGCTTATCCTTGTTTGATTGTCACAGCAGCTCTCACCATTATCTATTTAAAGGACCTCTGTAGTGTATTTACATGTAAAGCTTATAGGTCTGTGTTCTGGACATAGGTAATTAAATACAGTATGCAGTTAAAATAAATGTTTAGATTTTCTTCTTCCAGTTTAAGCAGTCAGTTTTCCCCTCAAGCAGAGTTGCTTATCTCCTCCTACCTGTGTCTATCAAGGGCGTGGCCAGCTCTTACAGTGTGCTGAACTCTCATGGTGCTTGGAAACTGGCAGCGCTGATATCACTGGGCCTGCCCCATGACATCATTAACTCTGCCCCACTGCCTACACAGAGGTAACAGCTCTATTCTAGCCTGCTTGGAGCTGCCCCATAGGCCTCACCCAGTGACAGTACATGAGCCAACATAACCCCTTTACTGAGGATGCTCAGTCTGAAGCAGAACCTAAATGAGCATGCTCAATCTGAATCAGAACCTAAATGAGCATGCTCAGTCTGAAGCAGAACCTAAATGGGTCAGACTTTATTTTTAGTCCAGCAAACAGGAAGAGCTGGCCATGCCCCTGATACACAAATATGAATATACACATTTTGGAAAATAAAAACCATGACGTTTGTTAATGTTTCTAAAGAATACTTACGATTTGCACATAGTGTTTAGTATCTACAAGTAAATATTCAATCACAGTTGCACAGTTCGTACAGCGATCCTCTTTGCTCTTAGCCAGTATTTAGAAAATAATGTAGTTCAAGAAAAATGTCACTTGTTTGTCAGGTATGTACCAAACATACATTATAAGAAGCTATGTAAACCATGGATATAAAACTTTGGTTTGGGAATCTGTTTAGTATATAAATCCATTTTGTGTTTGTTACATCACTTCCTAAGCGTCAGATGATGATGGGGTTGTAGTTATCAGTGGACGGAGGTGGGAACAGACAGATATCCAGTGCCTTTTTTTGATGACTGGATAAGATTGAAATTTACACCACATTATATCCCCCTTACTGGCCCAGAAGCAGACTATTTGCTTCAGGAAATGCAACAATAGCTCTCCAGAAATGTAAACACCTTTTCACACACACAATGTCCACCAATGTATCATGGATCCCTACAGGGTCCTGCAAAGGCATGGACATCTATTTTTCTTAATCAAAAACTGAATGACAATTGTACTGCTTAATTATGCTGTTAGTCAAATATATATATATATATATGTATTGTGCCTGGATCCTTTAGGAGTCTCCCTTTCTCCCTTTACCCTCTCAGCTGCTACTGGTAGCAGTGGTCCTGGTAAGTTGCACCTACATAATGTCACCCCTACACAGAACTGAATAGCTACTTCATGCAAATATTGGTAAGTGCATCAATTCCAAATGATTAGGTACCATATTGTATCCTTCTGCTTTAAGAAGCTGCTAAACAGAACTAAGATAACAGAATAGTGTCACATGCAGTTTATAGACTGGCCCTACAAAATACATTTCATAAGCACTCCTAAAATGTTACTGTGATATTTTTTTAATCACACTTCACAGATTTCTGCTCATATTTGAATTTTTGCCTGACAGGAAAACAGACATTGATGCTCTCCTCTCTTCTAAGCTGTGAGGGAATAAATTGTGTGCGTGATTAAGCTCTTAATTGTATGTCTGCGAAAGAGGACTGAAAAGAACATTTTTTAATATAAAGAGTGCTTCACTTTTTTGTGTTTTTCCAATAAAATTTAAATACGTATTAAGTCATGGTAATAAGGTACTTCAATATACAGTTTTATCACTACAAATGAAGGCACTTAGTAAAGCCATTTTCATTGGGTGTTTATTTAAGTGCAGTCTTGATTGGTTATCTCTCTGGAGACTGCAGTCAAGAAAGTATTAATGTTATTCTGAAGACTTTGCTTAACTTTTACTTAAAGGGATTTCTCCTTCTGCGAAATCACCCATATTAATACACAGAGGACACAGAGGATACTTTGTTGTTAAAGGAACACTGAAGAATAATATATATTAAAACTTTTAATCTAACTAACTAAGAGCATAATAAAGCAAGGAAAAGTCATACAGCTGGTATTTAATTAGAAAGAAAAAAAAATTGTTGTTCCCTCTGCAGGACCCTGGAGGGATCCATGATATAGAGATGAATGTTACGAGTGCGAGAGGGGCGTTTACATTTCTGGAGAGATATGGCTGCATTTCCAGATGCAAAGAGTCTTCTTCTGAACCAGGGAGATGGGGTGTGGTGTCAATTTCTTATCCTCGATTCTATGGGCCCGATTCAATTGCAAGCCCACATCTCGCGGGAGTATGTCTGTGGGTGTGCTGCAGGCTCCCATTCGTCTTCAATTCTGGAGCTATTCAGTTGATCAAGCCCGCAAATTACTGGCCCAAAGCCAACTCCGTAAACCATGCACTGGTTCGTAGCAGTTCAGGGGGGGAACACGATCAATTAAGCAAGATCGTAACCTCCCATTTTGAATCCGCCAATAGAAAACTAGGCCGTCAATATTACGGCAGTAAAACATGGAGGTTACATTTCAATCAATTAGGTTCGGGGGTCCGATATGAGATCAGACTCGCAAAACTGCAAAATACAGAATCATGAAAATCAAAATACCTTTCTACTCCATGTGTGTGGCCTGATATGTATTAACTTATTGATGCCCGAGATCGATATAACCCGAAATGAAACATAAAAATAAATCTGATATACTGTCGATCTGCGAGCTTGGGACTGTTGTGCAATTAATTATAATGTCTGTCATCGCTTTTCACATTATTTACAGTGCAGTATTGATTTGTTATTTACATTTACAGTTTAACTCCTTTGTGGGTCCTCTCTAGTACTCATAGGATTTTCTCCCTCATTTGCAATTTACGGGTGTGAAACCATTTGCGGGCTCTGGCAATTGGAGCAATTGAATAGCGATTTGCTAATTTTGCGATCATAACTCTTGCGAAAGTGAAAGATCAAAAGCTTCAGGAGGTTGTATGTTACGGGTTTAACCATCGCAAAGTTTTCAAGGCCTTAAATCGTAACCCATTTGGAGCTGCAAAAAGACGCCAATTGAATAGCAAATTAACTTGCGACCTCACTTACTGGCTACAGCAACTTGCGAAAGCTTAATTGAATCGGCTCTATGTTCCCTCCCTTGAATCTTAGAAACACCATCTTATAATACTGCATTGTTGATTCATTTTGGAGGGTATAGGAGGGTTAGTGGTTCCTCAGAATTTCACAACATCAGTTTCAGGGTTCCTTTAACACAATGAAGTTGCTAGCCATTGACCTGCTGATTGGTATAAACTTTTTATTCCAGGGGTGGGCAAGTTTGGTCCTAGAGGGCCACACACACAGGTCTGGATTTGAAGATATCCTGGCTGCGCACAGGTCAATCACTTTGTCAGTGATCCTGATTGACTCACCTGTGCATAGAAAGGATATCTTCAAATCCAGGCTTGTGTGTGGCCCTCGAGGACCGAACCTGCCCACCCCTGATGTAATCTCATATTCATAATCTGCTCTTTTGAAAAACTACACTTAACGTTGTTACATAGCAAACAAAGCATAAATACAGCTAATTATCTATCATTAATAATTATTAATAATTATTATTGAAATTGTGTTGCAGTGGGAGCCATCAATTCTGCTATCATTAATGACAGAACACCTTGAATGCACAGAAGCTCTGAGCAGCTAGAATTAAAATGTGGCAATACTTATTGCCAGTGCTTTCAATAAAATTTATGCAAATGTTTAGGATCTCTCCCTGCTGAGAAAGCAGAAAAAACAAACAGTTTAATCAAGTCAATAGCTGTTATTAGTAAATAACACGTGCATATAACAAGTAATAAATAAAAAAATAAAAATTGTATTTATCTATTATTTTACATTTTAATTGTAGTTCTTGAATATTAAATGTTGTTACAATAACGGACTATAGTGGTTCTTTAAAACATTTTTGCAAAACCATTCCGAAGGGTTGAATACATCGGAAGAAATTGCATGTGGTGCTTGCAGCAAGCGTAAGTGCTGGGGACAGAGCAGGGACATGGTGCACAAAAGCAGATCTAATAATAACACATGATGGTAGCACAGAGCCTAGGTCACTCTCGGTACATGCAGGCATGAAGGAAAAAAATACGTGGCTCTGAGACAGATGAAAACCACAGGCATCCACGTTATTGCTTTGCTATCTCCTAACTTCAGCTTTTAAAGCGCTTCAAATAAATGATAAGGAAATAAAAAGCCAAATATCCTTCACTTTATTTTTAGAAATAATAATAGATGTTGCTGGAGAGGAAAAGAGACAAAAGATTCGCTCCGGGGGGCCTCTTGTTGTGCTGAAAAAGCATGCAGCATGTAGTTGTTCGGTGCTCATCAGTGTTTATCTCTATTTGAAAATAAAGTTGTTCACAAAAGCTGGAGTATTATGTTAAAATGAGCATGCATTATACAGCTGTATGAGTGATGGAAGGTGTGCGTGAGATGGTTAAAGCAATAGGATTTAAAGAAGCAAAATCTGTATTCACATCCTTTGTTTATTCTATATGCTTGGTGTGTCTCATTATGTATTGTTATTTGTGTATTCTGGTGATGAATGTCAGGAGTCTTTATGGAGCGCCCAGGGTCACAACTATAGAAAGCTCACAGGATCTAGCATAAATCATTTAATAAGATTCAGTAATTAAAAAACAGGACCAAAAACTCACAAGTATCTTAGGTCTAATACACTGATAAAGCTCATGAAAAGGGCCTTTGCACAGTCTTGAAAATCAAGAAACTAGCTTCAAATTTTACCCAGAAATACTTTAGCAACTGTCCTTTTGCAATTCAACGTCACGATAAATATCAAGTTCCTGCATGCTCGACCGATGGAACTAATATAACTAGTACCAAGTCCAGCGTATTGGATGTACAAGGAAAATAAACTCCTATGCGTTTCGTCCTTTTATAGAAGGACTTTATCAAGGTCTTTACTCTAGGTCTGGTAAATTTTTCTGTGTTTTTCAGCCTGAAATTGTGTGGAGAAAAGCTGCACAGACTAATCCTGCATTGGAAAACCAGACTGCAAGTACAGTTTCATTGAGACCTTGTTACGTTATTTGTACGCCAAGATGCTTACTTGGCATACATATCAACATACACACAAAGGGGTCAATCACATTGGTCCTTTATATAAAATCTCTACTGGCTGTTTAACTGGTCCATTAACTGGTCCGTTTTCTTAAGCTTCCGATGAAGAGGACGCATTTTTAAACAAATGTCTAAACAGGGTTAAGAACTACAACAAAAGGCAACCTGCGAAGGTAATACAAATATATATTTTTGTCCAATGTCTTGATAGACACTCAGATAGATAGATAGATAGATAGACAGACACTCAGATAGATAGATAGATAGACACTCAGATATATATATAGATAGATAGATAGATAGATAGATAGATAGATAGATAGATAGATAGATAGATAGAAACTTAGATAGATAGATTAATAGATAGATAGATAGATAGATAGATACATATTTTACATAGATACATATTATACATATATGAATAGATAGATAGATAGATAGATGAATATATAGATGAATAGATATATATATACATATTTTACATAGATACATATTATACATAGATGAACAGACAGACAGATAGATAGATGGATGGATAGATAGATAGATACAGACAGACAGACGAATAGATAGATAAATATATAGACAGACAGATAGGTGAATAGATAGATAGGTACATAGACAGATATGAAACATTCACTGCTACATATCTTTGTTAGACTCCAACTCACTGATCAATCAGATTACATGTGATGTGAGCCAATTAAATGAAGGTGCTTGGATTTATACCTCAGGTAGCTGAAGTTCTCTGAGATTAATAAATTATCCAATCAGACAAGTCATGCACATCAATGAACTAATAGGAAGTATGAGTTCTGCATAAAATGTATCAGGTCTAACTTGGAGCTGAGAATTGCTACGTTAAATCATTTCCTATTAGGATATCTGCCAGCAGAGCATTTGCTATGCAGTCATCAGATCAGCACTTCAGTGGATGTGAAGCTCTCTATATGATATACTTTAAATGGACTCTGTCACCCAAAAATCAAGTTGTTTTTATTTCCGGTTATTCTAAAGAGCATGGCTATATGCTGTTATTTACTTTTATCATACTGAGCGGCACATTAGCATATAGGAGCTGCAATATCAATTCTAAATATCTCAAAGATGATTTACTGCATATAAAGCTGCTAATACAATGTATAGACAGATTTGAATACTCTTTACAATTAAATCAACTTCTTGTTGGGGTGACAGAGTCCTGTTAATACACTTAACTGGTGTATTCGTTTATCCATTTTTTTTATTACTAGTGTATCTAAAGACAAACACACAATAACTATTATATATATGCAAGCAAATGTGGACACTTAGAGTAAGAAAATATATAAATATATATTAAATTATCTGACAATATGTACAGAAAGTGTATGTTTCCAACTGTACTGAACGTACTAACCCTCAAATCCTATCTTGTAAATTATTATTTACTCCAAACAGCACATTTACCCTTAATTTGAATATGAAAACACAGATATGCTATGTGTCTGTTAATGCAAAGGTGAATGCAAATCAAACACTGGTAGCACATTTTAACAATCAAGAATAAATATATCTTCTAAATAAAAGTGACAAAAATTCTATGAGACAGTGAAAAAAAGTGTTCTCAGCATTGACCTCCCACTTTAAGAAGCACTTACACGCTCCTGATCTCAGATATATATATATATATATATATATATATATATATATATATATATATATATATCTACTTCTCCATATACAGGATCATCACTGACCTTTTAATATTCAGCACATTTTGTCAATGTCAGAAAAGTATGAAACAAAAATGTCTTCTACTTTATGTTCACTAAATGTGAAGGACATCACATAATTACCAAAAATCCTAATATATATAATTTTTCCACATAGCTATACATAAACTGTAGTCTGGGAAAATCAGCACATGCTCTTCATAAGAGCATACGATAAATACGACACTTTAGTGATCCTTTGATATAGTGTGTGTGTATATTATATATATATATATATATATATATATATATATATATATATATATATATATACACATATACATACACACACACACACGTCCATATGGTCACCGAGAGTAAGGCACGACTGAAGGACTGGACAGCATATATATCTGGGTTTCTGGTTCTACTTAGGTACATAAGCTTTACTGAGGTTCACCACGACATTGTAGTGATCCAAAAAGGGTATATATATATATATATATATATATATATATATATATATATATATATATATATATATCTCAATAATACTAAAAGATAAACACTTTTGAACTTTCAAGAACTCTGAAATGTAACTCTTCTGGTACTTAGACAAAGGCATTAGAACTGGCAAAATAGACAAAATGAGTGGTTAATGGTTGAATAATGCTAGATATTGTATCTTCTGCACTCACAAACCTGAACTCCAAGAAACATTAATCAGAAACAGTTAATGCACACTGCATTTAGATTTTAAAGCTATCATTATAGTAATGACTGCAAGTTAAAGGGCCACTAAACTCACTGCAAGTGCTCTTCATTGTGTGAATGAGCACAAGATTGTATATTAAAATGACCTATATTTATTTAAACTACACTAATAACACCCAAAACATTGTACATTTTAAATTCTGCCCACTGGCTGTTGCATCAGTAATTAGTTTAGTGCTGAGTCCATCACATGCTGTATGAGGCTCTATGGGGGAGGCTGTGACTGATAGCACAGCTTTACCCCTGTACTCAAATTACAATGCACTGACCAGTTAGCTTTCCTGTTTTAAGTGAGTACCAGTATCCCCACTGAGAGATGCACATACAGATAGATGTGGTAAGGGTTCCATTTTTGTTTTTTGGGGATCACTGCACAGAGCAGTAACTGAGCCCCTGCCCTCTCTACCTCTAAACTGATCTTCATTCCTCAATTTCCAGAGAGGCCACAGTGTAGAAACCTGAATTTTCTGCCTGTAACTAAAAATAAACGCATTAAAAGGTCTGTTTTTTCAAACTGGAAGTATAAGCAATCTGACAAAAAGCCTTACCAATGACTTGAATGGGACAAACAGACTGGAACCTGATTGGTTGCAGACATGAAGCAGGCTGTGGTCAGTTTTTCCCACATAAAAACACAAATGTTATTTTATTTTTTTTCCCAGTAAGAAAAAAAATGCATGTATTTCAAAAATTCTAAAAGTATTTCAACATGCTTTCAGGAGATCATCACAGTGGTACTGAATTAAGTGGCCCTTTTAGCATTAGTAAAGAAGTAAATTTAGAAGGATATAAAACAAGAGCGTGAATTAACCAGAACAACTTTAGAATGATGATTTACATCATGGGGTCATAAGAAGGTTCTTAGCGTCAATGGATAACAATCCAATTACCAAGGCTTTATCCAAGTCCTTAGTTTTGATGTCAGAGGTCACCCAATCTGAAATGGATACCACAGAACAGAGCTAGAGGAAGGTCCAATTATCCCTGCCCTCTACAAACACATACAAACTATTTTTGGAAATGGAAGACCCAATGTTGTAATTGAACTTAGCACAGCCAACAATTATTCAACATCAGATACTAAAGGTGAGGAGTAAAAATAAATAAATAACACAAACAAATGTTGGCTTATGCTTGTAGTCTTATCAAATCGCTTATTTTGCATAATACTATGAAGTCAAGCAAATTAGATATAGTGACAGGTTGGTGCCAGCATTCAAATACTTATAGAGAGACATATAGTGAAGCTGGAAACTGTCTAAATTTTCCTAAATACTAATCAAAATGAGTAGGCTGCCAAGGCTATACCTAACTGCTCCTGGTGATCACCATGTGCCTCTACACCAGATCCCCACTATCATGATTTCTCAAATTCTCACACTCTCCATACGCTCAATGTGTCACACCCCAGCCCCCTTCCTGCAGGGTGGTGCATACAAGAACTATATACAAGAAGGGGATATGTAATGGAACCTACAGAGATTGCAAGGTGTGAGGCTTATAGCTGACACCTTGACAGCTCTGCATGTTTCTGCACATATAAAGAGAAGAAGGCTCGTCCCAGAAGAGCTGACAAAGGATAAAGCTTGGATGCTGAATGGCCTGTCATTCTCATGGAGAGTCCAGAAAACTTTAATAACATTATACAATATTTAGCATTCTGAATTCTGTTTACTTGTTAAAACAAGCATTTTATTGAGTAGAAACACGTTAAGACATTTTTACAAATAATAAATGTGTTGTCAATTGCTATTATCAATTTATTTATTTCCCGCGTATAAAGGAATCAAATGAGTAAACACCGGTTTGTTTTCTTCCATAATCATGGGACTTGTCACTTCTGATGGGTATCTCTTTACATCTGTGGTGTTGGTATAGCAGAATTATTTCGCTATAATAAAACTGTAGAGTACAATAGATACTAGTAAAGTTTACATGAAGAGTATTGAAAAGAGGGCCAGATGTTCAAAACAATAAACTAGAAATAAGGGCCATACTGCAAAAGGTCTCCCTATTTAACATCTTTACTTTCAATAATTATGTTCACTCTCTATTCCTGCCATCACAAGCAAGGCAAAAATTACAATAAAAAAGTCAAATGGAGGAGTCTTGCTCCTACTAGCATGTTTTGGAAAGTCTGGGCTGTGTATCAGCTGCTTGGCAATAGAGTTTAATAATAAAGCAACTCCCAGTAGTATAATCCTACCCCTCAGAGTACAGGCCAAATAGAAGTCCCATATAGAAGCCTCCATGAGACAAGCAGATTTGGTCTAAAATTGCTTTTATACTCATAAGTTAAAGAAGCGCACAGGGGGTAATAATGCAGCAGAGCATGCCCTGTTGGATAAACAATAGTGACAAAGACATTTAATAATGTCAAATGGGCATACTTATCTTCCTCATTACACTCCACAGCTAATTTAATTAATTGCTGTTAATAATACCATTACTGGATCACTACCTTGTTGTGGTGCAGAGGCTTATGTACCTCAATGAAGCGGAGAGCTGTACCATGTAGTGTCCCCCAAGATGGGCAGGTCATAGCAGAAAGGTCAGACATAACGTGGTTCACTGGAGAAGGAACTGGCAATCTACTCCAATATCTTTGCCAAGAAAACCTTGTCGATAAGCAAAATCAGAAACACAGATAGATGTGCCTGGCGCACTGCGTTTTTATGATCACTGAGAGTCGGGCACGACTGAAGGACTCAGCAACAACAATAACATTAACCCAGAGGGTGGATCTTTCAGTTTATTTATACAAAACATCTATTCAAACCTTAAGTCACGTCTACTTTACATTTTTAATAATAACCAATTGTATTTATGTTTTTATGTGTCCTTTTCATTTCTTCAATAAAAGGCACTTTATCTATGTCACTTCAACAAAAATGTGAAGTTTTTCCCGAACTACAGTTGTCATTTCATAGAACAAGTGGTACAGGGATCAATCAGATCAACAGAGTTTTGTGATACACCAAACACGTTTTAAATTGCAATATATCAGTTACTTTGCTGGAATAGAGTTCTAGTCTAAAGCAAACTTCAGATTTTATGGAACACCACTAAATCTACTAAGGTGAAACTAGACATTTCCAGCAACTATGCTATTCTATAAAGCCTCTTTTTTAAGCTATGTGTCTGGCTAGTTTGGCTATATGGCTATGATCCATAGAGTAACACAGGGTCTGTAACCTCTCACCTTAGTGAATAAAGCCCAAGCATCTCATTAACTTCCACACAAATATTATCTCAAGGTCAACAAACTAAACTGTTCTGTCCTGATTTTGGGTCCTAGCAATAACTTAAATGACAGTATAATTTTACACCCACATTACAACTTCCAGACAAAAGTTAGAAATTCATTTTTGCCAGATGACTGTTAAAAAAAGAAAGGCAGAAACTCACAAGCGGCTTTAGTAATTGCCATCCACATAAACATAGAAACTTATGGGAATTCACTTGCAGAGAATAATGGTAATTTTAGTATATGGTGGAAACCTTTTAAACGTAATGGCTCCTGTAAAAGCTTTTTTTCCACTTGCACTTTTCACTGTCAAACAGCTTGAGATGCCTCTAAGTGTAAAATGCTTTAGATGACAGGTTTACAAGCTTGCTGTAACTTTACATTTTATGTCTAATTTGTGTTAAAGCGCTTCAGCAATTATCTATCTTGTTAGGTATAATTTACTGCAATATGGCTTATTATATTTTGCTTCTTTATTTAGAATATTTGTATTTCTTAAACTATTACAGAAACATACCAAACCAAAATACTGTCTTTCATTCTTTGTTAGATAGAAACCTTTTTTTCATAGTCGAGGTGAAATCAAATGCGTGGAAGTCTTCACAGACATCTGCTTTTCTAAGCACATAACAGTTAAATGTTACCTGCAAGTATTTCTGTACATCTGTAGAAAAATCAGGTTGAAAGCTGCAGATATACAATACAGATTCTTTGTGAGCAGCTTATACATCTTGAGACTAAATGAGTGGGTTTAATAAGAGACACTGCTCTATCTAGTGGGAGGTACCCGATCTATTTACAGGCATGACTTAAAGGATCACTATAGTGTTCATACAACATGGTGTGATAATAACGGATTAGCAATAAATTGGACAATGCGATGCAGACACATTCTTATATGTATCATGTAAATAAAACATAATTTGGTTAACATTACATTTTTTACATTATTTTTAATCATTTATATTGGATATTGTAGGCACCCATCTTGTCCTCTTTGACCATATTCTCAATGGCTGCTTGCATTGTTTATTTCAGGGGAGGACACTACCCAGCAGTACCATAATGTACAAGGTTCATACACAGAGGCATCATTTGCCGTGTGCACGATTTACTGTAGGAGCAAGGCAAGGGCAAACAGCCAGTGACGCTGCATTGAGGGAGGGAAAGGAAAAGGTCAAAGAGCCAAACTATAGCTGAAACAATTACTATAATATATATATATATATATATATATATATATATATATATATATATTGACATTTAACCAAATAATAATCATGGTATTTTACTATGATATCAAAATATAACTGCTTTACTAAAGCATATCTAAGTTTCACTGCTTTTCCCTTTTTCTAATCTAACACAGGCTGCTTATATCAGATACACACATTACATGGAGTCATTTTATACACATACAGAGCTGCTTGCATAGGCACAGTGTACCTACCAATAGAAACACTGCATTTGGGTATGGGTTTTAATGATTTACTAACCCTAAAGACAACAGCAGCACAGTACAGATCAGTGTCTGACTCCTCCTACTTCCTCCTACAGGTGGACTACACATCCCATGATTCCTTCCTGCACAAACTGCCATTACTGATTGTTACAATGTCTTAAAACATATTAGCTGCCTGCCTGTGATTGGCCAAAACCAATTATGAATGTTACGTTAATTTAAGCAGAGATATCTAGGGGTGTTAACTCACAAAAGCAACTGCTTGAAAACGCAAGAGTTTTAGCAAACATCAGGGCGAGTTTGTTAATTTTTCTTTTGGGATTTTTCTCATTAAAAACATGTTTGCATACACTACAGATTCTCTTCTATCAGATGCACTCATAATCCAGGACACTTAGATTTGCCTTTAAACAGAAATAAATATCAATGTTGCTTTTAAAACTTACATTTGAAGATTAGTGAAATACTTCTCTCCACTTGCTATCGGGTGTTCAGAGGGTGGAAGAGAACTAGCCAGGAGGCTGCCCTGATAGGAGTCTGTATTTGCATAAGTGTAGACTTTTTATAAATATAGGCATTCGTGCAAATAAAGTAGTCAATTAATGGAAACCTAGACCAGTAAAAAGAAAATAGCTAGGAAATCCTCTTGGACAGATCCTTACCTACTCCCTTCTGTAATACAGGGTGGAGAAACGCAGCTTGGTTAGCCCCTAAAATTTTAAATCAATTTTCTTTCAATACGGATTAAACTGCTAATCAGTTTCTAAACAAACACTATGTAATAGTTTGTAGGACTGTGTGCTGACAAATGTGTGCATTTTTCCATACTATGGGCCTCATTCTATTAGCGGCCGCAGCCGTTGCGGGGCCGCAAGGACCGGCCGCAAGCTATTCTGCTATTCTATTCCCTTACGGCCGGGGGCTCCGGCAGGCTTGCGGCCGGCGCCTTGCTATCCCTTGCGGCCGCTCGCGCCGGAGGAAAGCCTTTGATCTAAAACGGCCGCAAGAGTTTTGGCCGTAAGGAATTCCTATTTGCAATTCAATTGCTCCGGGAACCCTCTCTGCAAGGCTAAAAACGAGCCGCAGCTTACTTGCAGGAAAGAGGTCTCGCTAGCACCAATTAAGAACATAAAATAGCCCAAATAAAGCCATCCTGCACTTTGCAGAGCCTATAAAGTGATATTCAGTGTTAGCAAAAATAGCACATAATTACCCTATATTCAAATCCGTAAAATATATATTTTTTAATATCCGTAAAATATCCATGTAAAAAGTCCAGAGGGCTTGGAGCACCTCAGACCCGCCCACGCCGCAGCCGGAAAATAAACAGTTAATTTGAACTCGGGTTTGGGCTGATGTGCAAGCTTGAGAGTGGGTTACTTTTAATCCTCATGTCCCCCAATATGATCCCTAGCATTTACAGAGCTGTACAGTGCAGGCTTGAATTTATTTTTGCGTTTTTAGATTTCTGAGCTTACGTCCGGTTCCAAGATATGCGGCCGGCCGTAAGAGGAGATCCTTGCGGGGCCGTATAATAGAATCGCGAGTTAAAAGAACCCCCGCAAGGAATCGCAGCCTTACGGACGATTTACGGCCGGTAATAGAATGAGGCCCTATATGAGGACAGGCAAGAACTGAAATGCGATACAAGTCATTTTTATAAAAGCCTAGTCTCATGAAGAACCGTTCGCACCCCTGCTCAGCTCGACTATTACAACAATGTAGCTGTGCCTTTGCACATTGTATTTAATTGCTAACACATGATTCTAGACATATACCTTTCATTATGAGACTATAAGAAATCAAACTACAGAATGTGTCTGGATTATATAGGGCTAAACAAATAGACATTGTCCTCATCTAGAAATTATAACTATTAATAGTCACTACCCTTTTTAAGAACAACATTTAAACAAAAAAAAAAAATATCAGTATAATTTTGTTTTATGTTGATAAATATATTCAGTTTTCATATTCTAATGATTAATCTGAGCACTAGCCACTACTATATTAAGGAGTCAAGTAGGACAGCTTTGAGCCAAATGTAATAAACACATTCTGAGTCAGAGTGTGGGATTTACATTTAATAAGAACTGGTAGAGATTGCTGGCACGAAAAAATAAAAACTCTGTTTCTTGATATAATATGCGCAACCAGCAGCAGCTCCTTATGACACACATCACGAAAATATGTCGCTCCCAAAACACCTTTTTTCGACTTTTCACAGCTTTATTATTTTTAGATTTTTTTTACGTGGATCTGTATTTGTTATTCACTTCATTTATTATGAGGAATTTCAGGGATCTATTAGCATCACTAAAAGTTTCCTCACGTTTTTCTGGACATTTGAAATTTGTACATATTAGATGACACTTGAAAATGTAACTTTTGGATCACTGTATTGCATTTGTGACTATACATTGGGTTAATCCCCTAAGAGGTATACCTTCTGTAAAGTACTAAGAACATTTAAATACATATATATTAGTTTTTTATTTATTTCTTAAACATTTTATCCGCTTTGACAAATATAATAAATGTCTCTGATTTTAGATACATAATTTATCATTAAGGAAATGTATGTAGTTGACAAGCGCAAATGTATATTTTGATTTATTTTCTGTGAGTGTGTGTATATATATATATATATATATATATATATATATATATGAAATAAAAATATTTAAAAGCATTATATTATAGCACACTGTGGCCATTTATCTTCAAACTCAGCAAAATAATGTGATTTCAGTTCAAATATTCAGGTGTATACGAAAATCCTAGATCTGCTTGTGCTGTCATTCCCTATTGAAACCATTTATTATATATATATATGTGAGTGAGGTAGCCATGTGTGTCCAGCAATCTAGATGAGTAATCAGAATATTGCAGTATATACTGATACCTTTTTTATTGGACAAACATATTCATAATTATTATGATGAGCTTTAGTATATAAGTATCACTATATACTGCAATACTCGGATTACTCATCTAGATTGCTGGACACACATGTCTCTCTCTCTCTCTCTCTCCATCTCTCTCTCTTCATCTCTCTCTCTTCATCTCTCTCTCTTCATCTCTCTCTCTTCATCTCTCTCTCTCTTCATCTCTCTCTCTCTTCATCTCTCTCTCTCTCTCTCTCTCTCTCTCTCTCTCTCTCTCTCTCTCTCTCTCTCTCTCTCTCTCTCTCTCTCTCTCTCTCTCTCTCTCTCTCTCTCTCTCTCTCTCTCTCTCTCTCTCTCTCTCTCTCTCTCTATATATATATATATATATATAAATTATAAATGGTTTCACTAGGCAATGACAGCGCACGCAGATCTAGGATTTACGTGTGCACCTGAATATTTGAACTGAAATCACATTATTTTGCTGAGTGTGAAGATAAATGCCCTCAGTGTGCTATAATATAATGCTTTTAAATATTTGTATTTCATATATCAGCTCATCCCATACAAAGGAAAAAGGAATGATATCCCTGTACAAAATAAATATACCAAATATTAAAATTGCTTATTAAATCCAGATAATTTAAAATTGACAGCTAAAAAAATGAATGTCAATTTTGTGGATTTTAGTGGTTAGCAACACAAAGACAAGAAATAAACACAGAGAGGAAACAGAACATGTACAATCTCGAAAATATCTTTTTTTTTTTAACAAAATGTTTGAAACATTAAAAAAAAAAAATGCGGGAAGCAATTTGCCATCAAGGGCTTCACGGCAGGGGTACGTTCACTTAGAGGTGAGTATAAAATGACAGCTAACATGCAGTGCAGGTTTAAAGATAGCAATTACTGTATGAGCAAATGGAAGAATTCCTAAATAAATAGAGCAGTGGGTCTTGATGGTATGTGCCCTAGACCTCCAGGATAATAAAGACACTTTACATGAAAGCCTCCTTCTGACCGATGATTTCTCCTATTGCAGCCAAAGTAATAGTTGTTCAAAAGAGGAAGGAGACAGAGTGTTAAAGAAAAGATATTGGCGTGTTTAACCTGTTTACAACGTTGTCTGTAACAAACAAGCAACATATGGATAAGATTTCTGTATCTGCCAGATGATTTGTGTTTAACCAGAATATTGTATTCAAATGCAAGAGTTACTCATTGATATTCTGTACTTTGCACCCTTGATACCAATATATCAAAAGTTTTATACACCAAGCAAGACTTGTTCTAAAAATAATGTATGCAGAGCTTACATGTGTAAAGTAAACGATGATCTCCTACAGAACACTTCAAGAAGATAATACATTTGTCTTTTTCTCATAATATTTGTGAGACTAATAAGGTGAAACATGGACAAAATATTTTTTCTCCATTAAACGCTGATGATAAGATATTTTTTCACATTTTCCAGTACTTTTTCCCATCTGATTACTAGCAATCTCACAGGTATATGTCACCGCTACTCCCATGGTGAATACAGAGTTATTGCGTGGACAAATATATGGGAGCTTGCTTTTCCCTTTTGGGAAGATATGCAACATCTTTGTATATTTGTGTGCCTTTGTATGATGACTATATTAGTGCTTTGAATCCGATGGGAATGTTCCTTTTTTCTGTTTTTTATATTTCTAGCAAACCCTTATAACAGTACTGATAAATCCTTGGAGTCATGTCTTCCCGTTCTTTTTCATGCGGCTTCATTTTTTAGAGCAGTATTCATCTGATTTACAACTATTATTTTCTCTACAGTGTGCTATTTTCTTATAAATTACAAAGGTGCAAATGCTTGTGTTCTGACATTTTTCTGAACAGAATTGCTTTCACATATACATGCAACTCCCCAGTGTGTTCTGTGTTGTAAAATATAGTTTTTATTACTTCTTCACTAATGTATTGTTCATTATTGTTGAAAAGAAGCAAAAATTAAATTAGCCCCCTATTTGATCTATCCCAATAATGGCTAAGAACATATCAGTGTTCTAGACATTAACAGCAGAATTCAACATGTATTGTTCTACGTATCGCTACATCTGATTTACGTAATGCAGCATGCATCATGACAATATTCTGACATGAAAAATAAACAGGGACCAAACTCATATGTACATATACTATTTTATCAATTGGATCTTTGGATTGTATCTTAAAGAATACACATGCATACATTAAAAAGTCCTTCTTACCTAAAAAAGTATGTCTAATATCTTCTGTCTTTAGAATCATCACTTGGTCAGCTTGCTCCTCTATCTCTCCACCCCCTGCAGCCCTTTCATTGGAGAAAAACTGCTTGCAGCCAATACCAAGCATGGACCCCTCAGCTTCCTGGTTCGAGCAGTCCCGCAGCAGAGACATCACAGGACTAACTGAACCCAGCTTCACTCTGGTATCTGTTTATAAAAGAGAGAAAGAGCAAAGGAGCATGCTGACCATGTGTTCAAACTAAAACATGCGTAAACATATTAACGGCAGTATAGTTTATAATGTAAAGTATGGTTATATCACAATCATAACTATTTGGCACAACAAGAAACAAAGACCAACAACAAGGAATGCGTACAAATCATACACTGGGGAATGTACACGACTATATTATATATGAACTTTAAAAAAATGGAAAAAAATATTTGTGGCATGTGCAAGTTTGGACACCTTATTAAGTCAGTTCTTAGTAACACCTCCTTTAGCAGATATCACATGTTGCAAAAACTTTCGTAGCCAGCTAACTGCTTTCTGGGGTTCCTGGTGGTCCAGTGGTTAGGATTTGATGCTTTCACCTATGCGACCTGGGTGCGATTCCAGTCCAGGAACCAAGAGCTCACATCACCCTGAAACCATGCAGAGTTGGGCCTGGCCAGTACAAGGATGGGAGACCACCTTTGAATACCAGGAGCTGTATGCTGTGGCCCACTGGAGAAGAAACTGGTAACCCACTCCAGTATCTCAGACATGAAAGACAAGTGGATCAGCATTACCATTGACATTAAGATGTGCCTGGTGTGTTACCGTCTATGAGATCACATAGAGTCTGACATAACTGAACGACACAAAAGAAAAGAAAGAGTCTTTATAGCCTTGTTTCAGGAATTTTCCTCCACCCTTCCATGCAGATCGCTTCTGATTCTGAGATATTCTTTAGCTATTTTGCATACACAGCATGTTTCAGATTGACCCACAGATTTTCAATGATGTTCAGGTCTGGTGACTGTGAGAGCTATTCCAAAAGCTTCAGTTTGTGTTATTTGAGGTAATTCATATTGGATTTCAAGGTGGGATTTGTATTACTGTCTTGTTGTTGTAGCCAACTTCTTTGAAGCTTCAGTTTCTTAACTGGTTGTGTGACATTAACTTCCACAATTTCTTGATATATAGTGGAATCAACTCTTCCCTCTACCCTTACAGGCTGCCACACAAACCCAAAACATAACAGATCCACCATCATGCTCAACAGTTGGCATTGTGTTCTTTTCTTCAAAAGCTGTTCCGTTTTCTCTTCAAACATATCTTTAGTGATTGTGGCCAAAGAGTTTGAGTTTTACTTCATCAGTCTACAACACTTGGTTCCGCAATTCCTCTGGTTTATCCACATGTTGTTTTCCATATCGAGTTCAGTGATGTGATTGAAGGTAAGGTTTCCTTCTGATCACTGTTCCATGCAGATCATGTTTGTGCAACGGTTCACCATTACTGTGATGTATAAACCTTCCCGAAGGTCCTTTGCCGTCCTTTGGTGGTTTTGCTTTGCCCTTCTGCCTAGCATATGACTAGTTCTATCCAAGGGTTGTCTTGGTCTTCCGGGTTTGGTCTTGGCTTCCAAAGTTCCACATAGCTGCCATTTCTTAATGACATTTTGGACAGGGAAAACTGCAAGCTTTGATATCTCTGCAGGCATCAATTAGCGTCATTTTAAGATCTTTAGTTAGTTGCTTAAAACAGCCCATGGTTATTGTGGGTTGAAGAGTCAGAGAATTTATTACGATCTGGATGTCATCAGTTGACAATTCCTAATGACAACTCTTGACCTGCCTAAGGCCTAACAAGTTAATTAAGTTCTGAGACCTTACAGCTGGAAGGGTGCCCAAACTTTTGCACATGCCACAATTACTATGTCATCTTTTTCTTTTTTTTATAAGTTTGTCAAACCAACACACACACTTATATTTAGTTAGGGGCCTTGTATAGCTATGATTTGTAGCAGCAGCAATAACACAACATTTCTATCTCCAATAACCCTTTAAATGGAATTGAACATTTTCACAAATAAGTTATGCTGTACAGAGCCGTCAAGTCAAGCAGCCCACTTTTGTAAAATTAGAGGGAATACAGGACAAAACACAACAACCTCTGTGCAAATAGGCTTTAAAAGCTCAGCAGCTACTCCAGCTTGCAAATCTTAATGTCTGTTCACATTAAGGAGTCACAACCTTTTACAGATCTGCACCTGCAGCTACCTGGGGTTCTAAAGAGACCACTGTAGTTAAGGAGAAAGCTTAATAACTGTAAAGTAGGTAACAAAGTAATAACATTAGAAGTTAAGAACATAAAACATTGTAGAGAAAATCTTAATTTTAACCAATTCTGATTGTGTATAGAAGGTTATCTGTCTACCACAATTTGTGATAATTTGGACCCTGAGGGGTGAAGATAGAAGGAGGTATTAAGATTTTTTATTTTTATTTCATTAGAGAGGGAGTTCAACTATTGATATTTAACACCTAACCCCCTTCCCTTGCACATGCTCAGAATCAGGCTGTTGCAGATCAAACTGCAAACTCTACACTATCTTCACCAACATACCATGAATTCCTCTGTGAACCAAGAGAGAGATCTTTTTTTTCTTATTATTAATAGCAAGCTTTATTATCTTTTCCTGCCCAATGCATTTATCAGCAGGTTTACCTACTTTTCAAAGATAGCAGGGGACATTTATATTAGGTAAACCTGCTGATGACATTATCCAAAGCAATATTGGTTTGTTGAATAATTCTCTTGCAGTGGTTCCTAAAATAGTCTTCAATGAACCCTAGATAGGACAGAATGTACTGATAACAATGTGAAGATATAAGGAATGCAATACCTGTTGAATGCAGATTTTATCACACAGAATTATCCCCAAATCCTAGGATGTTTTTGTTTTCTAGTGGACTGGTTTAGAAACACACAGAGTTGAATAGATGCGGACAGGGAAAAATACATATGGATATATTCACTAAGGTCACAGGAAACCATTGTGATCAGATCCATTGTGTCATCAATTTTTTCTTAGCATAAATTTAAATATGGGTAAGGATTCTGGCCATGATACGAAAATGAGTTTTACAATATTATTACCTTTTATCTTCTACACACTTTAAACATGCATACTCTCATCTCATACAACTCTAATTACAGAGACAAACAACTCCAGCACTCATTGGCTAGTATAAAAGTTTTTTTACTATTTCTAGCTAGGATGCTATGGCAGGGCTGTAAGGTGAAATATGTGACAGAAAGCCAAAAAGGCTTGCTCTCCTTGTGTGCCATTGCCCATTCAAATATTGATAATTTGTGAGATTGTACCATGAGAGAGTTATACTCCTACAGAATAAGCTATAGGCTTTTAGCATTGTACATTGAGAAATTAAAAAGCTATGACAAAAGAAAACAGACATCTACTCTTATTTTCTATTTATTTTGTTTATCGATATTCATATTCTGTGTACCATCAGTACAAAATATAAGGCCATACACAATCAATGATATTTGCAAGTCTGCAAGGCCGAATCTGCATCTCCTTCAAACACGAATTTCTAGCTTCTGACAAGGTTTCAATACAGAATAATGAAAATAATAAGACTTTTGCCTTTATTAAAAGCTGTCATACAAAGTATTATGGCCACTTGAAATGCTTGCACTTTTTGCCATGTGGCTATACCGCAGTGTTGAGTCGCTCGGTACTGCCTTGAGAGAATGGGCATGTTCGTATGTGTTCCATTTGTCTCTCAAAAATCACACAGAGACTTAAAATAATTAAAGACATTCACAACAAGTAATAAGTATCAAATGGACCTGCTGCTGACAAAGGGAATATCACGCTGCTTCTAAATATATACTTACAAAGGAGCTGATTATTAAATATGTCACCGAATGAAAGCAGTCTTGCAATGAAAATACAAATTTGATATCAAAACAATGGCACACACAGACACTTGGCAAGTACTTGGAAAATGTACCATAATTACTTTTGAATCAATAAACATTTTTCAGCCTTGGGCGTTCTGGATAACGTGATTAGATTGACCTGGTTGTTCTGTGGCTTGTAAAAGGCCAACCTGCTTTCTGACAAAGATGTTATTTTCTGAGAGTGTTTGATAACCACAAAAACTGGACTTTTATTTCTTTAGAAGAATAACCTAATGGGTTTGCATTGTTTGCACTATGTATAACACGACCATGAAAACAACAGTATATCAGGGTTACAGAATCACTTTGCAAAACATTAAACGTGTTTCAATCTCACATTTAACTTTTTCGTACACGAACACTACTAGCATTTATTGTACAAAATGACATGAAGGATATTAATACAAAGGCATGACGCATGGATTGAGAGTGGCTCAATGGAACATGATCACATACAGATAAGTGCAATGTTTTTAAAAGATAATATTACCTTATTTGTATATACAGGTTAAGTACTGCACAGGCAAGAATGGACATGCTTTTTAAAATAGTCTAAACAACAGTTTTGGACAGTGGTGATAATTCAAATGAATTAGAAGCAAGAATACACATAAGAAATATGAGAATACATATTGAACAAACAAGATGCTGAACCAATATTTGACGAACAGGTACCGATAGTATTACACATAGTTAATACAAGTATTATTACTTATTGTAACGACCAACTGCTTCTGTTGGGCTTGATAAGAACCTAATTCAAACCTACCCAGTAGGACCGACTGGTTCTTTTTATATCCCGGTTAGCAGGAACAGAACCAACCCAGCTTACAGCCACCAAAACTCCCAGCAAACCACAGGAATCAATAGAGCCACCCAGCAAAGGTTACTGACTGTAACAGAGTCCAGTGCAGGCTCAGCAGAAATAACCCAAGTAATAGGGGGTATCTGATCAGATCAGGAGTGTCTCTAATGTACATGACCCTCCATATGCTCAGCATGCTTTCCCATTCACACCTAAGTGTCCACTGTCCCATGGTGATGGCCAGCTCTTCCCCACTGTACTGGACCCCCTACAACCAAATACGGATGTTCCCTCTGCCCCTGGTAATACAGTTTATTAAACTCCCTGGGGGAAATGCAGTATTTCAATACCCCACAAGCCTGGTTGCCCCAGTTACAACAATAAATCCATACAACAATACACTAATTCTACTCTCTCCCATATTGTGTCCCTCTCCACAAACAACATGGCTCCCACAGGGCACAAAATAAGAATATAGCGGTCACAGGTCAAGTGTTCAGGCTGGGAGGACGGTGTCAGGGGATAAAAGGAAGAAAGAATACCAATAGTCCTTGTCAAGTCAGGGCCTCCAATAGCCTAGAGGTCCCCCAAAGCTTTACCACTCCTCCATGATGTCACACCTATCTATAATGTTATGTATATCCTAGAACATTAAATGCTCAGGGACACTCTGAACATACTTCCTACTGCTATGGTCCCAATGCTAAACAAACTGCTTGGAATTGTGGAGAGCTTCTATCTGTCAGCCAATGAGCAGAAATATTGATGTATGAATTATGTTTTTTAAGCACTGATACTTGCATATATCTGGTGCGCTATTTTGGAATAGATAACTGTTAAAATATGCTGTTTAAATACATCAATGATAGAATATCCCCATGTCCCTTTAATTGATGTTTCCAAATTAGTTTAAAAGTGTCTAAGTAAAATGGTTATCCCCTACTGCAAAACCAAAACTGCTCCAATACTGGAAACGGTTTTCCTTAAAATATATAAAATGCTCATTGACATTATAATATAAAATAATATTGACTCGCAAAATAGCCAGAAACTTATCTTTATGCTAAAATGGGAACGAGACTTAGGCAGAGAGTTAGATACTAACATGTGCAAGGAGGTATGCTCTAACCTATCGAGAGTATCCTACACATACAACTTATTGGAGGTTTCAGTCAAGGTTCTGCACAGAATCTACTATACATCATCTCTAATGAATAAAATAAATCCACACCCAAGCGAGAATTGCTTTAGAGGATGCCACTCTTGGGGTGATTTTTGCCATATTTGGTGGACATGCCCTTTGGTACAAGGCCTATGGGAGAAAACAATTAGACTGTTTTCACAAATAATTTGTATTTCCCTACAGCCTACAACAGAGATATACCTCTTGGGCATGCATGTAAAAGACCTGCCTATACACCAAAATAAGCTTTGGCAATACTTTACCTTACAAGCGAAACTAAACATAGCAAAACACTGGAGAACCCACACATTAACATAAATTTTAATGAGGTTATTATTAAAATGATCACATACTGGTTAATGAAAAACTGACCCATATTCTGCAAAATATGAACCCCCTGTTTCTTAAAATTTGGACCCCATGGCTTGCTTCTACTCATAGAGTTTCGCTATAACTATCTGCTTATGAAGTGGGCGAGCCCGTCGTAGGTGGGAAGCAGAGGACGGGTGGACCCGGAGTGCCATAAATATCTGCAACATCCAAAATGCCTTAGAGGGTAAGTTTGGCAGATGATTTCCCCTTTCCCTTTTTTTTCCTTCTGTTGTTTCGTTTTGTTCTATTTGGATCAAATTCTGAATTATGTGATAGAATATATATTTTAAAAAAAAGCAGAATAAGAAAAGACAAGAAATGCTTTCCAGGTTTACAAGCCTTTATATTTGCGTAGCTTAGCATTAGTTCTCTGTTTATGGGTATGTTTTATAAATATGCTACCATCTATGAGGGCAGGGTGATACTACTAAAAACTGTCCGTGTATTTGATGACCTGTTACCCTTTACTGTATTGCTTCAACGTTGTCTTTAGTAAAAAAAAGATTGAATAAAATATGAAATAATATGCTGCAAATGGTCTCAAAAATTACAATTAGTGAGTCAAACTGTATAAATAATAATCAGGGCCCCTTGTGAATGCAAAGCATTTTTAAATATATAGAGAGAGAATAGCTGATTTATTCATATATATATACTTTCATCTGTTGATGCACATATGATATATGAAGCATCCTTTTTCTATACTGGCACAGACCAGCTGCAAGCATTTAATATGGGGAATCTGAATAAATACAAGAAAGCTAACAGTTTAATTCTGTTGATACTTTACTAATACACTAAATGTGGGAAGGAAATCACTCATTCATCTATTTCTGGAGCACTGTGAACTCAGGGCTTCCACACGCTGAATGCCAGGAGTCTCCTCCCAGCTTGGCAGCGAAACACGTGTATTGACTGGAGATGAATAAAGACAGTGATTCTATACAGCTCAGTCTACATCATGCAGCTTGCAGAGCTTATTTAACCTTAGCTAAGGCTGTTCATGACTGACGCTTAAAGAACACTAGAAGAAAGGAAGGCGCTAGAACGGAGAATTAGTTGGGTTGAGAAATGCGAGTATTCTTTCAGCTCTAGTTCATATATTTTGGAAATCAGTGTAAACTATATGAAAGTATAACTATGATGTTTTAAAATTACTAAAATAATGCAGAAACCGCTCCAAATGTTACAGGATTGTAAACAAAAACCTAAACAAGATTGAAATGTATTGCAATCAACAAAAAGTACATCTAATGCTAGAAATGTTACTTTAAAAAGCACATTTTCTTAAAGGACCACTTTAATAGTAATTTAAAAGGCTCTGTAAATGATAGTTAACCTTAATTAAACTTTTACTGTGCATTTAAACAATTAATTAATATTTCTCAATGAGTTTCCAAGTTGTATAAGATTTTGTTCTCTACACCCTTTGAAGTAAGTATTGGTGGTGGAGCGGATTGGAGCTGTTCGAGGGGGATGTGCGATCTAAATTAGCATACTACAGCTAAAGGGCAATAACTAGAAGATTTGTGTATATAAGACTAGCAGCCTATGTTACACTGGTCCCTGTCACTAATGTGTGTTTCAGAGAGCAGTCTCAAAGAGGACATATTTATTATACACATTGCAATCTAGTTTCTAGTTATAAAATCCCTTTTACATTAGAGTATGACAGACATATTAAATATGTTATGCCCATGTTGAGAAAACGATTATATTGTAGAGGTTTAAAATCCAGATTGCAAAATGGATAATAATATGAACAAATGTATATTTATATTGCTTATTGCATGCATACTGTGTGTGTTTGTATGTTATTCATTCCTTCATCCTTATATTCCTTAGCAATGCCTGTGGGTCCCTTGACGGTCCCATGAAAGTTTTTAAATGTGGCCCTTACCCATGGGCACCTCTATGCCATGCCCAACATATCATTCATGGGGTAGAGAGAACTTGAGCTCATGCAGCCTGGGAAGTTAATTACAAATATTTATTGTTATGTTAACTAGCCGTACTAATTATCGTCAAACACATGGGGAAAACATGGAGGCATTTCCTACTAAACCATACTTCTATCTGGAGTTTGTCTTCTTCCTGTTTTAGGACTTACATTTACTTTAGTGCTATTGTAGCACTACAGAAAAAGAGATGGTCCACCAACAATGCTAACACCAATAATGGAAAATATGGGCATACACAAATAGCCTGGCTTTATATTATCCCAAATTCTGATACTTTATAATGTAAAGTATACTTAAATAGTATGCTTGAAACATTGCACAAGACATTTTTGCAAGATAAATGAGTAATCTCAGAAAGTAAATATATAATAAAAGGTACATTGAAATTATAAATACTGCTTTATATAAAAAAATAGCACTCAAAAGCTAAAAAACACTCAAAAGCTAACATGGTTAAAATTAATTATAAAACAATGAAAATAGCTTTATATTCAAGTAGAAAACATGGTAAAATGATTGAATGTAACTGTTCTACATGAGGTGCAAAGCAATATGCTTGAGCTCAGAGTCTCTTTAATGGGGAAGTTTCACCTGAAGGAGTTCAAATATAGGAGTAAAATTCTAGGACTTTTCTTTTACTGCTACAAGAACTACATTAGGTTATATGAGCTTATGAACTATATAGAAACATGAAGGTAACTCTCACAACTTAGAACTCAATTGCAGTTTGGCTCATGATCTCGCTCTTGAGCTTTTGACCCAACCAGCTCCGCATTCTATGTGTCAGTGTCAGCAATGAAACTTAAAACTAAAGCTTCAACTCTCCACAAACATGGAGAAGTAACTAGGCAAAACTTTTACATAGATATATATTCAAAATTTAGGTAAAACTTGACCAACATATGCAGTCCACAGCCCTAATAAGCTGGTTTAACTTTTTCAAGCCAATCCAGCGAATAAGCCCCAAGTTTCACGTCCCTTTGTAGTGAAAGCTTCTGGAACTTCCGGGGGGAATGGCTATCTTGGGTCCATATTAAATTCCAGCTTCATAAGTGCAACGTGTAGCACGTAAGGGTTGCATGCTTGAAATTTGGCAGTTTTACGTCGCTATTAAATTAGAAGTGCTGCGAGCTACAAGCGAGAGACGCTATTTCGTAAACCGGTTCTCGGCTGTTGGAGTTTTGTGCTCGAACACAAACAATTAGGCAAGCACGTAGTTACGGGTTCAGATGTAGCCAATGGAAACAGAGATCGTCATCATTGCATCACAAAACAATGGAGGAGGAATTTCAAAGTCCTACAGGGTTCAATTAAGAGCTACGAACCCACATTCCAGTCATAGTGCAATATTAATAAAGCCGCAAGTATGATATTCTATTACATGCGAGTTACACTATATGTCTTAACACAATGATTGCCGGGATCGATATGACACGAAATCTAAACATGAAATAAAGTATTTTTAGGGGGCCGATTGGCAGGCTTGTGAATGTTGTGCTATTAATTCTAAGACCTAACATCACTTTCCCTTTTAATATTAATACAGTTGCGTGTTACGTGCTTGCTCACGAGTGACCACGTTGCAATTTAATAGCTGAATTAATAATGTAGCGGTTACGGGCTCAATGGATCAAAGGATTTACTACCTCGAAGTTCCATGTTGCTCAAAACCTAGCCTATTCTCGGCCATCCTGCATCTTACCACGCAAGTCCGCTGCGTGCTACGTAACGGGGCTAATTTAATACCCGTAACCCGTAAAATTGGAGTTATGGGCTACGTTCTAAAACATAGCCCCAATTTAATGAGGCTGTTGGATGGTAGCAAGGTGAAGCAGCTCTCTCTGTGAAGAATTAACACTCATCAAATATCACTCTCAGGCATCACCATCAAGCAATACCAATTACATAAATTGCTTATTTAGGAAATCTGTTATTTTTAAATTGCGTATTGCTCTGTTCCTACCACTAAAAACCATTAGGGGGGGAGGGGGGGGGGGGGGTTCTGGTATAACCAGGTATGACCTCAGTCCTGATCCAGTGTAGCAGAACATGAGAGTCTCATTTGCAGAAACCATCCAGTCTGCATACGACTTCCATGCTGAGGAGAGATCCTTATTAGAACAATGCCTCACACATATTAACCCACAGAGTGCTTGCTCCCTCCTTGGACAGCATATAGTAGAGGATTTGCTAGTCAGGCCATTTTCCAATCAACCAATATACATGCCCCTAACAGGTGCAGATGTAAACCCCTTTGTTAATACCCGTAATTGCTATATGTAATGTCCGTGATTTGGAATCCAGGTATCATAATGATATCCCCTATGCTGTCTTTTAGAGTGCCATAGAAAAGTAAACTGAACCAGTATGCCATGGATCAGTGGAGGGAAGAGCCAAATAGGACACTCCCTCTGGATACCGGCTCTGTCATAAAACCAAACCCCTTCCCCTCCAGCTACTATACCACAATAGGAACATATTTCCCCAATAGATGAATATAATCTGGTGTCTTGCAAACTGCCAGTTAACTGTGATATAACTAGGCAAACAAGACTTTGTAACATTCATGATCCTCTGAGACTCATGAGGTGGGCAAAAGAACAAGAGTCTGGCAGGTTTTGAGAATCCCTTGCTACCTCCTTGTACCTCCTAAGGCACCCTGCATGTACTTACCCAGTCTTTATGCAGCCACCGAAAATCCTAGATGGTCAATATGAAGGACAGGTACCACTGAACTGCACCAAACCCAAATACAGAAAACTATTGGCTAAACACATCATCCATGGGACTTGTAACAGAACTGAATAGAAATCATGTCAATCCAAGACCCACTTAAATACATATAGTTTGATAAGTTCTGATCTCTTTGAATAAATCAGAATTGCCAATGTCACATGTGGAACTGATTTTTTTTTCTAATTGCATCTCCTTGCCTCCTCAAACATGGAATAGAAACTGGAAATATATATATATATTCCATACATTTTCATCTTTTCCATGTGTGTTCTTTCATATAAATTAAATGCAAGTTCATTTTAATAAAATCAAAAAAAATATCATCATAAAACTGAATTCTTAGTGCTAAAATTCCTTCTATAAGGGCAAAAACCCTAAAAATAAGTCTAAAATGATTTTTTTTTTTAAATTTCCAATGTTCAAACTTGCTGCAGACTGCAGGTGAGCTTGGCAAAAAACATGAAACTGCAGGTGATTTCTACATATCACAATAGATTTTGTCAATACACCCCATCATAAAAAAATTCTTATTGCTATTGATTGCAAAAAAAAACAAACAAAAATAACAACAGACTGTAAGCAGTAAATAGGGAAAAATGTCAACCACAAGATCTATAAAGATTTCAAATGATTTACCATTCAGTTTATTACAGAATCGAGGAAAGGCTATTTTTTTTTACCTTTTTCATGGAAAGAAACAATGTTATGGATTTCTGAAATATAAAGTACAACGGACAAAGAAAGATGGCAGGAGGTTAAAATGGGTTTTGCTGTCCCCAAGAGATGTGTGAGATTTAATGGACAGGCACCCACTTAATACTGACGTGAGTAAGAGTCTGAGCAACAGACAAACAGCTATAGCTAAAAGCTCTCACATTTTATCACTTCTGGTATTGGATTTTAATTACAATGAAAATGCAGCAGCTTTACCACACGGCACCAATCAATAAACTGAATCAGTAACTACATTCAGATCAAGTGGCAAATGTGCTGCCAATTCCACTGAAACACATTCAGACCTAACATGAGGTGTTTGACAAGTAAACAGGGATTATTTCAAAGGACTGCAGTAGGGAAGGTTCAGTGCCACTTACTGAGTAAGGAAATGTAGTATTTACTTGCTCACCAGCATAAAGTGAAAGAAACTGGGATCATGTTATTTGTAATTTTTTCACAACCTAGGCCCTCATTCAATTGCAATTTGGCCAATTGAATAGGGCCATAAATAAGCACATAACATATTTGTTTTAAATAAGCTTTTAGTTAGTAAGCCTCTATCCAAAAGCAAGGTTTTCACCAACTAAAAACTTATTTAAAAAAATATGCTATGGCCTTATTTAGAGCCCTATTTACTTGACCAAATCGCAATTGAATGAGGGCCCAAGTAAAGTGGACTACAGCCTACGTTTCTAAAGCAGTGATAGGCAACATGTGGCCCATGGCCCCATCAAAGGCTTCCCTACTTAACCCTGTTACAGTGCTATGGAATATGTTGGCACATAAAGGATAATAATAATACAGCTCCGTCACTAAAAAGAAGCTCATTACCTTCAGCCTTAATATGCACACCACACCTCTCATCCTTCTATACCTCCCCCATATATTTTGGATTGTAAGTCTTTAAATCTTCAATCTTGCTATGTGCTTTAGTGAAAGCTCTGTGTACATTTGCTTTTAAGCTCAAAGACAGGGCCCTCTATTTTTTTTTCTTTTTGCATTGTGTTGATATTGTTTTGACTTGAACTTACCCCTGAATAGTGATACAGAATACTGTATGTTGGTGCGTTACAAATAATGGAAATAATAATAAAAATAATAATGCTGTTCCCTCGAGTGAGAAATTATGCCCCTAAAATTGATATATGTTTTGCTCCACATGCACTCCAACCTCATTCACATTTCCCCACTCCACTCAATTCCCCACTCCACTCAATTCCCCACTCCACTCAATTCCCCACTCCACTCAATTCCCCACTCCACTCAATTCCCCACTCCACTCAATTCCCCACTCCACTCAATTCCCCACTCCACTCAATTCCCCACTCCACTCAATTCCCCACTCTGTCTTCCACAGTGACATTTTAATTTTTTTTAAATTATTATTAAAAAAGTTAAACATATGGTGTTGCCTTTTCGATGCCTCTCTGAAATGAGAGTGTTTTGCTAGCCTCATTCTAATCCTAAATTTTTCAAACAAGTAGCCGCAAGGGGAGGCAGCAAGCTACTTAGCTATTCTACTTGCAGTCTCCGGTGGCTTACGGCCGTCGAGCTGCAATCCCTTGAAATGAGCTCAATCGCAGCTTACTTCCGTCAAAGTCTTCGAACTAAGGCCGCCGCAAGAGTTGCGACTGCAAGAAAGCCCAATTTGCTATTCTAATGCTATGCTCACCCTTCCGTCAAGCATGTAAATCGCTAAAACTGACCCGCCGCTTACTTACACCAAAGAGGTCCCGCAAAGCTCTTACTTACAAAATGTAGCACCAATTAAGCAAAATATAAAAGCCATCCTGTACTTTTATTAGAAGAGAAAGTGATTTCAGGTCTTAGAATTAATAGCACAATATTCCCCTACTCTCAAATTGGCAAATAAAAAAAGTTTATTTAATGTTAGATTTTCATCAAAGTCCAACGGGCTTCCCCTAGGACGTTTGAATCCAACCTCCGGGCTTGGAGGTTGAAGCCCGTCCAACTTCATGAAGGAAATTTAACATGCAATAAAGTAGTTATTTATGCCAATTTGTGAATTTGAAAATATTGTGCTATTAATTCTCAGACCTAACATCACTTTCTATTTCAATAAAAGTACAGGATGGCTTTTTTATTTGCTTATGAAGTGCTACGTTTTGACAGTAAGACCTACGGGCTTAAATTACCTCCAAGCCCGTAACTTGTGGTTCAAAGAGGCAAGCCCCTAACTCGTGGATTAAGCCCGCAAACTCTGAGCACTGTAAATGCAAATATAAATTCCAGACAGCACTGTAAAGCACTGTAAATGATGGGGTACACAATGGGTGACATGAGGATTACAGGGACAACATTCTCCAATTGGTACATCGCCACAATACAATACTTGATTTCACGTTTAATTTAGGTCCAAAGTCCCACAGGCTTCAATAACCGCCAAGCCAAGTAACTCGTTATTCAAGGCCGTCGGACTTTGGACATATTTGCATTTACATTCCTCCAAGATTGTGGCCTTGAACACGCGGCCGCGATTCTGTTAAAGCACGGAAGTGCCTACGGCCGATTGCATAGTTTGTGATCGGCCGTAAAAGGGACCTCCTTGCGGTGCCACCCATGTGAATACCAGCGTAGACGCAGTGCTATGCAGGGTCGAAACCAGGCAGCAAGGAATTGCAGACTTGCGGCCCCGATTAGGATGAGGCCCCAAGAGAGCAAGGTGAACAGATTCTGAATAAAGAATATTCTTCCAGTAAACAGTGGATCTGTGCCTGTTTGCTTCATTTGGTTTGTGTTCTCTATAACTCATACCTCGATCTCTAATCTTGAAGAAAAAAAAAAAAAAAGATTGTTGCAATAAAAGACAAATACGTACCGTATTGGCCCGAATATAAGCCGCACCCGCATATAAGCCGCACCGTAAAGTTCAAGGGGAAAAAATTGAAAAAAAGATAGTACTCAAATATAAGCCGCACCTGTAAAATTGGAGAGAAAAAGACTCTCAAAGTGATCAACCATTGCAAGAAACAGGCTGTCTAATTAGCACTGTAGCTTTTTTTGCAGGTTACAGACTTTACAGGATGTTAGAATCACTAAAACCGTAAATCGCTATTCGATACCGTAGTCTCAAACACGAAAATCGGCACCCTTAACTTGCAAATGGGCAGTAATTTTGCGTTCGCAAATAGAAGCCGCACACGTAACAAGCAAAGTTCGCAAATCGGCAATAAATTTTTTTTACGGTCACGAATATAAGCCGCATCCGTAACTCGCAAGCTCAAAAATCGTAAAAAAGGTGAGGCTTATATTCGGACCAATACGGTAAGTGGCAAAAAGTTTAAGTTGATATTTTAAATTGTATTTCATATAAAGAGACTTATGGCTTGGTGAGGGTGGTTTATGCAAATATTAAAGTGTATATAGAAGATTAATGGAGTAGAATCAGTAGTGTATGCAAACATTTTTTACTGGAAAAAAAATCCTAAGT
This sequence comes from Discoglossus pictus, assembly GCA_027410445.1. Lineage (NCBI taxonomy): Eukaryota > Metazoa > Chordata > Amphibia > Anura > Alytidae > Discoglossus > Discoglossus pictus. The sequence continues at coordinate 351,694,274 of CM050163.1, read as the reverse complement.
AAAATATTAATAAACTTACCGTAGAGTTTGCAAATTTCTTCAGTTTTATGGTAGTTGATTTTGAGAAGGAATGCCCCTGAAAACCGTAGCTAAATTAGCATAAAATTAATAATTCATATTGGCCAATTAGTGGCAGCTACAACTTTGCTACAAAGTCTGGGGATCAGCCCTGCAGCAAAGCAGAAGCACATAAGGAAGCAGCTTCAGGCAGTGCTACTCTGGATCTCTGCGCTGTGCTGCTGCTGGCTTGAAGGTTAGTATGGGGTCAAAAAGTACTTGAATGCAGTGTTTCTATTGGATAGTGTGGGGTGCATGTGTATAGAATGACTCAATGTAATGTATGTCTCTGATATAAGCAATTTGCGTTAGATTAGAAAAAGTTAAACAGGGAAACGTCCATATACCTTTAAACAACATGTCAATTGCTGATAGTATACATATTATTGTACATATGTTCAGTAATACAAAGCAGTCTTTCCTATGTACCAACTCTTTGGTACGTTGAACTTTTCCTCTCAATTTAATAAAAAGATTATAGGTTTATACTGGTTTAAAAACTTCATATGAAGACAAAATTGTTCATGTTCTCTAGATACACTTCACTTAGAATCAAATGGTTAGTATAATGTATAGCATTTTTTTGATGACGTTAAAAAAAACTTTTTGTGTGACAGATTCCCTTTAGTTCCACAAATTCTCTAAAACTCACTTATACACATTTCTGCATTTCACTGCATGTGCACATATGAGGCAACCGCTGCTTTAGTTATTGCAGGGAAAGCCTGGCCTGTGACAATCCAGGATGGATGCTACATATATATATATGAGGGTGAGACCTTGCAAAATGACTGCATTATCTAAGAGTGTTAAGGTTATATGTTGTATTACATAGTCTTAATAGCACTCCCATACTGTCATATGCCATGATCCACATATTCAAAGATGATATTGTACCTTAGATTAGCTCACATTTGTACAGTATTGTAAACATAATTGTATGTTTTTGCTTTGTATTAGTAAATGTGCCTATTTTCTTGGCATGGTTGTTACTTATCAACCATACAGTTTAAAATCTACGGACTACACGGATAAAGACAAAATTGGGACAATTATGTTACAAAACCGCTGTATAAAATAAAATGTTTTATTGGTTTGAAATGGGCTTTTTTGATACTTATTGTGTTCATTGATTGTACCAGAATTGTTCCACATTATCCCTACATGTTGCGTTTGTTTAGACACAAATATCTCTGAATACACTAAAGTGCAAATACTACTATAGGTTGCTGCAATTAATATAAAATCATATACGGCATATTCTTTTCTATTTCTATAACTCCATAATAATGAAGTGAGACCTAATACGACACAAATATAAAAAATGTAGCTAAGGTAAACATAACTTCCCATTAACAGTCTTGTCTACATTAACACAAAAAGTTGCTATTTAAATTTATTTCCAGAATTGCAATCTGCTATTTCAAAACAACAGAATTTCATTCAAAATAGTTTTTATGTGTGATGGAGTTGTCTGACATGAATTGAATAATTTGAATTAAGTTGCTGCTAGACTGTGATCCATTTACCAGAACAGGTGGCTCAGACACAGACCAAATAATGCTATGGGTGGTAGGTGTCCCTGGGTCCCCTCTATAGAATATTTGCATATGCGAGTGTAGAGCAGTCTACTCCTTCAAGTAGGGCGCTATAGTCGAGAAGCCCTACACAATATATATATATATATATATATATATATATATATATATATAAAAGGGTTAAGGGTTGTGGTTAGGGTGAGGGTTAGGGTTAGTTCAAGGGTTAGGCTAACATTATAAAGGTTAGAACTTCTCTTACATATCGGCAGTACTGCAAAATATCGTCAGCACCAACGATTGGAGGCCGCACTGCAGCGTCAGACCTGTCTCGACAACATAACAGGATAGATCTGAACCTTGTAATAATGTATGTATGTATATATATATATATATATATATATATATATATATATATATATATATATTAAAAACTTTCACATGTTATATTACTTTTAACCCAAGGTCATGTTTTTGCTCGCCCTGGCTCTGTCCCTATTACATCATTTTAGGCCTCAGGACCATTTCTTCTGGACCTTCACTGCATTATTAAATTGATCATAAACCTCAACTTCCACATGCTAACATGTATATAGAAGATTCCCTGTATGAACATTTTTCTTATCTAACACATGCTGCTTATATCAGATACACACATTACATTGCATCATTCTATACACACACAGATATATTTTATTTAAGCAAGAATTTGATTTCCACACCCCTATCAATAGAAACACTGCAATCGGGAAAATTTTCTAAGCTTCAAGCCAACAGCAACACAGTGCAGAGATCCAGAGTAGCAGTGCCTGAAGATGCTTCCTTACTTTGTTGGAAGAAAAGACTAAACACCCTATGATGCTTTGCTGCAGAGACTGGTCCCCAGGCATTGCAACAAAGCGGTAGCTGCCTCTGCAAAAAACAAATACAAATTGTATGCTAATTTAGCCTGGGTTTTCAGGGGCATTCCTTCTCAAAATCAACTGATTCTCCACTATCAGATGCATTTATAATTCATGAAACTTCTATTTACCTTTACATAAGGTATCAGTTACATGTAGTAAATGTAATTCCTCTTTACTATGTAATCTTCTATTCAGTTCCCCTCTGAATACCATTAGATTACAATATTTGTGAGTATCCATAAAAACGATATGGATTCCAGACCGTGACTTTATTTTCCACGAAAATCGGATCTTGATGAATTTTGTAAAAGACAAACAAAAAAACAACTCTAACTACCCATGGTATATGTGTTTAACCCTTATAATATGTGGCCTTTTGAGGTTCTAACCATGCAGAACACAGTGATCCTGCTCTAAGGAGCAATACACATGGAAGAATGATTTTAATCAACTTAGGTATATGTCTTCTTTATACCCTGACATTCCTATTCTGCTGCATCAAGTCTATTTTATTTCCTTGTAACTTCGGTTTTTAACAGCCAGACCTCAGGTGTGCTGATGACTAAGAAACACATATTAAAAAAATGGCTCAATGTCATCCTTCTGCGCCAACTAGAAAGTGTGTTACTAGCTATGAAATAATTTGCTTTAGGATTTATGTAAAGCAGAAAAGATTTAAACTGTAGCATTATAATCTCAAGCAATTCAGTGCAAGCATACAAGTGCCCCACAAAGAAGGCCATAAACCAGCTCAGTCTCTGTAATATCAATAGGTATTCAGACTGTGCTGGGCAGTGAACACTCAGCATTCACCTTGAACTGCAAACAAAAGCAGTGCAGATAGCTAGATGTACGCGTACAACAGATGCAATGCTGCTTTCAGGGACACACATCAGAAAACCTATTAAAAGTGTCATTATTTTGTCATTGAAGCTTTTTTTTAAAATGCTTTATGCTTTCTCGTGATCCTTGCACCAAAATTGTGTTTTTTGTTGTTATTCAGAGACATTATGGCAATGTAAGGGGGAAGATGTTTTTTTAAACTGCTCCCAAAACATAGATCATTTCAGTATTTAATTGTCTTGACCCTTTTGAAGCCTAGGTGTTAAATTAAATAATAGAAACATCCTTCTATCCATCCGTCTATCTGCCTGTCTGTCTATCCGCCCGTCTATCTGTCTGTCTGTCTAGCTATCCGTCTGTCTGTCTAGCTATCCGTCTGCCTGTCTGTCTTTCCGTCTGCCTGTCTGTCTTTCCGTCTGCCTGTCTGTCTTTCCGTCTGCCTGTCTGTCTTTCCGTCTGCCTGTCTGTCTTTCCGTCTGCCTGTCTGTCTTTCCGTCTGCCTGTCTGTCTTTCCGTCTGCCTGTCTGTCTTTCCGTCTGCCTGTCTGTCTTTCCGTCTGCCTGTCTGTCTTTCCGTCTGCCTGTCTGTCTTTCCGTCTGCCTGTCTGTCTTTCCGTCTGCCTGTCTGTCTTTCCGTCTGCCTGTCTGTCTTTCCGTCTGCCTGTCTGTCTTTCCGTCTGCCTGTCTGTCTTTCCGTCTGCCTGTCTGTCTTTCCGTCTGCCTGTCTGTCTTTCCGTCTGCCTGTCTGTCTTTCCGTCTGCCTGTCTGTCTTTCCGTCTGCCTGTCTGTCTTTCCGTCTGCCTGTCTGTCTTTCCGTCTGCCTGTCTGTCTTTCCGTCTGCCTGTCTGTCTTTCCGTCTGCCTGTCTGTCTTTCCGTCTGCCTGTCTGTCTTTCCGTCTGCCTGTCTGTCTTTCCGTCTGCCTGTCTGTCTTTCCGTCTGCCTGTCTATCTTTCCGTCTGCCTGTCTATCTATATACCTACCTATCTATCTGTCTATCTATCCGCCTATCTATCTATCTATCTATCTATCTATCTATCCGTCCGTCTGTCTATCTAACCGTCCCATATCTATCTGTATATCTGTCTATCCATATCTATTTATCCAACTGTTCGTCTATACATAGGTCTATTCATCAATCCATCTGTCTATCCATCTGTCTGCCTATCTATCCATCTATCTGTCTGCCTATCTATCCATCTATCTGTCTGCCTATCTATCCATCCATCTGTCTGCCTATCTATCCATCTATCTGTCTGCCTATCTATCCATCTATCTGTCTGCCTATCTATCCATCTATCTGTCTGCCTATCTATCCATCTATCTGTCTGCCTATCTATCCATCTATCTGTCTGCCTATCTATCCATCTATCTATATGTTTATCTGTCTATCCATATCTATCTATCCAACTGTTCGACTAGGCATCTGTCAATTCGTCAATCCATCTGTATGTATGTGTCCATCTATCTGTATGTATATCTATTTATCCGTCTATCTGTCATTCTGACTACCTGTCATTCTGTCTCTCCATCTATCCGCCTGTCTCTCTTTCCGTCTATCTCTAGGTCTGTCTGTCTATCTCTATGTCTGTCTGTCTATCTCTATGTCTGTCTGTCTATCTCTATGTCTGTCTGTCTATCTCTATGTCTGTCTGTCTGCCTGTCTGTCTGTCTGTCTGTCTGCCTGTCTGTCTGCCTATCCTTATCTATCTATCATCTGTCTGTCTACACACCTGTCTATTTATCTATCCATCTCTCTGTTTGTCTATCTATCTTTTTAAGAAATACACTTTATTTCAGAATGTGGGGAAAATATTATGCTATATATGCAATTATACTAATGTCAAAGCTACCATTTAGGTTTTCATGACTAAAATCCATTCATTAATGTCTTCTGGCCCACAATCAGTGATAAGGAGAAGCTTTTAATATGATGTCGTAATAACAATGAGCCACATTCAGTTGACATCCAGTAGCCTGTAATTAAGGTTTCAAGCTAATTTGCTATTCAATTGATGTCTATTTGCCATAACTCGACTTCCGAGTTACGGGCTTGAAAAAATGGCGATGGTTAAACTCGTAAGTTACAGCCTCCAGAAGCCTTTGATCTGTCACTTTCGCAAGGCTAAAATCGCAAATCGCTATTAAATTGCTCAATTTCCCCAAGCCCGCAAATGTATTCACACCCGTAAATGGCAAATGGGGTTAAAAACTGTAGCACTTTAAACGCAAATAAAAAATCAATACTGCACTGTAAATAACGGGGAAAGCGATGATAGACATTAGCATTAATTGCACAACAAACAAGGTAATGTGAGGAATTTTCTGGTTCTCCAGGGTGTTTTCCACCCCAAATATAATATGGCAAGGTGAAGGGGATATAGTGCAACTGAAATTTTATTTATTATTTATACCAAACAGCGACGAGTAAAATGAATAAAAACAAGAATAAAAAAAAAGGGCAAATGCAAGAAGTACAGTGATCCTGGTTCTATACAGTAACTCTGTATTATAAATGTTCTCCAATTTTAGGGATACTGATACTACAACCTGCAGTCACAGCTATTATAATTCTGATGGAAAGTCCATATATAAGGTGTGCTAGCCTATATAAAATATTTCCTATGTGGCTGAGCCGTTAGTGAGCTTCCAATAAACTGTCCATAGGAATATAAGAGTGTGGCTTACTATGCAATAACCTGTCCCAAAGTTACAATTAAGTAAATGGCTCTAATTACCTCCTAGTGGTTGGCAATGCCTATAAAGATAGGTATAGCACAATATAAAGGGATTGTGCAAGTACTTATAAGTAAATAGACCACAGTGTGGCGACCGTATTGAGGTATATAGGCAAACCCAAGGGTAAATACATTGGTCTCCCAAGGGCAAGCTCTAGATGTGAATAGGACTGCCTATGAGTATATCAGAAGTATAATGAGGTATAGAGCCTACTTGGGGATTATGAGGGACATTAAGCTAAGCCAGAACTCTCAACATTAGCAGGCCGCACATAGCGTGACTTCCTGGTTGGTAACGCGCATGCGCACGTCTAGCGTGATGACGTGCGCTGCGTGGTTACTGAGGCCCATAATTGCACAACAGTCTCAAGCTCGCAAATCGGCAATAAATCAGATTTATTTTTATGTGTAATTTCGGGGTTAAATCGATCTCGGGTATCAGTGAGTTAAAACATATCAGGCCACCCATATGGACTAGAACAGTATTGGCATTCATTTTCATAATTCTTTATTTTGAGGGTTTGCGAGTCTGATCGCATATCGGACCCCCGAGCCTGATTGATTGATATGTAACCTCCATGTTTTACTGTCTCATTTCCTATTGGCTGTATCGAAATGGGAGGTTATGGGCTTGCTTAATTGATCATGTTCCCGCCCTGGACTGCTCCAAACCAGTGCATGGTTTCCGGTTTTGCCTTCTGGCCCACAACTTGCAGCCTTGAGCAATTGAATAGCATCACAATAGGAGAGGAACTGGGAGCCCGCAACTCCCTTGCAGACATTCAGCTGTCTGCGATTGAGTTGCGGGCTTCCAATTGAATATGGCCCAATGTATTTCATCTACAAAATAACTACTTATAGGAAAACTCTTGGAAACAATATTCAGTTCCCTTATTTAAACACCCTTCACCAAATGGTTCACTCTCTTCTTATTTAAACCAGGTGCTATGACTTAAACAACTTTGACTATCTGCTCTAAGGCTATGTGACAGATTTACTAAGCATCACAGGGGATTGAGCCATGTATCATTGTGCTCAATTTCCTACAGTAAAACATTGACATCACAGTTCTTTGCAGCCCCTCCAACAGCTTTGTAAAATGTCTCCAAAGACACACCTCTTTGTGCAGCGCTATGGAAATGTGTGGCACTTTATAAATCAAATAGAACAAAAAATATCCATCATTATATAATATTTATTCTTTAATAATACCTATTACAACATATATTACAACACACAGTTACACAAAGCTTTTATTGTATTGTAATTAGGCAGATTTGTTATCATTCATAATAAAAGTTAAGTTTTATCAGTATAGTTATTGTAAAAATCTATTTGCACTTAGTGTGCCCAGTAATGGAGATATTTTTTTTTTTACTCTTCTTTCTCTCTATAGTAATATAACACAACCTACAAGGAAAATATGTTAAAATAGTAACCAATGCTTTCTTTGCATTCAAACACAACTCATGTATCTGAAAATATGGAGATGAGTTAATTAGCTAATTAGTCTTGAGTAACTAGACAAGTGAAATCACAAGGTTATATTAAATCATATATACAGGTTATATACATCTAGCTCCATCATACACTTTTTTTTGTGTTCTATTTTGGAATAATTATTGCTTAATACATTTATTTTAACTAATTAGCCCGGTGACCGTAACAATGGGCTATATTATAACATATTATTCCAAAGAGACACTAATATCAGAAGATTATTTCATTCTCTCTCCCATTCTCTCTCTCTCTCTCCCATTCTCTCTCTCTCTCTCCCATTCTCCCTGACTCTCTCCCATTCTCCCTGACTCTCTCCCATTCTCTCTGACTCTCTCTCATTCTCTCTGACTCTCTCTCATTCTCTCTGACTCTCTCTCATTCTCTCTGACTCTCTCTCATTCTCTCTGACTCTCTCTCATTCTCTCTGACTCTCTCTCATTCTCTCTGACTCTCTCTCATTCTCTCTCTCTCTCCCATTATCTCTCTCTCTCCCATTATCTCTCTCTCTCCCATTATCTCTCTCTCTCCCATTATCTCTCTCTCTCCCATTATCTCTCTCTCCCATTGTCTCTCTCTCTCCCATTATCTCTCTCTCCCATTATCTCTCTCTCCCATTATCTCTCTCTCTCCCATTCTCTCTCTCTCTCTCTCTCTCTCTCTCTCTCCCATTGTCTCTCTCTCTCCCATTGTCTCTCTCTCTCCCATTGTCTCTCTCTCTCCCATTGTCTCTCTCTCTCCCATTGTCTCTCTCTCTCCCATTGTCTCTCTCTCTCTCCCATTGTCTCTCTCTCTCTCCCATTGTCTCTCTCTCTCCCATTGTCTCTCTCTCTCTCCCATTGTGTCTCTCTCTCTCATTCTCTCTCTCTCTCCCATTCTCTCTCTCTCTCTCTCTCTCTCCCATTCTCTCACTCTCTCTCATTCTCTCTCTCTCTCTCCCATTCTCTCTCTCTCATTGTGCTGTAAAATAACACAGGAATCCAACATAGTCATTTTACTCCAGAGTGAGATGTGTAAATCTGGTTTCATACATAAGAACCATCTTACTGAATGATAAATTTATTAAAATAGACTATTATTTTCTGCCACCAATCCATGCGGTAAACTTAAATATACAAATTATTAAACCATATGTAATACAAATGTATTTCACTGAGTGGCATTTTCCCAAAAAATATCAGTTTCTCTCTTTATATGGTTGTTGAGTAATATGAATTTTTCCTCTTTTGACTTTCACCCCTTTAAACTACCAGAGAGCCTGTTTATCAGCGGGCCAGATTCACTATGGTTCTCTGAGCTTGTGAAGGGACGACAATTACTATGTTCTATGGAAATGTGAATTGAATGTGAATAGAAAGAAGCATTAAGGCCTCTTCTCAGTCTCAGACAAGCTTAGTAATTTGGCTATTGAAATATTTCCCAGCAGGAAAAGGAAGATCCATTGAAATCTAAAGAACAGTTTTAGGTAAACCCATTGAGAAATGTATCCTGAGCGAAGTCGTCTAGCCTTGTGATTGTTTGCCTGGCTGGGAAATCTTTCAGAAGTAGTTTTCAAATCTGTCATCAGGGACCACCAACAGGCTGAGTTTTCAGGATCTCCTCATATAAGTCCAGGTATATTAATTAAAATAAACTAAGACCTTGCACACCTACACTCATGCAGGGATATTCAACTATCATGACCTGTTGGTAGTCCCTGAGCATTTACAGGAGTATTAGAAGATGTTAACGGCCTAGCCAACACAAGAGTGGAGGAATGTAGTTCCAATCAATGCAAGTCTACAAATTATTTATTTAAATACATATATACACACACACACATATATATATATATATATATATATATATATATATATATATATATATATATATATATATATATATATATATATATATAAAGACAGTAGTGCAGGCTCAATTCATTTCTACAATTGGAGAAAATCACATTCTCTTCTTCTGAAGATGTAATGTGAGCATATCCTAATAAAATGATTTGATTCAAAGCAGTTTCACAGTGCTGGCAAAGAGATGACCTCCTGTCAGTTTTTACGAGGATGAAATGCCTTTTTTAGCTGCACAGTTTATTAAACATAATCTATGCTCACTATTAAATTAACAGATAAAAGAACTCTCACTCCCCCTCTATCTTTACCCCATCTCCCCCTAGCACCTGTGCATCTCTTTTTTCTAGTTTTCACATCTGCGTCTTCATCCAACACCCTCCCCCTCCTGTCTTTATCTCCGTCCTTTCTCGCTTACCATCTTCTCCCTTTGCCTCACTACTTATGATGGGTTCTGGTGCTCAGAGATGTTCCCTGCGTCCTGTCCAACAATTTTCTGTTATCCTATATAAGGGAGATTTTAGCAGGTGGGGTATCTGCTGCCCCTGCTGTATTTAGCCAGACTCCCAGAACAAATGGGTAAATGTTTCAAACAACAGACACAAAATTATAAGCAACGGGTGGAGAAATACCAACGTTTTATAACCCTCACTTAACAAAAATACAAATATATATTTTATAGCATGAACTGGGTTCATGGTAGTGCCTGCTCAATAAAAAATGGACAAAGACCACTTTGTCACTTGTATACATTCCCTGTACTGTGACAATACTGTAGTCCTAGCACCTTATAAAAAATCCTTGCACAGAGTGCCCCTATAGAAAAGTAAATCCACTTCTTATGAGGAGGGATAAGCCCATTAGCCATAACCATCACTTCTTCTACATTCCCCAATAAGTGAAATGCTAATATTTTGTTTATTTCACAAAAAGCTGAGTAACTAAAATGCAAACGGACTATGTCTCAATTAAATAATGATGCTATAATTGTAAACCAAACCTAATATATAATTTAGAAAAAATATAAAAATAAAACCGAATTAATTAAAACCTGCATGATGCAAATCATCAAATAACTTCCTCAGTAGGAAAAGTAGAATTTCTCATCTATTTATCACCTGCTTATACAAGGTATAGGGGTGTTGTAGTGGTCATGTACAAATTCACATGTGTTCTCACTTCTCTGTTGAAGGTTTCTTTTGTTGCAGGTCTTTTTTTACTGCCTATCCTAAATGCTGGTTACATTAGTTCTTTGCAGCTGTACAAATCTATTTAATGCGCCCAGTGGGCAGAGTAACCTGCAATATCAACTTGCCAAGTGTAAAATCAATAACTAACAGAGCAAACAACAGAGACAGGTATTGATTACATGCAACTGGGTCACAGTTGTTTAAATTTGCTTTTAAAGATGTTTGCAGAGGTACTCTGGAGTTATGTTATAGTAGCACATGCATCACATCATATGTTGACATTTTCCAAAACAGTGTCCCTCATTTAAATTTTATTTTGCAGTATCGGATTAGGTCTTATGCTTTCAGCTTTAATAGCAATGCTGTGAACGTATTTGTAAAACAAAGTGTTTTATGTTTTGTGTATATTGAATGACTACTCACAATGAATGTCTTAAAAGTTATGCTGACCTCCTACATATGCTAGTAGCTAGTCCAGTGCTGGGTAACCTCTTCCATTGCTTAGGGAGATAAACAATTGTAGCTCCCGGTGTGGTATAATTGTATGTAATTGTTGATAATGTTAAGGCTGTGTTTATTTAAAAAAAAAAGTCTAATAACAATTTGACTAATTCCTCAAAAGAGTATGCCGTAAATATGAGAATGTGGCCCCTGAGTTCTCAAATGTGTAACAAAATACATTAACTTCGACTGATGACTGTGGCAAGACGACCATCAAACCAATCATATAGGACAGAAAGGTGAGCAGCTCTGTGTTTGGAGTACAATGAACCCACTGTCGTCCAAGAAAAATAGCATGTTTGTGACGCATGTAACATGCTAACAACACTAGTAGCTGAGTAAGCCATAGATATAAACTCATTTTTAGAAACCAACAGAATTGTGAAATTTTACTTTATGTCTTTGTTTCATCACTCCCTGCCGGCTAGAGCATGAGAAGCATGTTTATATCTATCAGAGAATGCAGGCATACGGGAAATGGTTTGTTAGATAATTGGATTTCCCTGAATTTGACATCACCCCGTCACAGGTCCTAGAGCAGTCATCTTATATCAATATACCGCACCTCTGATCTCCAAAAATATAAATGCCCCTCTCTCACCTACACTCTAAACCAATGCATCATGAGTGCCTCCAAGGCCCCATTGGGCAAGGGTGTAGTAATAAAGAAAAATCTGGGGAGGATATAACTACATGAGGAGCAACAGCACTACTGATTACAGTAAAAATACAAACAGTCGAAAGGGTACAAGTGTGTCTGTTCTGAAGTAAAGACTTGTAAAAGGAGGCATAGATACATAGATAGATAGACAGACAGACAGACCGATAGATACATAGCTAGATAGACAGACAGACCGATAGATACATAGCTACATAGATAGATAGACAGACAGACCGATAGATACATAGATACATAGATAGATAGACAGACAGACAGACCGATAGATACATAGATAGATAGACAGACAGACAGACCGATAGATACATAGATAGATAGACAGATAGACAGACAGACAGACCGATAGATACATAGATACATAGATAGATAGACAGATAGACAGACAGACAGACCGATAGATACATAGCTAGATAGACAGACAGACCGATAGATACATAGATACATAGATAGATAGACAGACAGACCGATAGATACATAGATACATAGATAGATAGACAGACAGACAGACCGATAGATACATAGATAGATAGACAGATAGACAGACAGACAGACCGATAGATACATAGATACATAGATAGATAGACAGATAGACAGACAGACAGACCGATAGATACATAGCTAGATAGACAGACAGACCGATAGATACATAGATACATAGATAGATAGATAGACAGACAGACAGACCGATAGATACATAGCTAGATAGACAGACAGACCGATAGATACATAGATACATAGATAGATAGACAGACAGACAGACCGATAGATACATAGATAGAAAGACAGACAGACCGATAGATACATAGATACATAGATAGATAGACAGACAGACAGACCGATAGATACATAGATAGATAGATAGATAGATAGATAGATAGATAGATAGATAGATAGATAGATAGATAGATAGATAGATAGATAGATAGATATCCTGAAATACTAGCGAACGCTGTATTAAAAACCTGGTTTATCCATAGGATGAAAGTTGTCATTCTTTTGTGATCGTGCTTTCGCAAGCTACATACTAATATGAAACAAATAATATCACCTGAACACACTGCAGCAATTGATATTTATTAAGGCAGATTTAATTTGCACTTTTTATTCTTAACTTTCAGCAGGTGTCACACTCTAAACTTTTATTTTTTTTATGAAATAAATTTGGTCACATATGCTTTTTTTATTCTTTTAGTTTAGATGCCTCACTTAAATGATTACCATGGAAACTCAATTTCCAACAGATCACATTTTTTTTTTTCATAAATAAACAGCATTTTCTTTTTGAGAGAAAAATAATATATCTCTGTAATGCTATGCATGTTTATTACCAAAAACTTGCACGATTAGTTATTTGATTTGCATTTAGGTATGGTGCCAATTCTTATAAATAGAAAGCAGGAATTTATTAACTACAGAATGCACAGCGAAGACGGAAAACACAAGATGTTGAAAATGGTAAGTTTTAAGCATCCTAAAAGTAGTGAACGCCAGACAGAAAGGAGCTTTACTGGGGGTCAAAGGTTATATGAAAGGCTGCTGTGTAGAAAAAGATAGCCCACTAAAGAGTTTTTAGAGCAGATGGTCTGATATATTAAGTTTATTTACAATCTCTCCTCAACTGAAATATAGAGCAGTATTACCAGAATAAATGTGGATTTGCAGTTTAGCTGACTTCAGAGATGACACAAAAGGCATTGTAAGACCACTATCTCCTTATTACTGAAGTACTTACATAGTTACATAGTAATTGTAGTTGAAAAGAAAACTTTTAGTCAAGTTCAACCTTTTTGGATCTCCTCTGATCCTTGTTGCCAATTGATCCAGAGGAAGGAAAACAAAAAATGCAAATTGTCTCGTAAGGGGAAAAAATGAAATTCCTTCCTGGCAATCGATTACTCCCTCTCTAATTATCCAGGATAACCCTGAATGCCGTTTTTACTCAAACATATATCCAACCCCTTTTTAAAGTTATCTATTGAATCTACTGTCACCACCTCCTTTGGTAGAGAATTCCACAGATTAAACACCCTTGCCGCGAAGAACCCTTTTCTTTCTTTAAGGAAAAATCTTTTATTTCTAACCTCAAAGGATGTCCTCTTGTCAGTTGAAAACCTCTTGGCACAAAAAAGTTCACATAACAAAGCCTTGTATTGACCCTGGATGTATTTATATAAGGTAATCATATCTCCTCTTAGACACCTTTTTTCTAGAGAAAATAAATGTAATTTGGTAATTCTTTCTCCATAGCTTAGTCCCTCCATTCTCCGTATTAGTATTGCTTGTTAGCTTTCAAATAAATTTTACATTATTGCTCAATCTGCATGTGCTTCTGACACCCCACTACACAATTATTTAACATTATATTGAGAATATGTTGCAAACCTGCACCCTTTTATAGCACCTTACTCAATTAAATGAACAAGGTATCTGATGTAATATGTTACACAAAGCCCAAATATATACATAATAATTGATTTTTTTGGAAGGCTTATGTCAATTTCCAGTTTCCAGTTATCATAGGTCTCCTCTCTAATCAAACTAACCCTAATTCCCTGTAACACAATGGTCCACATTTATTGCTGGTCATTATGGTGGCATTTCATAGAGAACCGATAGCGGCCCCTCATACTGTATTATGTTGCTATATGCTCTCTGACTGATCGCCACAAACAGCAGCCATCTTGTGGGCATGTTAGTATATAGTAACCTGCTGTATTAAATAAAATGTAAGGCGACGGGGGATATACCCTAGCAGCTTCACAATCTCAGCGGGGTGATGGCCATGTTCCAAAATAATATGTGACAATAGATAGCAAAACATACTATAAACATTTATCATGTAACGTACAGTAAAATATTATCTAATATCCAATTACACCTGCTATCCTACAGTAATTAGCTGCAACTAAACCTTTATAATTGGTAACCTGCTAGTTTATGGGCTTCTATAATAATAATATTATTATTATTATAGAGGATGAATTCATTAATATCACATAACATTATTACTGCTTCATTACAGCTTAGCGCAAGGTTTGCTGCCTCATTGTAATAAAAGCTTAGTACATATGACAAAGCCCATATCACCTTGCCACTGCTACACTCCAAAACACAGATGTTTAGTGCATCTGGCCCTGTAAGCTGTGATGCATGATCAGATAAGAAATAAAGAACAGGAACTTAACTCCCCCTTTTTTTCATAGAGATTACCATGCACAAGTGTGTCACTGCTTCACCAGCCTCCTACAATCATTAGTGCTTATTAAAAATATTCATTATTTTTAGATTTTGGTTTCCGTATATATGGCACAGGCACAATATAAACAAGGGAAATTAAAATACATTTGTATTTGACCACAAAGGTAACACTACTGGATGAAGGTGCAAGTATAATACATGCCAACGTTTCTACCTTGTAAATGCAGAGCTATAGATAGAAGGTAAAGAGTGTAATAATCAGAATATTATGTACTAGAAGCAATGGCTCACTATAAAGTAAATACTGAAGCATGTTAATAGTTTAAAATGATCAACTGTAACCACAAAGAAGAAATACTAACTCTACAAATAAATGTCTACCACAATCTGTTTATTATCGATCTACAAACTCTCATAGAAGTGTTCCTGATCTTTTAATAGCACAAACTGAAACTTTGGATTTCATCTATTGTAATAATGTATGTAAAGTAAACATATATACTGCATGACAATACACTGAGAAAAAAGCTGGGCGTGGAGACCCATTACAAGGAGAAACCTCTATATAAAATTGGAGAGTTAAATGTAAAGCCTCTGGGAGATTAGCTCATTATAACAGAATATACTATTTAAAATCATATTAATTTAACCATGATTATTTTTTCTAATGAGTGAACTGCCGAGAGACATCAGTCTTATCACTACACACCCAGAACCTTACACTTCGGTGAATGCCTATAGTTGATGATGATATGCACTTATCATACCTGAGTGAAGTCATCCAGAACACTATCAAGGTGTTCTTCAAGCAGTCAGACACTTCCATGGAGGGTTATCATTTTGTCAGGTTCATACATTGACACAGTGAATTTATCTTATGGAACTGTTTCTCCAGGGTTAACCTGATACTGCTTCTAGGATGAGTTGAAGAAGTATATTGGTAATTATATATGCCGCGACACTACACAATTCCCTTTCTGTCTGTTATTCAGACAAGTTCTTCTTCTGTGTTCTTCATGGCCACCACACTTTACATCGTTTCTTACACAATACACGTAGACACATGGTTGGAAGAAGCAGTGCATTATATGTACTGATATTCTTGGTGGGGCCCCTAATTTGCAACAAAAGACTGACCAATTTATTTTATTCACCTAGGAAAACTATTATTCAAATGACTGTATGTGTAGAGTAGCCCACGATATGGCAGTGTCTCAAACTGAAGTCTACAGCATAGGAAGATGGTATCAGGCTGTGTTACTAGCATAGAAACACTTAAGAAAATATTTAAAACAAAACAAGTAGGGAAAATATGGGTCAAACAAAAGATAAGAAATGATGGTACATTTAAAATATTTGAGCCTACACTTAACCTTATTACTACTCTCATATACAGTGCATTATTAACTAATATATCTGTGATAAATGATTATTTGTATTATTGACTTTCAGGAAGATCCAAACCGTGATTCCACTCATAAATATACATACACTGCAAGATATTTCATAAAGTTGCTATTGACTTCTTGTATAAAATCTGTCATTTTTTAGTAACCGCCACACATTTGTAAAATGAGGGAGAAACAGCTTTAAAGGATACTGCATGGCTACCAATGGCATTCACACAGGTCTTGCTACCTAATGATCGTTGCTATAAAAGAAAGGGACAGTAAAGTCCTACATTTTCTGTCATGATATTAAAAGAACATGTTTTAAATATTAGAAAATATGCACTTGCATGAAAACATATTTCTGAAAAACTAACAAGTTACCGGTAAATGTTATGCTGTGGCATCTCTCTACTCTCCATCTATTTGTGTGGGGTTGGTTTCATGTGTTCAACCAGTAAGAATCTGCAATGCTTCTTGTATAACCAATTATCTTTGTAAGCCCTCTTGTGTATAGAATAGAGGGAAGGGTTTTATTGGTTACTATAATGTTCCATCAGCCACTAGGTTAGTGGAGAATGAACTATTTTTTCCTCGAAATACAAAAGACATACTTCTGTTGCAAGTTAAAAAAAAGAGATTGGGAATTTTTCATGCAATAAAATATTGTATGGGTAAATGATATTCTTTTATATACATGGCAGAAAACTATGTATCTTAAAATACTTATAAAAGTGTGATTTATACATATTTTTTAGTACTCATGAAAATTTCCATTTGTATCCACTTACTCCCCACTTCACATCCTTCCAACCCTTTCCTCAAAAAGAACATGTCACCTCCATGCTGCATCCAGCTTCTGTGAGTCTCGATTGCATGGTCTTGGCATGTTCCTGTTGCTGTAACTTCATCTAGATTGTGTTTCAGCCGCATCTAAAAGTGCCAGAGTGGTACGGGAGAAGTATAAGTCACTAATGGCAACACGCAAACACACAAAAAAGTTATATTACACAGGTTACATTATGCCTTAATTAACAAATCGGCACACATTTCTACCCTTTTTAAGAACATTTCAATCAGCCAACAGAGCAAGCATACAAAATGTGTCTTTCATACAACTTACTTCTCATTCATCTAATGTTATACTGAATAGGAAGAATGTGTTAAAAAGAGTAACATATAAATAGAGGAACGACCATGAGTAAACCTAAGAGCTCGCATAACATGGACATGAAATAGAAAAGAATAACATGCATTTTTTTCAAATCCTACTAGCAATATCGCCTTTAAAATGTGTTACTATATTGTACATTTATGGGTTGAAATAATCTGAAGGAACAGAACATTTAGAGACATGAATACTGAGTCATAGTCTTGTCTAGGTGAGAGCATCTTAAATGATTCCATTGCTAGTACCTTTTCATTTAATTTTACAAGATGCACAACAGAGCCTGCGCTATTGGAAAAAGGCAAATGGAACTGCTGCTTTAAAACTGCAGTCCTAAAATGCCCCAAAACAGGAAGAAACATACATATATTTAAAATGGAATCCACTGTAAGTTTTTTTTTCAATGTATTAAGTTTATGCTTTCACGCACAGTTATAATGTATACTCATGACCGTATACCTAATTATTTTCCAACTAAGGAATACATTTTACTGCAGGAGAAAAGCAGAATTTGACATATAATTTTGGTGATAATCTTATTGAAGGACCCCAAGACTGGAATGGACATACTTTTTTTCAACTATATCCTTGAAATGCTACATAAGAATAGCATTATTAAAATACCAGGAATGCAATCTGTTCTACAATTACTTAGATTGCCCTGGTAAAGCCAACTTTCAAACATGGGGTCGTTTGCTAATGGCATCCCAAGGATAATAGCCTTGTACACTAAAAGTAGAATGATTGTACTTTATGTAGCCCTTCTATGGTGCATTTGCTTTCAAGGGATTCACAAACTAAACTATAATAACAGACAAATAAGTGTAAGGACCAGAGGTCATGTTCTCAACAGAAAGGGAGGCAGGTGAAATAGAGATGTACAGACAGTGAATCTGAGCAGAGGCCTTCCATCATCAGATATTCAGGTTATAAGACCTAAAACAGGGTCAGCCAAATATACAACCTAGAAATGCACACATATTCAGATTATTGCTTAAATGATGCTTTATTGCCCTTTTTATACTGTTGAGCATATGGGGACTATTTAGTGATGGCCTTTTCATACTGTTACTTCCTGCAAAGGCATCTCTAGGTGGATAACCAACCAACTTTGGAATGTTGACCATAATAAAAATACTGAACATGAATAATTTTTTAATTCCCTGTCCCTCCCTACAAGGACTTTATCTTATTTGAGCATGTGGTAAAAGTCAAAGGTACTAGTGGAATATTTCATAATGGATTGGGCATTCCAAATTCTGTATTTTATGGGTGTAACTGGGATACAGTTTAAATAATAATCTCTCAAGTTAATTTTTTTGAGATTGTAGTGAAAAAGATATATGTATCCAAAGTGGAGGAAACTAAATTTGTTAAGATGGTCAACAATATATATCAAATACAATTATTACAAGATACATATTTTGCAATATTAAACAAAATTTATATTGGTTAGTCCTCAAATAAGTCAAAATCCATCAAACCTGACTAGCTACTAGAATCTGTATATCATGATATTGGAGAGCTCGTTTACCAGATATTACCCAGATTATAAAGATTATATGATATACAAAAATCTTTATTATATGCAGAAATAAAAGGTAATATATATCCTCAATATTTGCTCTGTTTGGATTGAATTTACACACAACGATTGCACTTTAAAGTAATGGAAGATTAAAAAAAACTAACTTATTTTAGGGACTTAATGGACCACTGAAGTTTGGGAAAAACTTCACATGCTGGTGAAGAATGTTACAAAATAACAAGATTAGAGGTCTGCAAGACAGGAACATAAAAGCATTTTTAGTGAAAATCTTATATACAAATGACTCGGATTATGTCATCTGTTAGTCTGTCTGTAACATGTGACAAGGTTATCCTGAGGGGCCTTCTCTGCCATTGAGTTCTATTGTCAAATATAATATTTGGAATGGGCATTTTCAATTTTCAACACAAGTGAATATAGATCTTATCTGAATCCATGTCCACCATAAAAGTAAGACTAAATACAATAGTTTAAACTAAAATATCACTGCCTTTAATTTTACTGTGTTTACCCAAGATCAAGTCAAGTTCTTCAAAACCTCTTACTATATACAGTCACAATGTTCACCACCCTTGTTCTGACCAAAGACGAAGACCAACTGTCTTAACTAGAAATGGACTTACATTGTGTGCAACACCAATAAAATGATGACTCTGTAATCAAATAGAAATATTGTAAATTATTCTTATAAAGTGATATTTGATATATGTTAAACCTTGTCCTTTATGATTTTTATAATCTCCTATTAATACCTTTTATTATAAAATAACATTTTCAAAACTGAAAACTAGTGTTATATTAAATGAAGTTCTGAAAATTAGGACACCCTTGAAACATATAAAAGATAAACCTTAATAAAACAATCAGTTTTCTCCAAACAAATCCATCTTCCAAACAATTTCAAAACACTGTGACAGCTATAAAAAAAAGACTCAACTACTCAACAAAAGCACTAGATATTGTGTTTGGCCTTGCCAGAGTCGTACGCCATGATAACATGAAAACCACAATAACAAAATAGTAATGTAAAAGGGAGATCATTATTTTGAGAGTTTGAGGCTATCTGCCATTAAAAAAAAAAAAAAAAAAAAAAAACACATGGTAAAATGGTCTACAAATGTCAGTCTAAGGTGCTACAATCTGGTAGTTGGTTTAATGCTATTCATAAGGAAAAGCTTCATTAACTTCAATCATCAAGTAAAAGGTTAAAGGTCAGTAAGTTCAATATAGTGCCTCGAAAAATGTCAAAGTTTATTATTTCAGGTACGACTGCTAATTGTGAAATGTTTTATTGACATTATTAGTATACTGCTTAGAGTAACCAGGACATAAATCAATAAATAGATAAATCAATTACTTTCTCTAACAGTATAATTAATGGCTGTTGAAGTGTAAACATGGAAAAGTAAATGAAGTGCTACTGATTAAGAATATGTGGGAGATGTGTGAAAAGAAAGTCAGGTATCAGTGTCAAACCTCTTCTATTTTCTACCCCATTTGTATTCATATATAATGACTAAATTCCTAAACATACACACATTTTACTCATCACATTTTATTGTGGGCAAACTATTGGTGGCTAGATGGTAGATGCAATCACGTCTATTGTTGGAGTGTTTTATCTATCGCATGTATATATATATATATATATATATATATATATAGTCTTAAGATAATTATCTATTTTCATTACATTTCTCGGTTATAAGATTTAATAAATGTCAACATTATTTTTGAGGTTCTTTTCATAATGGTGTTTGTTTTATCTAGGGTCAAGTGAACAAGACATATGCTTATGGTTGTTAAACCACAAATCTACTCGGCTATATTCATCCTAAACTGATCCATCCTCCCTAAACAAAAAATATGTAAATTGTTGTCCAAATGTGATCTATCACGGTAAAAATTTGCACTTGTTCTGTCCCGTAGTTTTTAGAGTTAGCAGATGATGGCTTGAGTCCAAAATCACTGAAAAATTACATTAAAAATCAAGTAAAGTGTGTTAGCAACTCTTATTATTATTATTATTATTATTATTTTGGGTTATATGTACTAAAAGCTAAAATGACAGAATTATGCTGAGGTCTTGGAGATACTTTCCTTTCCGGTTATCCAATGGGACATATGTACTAAGATTTCACTCTGAAAGTTCTCCAATAGTTTAGGATTTAGTACATATCCTTTGTATAAATAAGCACCTTTATTTAAAATACCCTCACTAGGAAAAAATGAAAACCTTTACTGAGCCAATGAACATTGGAACAGAGATATGTAAACTACTGTATACGTATACAAGTATATACTATCCAAACAAGCATTACTTGTGGTACTTGTAGTCTTGCTACAATTAAAAGCCTGGCGTTTATGTAGAATACCGAAGGAGCTTAAGCTATAAACCAATGGACTGGTTTAATATACACAGGCACCCCCAGCCAATAATTTCCGTACCCTTCTGAGAATCCTTATTTGTGTTATTGCATGGGAGCTCCAAGGGCTGAAGAAGTGGCCAGTCAATGGTTGTGTTCCCATTTATATTGTGTTGACTATCTCTCCTAAAATAATGAGTTAATAATGTGATATGCTGCTAGTACAAATATATCTATAAGTAAGACTAATATTGCGTGTACGTTGTATGTGGAAGGGTTAATTATCTCAATATTTCCAGTAACACTGAAGAAGAATTCCTTACCTTCAACAATCTTAGCAGTGCAATACTTAATTAGCCACAACCACCTGTACCACTCTAAGACTTAATTGACCTAATACTACCAGTTGCAGGAAAGGTGCTAATTATACTTTGCTACCGATGACAGTAAATGTGTTAATTAGCCTGGATCTGAAACTAGAAGTTTTAATTAGCCTACTACTACCTCTCAGGGTGTATAGAGGGTTAGCCGTATATTCCCAGCAGGAAAAATATATTAATCCCAATAATGTTATAATACCTATTTACAAATTATTATCTTTAATAACTATACGGCTGTTGAAATGATTACACTTATGTATAGATGCTGTTCACATTGAGAATTACCGTCTGGAAGTAAGAGGGATATAATGAAGATGCTATTGGGAAAATAAGTTAAGAATACACTTACTCAAGTGGTTGCTGCCAAATTCATATTGGAATCATAAAATGTAGGGATAGATTGTTTTAGTTCATTCATTGAACACTTGTTCACCCCTCTTTCCTTCTTCACTGACAGGCTTTATGGCCTCCTAGATCTATTCCAATGTTTGTTAGCTATCTCTTTTAGCTATATCTTTCCTTTGGTTAATATTTTAGATACTTCCTCCTTCCACTAGTCTTTTTACCATCTTCTCTCATTCAGCTGCTCCTCTTCAAAGAATTATTCTGATTTCTGTTCTCCTTAACCACTGCTCCACTACTATTTCTCCCTACCAGACTCTCACCATCTTAAACTGTGCATCCAACAGTAAGGAAATTATGCTCTCTAGCAGTGATGAGGCAACTTGATCAATAGGTTATACTCATTCAGGTTGGACTAATGCTCAACACATCCATTATCTTGTGTTACTGCCATGGGGAAGAACAAGGTAGAGCCTTGATCACAGCTATTGTTAGCTTCCTCATGGTGGTCATAACTATATTATCATTACTATCCTATAGGTCTCAGCTGAAAGGCTGTGTGTTCTGTTTTTATGTATGTAATATTTTATTTAAAAAGCACCAACAATGGAAGCAGACATTTCAACATTTATAATGGAGGGAGATAAAAAAAAAATGATAAAGAGAGCAGCTTGTGATTCAGATAGAATACAATATAATGGCGGCTATTACAAATTTATTGGCAGTCTTAGATCTCAAGAGGACAAACTTCTTGTAGAGAGGTTTATGATATACTAAAGTCTAAATATTTAAGATCCTTGTCATATTAGTTTTGCCCCTTTATATGCACACCAGGCCAAGTAAAGATGTTGGTATACAAATGACAATTAACGCAAATTAACCAGATGCTGGCAGCTCATTCCTTAATTTACTTTAATAACCACTGACAAAAAATGTTTTATTATAAGCATGTTATAAAATGGTATGTTGAGCATTAGAACAAAAAAAAATACAAAACTGTATTATATGGATAACTTGAGGGTTGGGCCTGATTTCTAAAAAAGATCAACAGAAAATCGAAAGGTAGCAAGCAAAAAAGGCTTCGAACTGTCCTGACTGCCACCATGTATCCGTAGGAAGCATATCCCCCAAGCCAATATGGACATAAATAAATAATGGAAGAATACACCCTAACAGCACATTGCATCAACAAGATGGTTAATCCGAATTAAAATAATAACAAAAACAAAAAAGGATGCACAACAGCATTTAAATCCAGTGTGGTTTAGTTCTTCTTGTGATAGACAAATATCAGGCTGTTATCAGGCTGGAAGGCTACTATATTTGCAGAGAATGTTAGCTGTAGATTTCTAGCAGTTCAATATATTACTCTCAATACTCTTATAATCAGGGGTGGAAAATCCCAAATTCCTGGCTCCTAATTTCTTTTTACCTCCAGTTTGAAAATATTTTGTAGAAGGACCTCTATAAATGCACCCCATCCATGGCTCCTGAGAATTAATTCAGCCTGGCTCTTAGAAAATCTAGCTACAAATAATGTTTTTGATCAGAAGTTATCAATCAACAGTGTATTAAAAGGGACATGTGAATATTTTTTTTCTTTATTGCATATGAAAGAGGATATTTGACAATGTGCCATATTGTTTTGTTTTTTGTTGGTTTCAAATGAAGGTGTCAAAAACATATTCAGAAGTTTAACTTCTCTTGGGGGCTTACCCTCTATTACCAATGAGATCTACTGACTAAAGGAGGCTCTCTGAAATCCATGCTAATTTCAATTATGCTTAAACAGGTTTTGCTTAATATATTTTCATTTAAAAAAAAAAAAAAAAATGTTTGTCATTTTTAAAACATGCTCCTTTAAAAGTTTGAAGAGTAGTTGAATGCCATGTCCCCTTATCTATTCAATTCTGTAGCAAGGAAAACTGTTTAAGAGGTACATTCATTAGAGAAGGAAAACATTATTTCCAAAGAGTACTTCATTTTATTTAAAAAAAGATCCCTATACATATGGCAACCTACCCACCAACACACATGCAATTGGGCAAAACTTAAAGAATGTAGTAAAAAAACACACAGAAGCAAAAGGGGAAAAAGAACTTAAGTTTCAAGGAATGGCTCTAACAAAAAATTAAAAAATGTTTTTTTATCAAAACAGGATATTTTTGTTAGTGGATTATGCGGTCATAACATTTTCATGTTTCATAACTGTTTTATTCTCATGGCTCTTTCAACAGAATGTGTTCTGAGCATAAAAAGACAACCATGACCCTATTGTCACACAGAAGTCCATTAGAATTGTACACATACTTCTACCATGCATTAAAATATACTTTTGGTGAAATGTGGCAGAAATATACACTAGGCACAGCAGTAAGGAAAGGGCTGATTTGTTTAAAAAGCAACGTATTTATTACTATTATATTTTTCTTGCTGTGATTTGATTTTTTAAGTATGAATTTATTAAAGTATACAGTAAGCCGTGAG
Organism: Discoglossus pictus; assembly: GCA_027410445.1. NCBI lineage: Eukaryota > Metazoa > Chordata > Amphibia > Anura > Alytidae > Discoglossus > Discoglossus pictus. Next base: position 351,669,613 of record CM050163.1, on the reverse strand, counting down.
CGAGTTTAGGTGTGTATCTTGGTGCACATTTGAGTGGTTTGGGGTTACTTTGCGGAACATGTGCCAACAGCAGATGCTATGCTGCATACCTCCCAACATTTCAAATGGCCAAAGAGGGACACACATTGTTCAACAGATAGGTATAACTTGCATACATTACTTAAGTTCATAGGGGGCTATGAGGGGAAGAGGGATTGTCTCTCGAAAAGGCATGCTAACAGAAGACATCCATGGGAACCTTTCAACTAAAATCGGAAACCCCTTTACTGAACTAGGATTAATTTATATATCTGTGCTGCCCTGGTAAATGTATTTGCTCCCCGCTATTATCTGTTTTTCTAATTGTCCAGTGGTTAGGATTCGGTGCTTTCAACATTGCGACCTGGGTTTGATTCCAGTCAGGTAACCAAGAGGTCGCACCACCCTGAAGCCAAGCAGGGTTGGGCCTGGTCAGTATGTGGATGGGAGACCAACTAGGAATACCAGGAGCTGTATTCTGTGGAGCACTGGAGAAGGAACTGGCAACCCACTCCAGTGTCTCTGCCTTGAAAATCAAGTGGATCAGCATGACGGTGTACATACAGATATGGGTGGTGTCTTAGGTTCACAAGATCACAGAGAGTTGGAAATGACTGAAAGGTGCAAACAAATTATTTGGTAATGAAACTGCACTTGAAAAGGCAAAACCCCTACACCACCAGCATCACCACTGTGCCTGACTGGTATGGATGCTGCACAAAGAATATGAGAAGAGAGGGTGCTGCAGAGTTGAATTATGCTGTCAACCCTGTTCAATCCTTCAGTTGTGTCCGACTCTCGATGACCATATGGACACAGCACGCCAGGCATATCTGTCTGTGTTTCTGGTTGTGCTTATCCATATAGTATTATAGCCAAAGATACTGATGTAGGTTCCCAGTTCCTTTTCCATTAGACCGAAATTTGCTGTGACCTGCTCATCTTGGGAGACCCGATTTGGTATAGCTCACAGCTTCATTGAAGTATACAAGCCCCTTCACCATGACAAGATAGCAATCCCAAAGGGGACTTAAGAGCTAAGAAGATGTTAGAGAAGCCAGATATTTCTCTACATATAGATAGAAATTATATATATATATATATATATATATATATATATATATATGTGCATGCATAAATACTGGAAATCTTAATCTTATTTAAAATTGTTTTTTTTTAAGCATACTTCTGCTGTATATGAATTTGACAGATACATATAAATATATATTCTCCATGTCTTACTTAAAACTAACACTTTGGCTAACATAAATAATCCATAAATCTTGTTTGCCCTTCCAAGACTGTTGCATTAATATTTAATAGTATTTTTTATTGGCCGCAAACCAACTTTTCATTTACACCACTTGTCATTCAGCTCTCACAAGAATATTTTATCATTACTTATGCAAACACATAACACTTTTTTTAATACAGAAAATAAAACTTTGCTGGTGCCCATGTTTACATATAATAGTTTTGCAGCTTATAAAAAAGGCCCCGCACGGCTAATGATTTTTTTACACTGACACAGCTTCTTTCTATTTTAATCTTAACAACACAATCCAAGTCAAATGTGACTTAATGACTTTGCAAAGGGGCCCACTTAAGGCTTTCTCAACCTAGAGTTCAGTGAGTTATTGTGTGTTAAAATATCTAGTTTATGTATTTATCAAAACCATGATAACTATTACTAAGGTCTTTGCCCAATTGGTCAATCCATATTCAATGTTAACAATATGGTATTTTGTGTTTTGGGATAGACGCATAAATGTGAAGAATTACACAATCACAAAATAAGCACTATAAATGCTTCTAGTGACTGTGACATCCCAGAAATGATTTGCTTTATTCTTAACTTGCATCTCCCCCTTCCTGGGGAGGAACAATCCAAACTAAAGCATCCACTCAAAGATACAGCATTCGATAGTAAATCACCCGTGCCAGCCAGGCCATATTTGTTCTGCACAGACTGGAGCTCCTTTCGAGTTGGGAAAACACTTAATTAATCTAATATGTTTTGAGGTATCAGCTTCCCATTATATAACAAGAGATCGGTATGACGATACATTCATGCGAGTAATGATTATACTGCAGAGAAGGGATATAACATTATAATACAGTGGCAGTATATGGGAGTTTCTTATAATTTCCTTTATAAGAAGGGCTCCCAGACTTAAGTGGCATGAGATCTACTTTTTCAGTTGTCATCCTACCAAAATCTGCCATACTACCAGCATGGAGTCAACTGTTACCTTCACTCACTTTTAAATCTATTGTACATATGTAGATACAAATAAGGCACTTTGGGAATGCAACCCACACTTCCCCAATAGGGTAAAGATCAAAAATAATTTAACTGGAAGTCTTAAAAGAAGTGCCAAAGAACAGTGCCTCCTAGAGGCCAGAAGATACTCTTTTTACAAAGGCTCTTGCTAACATACAATAAAATGTTACTTTTATTGAAATTATTACAATAATAATAAAAAAATCAGATGAAAAAGAAGTCTCCACTCCAAAAATTGGAGTATATGACTAAAGAAACCATAGCGCTACATGTACCCGTATTGCTATCTCGTAAAGAGAAGTATATAAATAGCTTTAAATACGACAGTGTGTATAGCAACAAATACAATAGTAATACAGTATTGTGTACTATGTTAAATATCAAAGCCAGTATACAAAAGCCCAACTAGTCCAGGCTATATTCCAAATTCACACAATATCACATAAGGGCAGTAAAGTAGTACAAATCAAACAATTAATCTTGAGCTGATCCTCAAAATTCAGAATAGTTGCTCACTGTCCGTGGCCCCTTAGATGGAATAAGTATAGTCCAAAAAAGTGGATGTCCAAATCTTCAAAATGAGTAAGAATATGGTAATCCAACATCCAAAGGAGCAATGTGTACTAAAGGAACCATGCAGCTTCTTCAATAGAAATACTGTTCACATGTGTACTCCATATGTAAAACAAAAGAGGGGGTATTGGGGTAGAGAAGAGCAAGAAGGAACCTGATGGTGTAGTATGATAACATTTATTTTATAAATCAAAAGTAAAAAACAGTTGCACTCCCATGTAATAACCTCAAACAAATGTGAGGTATGTAAACTGCATGAGGACATAAATCCTAGTGCACATATCATGATGTATCTTCTCCTGGACATCCCCAATAGTGAAGGAATGCTCCTTAATAGCCAACGGATTGGTTGTATTGTATCTGCATTTGTGGTTCTATAGTATCTAAATGTACATTTTTTATGGACAGAATATTGTGTTGCACTCTGTGAACCAGAACTGCTGATAGTTGTGGAGAGGTGCATTTTAGATATATCCCTGTACATATAGAGGTCCTATTTATGGTGAAACTCAGTGACTACCTTATCTACAAAAGCCTATACTGTTAGAGCCATACAGTCTTTTATATCTAAAGGAGATTTTGTTGATCAAAGCTCGCCTGTTGTCAAGGATCTAGATTTAGAGTTCTTTTTTGCTAACTATATATATTGTTCCTCCGCTTTGGCTATTATGGTGCATTCCTTCCCTATTGGGCATATCCAGGAGAAGATACATCATGATATGTGCACTAGGATTTATGTCCTCCTGCTGTTTACATACATCACATTTGTTTGAGGTTATTACATGTGAGTGCAAATGTTTTTTACTTTTGATTGATCAAATAAATATTATCATACTACACCATCAGGTTCCATTTTGCTCTTCTCTATTGATAAAAACAAAACAAGACCTTTTTTACTCTCCTATTAGAAGATATATTTTATTATAGTATTTCCTTTTAATATACAATATTACTATTATTTAGCCTGGTATTTTATCTGCTAAATAATTAATGCTAAATGTGCGCTTGAGTGGTTCTTTTCAAAACGTTTACTAACAATGTTTATAGCAAGTGCATCTGACAAACACAATTTATTCAACACTCTTCCGAATACTTACCACGTCTGATTATAGATATTATTGCTGTTTTTATGGGTTGTTTTTTTTGACCACTGCTTATAGATACTAAGAAATGCTAAAATTCAGTTTCCACTGTTGTAGTACTCTTCTACGGTTGACATACCTTGTACCAATTGTAACAGTCTAATCTGATTGTTACTCATCATATTAGTACTTTGTGCCTTGATTGTGAGTTTCCATTGCACCACACTATAAGAAATTGAAATTATATGCAACTATTTAATACTAAATCTCAGCTTGTGCCCTAATTAAGGGAAAGAGTCACTTTCCTATAAGGCTACTATCCCTCTGGGTAAGCCATGTTAGAGGTGCCCATAAAGCTGGTACCTGAGCTAAGCTGGCAGCAAAGGCATACAGCTAGCTACCAAATTCAAATAACAGTTAACTGCCAGGAACTAACTCTACAGAGGGTAGGAGGCTGATTCCCTATCTGCCACACAAAGAAGAATAAAATATATGCACAAGCTGGGTTAAAGAACTCAAACACACAAATAGTAGAAGGTATGGGTCATTATTAACCCGATACGCGTTTCCCTGTCCTACACAATGGATTTTTCAAAGACTTATAATGCCACTCATCATGTTATCCTATAAAACTTATTAGAATGGGTATACCTTTTATTAAATATTCTCCATAGGATAACAGACATTGAGATTATTAACACCAAAAGGTTTAGCTCCTTTTCAGAAATAACCCACATACATCTTTAAACTGTCTTCTGAAATGATGCACTGTATCCATAAACAAACTTATGTATAAAGATCTAAAGGACCATATGAACTTAAAGGTGGGCTAAAGGCAGAAGTGTTGGAGAACTACTCAAGATGTCAAATATGCTCCACTGGTAACATAAGACCGGAGATGTAGTTCTCCAACTCGTCATAGTGTTGTATATATCTGGTCAAAGGACTTCACAGTATAATAATGAAATGATTAAATGTATTACATTGATTCAACGAAGTACACATAGTGAAATTCTTAGAAGTAATGTAAGAAAGCACTATAGGTATATGATATTCCTAGTGAAAGCCAGAAAATGTCCATGTGCCTTTAATAATAGGCAACCATAAATGCCTTATGGTATTAACTCTGTCTAAAAGCACTGGCACTAAAGGATGTGTGAAAATAAGACATTAACCTCATGAAGCATTTTCTATTTGGAGAGACTGAAACTCTCAAAATCTGATCTTCTATTGATGTAAAATACGGATCTGAATAGTAATTGGACCCAGCATGGACAATCCATTGTGGTTACACAAGTCAGATGTTGTGCAACAGTATAGGGCTGAAATTACAATATATATATATATATATATATATATATATATATATATATATATATATATACATACACACACCTTGAAGAGGAAGCAATGTCTACATCTCCTTCTCAAGAAACTCTCTCTTTAATATATAAAAAAAGCCTTTTGAGATCCCATAAAGTGTTCAACATAGAATTCTGGAATGAATATGTATGAGCATCTGCTACAGGCAAGTAGCAAAATACATAGTCTACAACCATGCCAGCCAGAACAACATATTGTATATTTAAAGAAATCCTCAACTTTTACATGAGAGGTTTAGTAATCCTCTATAAAGGTGTATTAGTGGTATATAACATCACTAAATCATACAATATTTTATAATGCAATCTTGTCATAAGCATCATTAAGTTTGCACTTCTAAATAATTTAAATAAGCTTTTTATAGATAAACTGGCACGTGTTAAAGACAGATTGCAAGAAGAGTATTTCCATCAATGTAAAAAAAAAATACAGCCCCTTACAATTCTATGGTTTATGGACACATATAAATCTAACCTAATGAGATACATAACACACATTTTACATTGCCATTATTTATTAAATGAAAAAAAAAAACAGCAAACTTTAAATAGTACTTTAAGTAAACATGTACTGTAAGATTGTATCAGTCATATGCCTACGTACAAAATTGCTTTAGTTTGGTGATGTTTGAGAGGATTTATTGATGCACTACTCTCTTTCGTTACTAGTCTAGCATCTCAATATAGTTGGCAATTCCAAAACCCTGATTCTTTTCTTTTTCAGTCATTTCATACAGTTATTACTGATGTATTCTGGACCATCGTCCTGTTGTATAATCCACTTCTGGCTAAACTTTAGTGGTTGGAGGGAGGGTTTTTTCACTTTCTTACAGAATGTACTGCTACAGAGAGAGAGCCACAAAACAGACCCAACCATCCACCTTTCACAACCATGCTTGATGTCTGTTATTATGTTCTTGTGGTAAAAAGCAACGTGTAGCTTATACAATCATGTAGATGTGCATTAAGGCCAGACAACTCGGCTCCTGTCTCATCTGCCCAAAAGACACTGTTCCAGAAGTATGGTGGTCTTTTAGGAGTTGGATTCCAGCCCAGTACCCTTCAGCACTTCTGTCACAAATATCTCTTGACCTAAGCATGATGCGCTACCAAAACCTGAATGATGTAGACTAAAACTTACAAACAGTTTGTTTTTATAAACAGTGGAAGCACATTCCGATGATCAAATAATAGTGTGTACTTTTTTAGCAGTACCTGATCCTAATTACCAGATATGGAAGAAATAAGAGTGCATTTACTTTTCATGTTAGGCTTTTGAATATTAGCTAATTTGTTTGGTAAATAAATTATTACAAAGCACAATTTATGTGCATTTTTCACATGATGTTTGATATATCTACTGTTAGAACTATGTGTAGATTAGGTATGTCTTAAAAAATGTAAAACTATAGAACCTTTAGAAAACGTAAATTATTTTTTATATCACTCATATAGGGAGGGATGGACAAATCCCATCAGCCAGAGAGGCATGGCTTCTAAAATCTATTGGCTTTGAAAATTATGCATATATTTACTTGCAAAAAAGAAAAAAACTTCCCTGGCTCACACATTTTTTTGTGTGGTTCATAAGGCTGACAGAACTTTCACCAACTTTGCCACCTTATACATATTTAGAACTTCTCTAAAAAATTTAAATTCATAGTCAAACTCAACCTCATAATGAACAATTTCCTTACAAACAATTACGGTCATATACATTTATCACATATATAGTTATGAGCATCACGAGTTGTTGCGAAAGCTTGAGGCGCAGTTGCAGGCAATTGCGCTGGTGGAGATGAGCGCCACAGGCGATCAACCCTACGACCCCGTACGACTTAGGAAGTGATCTAATGCCTCCTTCCATTGTAAGAGAGTTGTCAAGTTGTGTTATACGACCCCGCACGACTTAGGCATCATCCCTACGACCCGTGGGACTACAGATCAACAGAAATCTCAATTATCCAATTTACAGTGCAAACCCCATAGCAGTTTGAAAAAAATTGCGTTAAAAAAATACGTCCAGTAACACTTTGCTGTGTGACTGAGGTTACAAGTTCATTTGAGGCATATTTCTTTTTTCACAAACGAAACTCACCTAAGTGAGAGAAAAAATGGCAGCCGAAAGAAACCAAAACGAGGCTAAAGGAGACTGAGGTGCGCAAATCACGGCCAGCCACAAGTTAGCCAGAAACATACCAGATACACAATATATCATTACAACGGACGCAAAATGCTCACGAGCCAAGCAACACATAGAAAAATCTGACATTTTACAGCCCTAACTTGCAAATAATAACATTACAATTATAAAATGGAGCCTTACACACCTAAACAAATGGTTTGCCCTCGCGCACGCAGCCTATTTACACTGCACACTTGGCACATTGCTGACACTTTCTCCTCAGGTGATCAACACTCCAACTGTACATTTTCAGATGCAGGAAAATCCAAAGAGATTGTTAGCTCTTCAGGATATTGATTGCTGCATATTGAATATAAATAGGTAAAGTATATTCATTTATTAATTCACTGTACTAAATAAATTTTATATTTTACACTGTACTTTTATATCTGTCTTCGTGATGAGTGCCGAAGGTGATCGTTGCAAAGCAGAAAACTTGAAGTACACGGGAGAGAGGCTCGCAATGATCGCTGAAAGTTCTCAGAGGAGCAAAAGCCTCACATTGTGTGGCAAACGGCATTGCCATGGCTTCAAATTTTATTGCCGTCATTTTTTTACGGCAATTCGCTAGTTTAAAATAATGTTTAACACCTCATATTCTCTCTAACATTTGCCCACTAGACCAATTATCTTGTAAACTCTTTTTGGTGTATACTCCTTGTACTACTATTTACATTTCTGTTGGAAGAACTTACTTACAATATTCATTCCATCTGCGGTGCTCTATACATTTGTATGGAATTCACGAATTAAAAGATATCCACTCATACACAAATTATACACAGTAGAGAAAAAATATATATCATAAACAAACACTGAGATCTAATGCCTCCTTCCATTGTAAGAGAGCGGTCAAGTTGTGTTATCATAGAAAAAATAATAAAGCACCAAACTTGACAAAATGCAACATTGTAAATTATGTTTTTTAAATATAACATAACAAGTACCAATACTATTAAAATGTGTATGTTCTGTTATCTCTAGAAATAACATTATACAAAGCACTAAAAGCATAACTGCCTAATTTGTAAGGCCGTAGTATGAATACTGTGAATCACTCCTGAGATACTCTCTTATGTAAACTGTGTTTCTTGTATACTGGCTCTCTGTTCAACTCTTGCTCTGAATTTTGATATATTTTGGCGCTTTGATTATAAACCCCCTGCAGTAAGAGAATGTAGGAACGTGTGGGATATTTATAAATTGAGACATAAGGATTAACTTGGTCTGTGATAATAGGCTAGATGGACCTACTGGTTCATTTGTTTGTGATGTTCAGTTGTGTCTGACTCTCCATGACCTTAAGTACTCCGCCCATCTAATTACTGACCGGGCCCATCCCTGCTTGGCTTCAGGGTGGTGTGACTTCCTGGTTCCCTGACTGAGATCGAACCCAGGTTTCAGAGGTGAAAGCACTGAGATTGAACCCAGGTTTCAGCAGTGAAAGCACTGAATCCTAACCACTGGACTGGACCAGGGAACCCTGGTTCATATCTGTAATCAAAATCTCTGTTTCTATGGCCTGGTTTGTAGATAACTAGCTAATAAAGATTGATTTTGCTGCCATAACATGAAGGGTTTTAATATTCTAATAACTACAATACTAACATGTAATAAAATACTATGCATTCTACTAGTTGGCTGTGGTCATGGGTAAGTATGAGCAAGTCTACTAGGATGAGAACAGGAAATTGTTTTGTCCATATATGTATGAAGACGAAAGGCTGCCTCCGTTAGATCTCTTAACCTGAACTTCTTGGTCTCAATGGTGGCACCATATCTGCTCACTGTTGGTGATCTTGGCAAAACCACATGGTACTGGAGACTACATTGTACTGCCACTATCTACAAATGTGGAATGTATTGAGTTGCCAACACGAATACTAAAAAAAAAAAAATCTATAAAAGTACAATATGTCAAAACTAAAAATGGTAATATTATTATAAATGTACAAATAGAGGTCAAATATGGCCTAGAACAGAACATACACTTTAAAATATAAAGAGTATTATAGATGACAAAAACGATTTTACTGAACAAATGTCAGTTCAGTCGCTTATGAAACAATGAATACACAATTTTCATTCATTTGAAAACATTTATTCTGCACAATAATAGATCATATTTGCAGCTTAGGAAAGCATAAAGCAAGAAAACACTTGGACTGTCTGGTAATACATTAACCCCTTCAGTGTAAAGCATAGACACAGCATGATGAAGTGCTAAATGACACTGTGCATCAGATCACCAGAAGCAAGTACAATGTATGGCAAAATAAAGCAATATCATTCTTAACAGAAGTAACAAATGTATCACCCAATAATAAAAATAGGACGAGACAAACATATTGATTATTAAAGAAAAGATGACATCATAGGAGCCAAACAGCCATATTTAATTCCCTCAAAGGGTAAAGCCAAACGGGACGTTGAAATTTGAACTCTGCGGCCGCAAATTGTTTGATCTGTCAAATCGTTTTCAAATTGCTACGAATCCACTGGAGTTCAAGCCCGTAACCCGCAAATGGAGCCAAAAAGCCAACAGGTACTAGAGAGTACCCGTTAGAGGGGTAAAGTCCCATCCGTAGCACTATTAATGCACATATACACACACTATTGTACTTAAAATAAAAGGGAAAGTGATGTTAGGTATTAAAATGAATAGCACAACATTCTCACATTCTCGCTCGCAAATCTGCAATATAAAATACATTATTTTATGTTTAATTTCCGTGTTATATCGATCCCGGCAATCAATGTGTTAATACATATAATGGTACTCACATGGACTAGAATATCATATTTACTGATTTATTAATATTGCATTATTTCTGGAATGCGGGTCCGATCGAAACTCGTATTTGAAGCCCGTAAGGCTTTGAAATCTAACCTACATTTTTCAGTGACGTAATGACGATGATCTCTTTTACAATTGGCTCTGTCTAAACCCGTAACTAGGGGTTTGACTAATTGATCATGTTCACGGCCGCACATCCAACGAGCGCAGCATGGTTTAATTTGATAGCTCTGTAACACCGCCAAATTTCAAGCCTGCAGCCTTTGCGGTGTGCCGATGCCGCTACGGGCTTTACATTTAATGGGGCTGAAAGAGTATTAAGCTTTAAACCATCAAATATTCTAATTTTATCTAAACTATAATTTTAAGGGATGAAATAGAGCAACGATTCACTCTGAGCTGGAGACTGTCGCTTTTTTCTCTATGTAGTGGAGGCTATGAGGGTTCCCTGGTGGTCCAGTGATTAGGATTCAGTTTTTTCACCTCTGCGACCTGGGTTCGATTACAGTCAGGGAACCAAGAGGTCACACACCACCCTGAAGCAGTGTTGAGACTGATCAGTACTTGCATGGGAGACCACCTAGGAATATCAGGAGCTGTATGCTGTGGCCCACTGGAGAAGGAAATGGCAACTCACTCCAGTATCTCTGCCATGAAAACAAAGTAGATCAGCATGACTATTGACATAAAGTGTGCTATGGTCCATGAGAGTCGGACACAACTAAACGACGGAAACAACAAAATTGGAGGCTAGATCTATCCATGGTGATTTTTGGCCCCTCTGGAACTCACAAAAGAGAAATGTAGACTTTAGTCCAAAGCCATGTTGGCCTCAAAATAAAGCTCATTGTGAGACGTAATAAAGTCAGGATTTATTCTTAAAATATATTTTACAAATACACTCCAGAAAAATAAAAAAACATATAAGAACCAATTTCTCTTGGCTGCCATTGTTCATTCTTGTTTCAAAGCATAAAAACATCTTGGTCTGTAACCTGGAGTTGCTATATATATATAGCTGATATCAAAAATTAATTGTGAGCATATTCTTGAAGCAGTAGTTTCTGTGTGTAGACCTGACTAGATGCCAACTGATATCTGGTAAGAGCTGCGTAGTTGTAGTTCAGTCCTTCAGTCATGTCCGAGTCTCAGTGCCTATATGGACACAGAACGCAGACACTTATATGTTTCTGGTTGTGCTCATTCATATGGTTTTCTTGGCAAATATACTTGAGTAAATGGCCAGTTCCTTCTCCAGTGAACAGCGATTTGTTTGACCTCTCTGCTATGCCCTGCCCATCTTGGGTGACCCTGTATGGAATAGCTCACAGTTTCATTGAAGTACACAAGCCCCTTCACCACAACAAGGTAGTGATCCAGAAGGGGTAAGAGGCTACCCCAGCAATATTTAATAAATTACTGTAATTAAGATTTAGTGGCACTCACATGGGACCCTTACAACAAAATGAAGATACAGCATGCAGTATATATACTAATACACATTTGACAATGTACTAGTTGCTATATATACACCAGAACTATATACAAGTATTTGTATAAAGAGGGGGCTCAGCATTTGTGCGATATGAACTAAATCAGAGTGCATTTACAATGGACCCATTTAATATGCATTGTGACAAAATGTTGTCTGGAATAGTCATATCTTTCAGACATTTCTGTTGGTTTATCACGTAAATGTATACTGTAAATTACGATATCCATCTAAAGATTGAAGGAAGAGAAAAGTATGAACCAATGTATTTTTATGAAAAGGAGGAAAGTATTGTAAAACGTATGAAATAAAACACCTTCTCAAACACATAGACATAGCAGGTAGGTCTTGTATTTAACAATGTTTAACAAGAATTATCAGACTTAATTATTGTGAATATTAATTTGAAGAAGGAGCTGGTTTATTAAGATTTTGCATTTATCTTGATATAAACTCAACAATTACTTTCACACAATAAATGATAATATTATACTACAGAAACAGTCACAACACGCACAGACGTACTAGTTGGCCAGATAAACGTATATTACAAAATGTAAATGTTGGGGGCTTGGCAACCTCAAACAACCCTCTGTGGGCCCTGAGAAACACATAGTGCATGTTTTGCCTAAATAATTGTATTCCTAAAGAGAATAACGGGCATGCACTGATCTGCCGCAGTCATTCATAAGAAATGAAGCAGCCTTTGTCTTTCTAATTAAAACTTTCACCCTGATCCGCACGGACCCAATGTGTGAATTTCAAAGGGAATCCTACAACTATACACAGATGTGATTTTTACTTACTTTCAGGATGCTCTGACTAGGCTTGGAAAAGAGACAGATGGCTGCAAGCTACAAAAGCCCACGAGACCGCAGCTCAGCAGAGTGTGGGTCGCAGGTATTCAGTTCCAGGTAGTGATAAAGCCCTTTGTAGTATTTAGGGACCACTTACTGGCAACAGCAGTGTCAGCACATGATTTCTGCATAGCCATCCCACCAATCACTGGATTACCCTGATTATTAAACCGTATGGTAAAATCCCAGGTTCATACTTGTAAATTAGCAAATAATCTCACGGACAGCAAAAATCTGGATAACGCTGTGCAAAGCTGGTCCATTTGGAAGGGTTAAATAAAATGGGGGGAAAAAATAGTCCTATCATTTTTTTTTTAGGATTCACATTATTATGACCTAGACATGAAAATTATATATACGTAAACATTGTAATGGGGAGTAATGGATTATACGAGCATTTAGACAAACATTTGTTGTCAATGCCATTAAATGTTTCATTTCTTATTTAAAAAAATGTAGTCTGGGCAGCTCCGTTGCACCTGAAACACTTACTACTGAATGTCTTCCTTTGCAAGTCTTAATGGAGAATTTTATAGAATAAAGAGCTACATTTATATATATAAAAAAATAAATAAAGAGATCAAAATACAACTGTATTCTTGTAGTGTGGAACAAAATCTTGGAAGTCCAAGTTACTACAATTGTACTTTTAGTTCCTAAATATTTTTTATAATGTCCAATTTTGCTATATGAATGCACACAACATAAGTTGCTGAAATATTTTGGCTGGCCCCAAAGCTTAATATATATTGTCAGCCATTGTATTTACATACTGTTCATATTTTAATATTTATAAAGGGTGGTACACATGATTTTATTGCTATTTTTTTAAAGTTCTTGAACAGACCTTAACAAACTACAAACATTTCTTATTTTCCGAGTACTAGGAAGGCTTCAGTTATCTATGAATGCACTCTGCTTTAAACAGATGCCCTGAAACACATATGCAAATGCACATATGGGTGCAGAGAAAGAAGGAAGGGGAATATAGAAGAAAGGTGGTATGAAACTACAGAAGGGAGAGAGAAAGGAATAAGTAGACAGAAAGAGGATGATATAAATGCATGGAAAGAAAAAGGGATTGGTAAAAGGGAAGAGTATTGGATAGATGGAAGAGTTTGGATTGTAGAATGACACTATGGGTCCTATTCTATTGCCCAATTCGTACATGTATACACACTTAAAATCGCTCTTAATATTGCCACATATTCTATTGACTACTCGCAATATGTTTACAAGTTACCCGACCACAATCACTATGGGCCGGCCAAAGACACAAAACCGGCCTTAGAACTCCATTGGTTTTAGCACAGCTCGAATATTATGAGCTCTAAATAATTAAAGTTGCACAAAATCCATATTCTATTGGACCCGTAGCGCAGGCTCACAAATAAAGCCTGACCCGCAACTGAAAAAAGTATCACGTTTCTGTCAAAAATATTACTAAAAAGGACTTGCAAAGCATTTTTTCAAACACTTATTAAAGCTATAACAGCAATTAAACACACAATACTGTACTCTAAAAGCATGGAAGGCATGGAAAGACATTAGAATTAATTGCACAACAGTGTCCAAGGATCAAATATACAATAAAAAAAAATATTACTGTTATTTTTGTGTAATATTGATCCTGGGACTCAAGGTGTTTATACATATCATGAAACCCACACGGACTAGAACAGATGATGTAATGCATTTTATAGAGTGCTAAATTGCGAGCTCAAATCGGTAAATATTACTTACTAGCGAATTGCCCGTCAAAAAATGACGGCAATGAAATTGTAAGTGAGCTAATGGTGTTTGGTGTATATAATGTGGCTGATCTAGCGTCCTTCGTTTTCTATGTTGTGCGACTTTTTCGGAATATCCGTAGCTGTTTGGTGGCGTTTTGCGTGTTTATGGTGGTGTTTAGGGACCTTTAGCCTCGTTTTCATTTTGTTCAGCAGCCATTTTTCTCTCGCTTAAGTGATTTTCGGGTCTCTAAACTCCGAAACTTGTGCTTAAATAGAGGTGTAACTTCACTTGCAGAGGTCCTGGGTGCCCCCCCCCCCCCCCCTTGCTGTGAGTAACCTTTTTATGTGCTTGTTGTTTGTATTTATTGTGTTTGTAATGTTTTTAGGGTTGCGCGGGTTGCGTCCTTGTTTTTTAATCTCGTAGGTGTTTTTCGGCAAATACTTAGGTGTTTGGTGGCGTTTTGCGTGTTTAGACTGCTGTAGCCTCGTTTTCTTCGGTGGCCATTTTTTCTCTCGCTTAGAGAATTTTTTAGTGGCTAAACTCTTTTAATTTGAGTTAAATTGAGGTGTAACTTTAGTTTTCGATGTCCTGGATGCTCCCTCTTCCTGTAAGTAAGCTTTTTATGTATTTGTTGTGTGTATTTGTTGTATTTTTCATGATTTCATGTGCGCGTGTTGCGGACGATTTTTGCGAGTTCGTAATGGGTCGTAACGTGTCTTGTATTTTCCTTGCGTAATGACGTAAATTTTGCGAGGGTCGCAGTTGCTGGCAACTATATATGTGATTGTCTCTCATTAATTTGTAGCTTCCGACTGCAGATTACGTCTAACTTCCATGTTTTACTGAAACATGATGGCAGACTCATTTACTATTGGTTGTGTCTAAGAAGTAAATTACGGGCTTGCTTAAATATTGTCATATCATATAATCACGCCCCCTGAAATCCTACTTACAAAGGCAGGGTTTACGTGCTTAGGCTTAAGGAGGAAAATTGTGTTCTTGAGTCAATAGAATACATGTAAACATTCAAAGTGGTTTATTCTGCTTCTGAACCTTCATTTTCATAAAAAGACATAGCTTCAATATTATCAAATGTCCTCTTTCAGCCGTAGCAAAGAAAAACATGTCTTCAGTAGCCCTTTAAATATAAAAATCTTTACTCTTATCTATCTCTCATCTGCTTTCCAGACACTCCTCGTACTGCCCCCACCACTCTACCCACAACTGACACCTCTCTTTGCCCATCATTAAATTATTCTACTCCAGTCTACAGAACATCTGGAGTGGTGCCCTCTCTATGCCACTCTCTCCTTTGATCTCAGATATTCACCAGTTCCTAACAGTTTCCAACACTGGCTGAAAATATATTTATTCATACAAGCCTACAACCATGCTACACAGTGTCTGCCGAAGACACAATACATCAAGCAGTTCCTTTCTATACCATCTACACCCACTTAGATTGAGAGATCCTAAAGCAATCACTGCCTGTTTGCTTCACCTGTGTATAGCATGGAAATAATGACATTTAGGACCATGTCCAGTATTATTATAGGACCTAAGTTGCATATCCCTCTAATAAGGATCCTCACTTCATTCTGCATCAATATATGTTATCTTGTCTTATTTCTTTATACTTTTCACTTTATCCTTACATCATTTTGAGCTTTATCAATACATTATATTAAATGATACTATTAAGAATATTTTGACTATAAACTGAAAATTCTACATGTTTAAATACATAATAAAAAACATTTTTAAAACATACTAATATTGGTTTAGCCCACCCAAACCACTTTTAACTTAATGACAGAATAAATTATCAGTTTTCAGTATATAGCAATATATGCACATGCAAATTATTTATACTCCATTCTGTGCAAATTAGGCTAGGAGCTAAGGCGATAATGTTTTTGCAAAACTGTCTCCTTACGAACATGCAAATTAGCAGAAGAGCTCTTACTTGAAGTTTTCATAACTGTGCATCATTTAGACAGGATCAGTAAACACTTCTTGGATTTATGTATAGGGCTGTATCAGGGTTTATCACAAAATACAATTTATCAATATGCAAATACTACATCAGCGTAATTATTTGGATGATATTATGTCACTTGAATTTCCTTTTTTTTTTTTTTAGACCTCATATCAAATACAGTTTTATCCTTCTAGAACACAGCTGTACCTGGAGAGGGTCACAGATTTTGGGTAGTAGTTACTTATATCGGTAGACCTCATTTAACGCTATCCCTTTCAAACGCGGTTTTTGCCCCATTTAACCGGATTAACACTCTGTCTCGTTATAACGTGCCGTCAGATAGGAGGAAAGGTCCTATGTAAATGTATATACATAAAAAAATAAAGTTTGTATTTCTGTGTACGTACAGTATGTGTTATGTATCTTGTATTCAAACTATAAATATAAAAATCCGGTAACTAAAACTAAAATTTGTTCATATAATAATTGATTTACTGTAAAGAAAAACTTCTAGTGCAATGTATAGCCAGTTTTTAATGCTCTTTAAAATTAAATCAACTTCTCGTTGGGGTGACAGAGTCCCTTTAACGGTGTTTGACCCTACCACTACCACTGGAAGGGTGTTCACTTATCTACTACTCTGTAAAGATACCATTGGGTACATGTCCAGTAATAGATATAGTACTGACACATTCCCTTCTGGGACACTATCTTGTTGTGGTGAAGGGGCTTGTGTAGCTGTGAGCTATACCATGTGAGGTCACCCAAGATGAGGAGGTCATAGCAGAGAGGTCAGACAAATTGTGGTCAACTGTAGAAGGAACTGGGAACCCACTCTAGTACCTTATGGATAAGCACAACCAGACACAAGATGTGCTTGGAGTGCCGCAGTTCATGGGTCAGAGAGAATCAAACACAACTGAACGACTAAACAACAACAACAACAACTGCCACATTGTTAATAATAAAAAAAACTTTCAATATCAAAGCTGTGCTTTTGTTTACAAACAGACAGCATATTTTTTAATTAAATTATTATAAGGTCTTATATACCAGAGCATGCTAGATGTGTTACCAATACAATGTCATTAGTATTCTCTTCTCACCTGTATGTGAGATGATTTTAGCAGGTCACAATGCACCAGTGTTAAATACCTATTTTAGGCAACCAGGTATGTGGCACTTCTGTAACACCCTTTTTCTAACATTATTTTATTCCAACAAATCTGAGCTGGTATAATACTCATTTTTGCTTCCAAGACTTCAGTCATTGCTATGTGAGAAACTAAAAGAAAGGAGCTCTATTCCAATATGTCCAATTACTACAGTAAGGATTTCTTGACATTTTTTAGAAAGTAGCAGTAATTGTTTTGGACGCTGACATCACATAATTAGTGTTATTATATAAAAAAATTGTATTTTATATACTTTACAAAGAGTTTAAAAACTTTAACACATGAGTTTTTTTATTATTATTTATCATTTTTTTGGGGAATTTTCAGATAAAGACAGGACAATCCAACACTGTTAGAAAGTATGCCCAACCTAGACCAAGGATTTTTATACATCAATACAAGTTAGCATGCTAGTCAGGAGCAAAACAATACATTTCTTTTAAATAATATAATATATTCAAAAGTTACAGTTATATTCCTAGTTACAGGTTTATATCTTATTGTAGACAACAGCAGGACTGAAGAATTAAAGGAACACTGTATTTGTCAAGTTTCAATGTAGCTTTTAAAACATATATTTGAACTATACTTCAGGCTCTTATAGTGGCAACTATAGGCAAACAGACCGGTCTGTCAGTAACTTTAGCACAGATTCTGGGAAGATCTCCTCTATAAGCCCTAGGCACCTACTAAAGGGTACAAAAAAGCTGCTTCTCTGAAGATTACAACACCAAGATTTAAATGAAAAGTTTTAAACGCTATAATGATCTTGTTTTCAAACACAGATGTTAATGTTACTTAATTCAGTACGATTTGGACCACATCACAGTAAAGATATCCTAAAAGCATGTTGAAATACTTTTTGAATGTTTTAAATACATGCATTTTTCACTGAGAAGTAAAATAAAATCTGTGTTTACATGAGTCACTGACTGCCCACTGCCAGACCCACAGCTACAACAAAAGAAGAAAAAAAAAGAACCCTTAACAGATCTATCTGTGCAAACCATGGAAAGCTGAACTCACCTAAACAGGTCAGTTAGGGGTTATCTGGTCAATGCAGTCCTGAGTCCAGGGAAAACTGCTATCAATCACTGTCTTCACCATGAACTCAGCTGTTTGTTATTACTCGCGCAACAGCCAGTAGGCAGGATAGACTTTGTATGTAAACAGACTTAAAACTTTATATTTTTTTTACCTGTTATTAGTGTTATTAAAAAAATAGATCATTTTAAATCTTGTGCTCCTTCACACCATGAAGAGCACCTACAGTGAGGTAAATGGCCCTTTAATGACAAATACAGAAACCATTCAGTAGTGTGTGTGCAGAGACAGGAAAAACACACAGTTGTCTATAAAATGTCTATTCAGCTTAAGTCTGGGATTTTAGTACATAATACCAATAATAATACATTGTCGAAGCAGAAAAAATTATTTTACAAGTGAGAGTTCACTAAGCAATGGGAATAAAACAAGTATATTACAAATTGGTTACCGTAGACTAGAAAATACTGTAAAAGGCTGAAACTGTATGCCTTTTAATGTAAGTTTTAATGTAAGTTAATGCTTTAAAAATGTGCTTTTAAATAGCATAGTTGACAGAAAAATTGGAATTTCTATGTTCTTTATAATAACATCAACAGACATCAACTACATATAGAGAATGAAAAATGTAGCTTACTAAATGCACTGTATTTTCTTACCTAGGCAAATTGTATATACGTAGGAATTAACGTTGCTTGCTAGTCTCCTATTGTATTGTATCCAACTTAGTTATGGCAAATTGGTATTGAGGACGCCTTTATCTACCACTGCAAAACAGCTGTCTTTTTGCAATGCTTTAATGAAATATGGAAGGTCGCCAAACATAATAAAGAAACACAATATTAACTCAGGAATAAATCATAAAATAAGCAACATTAGAGAAAAAAAGGAATTGCAACAGATGTCTAATGTTTCATCATACTAATGTTTACTTCAGTGCGTTTTCTTAGTTACGGTAGAGATGTATCACCAGGGGAAAGGAGTACAAGAAAAGCATCGCCCCTCAGGGAATAATATCATGAAAGTGACACCATCGCGTGGGAAAGAGGTCACACTGAGAAACTATTTGTTATGATTGTTATGTTCAGAAACTCTTATAGACATGTAGATAGGTAGATGGATAAATAGACATGACAGACAGGTGGACATACAGAGACTGATCAACTGACAAACAGATAAAGTGACAGTGATAAACCACGAAAAGGTAGATAGATAGATATACATGCATATAAATATATATATATATATATATATATATATATATATATATATATATATATATATATATATATATATATAGAGAGAGAGAGAGAGAGAGAGAGAGAGAGAGAGAGAGAGAGAGAGAGAGAGAGAGAGAGAGAGATAGATGGATAGTCATAGAGAGATAGATGTATAGTCATAGACAGATAGATAGATAGATAGATAGATAGACATACATGCATAGAGAGAGAGAGAGAGAGAGAGAGAGAGAGAGAGAGATAGATAGATAGATAGATAGACATACATGCATAGAGAGAGAGAGAGAGAGAGAGAGAGAGAGAGAGAGAGAGAGAGATAGATAGATAGATAGATAGATAGATAGATAGATAGATAGATAGATAGATAGATAGATAGATAGTCATAGAGATAGATGTATAGTCATAGACAGATAGATAGATAGATAGATAGATAGATAGACATACGTGCATAGAGAGAGTGAGAGATAGAGATAGATAGATAGATAGATAGATAGATAGATAGTCATAGATAGATAGATGTATAGTCATAGATAGATAGATGTATAGTCATAGAGAGATAGATGTATAGTCATAGAGAGATAGATGGATAGTCATAGACAGATAGATAGATAGATAGACATACATGCATACAGAGAGAGAGAGAGAGAGAGAGAGAGAGAGAGAGATAGATAGATAGATAGATAGATAGATAGATAGATAGATAGATAGATAGAGATGTAGATAGAGAGCCAGGCAGAGAGATCAATAGACAGACATACAGATCGATCCGATCTTACCATCTAAATTCTAATATTTGTATACAATTCTTTTATACATTGTATACACCTTCATATTAGTAACCAGTAAAACTAGCAGAGTTACAAGAAGGGAAGAACGTTCTTAATCTAAACTTGTTGAAAAGCATATAGACATATACATTATTTTAGGGGATGTGTATATGTGATATAGTTAAATAAATGATTGGAGAGTCTTTAAAGCAATTAAAAAACCAGCAGTGTACTTCTTCTTATTTACACTGTAACACCCCGTACAGGCCAAGGGTGAAGTACAAAAGTAAATATGTCTACATTGATGCTAGTAGATTCTGAAATAATATATTGTCTCAGATATTCCAGGCTCAGTAACACAAGTTGCTGCTGAACTTCAGGTCACGATAATCCTCACGTTTTCTCATTAAAGGATAGCTGCTAATAATTAAGACTCTTAAGGGATAGATCGATACTCAAGAGATTTATTATTCTGAGTCAGAGGTCAGTGAAAACTTAGCCAAATTCAGTTTATTTGCAACACTTTCACTTGCCAATCTTGTTTTATTTTTAAATGAGGTTATAAATGAAAAAAGGCTTGATTCTCTGCATAAACAGGGTGAATTATATACATAAAATATGGATTTTTTTTTAACACATTCATTTGTATTAGCTGGAATGCTGCCTGGATAATGGGGAGCATTTGCAGAATTGGACACAAAAGAGGCATCAGATTAACTAAAAACAACAAACTCCAATTTGATTTTTTTTTCAATAGCATATTTCTTACTAATTGGAATTGTAAAGTATGTTAATCTATTCAGGAGTTTAGGGCTCTTTCTATTTCCATTGGTAAAAACAATGGAGAATTTCACACAATGTAATATAATCAAATTTGACAATTTAGCAACAGTTGAACAATTTGGACGACAATGAATAAAATGTTGGTTGTGAACAGCACATCCATGTTGAATTTTGAGACTACAGTGAGACTATCAGCCCATATATTCATCAAATCCAATATTCAGCACATTTGGCAAAAAAAATGATCTAATATTCCTTCAAAAATTAAATATAAAGTCACGAAAAGTCACCCACTGTATGGTAAGAAAAATATAAATACATTCAATGATGTGTTCAATGTGATTCTATATTCATCCACCCTCAGGAACAGATTAAGGACAAATATAGATATAAGTATTTACTATTACTTATTATGCAATTGTTACACTAGGACTATTAATATTTCAAAGCATATATATTTAAGTTTCACAATTAACTTATGAAGGTCCAGCATGTATTGTCACTCATTTAAAAGACTGCATTTAAAAGACTGCTCACCAGTTTCTAAAAAAGGGCGGATCCAAAATTATTATTGTGACCAATTAAAATCTGTCCTTCTGTACACCAGATGGCCGGCAAAGCTGATTGGCTACACAAAAAGCATTATAGGTTCTGACTTAACAAGGGTGAAACCAACTCACTGCAACTTTTTCTCATTGAGGGTGTGGGATAAAAAGGCACATTTATGGGATGTCAGGTCCTTAAAGAAAATGTTTTGTAATGTCTAACACACATATTTGACAGACATTTTTGATGTTACCAAAAAAACTGCTGTATTTAACACCCAGCACCCAACAGAATTTGATCACATTTACACACTTAGAGGATTTTATAGCCTCTTTACAGGTAACTATGAGTTTTGTTTTTAGGTGTATAGATAGAGAATTGTTAGATATTGTAAAAGTTTATTTCGCCTTCTGGATCACTACCTTGTTTTGGAGAAGGGGCTTGTGTATTTCAATGAAGTTGTGAGCTATACCATGTAGGGTCTCCAAAGATGGGCAGGTCATTGCATGGAGATTAGACAAATTGTGGTCCACTGGAGAAGGAACTGGCAACCCACTCCAGTATCTTTGCCAAGAAACCCCTATAGATAAGCACGCCAAGAGACATAACAATAGATTTGTCTGGCATGCTGCTATCCAATGGTCATGGAGAGTCGAACACGACTGAACACATCAAAAGTGTCATTGTCACCAGGACCCCACCCTATCAGGTTACCTCTGTATTTATACATATCTTGTCTTCCCTTTCTTGTATCTCTGTCTCGCTCCATTATTACCTGCCTTATCTTTTCCCAGCTCACTACCATCGTGTCTCACTCCTCTTCCTGTTGCTCTCTCTCTCTCTCTCCACTCCAATTCTGTCTCTATCTCTTCCCTGTCTGTTCGCTTCTTCGCTGCTCTCAACCAGCTCCTACCCCCAAACCTGTCTAGCTAGCAACAAGCATTGCTTTACATATATTTGTATATAGGCATGGTTCAGATACAAACAAACTTATTTTTATCAGTCAGGTTCCCTTTAATCACTGGGTATTCCCCATGTGTCTGTACTGAAATAGCTCTTTGTTATGGTGAACATTACCAGCTCAAACTGTGAACAACAAATCAAGATGAGTGGTAAATCATTCATGAGAAGCAGAATGAGACCTTTCTCGCATCTCCTTTGTGGATAGGAAAAGACAAGGCATGGCGTGTGAAAAATGTGCAGCTAAAAAATTTTGGGGGGCGATTTATAGAGGCAATCCCTGGTGGTGCTGATGATCTAAATGCGTTCTTTGGTAGTAATCCTGAAAGTGAGCAGATTGGTAGAAATGTTTATCTCAAAGTGAGCAGAGAGAAAAAGCATCTTTAATGCCTTAACTTCCCCACTATTCTTAGCTTAAGGCACATCATTTTGTACACAACTTCTGTTATTAATAAGCACCCTTGAAGAAAATGTCATTTTTTTCTTACATAAAAAAAAAAAGGATAACTGCAACAGTCTAGATCAGTTTTAAACGGTATGTTTATTTAACAGAGAGACTGGTTGTTGTTTTTTAGGCGTTGTACCCTTTTTAACTTCTCTCCAAAATGAAAAACATTTCACACACTGGAGTTAATGACAGTAATACTGCTAAAATACCTGTTAGTTGAACTTACCTACTGGATAAGATTACCATGAGTGTTTATTACCACTTTACAAAAGATCTGGTAATGAGAAGTTTTAATGTGAAGTTAAGATTTACAGCTAAAGAATAAAAAAGGCAACTTGTCTCATTACCATAGCAATATCAAGTGGGTAACAAGATAACAATCTTCTCACAATTCAGTAATGTATCTGTTAAGAATTTTCGATAGATATCAATGATCTAACATGTGCTTTGGGTTCTGCATAATTGCTAATAATTAATCACAGGAACTGAGCATTAGTTAAAACTTTTGGTAGTAATGTGAAGCTATTAGTGAGTGGTTATATTAACTAACCCTAGGCAGAGCATCTGACAGTAACCATAAAGTATATATGGTACCAGTACCAATGTGAAGTCCATTTAAACATTTTATGTATATCTGTAAAGACAAACATTCAAATGGCTACTGGTTGAATGAATACAAAGCTAAGGGTGAAGAGGGCTCAAACACTCTCTTTTAAAGCATTACAGGCAGCATTTAAATCAATGATATAATAGCATAACACACAGTTAAAATCAACTAAAGCTCTGTCTGGGAATATATCAGAAGTGGACACAAGAAAACAGAATTGTGGCGTGCCTACAGCAAAAACATATAAAACGTTAGTCGAAAAGAAGCTTTTAATGGTCTAGCACATTAACTCAGATGAACAATAGTGAATTAAGGCAAGCAAGATCATTTTTATTAATTTTAATAACTGCACAAATTACCCACCCAACCCACAAAACTGTTGAACATAGACATCAGATTATTGGAATCAATATTTGACAGGGAAATTAATAAGGTTGTAGTGGAATCAGTGCCCACTAAATGTATTTAGTAAATAAATAATCTGGGGATGTGGAGAGCTTGCTTACAAGACTAGGAAAGGATAGGTTCTCTGTGGGTCCGCAAGCACTTTGCGTATTTAGCACACTCTGGTCCATTGCAATGGATTTAAACTGTCTTAAAGTATATAGAATTAATTCACATTTACCTTCTATTTATCTAAATTTAATATCAAGCAAAACAAGACTACAATAATTTCTGTAAATGTATTAAAAGGGTAAAGGATAATGTCAAAGACTGCAGTGTATACTCCACAAGTCAATAATCTGCTCAAGTAAGAAGGAAATACCAGAGTCGTTCACTTACCTGCATCACACTGTAGAGACAAGTCTCGACAAGCCTTATGCCACATTTGATTATTTATTTTTATTAATTAGTTTTCCAGTAATAATTGTTTGCACATTGATCAGCTGACAAAGCTTTTTTTATACATATATATGCCAGCTTCCTTGTGGTGAAAAGTAATGCATTTTTGGGGCATTTGAAAATGTTTCAGATCCTTAAAGGGCCAGTTAATCCAGCATATCTTGGAGCACATCACTGTAAAGTTCTCATAAAAACATTTTGAAATACTTTTTGATTTTTTTAAAAAAGTACCTTTTTCACAGAAAAAAATAAAGGAAGTGTCTGTTTACATGAGTCACTGGCAGTGCCTCCAGACAGAGTCACGGTAACAGAAAGCATAAGCAGAAAGAGAGTTAACACAAATTCATCTGAGCAGATAAAGGACTGCTGGAATCAGCTAAAATGACAGTCGAGGTTAACTTTCCTGCTGCATTCCTGAAGTTCAGTGAAAAACTATAAATCTATGTGCTCACAGAGCCTTCCCCGCTTGGTGTCGGTAATCATGGAACAGTCAGGAGTGTGTTTGTAAACTATAGATTTTTAGCTGTTATTAGTGTAATAAAAAAATAAAAAAAAAACAATAGATCATTTTAACATAGAATATTGTGCTCTTGCAAACCATGTGAAATAATAATTAAAAAATAAAAATAATGTCAGATCAGTCCAAAGATACTATTCAAAAACAGGAGACCCTTGTACGATGCAAATTAAGTGATTTGCGACAAATTTTTAAAACTAGTACAACAGCAGACAGAATTATAACATAGTTCAATTCAGATAAGTATTCAGACTTTCTAACATAAACCTATCTTTCCATGTATTACAATACAAATTAACATATTTAGGGGATTTAATAAATAAATGCAAGCAGATGTATGGTAGTCCCGGTGTTCACTAGATGTACACATCAAACAATTTTTCTGAGACATGAACTTAATAATATATTGACTCACTACAATGCAATATACCATGGGTTGGCAAGTTCGGTCCTAGAGGGCCGCATACATGCCGGGATTTGAAGATTTCCTTTCTGTGCAGGTGAGTCAATCAGGATGAATGAAGAAGTGATTGACTTACCTGTGTGAAGCAGGGATATCATCAAATCCAGGCATGTATGTGGCCCCTCTTGCCCACCCCTGCAATATACCATAGCCCTGATATAATGGTAATAAAACAATTAAATAACTACAGCGGAGAGGGATTCACCTTCATCACTGCAGATTTGGCTCTCAAATAGCTCAACTGTACAAATCCCACGCAGAAGTACAGTAGTGATGGATTCCATTGGGTATCCAGTACGGTTGTAATGAGTATGAAGCAAAATGTCAATGTCCATATTATTTCAAAGCAAAGCAAAAAACACTTGTAAAATCCAAGCCACCAAATTCAAAGCCTACAATCCACTGCACCCAAATGAAACATGGCAACAAGGAGACGTGGATTAATTAATAGCAGAAGCCACAATACTAAAATGACATTCCATAACATGGCACCAAAAACACATACCAGAATATAAGAAAATAAATGAAGCATTCTCTTAAAAGTTTTATAAATATTCAAGTAAGTAATGAATGTCATTTAGTGCCAAATTTTGCCATGCAGATCAATATCAATGTAAGAACACAACAAATAAAATAACAAAAAGTTCATACTGTGCTGGCAACAAAAGGTTTCAACAGCGATTCTATTATTTTTAAAATTAATGATTATATTATGACTGTTATAGAGTATATTAAGATGTGTGGTTCAAGGTGTCTCTTTATTGGGAAACTATGGTAATTCTCCCTATTTTTCGGACCCTGACTTTACTCAAGTGTTTAACAAATGAACACTTTTTTTTCAACATTATAAAGACAATACAGGGCAACTGTACACGGTTTTAGATTTCACCATTTTTTTTAGTTAAAAATGAGTATGCAAGCAGCAGTAAAGAAAAGCAAATTTGCACTGGCTCTTTAATAAAAATATATACTATACTTTTCTTGTTCTCATAGCTAATTTAAAATGTATTTCTAATATTTACATATATTTTCCCATTATTTAGCGTGTTTTCCTAATGACAAGAACTTAAACAAGCTGCAGGCAGATCCAGCTAAACTTGCAAGTATTACCTGCCACCTAGAATGTAAACGAATGCCTCAAGTAAATGAAAGTGCAATTCCATCTGTTGAGCAAGGAAATTACTCTAAATTCTGGATCATATACAAGTTATCATTCTCAACCTTTGCAATCTCATACAAATTTATGTTTTAAAAAACAAATAACCGAAAAAACACAAAATGCTGAAATTTATGATGTCACCTTTTATAATGAGTGAAATTGTGCTTTTATTTAAAAATATAATCAGAATAGTTGTGCCATGTAGGACAAAACACTCCTAAAATGTTATATACCAATATGAGCTTTGCATAAAAACGATGTGTGACTTAAGTATTTTTCAGCTGTTACATTCTTGTAAATCCCAAGCGTCCGATGAGTAAAATGAATTGTATAAAATTTAGATTTTGTTTTGATTAACGTAATGGAACTTAATTTGAAAATGGCGTAAAAATGTGGAAACTACAGGAGAAAATAAATATGAAAGGCTGTAAGTTTGTATTAAAAAGAGTGGCTTGCAACTGCTATTCTGCTGAGCTGATCGATTCGGTGGGGTCCCTCAGCCTTGTGTGATTGAACAGCTGATGATAAGTATAATAAACACTAGTCTCTTACCCGTCAAAAATGACGGTATAATATTGTCTTTAAAATTGTGTCTTCTGCTTGTGCACCCTCTCTTTGTGTATCCTCTCTCTCTCTGTGTGCCCTCTTTCCTTCCCTCCCTCTCCTTTCTCCACGCAATGACAACCTGGCACAGTGCACAAGCACAACTCGCAATTCTCTCTCTCTGTCTCCCTTCTCTCCTTCTCTCGCTCTCACCTCTCTCCCCTCCTCCTCTCTCCCTTCCCTCTTCCTCTCTCCCTTCCCTCTCGCTCTCTCCTTCTCTCGCTCTCTCCTTCTCTCGCTCTCCCCTCTCTCCTCCTCTCGCTCTCACCTTTCCCTTCCCTCCCCCTCTCTCCCTTCCCTCCCCCTCTCTCCCTTCCCTTCCCCACTCTCCCTTCCCTCCCCCACTCTCCCTTCCCTCCCCCACTCTCCCTTCCCTCCCCCACTCTCCCTTCCCTCCCCCTCTCTCCCTTCCCTACCCCTCTCTCCCTTCCCTCCCCCTCTCTCCCTTCCCTCCTTCTCTCGCTCTCACCTCTCTCCCCTCCTCCTCACTCCCTTCCCTACCACCTCACTCCCTTCCCTACCACCTCACTCCCTTCCCTACCACCTCACTCCCTTCCCTACCACCTCACTCCCTTCCCTACCACCTCACTCCCTTCCCTACCACCTCACTCCCTTCCCTACCACCTCACTCCCTTCCCTACCCACTCACTCCCTTCCCTACCCACTCACTCCCTTCCCTACCCACTCACTCCCTTCCCTACCCACTCACTCCCTTCCCTACCCACTCACTCCCTTCCCTACCCACTCACTCCCTTCCCTCCCCCTCTCTGAAGAGCAAAATATATATATTTATTTATCTGTACATTGAATTTCTCTCAGAACAAGTACAATTGATAGCTGCATGTGGTACTAGGGGCCTCATTATTAATTGATAACGTTTTAGTTAATATTGCAGATCAATAACTGAAACCTATTTGCCCATTTTTATTCAAAAGTCTACAAAAAATCATGTTGTAGATAAGAGACTTCTGCATCCCTTTAATTAAATACTTACACAAGTATTTACGAATACACAACAGAGTCTTCCTTCTGTGTGTCCCCTCCAATATGCTTAAATAGAAGTACTAAAATATATCTGCAGGATTGATCAAATGTCCAAATGTTTCTATTTGGGGAGTTTGATTACAATAACTATTTAGTGGTAATTAAATATTTGAAGTAGTAAGTGCTAAATATTATTACAAAAAATCAATAATATTAGTATAGGTGTATATGTTCTGTTTATTACCAGGTTCAAGAAAATAAAACTCACTTTTTTTAAGAATAAATACTGCCAACTAAACAAAGAACAGTTTCTGAAATAACATTATGTGTACACTTTATGGTGCCTCGTAAAGTTTGCTATGGATTAATAAAAACAAATGATTCTACATATACTTCTTGTGGCGTTCTTGGCTCACGGCTGGTTGAATGTTGCAGGTGAACTTTTACAACTCAATATATGACAACAGAATACAAGCTCTGGAATAAACAATGGCAGCCAGCGGCTAGGATCTTCAGTGCCTGTTCTGGATCTCCCACTGAAAGGAGATGCTGAGAAAATAAATTAGCCCTGGCTGAGTATGACTACACATATCTAAGCCATTAAAGAGTCTTGGTAAGCAACCTAAGCTAACAAGAAGGCCACAGGTGCAGTCTTCATATATTCCCAAAGGCCGCAAGTGATTCTTTGTCAGGCTCAAGCCAAAACACAGCATTTGAATTTGAAAGCGACTTATAATTAATGATTTGGTACTGCACTGCAGAATCCTAATCATTACATCAGACTGACACATCTTTTTAAGTGACATATTGTTGTTTTTCTGGCATTTTATTATCTGTGACAACGCAGCTGTATCTTTATATGGATAAACCTCCTGGTTACATTTTTTTAAATATGTAGATATTATCCAAATAGCTTTGTTTTGTTTTCTTACTGTCATTTAACTCAGGATGTTTTCTTATTATATTTGTTTTGTCTGGTAATTATGTTAACATACACCCCTTGCACTTCTTTTATCTTACTAAACCACCAAAGCACACCAATAAATTACCTGAAATATAAAAGATAAACAATTTATCACGCAGAGTAAATGGTTTCAACATAGTTCTATGCAGCCTGCGATTGGCTCCTGACAGGATAACTGCCTTTATATAAATATATATAAATATTGTTTTGCAATCTTGTGAATACTTGTTGTTTTTAATGGAAAATCCATTCTAATGCTTAAGACACATTTTTGTCAATGCAAGATATAATATGTGTAACTCCAATGTCTATATAAGATGCACCTACAGTATATACCAATCGCATCCTCATAATTATGTGACTTGCAGAGGCTGTGGCCTCCTCACACTCTCCATAGATACCTACACAATTCATAAGCAGGGCTCTCACCGCCATGTTTTGTTTTGCAGCAGTTGTTATGATTATTATTACTATTACTAGTGACTTACCCATCAAAAATGACGGGCAATAAAATTTCAAGGCATGGGAATGCTGCTTGACACAGAATGTAAACCGTTTTGGACTGTGAGGACCTTCGGCGCTCATTGCGAGCCTCTCCTGTCGTGTACTTTTGGTCCTCTGAGAGAGATATATACTTCTATGTATATGTAGTTAAGTAATAATTAATGATTTATTAAATAAAATGAATCTACTTTAATTATTTAGAATTCATATATGCAGCGAGCAATAGGCTGAAGAGCTAACAATCTGTTTGTATTTTGCATCTGCATAGAATATACATTGTGTGTTGGTGCCCTGCTTATAAAGTGTAATGAATGTTTGAAGGGTGCATTCTAATAGGCCGCGTGCGCGAGGTAAAGCCGTTGGTTTATTGTGTAAAGTGGCATTGTATAGTTGTAATGTTATTAATGTGGTACGAGTCTTGTGAGTATTTTCCGGCTTTTGTAATAGTGTATTTTGTAGGTAGTAGTGTGATTTGTAATGTGCTACGCGTGTGGCAGTGTTTTGCGCGGTCCGTGGTCGTGTAGCCTTATTTTAATTTTTTGGGGCGCCCATTTTTTTCCTTGTTTAGGCGATTTTCGAGTGGCGAAAATCGTCTACATCAAGTTAAATTTGCGTTCCACTTCACTCCCAGATGTCCTGGCTGTTGCCCCGTGCTGTCTGTGATGTTTTTGTAATTTTTTTGGGTGTATTTAGTTTGTTTTTATTGTTTATTTATTTTCGGCGTTCAGCCTCTAATCTCGCAATTTTTTGCGTCTCGTATCTCTTTTTTTCTTCGACCGCGTCTCGTAATTTTTCTTCCTAAGTCCTGCGGTTGCGATCCGCTTGCATGTCAAGGCGATCCTGCGTTTGGGAAGTGTTTTTCGGCTTAGTCCCGCGCTTTGTAGTTTCGTAACGGCCTGTGGCGCTCATCGCCTAACTCGTACGCACCTCGCAAAGCGTGACGACGTCTCACAGTTTGACAACTGTTATATGTGATTAGGTTTATCGCATTTTGTTTTTGTAATTATCTGTCTGAACAGTGTTGTGGAAAAGCTTTATAAATAAATTATATGACAAATAAATGGATGGCAAAAAGTAACAGATTCAAGACTAACGAAGAAGAATGCAAATATGACATTACATAGCCTGTTAGCATATCTTAACCAAACTGTCTTATCCCTGTTATATTCAGTAAAATCAGAAAGCATTACATGTCAAAGAATGACTGAGGCAGGTTACAGACGACCCCTACTTAAGAGCGGGTTTCCAAGGCTTTTTGTATGAGTTTGTTTTTTATGTTCTGTTTGTTTGCATTAAAAGAAAGAGCACAATCGTTTCTGTAACTTATTATTACCGTACAGGGGTATTATTATTATTATTAGAGTATTACACTGCATTATTATTACCACATATGTGTTGTTATTATTATTCAGGGATCCGAGTAATATACAACCTAAAGACGTTCTCAGGAATGTATCTCATCTGTAACAAGGAGATCGCCTTTATTAGCAATTCTTTTTGTGAGAGACCTTTTCAATTTCAACAGACATTAATAAAATGTATTTTATCCTCCTTATTTTATAAAATGTGTAAGTGTATCTAGTGTTTCATTCCACTGATCTGTGATGGCTATTCCCTTGTCTTACCTTCAATGCTTTCATTCAATTTCAGATGGTTTTGAAGTATAAGGAAGATATGCCAGCTTGGTGATTTAGGATTATTCACAGTAGAATACAGACATTGGACATATAGATGATGATCTAGCACCGATCAAGGAACTGGAAGGTATAGATTCCCCAGATAAATGTGAAACTTGTAGCAAAAAGGCTGTTGGAGTAGGTTTAAAAGCTCAGCTAGAAGTGATTAAATGTATGAAATCTTTTTAAAAGCTTAGGCCTGTAGTTTATCTTTAAGAGGATCTAGGGATGTGTTATACATCTAATAAATGTTCAACATTTAAAGTGTAAGTGTCATGTTGGGGGTTTATTACTATTTTTAAAGAGCATTACAATAATTCTATTAATTTTTGTAAAATAAGTCATTATTGACTTTTCCATGTGTGTTATGGTTTGGTAATTAGTGTCCTTATTTGCTAACTAGTATCCCTAGCTAGCAAAAATATTATCATGCATTTCATGCAGGTAGGCCTATATGCCACATTAATCAAGTAGACGGTGCCACTAATCAGCATAGTGTGTATATCTTAATAATTATATAGTTTCGAAAAAAAATGAAAGAACAACATATAGCCAGTTGTAATGCACTTTAATGAGAGCACAGAAACTAAAAAATTACATTTAACCTTTAAGGATATTGCTGATTGGTTGTTGGTGGGTCAAAAGGGACTATATAGTAAGACACTGCAAAACCTAAATGTAATGTGACTGCTTCCAAGTACATGCTGCGTAACATGTTGATTAATTATAAATACCCAGCAGTAATAATACTGTGGTAAAGGGGTAGTAGCAGCCGTCCATAGCTCGTCTATGCTATGTAATTATTACATAATTATGTAAACACCTACATTTAAATATATAAACAGTTTAAAGTGTGGCCAGGAGTGGTGGCTCTTGTTGCCTCGGACCATGAAAATCTGTGCCTAGAAATGTACTTATCTCCCACCTTTCAAAAACATACCAGTTTTCTCATAGTAGTAACACTGTTATAATTGGGGTAAAGATGGGAGTTTAGAGAGCCTCGGCATGTCCATTCACCACCGCTTAGGTGTCCATGCAACCATGACTGCACATTCAGGGGTCTTACTTTATTTACACATTTAAAACATTTTGTGGCACCAGATTTAAGGTACTAACCTGCTAAATAGGTAAGTGCTTAAAAATTATCTGTATGCCATGTTGAAAAGGGCAATCTTTTATCAGAAAATGTATACTTATAAAACCCTTCATCTTTTGGTTATTCTTCACATCTTTTTTAAACTTTTTTGCTCATTTTGCTACACTCTGACAATCCTGTTCAAAATTATTACCTATATGTTAAATTAGAAGCATGCTCTTACACAACCATCCTAAAGCCTCCAAGTACAAATGCAAGTTAGGTTATGATCGAAGAATATATTAATTACCTACATTGTTATTGGTGCAGGTTACATTTTGCAAATTATCTTATATACCAACCTAATTTAAATTCTAGCTCTTACAAAAAGGTAAACTAGCCCAGATGGATGTTATCCAAATATTTATCCACCACATTGGTAAAAATGTTCCATACATCCTACATACCATTCAGAATTGCTAATGTATGCAGATTATTTTGGCACTTGAAATAGTTCATGCAACCTATATTTAATAGCACAAACATAACAAACAAAATGGAACACAAAGAAGACTAATATATTGAAACATTGTCCACAAATGTTTCTTTTTTGTCTGTCCAATAATTTCCTTTACTGTTCCTAACACAGGAATAAAGTAAAAGCCAATGGCAGCAAATCTGCCATAAATACTAATTAGCCGAGCCTATTCTCATTTATTTCCCATTAAAAAGCAGTGCTTGGTTGAAAATACAAAGATAAATCTGCACGAGAGCCTGAATCTCTGTTCTTGCCTGGATGTCCTAAGAGCATTTGTTGTTTAGAAGAGGCCACTTAGCTGTTAAAGGGTTTTGTGGTCCACTGACATTCAGAGTGCACCTGCAGTTTGGTCCCTGATGCACCTGCACAGCTCATTCTGTCAATACCTCGAGTACCCCCAAAAAATCACATATGTTTTATGTTAAATCATGCATGTTTAGAGCTCCATAAGTAATGTGACTGATAGTCATAAATCTCTCAAAAGCTTTCATTACCTTATTAAATGTAAGTTACACTGTTGTGCAGGGCATAGAGGATTACATGTTATGTATCAGAGAATTAAAATGGGAGACAACTCAACTATCAGTGAGCCTATTTAGCAAGATAGATCAAGTGCTACACCTTTTGATAAATAGGCTAATTGGAATTACATCGAATTGTAATTCCCTTTGCTTAACTCTCAAAGACAAAAGAAAGGAACGTTGTCTCATATACAATATCGACCTAATGAGCAATAAACACCCACAGGGAAAGCAGTAGTAAAATGTCTAACATTAATACATACATCTAGCCCAAGCTCTTGTTATGTTGAGATGTCCTGATGACTTGCATTTTGACTTTTTTAATGTACCTACAAATTCTATGATATATAAGTCTCTAAGTACCGACTCCAAAAGGTCATCCGTCATCACTCACACCTCTGAGCCACTAGAAGAGCAGCAAACTAACAACGATTTGAACATTTTCCATTATAATGCTGTTAACAGGTATACACAAATTAGAAGTCAACCATACTTTTAGGAGGCAGTGGAGACTATTTACTTAGAATAAACTAGGAAGAAGGAGCAACATTTTTGGACACAACCAGCTCCATGATTATTGGCTTTGTCAAGGCCTTCTATACAAACTGTAATGCAAAACTTAAAAAAAAGGAAACTGACTATAAGGTATAGTTAAACTAATGAACTACTAAAAGATGAAAAATATAATAACCCTGTCTAGAGAGACACTTAAAACTAATGTTGCAATTACAAAATATGCAATTAACATCATACATAAGTGAATATCATACATAAGTGAGTATATAGGTGAAGGTCATTGGCATTTTATGAGCAGATATAGCAACCAAGTCTAGACCAGAAACAATGTAAAATTGTGCAATGGGTCACATAACAATGGACACCTGGCCCACAGAATACATAAAGTACAGACCTATTGTATCATTGCAACACAGCGTCTGACTTTTTACTTCATAGATATAACTTTTTTTTGTTATTACTCTTTTTATGTAAATTAGAAGGCTACAGTGAGGACTAGTTAGATACAGTACCTGGTTGAAACAAGCCATGACTGCATTATAATCATAAGCCAGTTTGAAATTAATCTAAAATTAAAATACAGTAATTAAAGTATGCAGATTTAATTTGTGTTCTAAAATTAATTTTATGCTAGAACACAAAAAAATATGTAATATGATATAATTTGACAAAGATTATTTGTCAGATTAACGAAAGTACATGCAAACTTCTATTCTGTCACCAAAATGGCAGCCAAATCACCAAAAACGCATGGCACCAAAGGAATTACAGGATTAGGAATTAATGTGAATCGGCCTTGAAAACACTATGGTCCCAGTGTTGAATACGTAGGGTTCAAATTTATTTAATTATGTATTTGCTCATTAATAAATGATTTAAATATATTTAAAAATGTAAAAATGTAATAAATAAAAATATTATATATATATATATATATATATATATATATATTCTAGTTAATTACATATTTATCTTTTTATTTCCTGTTACTTGTTTTTAGTAACAGCACAAATGCACAGTACAGATCTCATTTGTTTGGTTGTGTCATTTTTACTACAATATGTGAGTGATTTTTGATATATGCTTTGTTAGGACACTTTCAGCATAAATAAGCAACGAGTATGACCATGATATCAAGTTACCTCTTTAACATTTGGGACAAAGTGTTGTATACAATATTCTGATGAGCATAGGTTTGATACAAAGGTTGCACTGTGTTAACATTACCCGATTTCAGGGCCAGTGGCTCATTGTCATAGTTGTGTTGTTTCCCGTGCACAGGGAAGGCAATACACCTGGTGTTAATAGTTAATGATTCATTTATGCACAAATCTCTGTTTGTAAAGCATGCTCAGCATGTAAACTGGATGAGACATAAAGTGACAAAAACAATATCATGTTGATTTTGGAATCATAATAAAATCACAGCTAATTAGCAGGTAGTAAACACTTTAAAAAAACTTCCATTACATCTTTTTTCAATATTATAATGCACCTGTAAAAATTGGTCCAGGAGGAGAAATGGTCACGGTCTTTTTGTCTTGTTTTATTTTAATGCAAATGTTTTGATAAGAAGATTTCACTGTTAATTAACTTGTGTGCTTGATTAATGGTTACTCTGTAGATCTAAGAAATCAACATTTGGAGACTAGAATAATATTGTCACATCAGCGTCTGCACAGAGCAGAAAGCAAATGAAGTCAAGCATAACCCTGTGAAATAACATGCATTTAGAGTTAACGATGAGTACATTAATAGAGGTAAAACATATAAAACTATTTGCATAACCATTTGCTATGCAAAAAGTTTTTTTTTCTATTGAATATAAATGCAATGCAAAATTTTAGTTGTCTAATGCAAGAACATTAATTCATAGTAGTGTGAGCCAGACTGCAGAAATAGGAATTGTGTGTAGAGAGTCCTAAAATGAGAGCTTATATATATATCTATACACATATATATACACACACACATACATATATGCACAAACACACTCTCTATTACTGTCTTATGTACTTTTTTATCTCATTATACAGATAGCAGTTTCACATGTGCTTTCTGGTGAAAGATAGGTGATAACCAATTGAAAAACAAACATCAAGTGAATAACAGTGTGAAGATAAGGATGTACTATTTTTTCCAAATGTGTTTCCAGTCCCTGGGAAAATAATTAGCTGTGTGTGGAGATCTTGATAATGACAAAAGCAGAGCATGCCACCTGCTTCGGACAACCCCTTTGTGAGCCTCTGGAAGTCCCAGTACAATGCAGTAGAAATGAAAGTGACACCTGTTTAAAGCTGCCATCTGTCCTTAACAAGCTCGATTTAGTGCAATCCTGGTCTACCCACTGGTTTGGATGTCTCAAACATGAGCTTTGATGCACCTGTGAGCGCAGAAAGGCTCCAAAATTGCTGATCACATACACTAATACACAAATAATACAAGGACACACACACACTTATTGTGCAATACACACCTACCAATAATTTATAAAGAAAGATGCAATCGCAGCTCGATAAGAGACACAATGGGTTGAAGCATGGTCTATAACTTTGTATAGGGTCTCCATATTTATAGTATGACTTAAAATGATGTTGTATAAGTAAAGGGATCCATATAAACTTGGAATACAGCTAGTACACTGGTATCTAAAATCCTGCAAAAGAAAATATATTGGGAGTTTTGAGGAAAATAATTGACTTTAATACAGTCTTGTTTTAAACCAGGTTAAAAAGATAAAATGTGATTATTATTATTATAGTTAATTTATAATGTGGCGACATATCCTGTAGCGCTGTACATAAGTTAAGTTCAGACAAAGATAAATACAGATTAACATATAACAAAGCAAGGAGGGCCCTGTCTTTGAGCTAGGAATCCAATGTCCATGGTGCTTTCCCAAACTACTTAGGATTGAAACTCACAGACTTACAATCTAAGGTATAGTGAGTGGTAAAAGAGGGAGAGAGAGGTGATAAGCATGTTAGGGTGGAAGGTGATACGCCTCTTTAAAGAGAAGTTTTAAGTGAAGTTTTAAATGTTTTGAGGCAAGAGGATAATCTGGTGGAGCGAGGCAAGGAGTTCCAGAGACTAGGGGCAGCACGAGAAAAGTCCTGGAGGCAGGAGTGAGAGGAGATGACAAGAGTTGTAGAAAGGAGAAGGTCATTAGCAGAACGAAGAGGGTGGGTGGGGGAGTATTTGGAGATGAGAGCAGAGATGTAAGGCGGAGTGTTATTGTTGAGGGCTTTGATTTTAAATGTTATTCTTGAGGCTAAAGAAAGCTAGTGGAGTGATTCACAGAGAGGTGATGCCAACACTGAACGTTGTGTACGGAAGATGAGTCTAGCAGAGGTGTTCATTATAGATTGAAGTGGAGACAGTTGGGTGGTGGGTAGGCCAACAAGAAGCAAGTTACAGTAGTTTTGTCGAGAGATAATGAGAGAGTGTATAAGGATTTTAGTTGTGTCTTGTGATTGATACTGACGAATTCTGGAGATGTTTTTTAGATGCAGAAGACAAGATTTAGTTAGTGATTGTATGTGAGGGATGAAAGACAGAGCGGGGTCCAGTAGAACTCCAAGACAACGGGCTTGGGAGGAGGGAGTGAGGATGTCGTTGTTAACAGTGAGAGAGATGTGAGGAATTGACGCTGTGGGAGAGGGAGGGAAGATGAGGAGTTCAGTCTTAGACATGTTGAGTTTGTGATAAAAAATATATATATATATTATCTTTATAGGAAGAGCAGTCTGCCCAATAGCACAGGTATGAACTAGAGCAAGGTATTTTATGTATTAATGACAGCCCTATTGCAGAGTTCCTCTGTACATCACTTTTTATTAGCAGTTAAGCAAATATCAAATCTGATCTACAGAGCTTCTCTCAGAAATCAGAGCTAAAGTCTGTGAGCAGGGCTTCTCAGTTGATAGAATAAGAACCATGTGTCCTTTTGTAATTAAAATACATTGTTTGTGATGACTGTTTAAGACACAACACTGGTCATAAAACAATGCTAAAGTTGTGGAACTTGCTTTATATAGCTACAATGAACCTGTGTGTTAGAGGACACAAGTAATGTGAGATGGAGGAAAATTCAGAAGAAATAAATATGTCAGCTGGACTCTGTGGGTTTTGGTGACATTACGAACAGGAAAGATCCAAAATACAGATTTGAAACATTGCCATAATCTCCCTTTGACAACGTTTGATTTTTGGCAGCTGCAGCCAGTCCATCTACAGGAAATACATTATTTTAAGTCTGTAAGAGTTTTAACATTATTACAAATTAATAAAGGATTAAAAATAAAAATTCCAAAATCTCTTTTTTTTAATTTATGCTAAATACATATGTGTAACATACATCCCTGTAATGCAGCCATCTGTACCCACCAACATGGAGTTTTAAAAGGCAATTTTGGCACGTCCAATAACTTCACACAAATACTCCTTCTTCTTTAAGAGTGGTAATTCACATTAAAGCAACTTATGTTATCCTTTAAGTCCAGAAATATTGGATACCTGGAATGTGTAAATTGTACCAGAAAACTGCTTGTGGAGTTCAATATCTTTCTATAATAACCATGATTACTTGGCTGCATGTTAGTTATCATAATTAAAACAATTATATCAAGAGGACATTCACAATAATTTGGCAGCGTAAATACATTTGTCAAATAATAAGACTGTATTTCTACAAACTTGATGTAAAAACACTGGTTTTATTATAACATTCATTGCATATTGAATTTTATAATTTTCAATGATCATTCTTTTGTCAGTTTAACCATTTCATACATTTGAGACTGAAACATATTTTGCAGTTTGGATATATAGCTCGTACATATAAAATCACTTAATATGACAGTTTAAGTCTAGATAAACATAATGAAGGAAAAGGTTAAGACACACAGAAGCACAGAATATTTTGTATTTTTTTATTTATTTTGTGCTATTTCTTTAATATTTTTTGGTTTTAGCATAACGGTTTAAATAAGCGCACTGATAATGCTGTCAGTTTAACTAGTTCTGTGCAGTATTTACACAAACTGAGAGAACAGATGGCTATCTCTGTGAGACACTAATACCGTTCAACATAAAAAATAAAACAGAATAAATAAAACAGGTAGCAGACTTTTTCTATATCCATCACAGATGTCTCTGTATACAGAACCTAACACAGCATCAAGAGGGTCACTGACTCGCTCTCGTTATATGGATGCATTTTTGTTTTGTCCACGTACTGCCTTGATATTTAAGCTGACATTTTATATGACAGGTCTGTAAAACATCAAGTATGTATACAGGTATACCCTGCATAACGCTACCCCTTTTAGCACTGATTTACTATAGCGCCGTTTTTCCTGCCAGCCCCTTTTAACGATAGACCCCGCTATAACTTTGTTTTTCCCCACTAGACCACTATCCCTATCTTTCCCATGTTAAACTGCCCCGTTTAGAGCCGTTTCGCTTGGCACTCCTATTGCCTGGAACCTATCTACAGCGTTAAATGAGGTATAGCTATATATGAATTTACACAAAAAATGTATAATATATGGAACAATGTACACCCGAGGATTCATAGTAAGAATATAACAAGGTACCAAGTAGTTCAGTGTTCTAATGAAGTTATGAGGTCAAAAAACAAATACCTCCATATAAAAAGACATGGATCTCCAAGAAGACTTGTAATATTCTCACTGTACTATTAGGGTTATTATAATGCACAAACAGAAGACATTAGAGAAATACCCTGCAAGGCTATAATGTTATCACATATATAGTTGTGAAAAAGCGGGTCGTTGCTAAAGCTGCGGGCTCGTGAAGGCTCCCACGTCGACCGCAAAATTTAAGGACTTAGCATCCACAAATACGAGCCGCGGGACTTAGAAAAATAAACATTACGAGCTTACAAAAAAAAACAACCTTAGCGCCCAAAGCACGCACACATGA
The DNA here is from genome assembly GCA_027410445.1 of Discoglossus pictus. Lineage (NCBI taxonomy): Eukaryota > Metazoa > Chordata > Amphibia > Anura > Alytidae > Discoglossus > Discoglossus pictus. The sequence continues at coordinate 351,629,351 of CM050163.1, read as the reverse complement.
AAACATTAAAAACACAATAAATACACACAACAAACACAAAAAAAGCTTACCCACAGTAAGGGAGGGCACTTAGGACCTCTGAAAGTGAAGTTACACCTCAATTTAAGTCGAAATACAAGAGTTTAGACACCAGAAAATCCCCTAAGCGAGAGAAAAAATGGCAGCCGAAAAAAACGAAAACGAGGCTACAGGACCTTAAACACGCAAAACACCACCAAACACATACGGATTTTCCCAAAAACCCGGACGAGGTCCAAGAACAAGGACGCAAAATCAGCCACAGCCACGTACCACACATTAGGCGCCATTTTACAACACTAACTTACACAATGCAGAAGTACACAGCTACCCTAACGGATTTTCCTCGCGCACGCAGCCTATTTACACTACACACTGCACACATTGCTGACACTTACACAGCAGCTCCACAGCGCTCAAAACACACATTGTATGCTGCAGGAACATGAAAACAGATTGCCAGCTCTTCAGCATAATGCTTCCTGCATTTATTACTTGAAAAGAAGTAAAGTATATTCATTTCTTATTTTATTCATTATTTCATTAGCATATAAAAAAAAAAACCCGACACTGCTCATAGCACACAAACAACCAACAGCCTCACAATGAGCACCTTGGCTTGCAATGAGCTTGCAATGAGCGCCAAAGGATCTCGGAACACCAACAAAATTAAGGTCTCAACCAAACACCATTACCGGCCTTACAATCTTATTGCCGTCATTTTTTGACAGGCAAGTCGCTAGTATTTAGAATAGGTTTGTGTAGGCTATATTTCATATATTATTTTATATTAAATATGAAACATTTCAAGTCTGTATATATTCAAATAGGTTTAATCAGCATTAGGACTTTCATTGGAAATATGTACTCTTAAGAGTCAACCGAGAAAAAAATCTATGTTCATGTGAACCCAATTATTCATAGAAAGGATTTTACTTGTTACCAATAAGTTCAGTGTCCTAATAAAGGTATGAGGACTTTCATTAGAGAAAATGTGTGACACGTGACTATTAGAGCACACTGGCTCTTGTAGGGTAAAAAAAAAATAATGATTCTTAAAAATTACCTGAAATAGAGAAAATCTTCCTTACAACACATCCAATCAAATCTTCACTGATCCAAACAACCTCCTTCACTGATCCACCTCATCGATTCTCTATTTACTCCATTCACCAGGTATTTACCCCGACTTCAACTCTCAATCTACCACCATATCTATCTATTGCTCACTTTCTATCTACCTTCCTTCCTACATTCCCTAACAATCTTTCCATCCCACTATTTGTATCTTTTACCCACTCACTTTTCTCATTATATATATATATATATAGTGATATTAATGTATTACATGTATAGTTTCTCTTTCTCCTCTCGTTATTTCTCTGACCTTTTCCATTCACCGGTCCAAGACACTTTATAGACTTTCTCTGTGTTATTATTTACGATGCCCCTTATCCTTGGTCTTCTGTCATTTTGTTGTTGTTTATCCACTGGTACGAATGTATGTATTGTAACATCTAATCAGTATTGATTTTAGTTTGAAGAAGAAAGTGGCGTGTCACAAAACCTCATCACTCTAAATAAGATGCCTGTCCAATAAAAAAAAAGTATCACTTTATATTGCAATAGTCTTTTTTTTTATTGACATAGACAGACAGACGGATGGATAGACACAGACAGACAGACAGACAGATAGATAGATAGATAGATAGATAGATAGATAGACAGACACACTTTCAATTGCATTTATAATTCTTGGTACAATAATGTAGAAATAATTGAAAAGAAAACCGTAATGACAACATATGGTATCCTTGTAGCAAGTTAAGGGCCAGGTCACCTCAGACATTTTATCGGCCGTGTGGAAACCAATAACAGATGTCTGTAACGTTACCTTGAATAAGTATGTGCGGGCTATTAATTTGTGCAAGCAGGCACAACACTGTCAAGTAGTATTTCAAATTTAACTATAAAAATTGTAATGTTCAAGAAAAACTTGGAGATTTATTCAAGGATGATAGAATATTTAGTTTAATTCTCAGAAGGATAACTCCAAGTTCTCTTAGCTTAATTGGTCCTGGGAATCAATGTTAGGGTTATTCATAGATGGACTTATAGTGTACAGAAGGTTGTACAGATTATGTGTCCCCAGAAAGGTATCTCAACCTAAAGGGACAAATCCTTTATTGGAAGAGCACTCCTAAACGCTAGCAAAGAAATTCCACATACTTCCCTAGGAGGTCGTTTGGATCAGTGAAGATATGATTTAATGTGTTGTGAAGAAGATTTTCTGTACGTCAGGTAATTTTATAGAATAATTCATCTTTTTTTTACCTTACAAGAGCCAGTGTGCTGGAATAGTTACACAGAACACATTTTGTTCTTTGTTTTCTCTATGAGTACATATTTTTAATTAACGTTCTAATGCTGAATAAACCTATTTGAATATATAATTGGCTTGGAGGCATGTCCAAGGAGCAGTAATAGAATTGTATGATTCATCAATTTCAGCCAATGAGATAGTATACAACTGTATGATCTGTGCAATTTTTGAAAGTTTCACCCTTATTTAAATATGTTCTAGTTTTTTTAATGCACAAAACAAAATTACAATGCATTACATGCATGATTTAAAATATTGAGTTCCTTTCCATTTAATTACACAGGTACTCTATGTTTGCAAAGTCGTATCTGTTCTACACGGACAAGAAAATGGTTGCCCAACTAATACATTGAAAACCTGTAGGACCATTGAAGTGTCATATTTATAGTATGCACTGCTGAAGACTTGGCCATTGGAAATAATCATTAATAAAACTGAAAACAATACAGCCCCTAATGTTTAACTATTTAGTTTTGCCTGAATGGGAGAAACCATTTGCTTTCAGATACGATATGAAAGGCTGCCACACTGTTGATGCACATTAAAGGCTTATTTAAATTTCCTGGATTATGAGTGCATCTTATAGACGACAATCAGCAGTGGATGAAATAATGTTTTTGCATGAAAAAATACCAAAATAAACAGTATTAAACTTATTCTAAAGTCACCCCTGAAAAGCCTAGCTAAAATTAGCATACAATTCATACTTTTTTTTTGGGCAATCAGAGGTAGGTAATACATGGTATCAATCTGTTATGACAGTTTGTGCATAAAGACATAAGCCCCCCTGCACAAGGAAGCAAGGAGGAGCTCAAACATTGCTCTGTGGATCTCTATCAGCTCTGTGCATTGTGCTGCTGTTGGCTTGAAGGTAGGGTTAAAATTCATACCCAAATGCAGTGTTTCTATTGGTAGGTATACTGTGCCTATGGCCCTCATTCAATTGCAATTTGGTCAATTGAATAGGGGTCTAATTAAGCACATAGCATATTTTTTTTAAATAAGTTTTTAGTTAGTAAGCATCTATCCAAAGCAAGCTTTTCACTAACTAAAAACTTATTTAAAAAATATATGCTATGTGCTTATTTAGAGCCCTATTCAATTGGCCAAATCGCAATTGAATGAGGGCCTATGTAAGCAGCCATGGGGGTGTTGAAAATCATTTTTATTTTAAAATAAAATAAATGTGTTTGTGTTTAGAATGCCTCAATGTAATGTGTGTGTCTGATATAAGCAGCTTGTGTTAGATTAGAAAAAGGTAAAAACAGGGAAACTTAGATATACCTTTAATCTGACTATATAGAAATGTAACAAACCACTGATTAATCCTCCCCTCAAGCTACAGCAGTTTTCTAAAGGTCCAATATGGAAGCCCCCAGACATAACCAGAGTCTACTAAAATGAATAGCTCATGACTCATAGTGATGTTAGTTTTTTACATACTTTACAAATACTACAGCGGTTCTATAAAATTACAAATGACTGCATTTTGGCATGCCAATGTACATTAAGTGTAAAATGAAATGATAAAGATTGCTTTACATCATAATGAGTAGTTTGGCCTTATCCCAAATGTACAGCAAACAACCTCTAGCTAGCGTTACATTTTTGGCTACCTACGTGTGTGTTCCTGAGCTATTTCATGCAAGAGCTAGAAGGAAATAGCATTTTTTTTCTATAGAAAATAATATATAAAAGACTGCTGTCCTCCCCCATTGTACTGTCAATCTCTTATGTGTGTAACGTGAGGAAAGCATCTGTGGACCACGTGCCTGCTTTCTTTCCATCGTGCTCTATAACCACAAAAGCAAGTGGATTAAAAAAAAAAGGAGAGAGAATAAAAAACATGATGTCAAACGAGTGTCAAGTATCTTGAACCGCCGTTATTCTGATGCCTGAGTGCCTCAGGGAATCAAAGGAGAAAAACAGAATAATATAACCCTTTGTGATACACAGACACAGTAACCTTTGGTACCTGGAAAATGCTGGGGCTGGAATACTTTACAAATCCGTGATTAGTGATGGTGCACTTGGAAGAGATGACCAGTACATATTGGTGCAATGTGCCAAGGCAAGGTGGTGATTGTAGCATTAGTTGGTACTTATCGTTGTTACTTGACACACAATACACCTGTTTAGCTGGGAATGTTTCTACCTCCCCATCATCTGTAAGGTACACAAGTACTTTGCAGAAGACTCCATAGTTTGCTGAACTTTCTTACAACAACTGATAAATACCCAGGCACACTAATTGTGAATATTTTTTTCCAATATCACATTGACTTAAAGGTATATGGCAGTTTCCCTATGTGTAACTTTATCTAACCTAACACATGCTGCTTATATTATGCACACATATTACACGGATATACTCTACACACATACAGATTTATTGTATTTAAAAAAAATATGGTTTCCACACTCCCAGGGTGTACCTCCCAATAGAAAAACTGCATTCAAGCGCATTTTTTTTAACCCTTTACTAACCTTCAAGCCAACAACAGCACATTGCCTGACGCTGCTTCCTTGTGAAGGGAACAAAATACTACCCATCCCATGATGCTTTACTGCATAGACTGATCCGCAGACATTGCAACAAATTTGTGGCTGCCTCCGATTGGCCAAAATGAATTATGCTAATTTAGCTAGGGTTTTAAGGGTCATTGCTTCCCAACTTCATTATATATATATATATATATATATATATATATATATATATACACACACACATACACGCGCGCACACACAAAACTAAATGTTACACTCTTTTCAGCTGCTGTGTGATTTAAATCAAGGTTCCTTTAGCTTTTACAGAAGTAGTAGATAAGAAGAGCTCTATGTATCCACCATAAACTTCAACTGTGGTGTTTATCTGCATTGTGGGAGACATGTTTTCCTCATTCTATCTTTGGTGAATGTAATAATAACTTTATATCTATATTACACAGTTAATTCTTGTCATATATTATATTTCATCTAATTTCTAAATTACTGAACAACATATACACAAAAGTGTCAAAGGGGGATGACACATAAACTAAACAAGACAGTGTGTAAAGTGACACATTGTTCTACTTTATTACTGCACTGTAATTAGCAGTATCCACGTGTAATGTATTTTATTAGTACTTTGCAGCACTAGAGCAGTTTGCGGTGTTTCTGTTTAAAGCAAGTTTTTCTCACCTCAGAGTCTCAGACACTCCTCTGTGCCTTTAAAATACAATTCTTATGGAAGAAAAAATTCTACACGAGAGACTCACTTAGGTTTCTTCTATAATATATGGGTTTTTTTTCATGAATGTAAAATAGAAGCATAAAAGAAAGTATCAAAATAGCTATATATATATATATATATATATATATATATATATATATATATATATATATATATATATATATACACACATACACACACAATAGAACATTTATAAGCCTGAAAGTCTACAAATAAGTTAAAAATGTATTACCTGCTCATTTTATACATGGCTCCTTTGTAGCATTTGCTCACTGTATTATACAGATTTTAAGCAAAATTTAGGTTTGTATTATGCTGGAGCCAGAAACCCACTCACACACAGAACTGTTTTGAGGTTGATGCCTCTCATCAGTGTGAGGTTGGGTCTGGTTTTGTGCATTATATATATATATATATATATATATATATATATATATATATATATATATATATATATATATATATATAAACTATTCTGTTAGTGAAATGAAATAGGAAAAAAACTGAAAGTTTGTTTTATCTTAAAGAGCATGCTGTACATTGCACTAGCTTTTTTTTCTCTACTCTAAATAATTTCTGAGAAATGTTTCACCTAATGAATCAGTATGCAATTCACACATCACAGTACTTGCTAATGGTGGGGAGGAGTTCTAACTGAATGACAACATTGGGGTAATTGTTTTGGCCATCACAAGGACAGACAAGAAGACTGTGTTCTCTTTAGCACATCAAAGCAACTAATTAGTACTCATGAGCCACTCATTTGCATAAAACGGCATCACTAATAACAGTGAATTTCTCAGGAACAGTCCACTTACAAAATAAAAACAAATGGATAATACAATGCATAGCCAGGTTTTCATGCTCTTTTACAATAACGTAAAAAGCAACTGGATTTTAGAGTGACACAGCTCCTTTAATGGGACACAGAAAAACCCCAATTTATTATACAAATGAAACATTGTATAAAAAACATATTTGCAATTTGTTGTTCTTTAAAAAAATATAAATTAGTCTTAAATAATTGACCTTGAATGTTGTTGTTTTTAGGTAGAAATTACTTTACAAGATCATACTACTTGTCGGTCTCTCTGAACTTGGGACATTAACGTTCACAGTTGGAAGAAATTAGCAAGAAAAGCATGCCCACCTTGGCTTGTAATATATTGTGTCTAGGTATGAGGTGCCCAGTAGGGAAAGTACTACTTGTGATTAAATATAATGCTGGACCAGCAGGACTCATTAACCTGTAATGCAGGCTATTGCACAGCAATGCACATTTACAACCAGCGACTTGAATGACAGATCTCACATGGTCTCTGTGCAATAATAAGCATCAGAGGTTAGGGGATCCCCCCTAAAGACCATCATTATCAAAATACCCCGGCAGCAAATTCAGGCCAAAGCTCCTTATCACAGAAACAGGCCAAAAAAGTCTTTTTTAGCATTTTTTGTTTGCTTTTAAATACAACTTCTTTTCTATTCACTTTAATTAAACGGCGAGCATCATTTAATGTGCTTTAATCTGTAATAGCAGGAAGAGAAACACAGTAGGTAGGATATGAAAGTTTTTAATGGGAATTACACCTTTTCTATTTGGCATTTAAGCAAGCATATTATTTAATTAGAAAAGCAATGCTTTTTTACTTATAGAGTATATGAGTGACCTGAAGGAAAATGGCAGGTGTTGAAGATATTAGAAATGCTACCCTGTTATCACATAAAATATTTATAACTTGCCACAGTTACAATATTTCGGGTACTGCTTGTTTGTGGGCACAGCATATAGTAAAAAGTCACACAAGAATGTCTTTGTACAGATTACAAGTGGGAATAAACTCTGAGATGTATAGAGCAGAAGTGAAGCAAGCAGCTTCCATTGCACTTCTTCCTTGCACAATGTTTCTACTAGGATATCCAAAAACTGCTGATGGATAACTAGTTATCTCTAATAAGGTATTTATGGTGTTCATGTAATTCATTGGCATGCTCACTCAAAGAAGAACTTCAACTCAATACATACATAGTAGAATTAAAGGCCCATTGTAATTACCTTAAGCATTAGCTAGATGTTTAAATTAGGTATTGATCATTAGTATAGTGTATATTTTTTTTCAAAGCAATATACAACATTAGCATTTCCAAGTTTAGATTCAGCTACTGTTGGTATCCAAAAACTATAAGGTGAATGAGAGAAGGCTTTGTCAAGCAGGCAGTTTTAAATTTACAGGCCCAAAGTTATACCAACACAATGACCCCATGGGTTGGTGACTTGCTGTGGGAGTAACCTATGAATCATTGTTTGGCATCTAAACTGACATATTTTTCTTAAAGCCCTTAGACTAATCTCTTGGCCAAATTCCTTCCTCTTGAGTAGCTTATCTGGGTAGGGGCAATCAGTTGAACTGGGGGCTGCTACTTAGATAATTGAAAGTCAATTTAAATGTTGAATATTGTTATTATAAATCATTAAATAAGACGTATTAATGATCAATGCATAATTAAAACAACTGCCTCTTCTTGTTTGGCATTAACAGCTTAAAAGCTATATAAAAAGAGTTTTTAGCAATGTATGATGGAGTACTGAGAATGAATAACAGCCATTCTGGAAATACCCTGCAAAGGCCCTCTCATATTCATCTTTTTTTTCATTAAACAATAAATTAGGCTCTATCATTAGAATGAAGGTCACATTTCTTGACATCTCCCCCAGTTCTGAAGATATTTTTGAAATTCAATCATGCATTGTAAGAATCCATTCATTCACCTAGTGAATACTTTTTATAATTCATTCTTCCATCTGGAGAAGACATATATTATTCATTTCTCTTTCTCCCTCAGCCCGTGATCTTGTTAATTTCCTAACGCAATACACATTCTTGTATAAACATATAAATAACAGGCTAAATATGTACAGAAGGAAAGAGGGCCTTCCCAATATGAGGTTGTGACAGCATTTGGAAATTTCTGGTGCATGCCCTGAAGACAATATCTAATATTATATGTCTGCAGTTACTGTTCAAGGCAATGAACTACAATTTGCAAAACTACTGCATCACCTGTCAAATTTAGTTAATGGGTTTTGATGTTGCAGATACAACAAAGAAAGTAAGTCAAGTAAAATTCCAGCACAGAGAGAGAAGGATTTGCTATGGCCTGCTGTAGTGTAAGAAACTTAAATCCAGGAATTAAAGGGTTTTTTTCTGCCTTCTAAGAAAATTAACACTAATGAGCAAATAATACAGAAGGTATAAGCTTAAAGGAAGCCATGTTTAAAATGGGCTATGGATTGAAGAGCGAGGCATTTGTGGGCACATTTGCATGTCCCTGCTCAGCTTCCCAGAATGCAGTGTAATAACTGTATTTCTCAGAATTCTGAGCTGGAAGCAGGTTTTTTATCTTGCTTTAGACATTCAAATGTGAACACAGATGTACTTTTTATTTACTGTACTGCTGTACGGTGGAGGGCTTCTAACGCTCTTTTGCCCACCATATTATAAACGATTGTTGTGGTGAACTACCTACTCATAAGGTCCACAACACAGGCTGAGATCCTGCTCCATGCTGATGATAGCCAGTAAGCTTGAAACAGCTGTACGTGGATAGGATTCCCACCTTGTGTATAATCCAACCCTGGCTTTGCATAAAAGCTATTTAATACAGCATGCATAAGCTTAAAGGAAGCCATGTTTGATAATGGCTATGGATTGAAGAGCGAGGCATTTGTGGGCACATTTGCATGTCCCTGCTAAGCTTCCCAGAATGCAGTGTAATAACTGTTTTTCTCGGAATTCTGATCTGGAAGCAGGTTTTTTAACTTGCTTTAGACATTCAAATGTGAATACAGATGTACTATATATATATATATATATATATATATATATATATATATATATATATATATATATATAAGAATTTGTCCAACTCACATTTTTTTTTTAAATCGATCTCAAATACTACAAAAAACATCATCCATCTAGAAGTAACTGCGAGGTCTCCGTTGCATCACTTGTGACTTGAAGCCTTTCTCGGCTTCAGACTGTATAACAAAAAAACTTTTTAACTGGGCAGTCTTTGGTTTTTCATTCAAACTGAACTGTAGCCCATAATTGTAAGTTATCTAAATAATTTAAAACAGGTTTTATATTAATAAAACAATGTATCACTATCAAACAACATATTGATAAGGATAAAGATTTCAAAATCTCTATAATGTTCAGTGTGTGATATAACAGCATAATTTATATATAAATGCTCCCAACCAATATACACTCAAATTACATTCATTTATGAAACTGTACATAACCACAAAACCTCTATGGAAAGTGTCCAAAGCTGTATAAACAATCTAAAGTAAAAAATACAAATGTTTTGCTGCTCCTTCGCATTTTATTCCTGAAATCAAATCTGAGTGAAATATAAGGCTTAGCCAGATAGATACAGAGGATCTTTACCTGTTTACTGCATTCAAAACAAATCCCATGCTACTCAAAGAACGTGTGGAGTTTTTTTTTTTCCCTTTAAATAAAACAAACAAAGAGAATGAGTTTAAGAACTCTTTCCAATGAACCATTCTTGAATGCACTGTGTCAAAATGCACATGATTACAAAATATTAAACTACACACAAGCCTCCTGCCATGCTAGTTAAGTTTCCAATAGAGTAAAGCTATGGTTATCATCTTTATTTGACAGGACCAATGGAGTGTAACAGTGTTATGCGTCTCTTTAATTAATAAATAAAACAGCAAGAACATAGAATCTGCTCTCTCCTGTAGCGGACACTACATTCTAGCTAATTATACTCTCTGGGCCTTAGAAGAGTTTGAATCAGAGAAATGACGCAACACTTTTATATTTAGCAGTAATACCTTAGGGCACGCATGCAATAAATGACTCCCCAATGCAACCACACAAAACTTCATGGTGTGTTGCAGCTGTCTTAGGATAAATCATCAGCAATGTCTCAGCTAAAAGGTTATGTCATTTACACCGCAATAAAATAACCACCTCTGCACAATCAACCTTAGAAGCACTATTCTGAAATAATTCACAGTCCTACCCTGTACGCCAACAGGAACTATTCTGTCACCTTGTCAAAGTTTCTTCAAAGTCTTTCGAGCCACACAGCCACAAATAATAACTACTGGGCCCACTTGATTTCATTCACATGAGCTCTTTGTGCGAGTGCCAAGAAATAGGTTGCAACTTAACGTTTAAAAACTATTAAATGGAGGGAGTATTCTGCGTGTGAAAGGTTACGAAAAAGAAAACCTGGGAACATAAACCATGATCTAAATAAAAACTATTTCTAATGCAGGGATGAAAAATAAACTGGTCCCCCGCACTATTTAAACAGTACTTCAACATTTTTAAGGCAGTGCTTGATAAATCCCGAGAGCCACGGCTTCTAAAATCTTAGTGCTGGCTCCTAACAAGTTATTATTCATATATTTATATGTATAATCTATATATAAATAAATGTTTGGCCGGCTCCTAAGTTTCTGATAACTTTGTCAACCCTGTTTTAAGGGTAGAGTGCGTCTGTACAAATGTGCTCCCTCCCTAAGTTCAACATTAGTCTTGCTCCTTATTTTTTTTCTAAAGTTGTCTTTATATTGTAAGTTTGCGAGTTTTCAATCTTGTCTGGTGCTATCGGGAAAGCTCTATGCACGCTAGATTATAAACTCAAAGACAGGGCCCTCCATCCTTTTGCAATGTGTTAAAACTGTTTTTGCCTTGTACTTACCCCTATATAGCGCTACGGAATATGTTTGCACGTTACAAATAAAGGATGATAATAATAATAATAATAATAAGATGACATCCCTTAACTATTCATGCAAAAATTCTGCTTCTTTCAGAAGCCACACTGTGAAGTAAATCAACTTATCTGTAGATAATGTTAATTTAAAAAAATATTCAACTTTTACACTAACCTAAGATATTGCTGTCAAAAATAATCAAATAAAAAATAAATAAAATAAAAGCATTAGGCTTCTCCTTATCCTACAGTATATGTAAACATTAATATTTGTTACATGTTTCATATTAAAAGATTTTTATACAGAAGAGCTGTAATTTTATCAATAGCCCACATAATAAATAGTTCAGCAAAGGGAGAACAGGTTGTATGTAACCTGATGCTACAAAAGTTTTGCTTCTTAAAAAGGCAGAAGAAGTATTGATGCAGATAAACAAATACACAGTTTACATCTTAGTTTTCAATTACATTTTTTGGTTTGCATTAAAATAAATAGCATAATTATACACAAATAAGGACCATAAAATATCCGGTGACGATTTCATGAATTACATTCTGTTATCTAGTCAAGAATATGCTTATCATTCAGGAAAAAAGAAAGACAAGTAAAAAAACAACAAAAAGAGCCCAAAAGACATCTGCTGAAGCGAGTCCCTTGATCCACAGCACCTCACAGGATACAATATACAGGCGTTTCAAGTTCACACGGTTCATACATTCTTTATGATCAACCTGTCTTCAATTTCAGCTTTCAGTAAAGAATACAAAAAGGCACCACTGTGAGCCATTGGGACAAAACAGCTTTGGGAAGGCGTTATTCCAGAAGCCAGCAAAACTGATCTGTGATTGGCAAGTGTGGGAGCTCCTTGTAGGCTCTCACAACCTGCCAAGACTTGAGGCCCCCCAGCCTGGAGAGGGATGCTAATCTTATGGATGCATCAGGGGTTTGTAACATACTACAGCAATATTGCATGGAGATCTTATCAGCTAGAGGGGCTTGCAATGATTGCCTTGCAAGGGGGTTAATAAAATAATAAAAAAAATATAGAAACATAATAAACATGCACCTGTAAAACTGGCACAAAATCTCTCCCCTCCGCCTAGCATGTGGAAACAGAGTCAGTAAATAATGTCCTAGGGGTGCTAATGCTGAATGGATTCTTGCAGCACAAAGAGAGATGCTGTTAACTACTTCACTGCTAGGGTGGCAATAGGATTCAGGCCCTACAGACACTGCAGGGGTTACAACAAAGGAGATCATAACCTCCTCTATCATCTATACAAACACATCAAACCACAGTGAAATCAAATATAATATTATCATCATCACAGCAATCATTTACAGCTGCACATTGCATAATGTCCATGATTAGCCCTGCCTCCATTCTCATATACTACAGTTAAATAATATTAAAAGGGATATAATGCATGCTTGATATAGATGGTCCTTGCAGAGTCCCCATTTTCACCCCCATTAAAACATTTCAATGCAATAAAACCAGATCAGCACATACAAGAAAATGAAGGATCACATTGCACAGGGGTGGTTAAACCCTACAAATGCCCCCAGTGCTTTCTGCACCCCCCTCCTCTTCTGCTTCACTCCCCCCATCCCAGACATCAGACTACAGAGAGGAAAACACACACACAACGAGGAGCTTGGGAGGCACAGAGAGACAAAAAGAAGAGGGAGCACACCACATCCTAATGCAATACTGTACACCCATACTATGTGTGCACCTGCTCTGTAATCATATGCACCATGCAATATATAATCCAGCAAGAACATAATGCAAAGGGAAGAGGCAGATTAGTGGAGAGGGAGGAGAGCACCATACAGACACACACACATATAGACAGAAAGACACCAGAATATATAGTAATAATAATAATATTCACCTTGGCTGTGGATGATTGTGTTGTTGTTGGTTGTTGTTGTGGGTGATGGGGATGATGATGATGAGGGTGGAGAGAAGGTGGTGGTGGTGGAGATGATGGTGGAGGAGGAGGATGATGAGGAGGAGAGGAGTAGTTGTTGTTGATGGGTAACAGTCGCCAGGACTACGGTGGCTATGGCGCTGGATTCACAAGGCAACAGTTGCTATAACTCACAAAAGAGGGAGGCAACCTAACCTGAGAGGAGGAAGAGGAGGGGCAGGAGGCTGCTACTGACAGAGAGCCTGACAGGCAGGCATGGGGGGGGAGGAGGAACAGGGGAGGAGGAAGAGGAGGAGGAGTAAGAGGAGGGACAGGAGGCTGACAGGCAGGCATGGGGGAGGAGGAGCAGGAGCAGAGGAGGAGGCAGCTACTGGCATAGAGCCTGACAGGCAGGCATGGGGGAGGTGGAGCATGAGGAGGAGCATGAGGGGCAGGAGAACAGGCTGACAGGCAGGCGTGGGGGAGGAGCAGGGGCTGGGCTCACTCTCACTTGATACACCATTTTTTTTCTTGTAATCCTCAAGAAGCTTTATTGCAATACACATTTTGCAGGTTTCTTTTTGTCACATACATTGTAGAAAGCCGTACATTACCATTGTATTTTACATTATATGCAAGCTCCATTCCATTAGAGCTGCTGTGCAGGACATTGTCCTTACTTGCATAGAGGCGCGATGCAGGGTGTGCAGGAGAGGGGCGCGAGGCAGGAGCCCATTGTCTGCACCTAGCACAGAGAGCTGAAGACAGGGTGCAGCAACATATACACCGGGGTTATATAGGGCCACTGTACCCCATATACTGGTTAAATCACCATTGTACACACGTATATATATATATATATACCCACCTATATGATATTACTCTGTATATAAATATTATTAGTCCATATACCCAATATACTGGATTTAATTACAATTGTGTGAGTGTGTATATATATATATATAATTTCTTGATATTACTGTATATATATATATATATATATATATATATATATATATATATATATATAAATATTATTAGTCATATTATCCCATATGCTGATTAAATCACAATTAAATGTTACTGTATATATATATATATATACACACTGATATTCCTTTTCATTCAAATATTAATCTTATTTCATATATATTTTTTGATGCAATTAGCATATATGAAATATATGCTAATTGCATCAAAATTGTACGTTACTATATGTCACATATATAGTTATCAGCAATACGGGTTGTTGCTAATGCTGTGGGCTCGCGTAGCAAGGGCTGCAGTTGCTGGCAAGGAGCACCAAAGGCACTCCTTGACCTGCTGATGAGCGCCATAGGCGCTTATCCCTACGACCCCCTACGACTTTGGTAGGGGCGCAAGGTGGAGGCTCCCACGTCGGCTGCAATAAGCCGCAGGCGGGACTTACACCGCAAAATTTACGGACTTAGCATCCACAAATACGTGCCGAGGGACTAAAAAAAAAAAAAAACATTACGAGATCGCAAAAATACGACCTTAACGTATAAAAATAAGTATACACAACAAATACATAAAAAGCTTACCCACGGCAAGGGGGGCACCCAGGACCTCTGCAAGTGAAGTAACACATCAATTTAAGTCCAAATTCCAGAGTTTAGACACACGAAAATCGAGAGAAAAAATGGCCACCAAGCACATACAGATTTTCCGAAAAAGCTGTACGAGGTCCAAGATACAGTATTAACAAGGACGCTAAATCATCCACAGCTGCTTACCACATACACATTACCCGCCATTTTACAACACTAACTTACACAATGCGGAAGTACACAGCTACACTAACGGCTTCCCCTCGCGCACACAGCCTATTTACACGACACATTGCTGACACTTACACATCAACTCCACAATAGTGCAAACCGACATTGTATGCTGCAGCAACATCAAAACAGATTGTCAGCTCTTCAACACAATGCTTCCTGCATATATTACTTCAAAATAGGTAAAGTATATTTATTTATTAATTATTTCATTACATGCAAAAAAACATATACACAAAAAAAAAAATCTCACAATAAACATAAAAGCCATTGACTGCGTCACTCACAACGAGCACCAACGCTTCTCATAGCACACAAAGCCTTGCAATAAGCGCAAAAAACACATCATCGCCGACCAAGCAATAACACCAAAAGCGCCTATCAGAAAAAAAAATACAACAACCAGCAGCCTCGCAATGAGCGCCGAAGGAGCACAGAACACGAACAAAATTAATGTCTCAACCAAACAGTATTACCTGCCTTATAATCTTATTGCCATCATTTTTTGACAGGCAAGTCGCTAGTATATATATATATATACTAGAATATTGCCCGTCAAAAGCTCCAAATCGCTTTAGATAAGTCTCTATGAGCTTGCCACATCTTACCAGTGGGATTTTTGCCCATTCCTCCTTGCAAAACGGCTCCAGCTCCTTCAAGTTGGATGGTTTGCGCTTGTGAACAGCAATCTTTAAGTCTGACCACAGATTTTCTATTGGATTGAGGTCTCGGCTTTGACTAGGCCATTCCAACACATTTACATGTTTCCCCTTAAACATTCTTCTGGCCACTCTGCCATAAAGCCCAACTCTATGGAGTGTACGGCTTATTGTCATCCTATGTACAGATACTCCAGTCTCTGCTGTGGAACTCTGCAGCTCCTCCAGGGTTACCTTAGGTCTCTGTGCTACCTCTCTGATTAATGCCCTCCTTGCCCGTTCTGTGAGTTTTGGTGGGCGGCCGTCTCTTGGCAGGTTTGCTGCTGTGCCATGTTCTTTCGAGTTGGTTATGATAGATTTGATGGTGCTCCTGGGGATCCTCAAGGATTCGGATAATTTTTTATAAACTAACCCTGACTTGTACTTCTCAACAACATTGTCCCTTACTTGTTTGGATATTTTCTTGGTCTTCATGGCAGTGTTTGGTTAGTGGTGCCTCTTGCTTAGGTGTTGCAGCCTCTGGGGCCTTTCAAAAAAGGTATGTATATGTAATGACAGATCATGTGACACCTAGATTGCACACAGGTGGACATAATTTCACTAATTATGTGACTTCTGAAGGTAATTGGGGCACCAGAGCTTTTTATGGGCTTCATAACAAAGGGGGTGAATACATACGCACATGCCAATTTTCTGTTTTCTATTTCTAAAATATAGTTTTATGTATATATTTTTCTCATTTCACTTCACCAACTTAGACTATTGTGCTCTGATCCATCACATAGAATTCAGATTAACAAAACATTGAACTGAAGGCTGTAATGTAACAAAATAGGTAAAAAGTCAAGGGGGTGAATACTTTTGCAAGGCACTGTATATCTTTTCTTTCATAGGCTAACTTCTATTTTTTAATAACTTTCAAGAGAGACTTGTTTATCAATAAATCTCAATGATTGCCAAAGGCGCTCATCACGAGGCACGTAAAGTAGAGGGGGGAGAGCCTTGCATTGTGTGGCAAACACCAATGCCAGGCTTCAAATTTCATTGCTGTCATGTTTGCGGGTTTGTCAAGCTTTGCGAGCTCGGTAGGCTGCAATGAGCAGCGAAGGTGCTCATTGCTCTGTGAGCCTTGCAAAGCGAGGCAAGCAGTTGAGGCACGCAGGACTTCGGCTGCCATGAGCGCCAAAGGCACTCATTGCACTCCGAGCCTCGCAAAGCGAGCAGTTACGGCACGCGGGACTCAGGACCGAAACCCGTACAGTGCACTGTGCACTTTGCAAAATTACGACTTTAACGGCCACACCACAGAATTGAAAAGACATGAAATAAAAACAACAAATATGCCTCAAGTTAACTTACACACACACCACAGTGGGAGAGGCAGGGAGCCTGCGAGTCAGGTTGCAAGTTAACTTGAGGCATATTTGCCATTTTTTCACTATTGAAAATCACCTGAGCGCAAAAAAAATTAACTGCCGGAAAAAACGCAAAACAAGGCCCAAGGACGGAAAACTAGCCCGAAGGACGTAAAAAATAGCCAAAAGCAGTAACACTTACCGAAAGCCAGTAACTTTTAACCCAAGGCAGTAACACTCAAGCGCAAGGCCATTAAACTACACAGGGGGAGAGGCTTGCATTGAGCACTGATTGCGAGCAACGCGCTAAGCGACGGAGGTGCTCAGAGGGCCCATAGCCCCACATTGTGTGGCAAACAGCATTGTTAGCCTTACAATTGTACAGTAGACGAAGGGTGAGGCTCACAATGAGCGCCGAAGGCTCTCATTGCGAGCCACACAATAAGCGCTAAAGGCGATCAGCGCGGGGCTCGCGATAAATGCTGAAGGTACAGCATTCCAAGCCTTAACATTTTTGACGGGCAAGTAGCTATTATATATATATATATATATATATATATATATATATATATATATATATATTTTATTCATTTACTTCAACAAAGCACACAACTCTATCTATTTAAACATATATAGTAAATCTCTGGTTATTATTTTTAAGTAATTCTAAATATTTCCTTCGATTTCCCTTATCTGTCTCCCTCTTCCTTGTCTTTTCATGGTGTTAATTTATTTATTATACTATAAGGAAGCAGGTGCTTTCACTACAGCATCCTGGGTTCAAATCCAGCCAGGGAACCAAGAGGTCACACTTGCAAGTACTTGGATGGGAGACCACCTGGGAATACCAGGAGCTGTACGCTTTGACCCACTGGAGAAGGAACTGGTAACCCACTCTAGTATCTCTGCCATGAAAACCAAGTGGATCAGCATGGTGTGTTATCCATGAGGTCACGGAGAGTCGGACACAACTGAGTGACACCATTTACATTTACGGTGAACATTCTGGGGCAATACCTCCACACATTAACTCATTAAAGAACCACTGGGGTTACATTTTTTCAATATGATCTATATTAAATTTGAAAATGTGCAAAAAGTTTTTTAGATAAGAGACGAAAAATAAATTAGACTTTGAAATGATCTATTTTAAATGTAGTTATTCTTTATCACAGGTTTTATATATATATATATATATTATATATATATATATATATATATATATATATATATAGTAAATAAATAGTACATTTGTGTTCACATTTAAATGTTTAAAAACTAGTTTCATGCTCAGAATTCCGAGAAATACAGTTATTACACTGCATTCTGGGAACCTTGACAGGGATATGCAAATGTGCCCACAAATGCTCCGTTCTTGCAATCCATAACCATATTAAAATGGCTTCCCTTAAGCATATGCCCGCTGCATCAAACAGCTTTGATCAATGCTAAGGTTGGATTATACACAAACTAGGAATCCCACCCACATACAGGTATTTCAAGGTTACTGCCGTTCATCAGCGTGGGGCCAGTTCCTTAGCTTGTGTTCCACACATATATATGCAATATATATATATATATATATATATATATATATATATATTGCATATGTGCTTAGTTTTACAAATATAGTATACATTTATAAATAAATTACATGTTAAATTGTTCCTATAATTAAAAGAACAATTATATGCATTTTTCATGTTAAATCTATTATTTAGTTTACCATTAATTAACATAAAAAATGAATGTGCAAATATAAGCAAATCAAATCTTTAGCCAGAATATATATATATATATATATATATATATATATATATATATATATTTACCTTATTAATGGTCACAGCTGTGCCCTTCCCCTTATCTCTTATTGTCCTGAGCGATGCAGAAAGGAAGTGAGAAGATTTCAACTGATAATGTTGATTAGGCTGTCTTGGTAAGGCTCAGCTGAAACCTTTCACTTTCTTTTGGCAGTGCTCAGTACAATGAGAGGCGAGGAAGGGTACAGCAATGGCCATTACTGATGTAAACTGCTATTAAATCATATGTTTATGGCTAAAGCTTTGATTCGCTGTTTGCACATGTATTTTTTATATTGATTAATGATGAAATAAACAAAAACAGATTTAAGATGAAAAGCACTTACACTGGCCCTTTAACCAGGCCCCAATTCTATATTCTCCAGCCTGTGAGTCACATTGTAGATGGTGCATTGTAGTATGCATGTCAAATGAGATTAAACAGGAATTCTACTCCTTAACTAACCAGCTTACATGGTTCATAACAATTTGAATTCAATTTCCCCAGACACAGGGCCACCATTATTAAACCAATAACTTATTTAATAAATGGTATTTTGCCAACTAGATTTGTTTCTAAAGCCTTATAATTTTAAACTTTGTCAAATAATGTGCTCAATACCTTCTTTTTCCCAAAAGGTTATAAATGCAGTACTATTTCTTATTATATCTCTATACAGCTTACAGGTACAATGTGTCTTAATATTGTGCTAATTGTGGAAAAGAGCTTGTCATTTGGAACTACATTTTGCTTGTTTTAGTGCTAAAAAAACAGTATAGAAGATGTACTGCACCAGAAGAGAAAAAAACAAGACTGATTAACTCCCACAAGAGAAATGAGAAAATTGGTCACTGAGCTCAGCTCATTTTAGGCTTCCAAAGGCCCAAAAGGCCAGATAAGAGAGAAGCAAAATTATAATTGGCAGGGGGTTGTAGTGCCTCTAGCGATTAGATGTAAATGACGCGTATTAATGAGTAGTACACAATACCCCAGGGTGACACCTGGGATTGAATGTAAACCTTTCCACAGGTATCATCAGACTCCCAGCTTCCTTGAATGTACCATGCACATCCTAGCTCACAAGAACACCACAGGACCATCTTCATATATTACTTAACGGAAGGTTTCTGGGTTTTTATTAGGTATATAATACTAGCGAATTGCCCGTCAACAAATGACGGCAATGAGATGTGTATGTTTTAAAAGTTGTTTAGTTATTAATATACACATGGAATTGTAAGGTAGCTAATGTTGTTTTCTGTGTACTACTGAAATATAGAATTCAAATTAATAAATGAATTTACGTATTTTTATGCATTGTGTTGAAGAGCTGGCAATCTGTGTTGATGTTGCTGCAGCATTAGTGGTGTGGAGGTGCTGTGTAAGCCTGATGAACGTGTGCAGTGTAATAGTGTGCGTGCGCGAGACCAAACCGTTAACGTAGCTGTGTACTTCTGCATTATCCTAAAATGGCGGATAATGTGTGGTATGCGTCTTAGCGGATTATCGGTACGTGTTTTCCGTGGTTATAGTGCTGTAGCCTGGTTTTCGTTTTGTTCGTCCGGCATTTTTTCTGCGGCGCTCATTGCCAAAGTACTACGGTTTAACAGTAAATTTGTTTGCCACACAACATGACGCTACATTTGTCCCTTTTTTTTCCCTTAAAATAAATACAATTTTTTTTTTATAAAATTTATATTTTTGTAATTTGCAACTTATATTTCATCAAATGCGTTGGTTTAGGCGGGAAATCCGATGTTGCGCGAGACAAAGTCGTTAAATCTGTGTTAATGCGTAAATCTGTAATTGCGTTTCGTAAAATGTACTCGCTACTGTCTTTTTACTCATAGCGCGATTAATCCGCATCCTTTATCTCGTTGTTGTCAAACACAAACGTCTGTGGCTGTGTTTTACGCAGTTCGTAGTAGTATAGCCTCGTTTTCATTTTTTTCGGTGGCCATTTTTTTCTCGCTTAGCCGATTTTCGATCTTTGTAACTCGACTAAATCGCTGTAAATTGCAATTCCAACTCACTTCCAGACGTCCCGCCTGGTTCCCCATGCTGTAAGTGACCTTTATTTTATTTTTTAGTGTGTATTTAGTGTTTTTTTTAGTGTTTTGGTTCTGCTGCTTATGTCGTAATTTTTTTCAGCTCGTATTTTTTTCCGAAGTGCTACGGTTTAACGGCTCGCCTCGCTATGCGAGGCCCGCATGCAATGAGCGCCTGCGGTGCTCATTGCCAAAGTGCTACGATTTAACGGCTCGCCTCGCTGTGCGAGGCTCGCCTGCAATGAGCGCCTGCGGCGCTCATTGCCAAAGTGCTACGATTTAACGGCTCACCTCCCTGTCGCCAGTAGTAATACTGTAATACAGTAATACCCCGCAGAACGCTACCCAGTGCAGCTCTGTTTCGCTAAAGCTTTGATTCCGGGGCCAGATCCTGAACAGCGATAAATCTTGCGTTACCGCAATGTGGGCATTTAAATACCCGTTTAGGGTGCTTTTTTTCCGCCAAATCGTTGTTCAGCGCTATGGCGATATAATGCCTCATTTAGCACTGTTTTTGCATAGCGCTCCTACATGCAGGAACACATATACCACGCTAAACGGGGTATACCTGTACCAAGATTTACCTGGTAGCTACATCAGAAGCCTTACACCAAACTTACACCTTGTGCGACCAAACATCATATTTGCTCTGGAAGAACTCCGCTCCCATCTCCTCTCATTGTCCCTTATTCTTCTATTGGTTGCAGGAAGCATCTCCCCTAGCTCCGGACCCTTAACTATTTCTACCTGCTCTCCCACATTTACCTATCCTGCATACATAATGTCAGAAATGCCAGCAGTCCAACTTACCCCAAAAAATGAATATATTACCCATTCATGCCATCTTTCCCGATTTATAGTGTTTTTTTCTATGATCTCTGAATATCAACATGTTCGTCAGTAAGATATTTAAACTTAATTCAATCTGTAATAGTTGGTGGTCTCGGGATATTCCAGAAAACTGGTTATAGCATCTGTGATTAGGTTCATCAAATTAGTTTTTGGGATTAGGCAACCCAACTGCTGGGATATTAAAAAATTTAGATTCCAAATGAATCTCAGTATTAGTTACTTTCTTCCAAAACCGTTGTATGATAGGACATTGCCACCAAATATGATACATTCCAGCATGAGAACATCTCCAACATTTATCTGAATGTAATGCATAAATTGTATACATCATATAGTGGGTATAATACCATCATGTCATCAGCTTATACAATGTTTCTACTCCACTAGCTGAATGGGATGACCCTAAATGTTTCCAGGGCCCCCTTCCTTATTGGTCCAAAAAGTTTGGTTCCATGCCACTAATTTGTGACTTTGGTAGCAATTCTGAGGCCCAGTTTAGTATTTTATAATAAATATCTTCTGTTTTATTAGTGCAGATAGATTCAAGAGAGGAGAGCGATGTGAAAGAGGACTTTACTTGATAGCTGACGTTAAGATTGACTTTCTTTTTGAGATTCAATAAAGCCTAATCACCTAGTTGCATATTTTCTTTAAATTGTGCTAAGGATAAAAACGTGTTATCTATAAACAAAATTCAACTGCTACTGGAGTTATATAATGAGTACTGTATGAAATCTTACTTAGAGGTATGCAACTACTTCAAATCATTAACATTAGGTGAAATTATAGGTAATAGAGGAGTGGTAATATTCTTCCATGTTTCAGTGGCCACTAGAATGTGGGTGTGTTTTATGACTTTTTACTAAAATTTGAGACACCTAACAATGTAGCATTTCTAGATTCTAGTTGGGAGTCTAATTCAATCAAGTATCAAA
The DNA here is from genome assembly GCA_027410445.1 of Discoglossus pictus. Lineage (NCBI taxonomy): Eukaryota > Metazoa > Chordata > Amphibia > Anura > Alytidae > Discoglossus > Discoglossus pictus. Next base: position 351,606,581 of record CM050163.1, on the reverse strand, counting down.
TACTTAGGAAGTAAATAGTTTTCCAGGGTGCTTAACACCAATCACATATATAGTTGTGAGCATACGAGTTGTTGCTAACGCTTGCGGGCTCGCTTTGCGAGGGCATCAGTTGCTGGCATGGAGTGCCGAAGGCGCTCCTTGCCAGCAACTGCGACCCTCGCAAACTTTACGTCGTAACGCAAACAAAATACAAGACACTTTACGACCCATTACGACCTCGCAAAAAATGTCTGCAACACGCGCACATCAAAACATCAAAAATCCAACAAATACACACAACAAATACATAAAAAGCTTACCTACATCAAGAGGGAGCATCCAGGACCTCGAAAACTAAACTTACACCTCAATTTAACTGAAATTAAAGCAGTTTAGACACTAAAAAATTCTCTAAGCGAGAGAAAAAATGGCCGCTGAAAAAAACGAAAACGAGGCTACAGCAGTCTAAAGACACAAAACACCACCAAACACCTACGTATTTGCCGCAAAACACAGACGAGATTACGCAACCCGCGCAACCCCAAAAACATTACAAACACAACAAATACAAACAACAAACACATAAAAAGGTTACTCACAGCAAGGGGGGGGGCACCGAGGACCTCTGCAAGTGAAGTTACACCTCCATTTAAGCACAAATTTCGGAGTTTAGAGACCCGAAAATCACCTAAGCAAGAGAAAAAATGGCCGCCGAACAAAACAAAAACGAGGCTAAAGGTCCCTAAACACGCAAAACACTACCATAAACACGCAAAACACCACCAAACACCTATGGATATTCCGAAAAAGCCCACCAAACAGCTACGAATATTCCGAAAAACTCGCACGACATAGAAAACTAATATTACGAAAAACTTGCACGACATAGAAAGCGAACGACGCTACATCAGCCACATTATATACACCAAACACCCTTAGCTCACTTACACTTTCATTGTCGTCATTTTTTGACGGGCAATATTCTAGTTAGATTAATATTATTGAGACAGGAGAAATAACGTTTTCTTAGTATACAAGAACATAAAAACATATAAAATCATTTTAAAGCAACATAGAAGTCAACCTTTGTTAGAAGATAATTAATATGGATAATACTGTATGAGCCCCGCAAGGGGATTCCTCCTAAGCTGAAAAGCGCAATATTGACTGACACCCCAAAGTGATCCCTATTCTGTAATTGACATAATTTCAAATCTTTATATTTTTAGCCAGTGGGAGCTGTTGAATCAGAAAGCAATTCAGAAAGGGATTACAAGCAATCTAACACTACAAGTTAGAGAAAGCTTATGAAGTAAATTAATATGGCGTTATAGGAGCCTACCTGGGGCACAGTGACATGCCCCGATATTTGAACGTTCAGACATCCAAAAACATGTTACAAGAAAAAGACATCTAAGAAATAGAGACTTACATCTCTCTTTACAAGTAACAACACCTGCAGTCTAGTAGAAAGTAATATACATTTATAAAATAATACCTTCTGGATAAAAGTGATAGAATAACACGGCAAAGTCCACTATTTACAATAAATAATTATAAGGAAAGGTATCTGCCACTCAACTAGCAATCAGTGTAAAGAGATCTTTAGGCCAAAATTAGAGCCTGGTTCTTGACAGCTCAAAAGCATTGTTTTAGGATCTTGACAACATATCTCTATTTATAACAACATATTTTAAATTGTGTAAATTAAAGAATAGGGATCAATTAGATTTGGGGTGTCAGTCAATACTGCGCCTTTCAGCTTGGGAGGAACCCCCTCGAGGGCATAGAAATACCAGTACTAATATACCTATTCATTATCTTCTAATAAAGGGTAATTTCCATGTTGCTTTTAACAAGCTTTTTTAGCCTCATGTTTAGTAAATGCACAAATTATTGATAAATGAGATGCATGATAATATTTTGGAATATCTGGTAAACCCAGATGTCCCTCAGTATGAGACAAAGCAGAAAATGTGCCAATCTTTTTGGTTAAACCATACAAAAGAGTTAACAGTTTTCTGAAAAGCTAACAAGAATAAGTAAAGCCTATAAATTATATAAAGCTCTGGGTAGTGCATACTGTTTAATCACATATATAGTTGTCAGCAGTTGGGCTTGCCAAAATCCGCTGGTAACGCAACAGGGAAACTGCGGGCTCGCAAAGCAAGCCCGCAGCAACTGCAGCCCTCGCAAAGTGAGGGCCGCGATTGCGACCAGGCAAGGAGCGCCAAAGGCGCTTCTTGCGCTGGTGGAGATGAGCGCCATAGGCGCTCATCCCAACGACCCAGTCGCACTTAGGCAGGGAGCCCCAAAAGCAACACTTTACCATCATACCTACGACCCGCGGGACTACCCATGAACACAAAACTCAAATACACAATTCATACTGCGAGACCCGTAGCACAAAAAATACGGCCCGTAACACTTACAAAAGGAAACCGCGACTTGCATAAAACAAAATACGAGCCGCAAAAAATACGAACTTAACGGCTGAACTCCGCACACCGAAACACGAAAACAACACTAAATACACATAAAAATAAAATAAAAGCATCACACACAGTAAGGGGGGTCACGAGAGAAAAAACAACCGCTGAAAAACCCCAAAAACTACATGACCCCTAAAGCCGCAAAACACCATCAAGCACATACGACTTTTACAAAAAGCCGTATGAGGTACAAGATACACTATTAGCAAGGATGCTAAATCATCCACACCCGCGTACCACATACACATTCGCCGCCATTTTATAACACTAACTTACACAATGCGAATGTACACAGCTACACAAACGGTTTCTCCTCGCACATGCAGCCTATTTACACTACACACCGCACACATTGCTCTCACTTACACCTCAGCTCAACAACAGTGCGAATCTACATTGGATGCTGCACGAACATCAAAACAGATTGTTAGCTCTTCAGCACATTGCTTGTTGCATATATTAATTACAAATAGGTAAAGTATATTAATTTATGATTTAATTAATTAATTATTATAAAAAAATACAGATATAGAAAACTTAAAAAAACGCCACAACACACAATCACAATAAACAGCAAAGGCGCTCATTTCCAGCCACACGATGAGTGCCAAAGGCGCTCACCACGAGGCTCGCAATCAGCGCCAAAAGTATCACACAACCAAAACACTTAATTTGTGTGCCAAACACCATTCCTTGACTTACAATTCTATTGCTGTCATTTTTTGACGGGCAATTCGCTAGTTATATAATAGTTTTAGATTATGCCACCATTGGCATTGGTGTTTGATTTGGTCCAGCAAAGACATCAAATTAAAAACCTACATTATTACATTTTGCCTTCTTAATTATACTCTCAGACTCCGTGAGCCTGATTCAATTGAGCAATCATAAGTTACTGGAGCCTGTGAGGCCGTTAATAATTTTGTTATTCAATTGCCGTCTTTTTGCGGGCTCCAAACAGTTTACGTGTTACAGGCTTGAAAACTATGCGGTGGTTTAACCCGGAACAGCCTTCTGTAGCCTTTGATCTTCCCTGTCCACAAGAGTTACGATACCAAAATCGCAAATCGCTATTTAATAGCTACAATTCCCCAAGGCCGCAAATGTTTTCACACCCGTCCCTAGTACTTTAAATACTAATAACGGGGAAAGCAATGAAAGACATAATTAATTGCACAACAGTCTCAAGCTCGTAAATAGGCAAGGAAAAAATAATTTTATTTTGTTTCATTTCGGGGTTATGTCAATCTGGGGAATCAATGAGTTAATACCTATAAGGCACCCACATGGACTAGAACAGTACCGGCACTTTTATTATTTTGCTTTTTGCGGTTTTGCAAGTCCGATCGCATATCGGACCCCTAAACACTTATTGATTGACATGTAACCTCCATGTTTTACTGACACAATGATGTCTTGTTTTCTATTGGCTGTTTTGAAATGGGTGGTTACAGTCTTGCTTAACTGATCATGTTGCCACCCTGAACTGCTACGCACGAGTGCACGTTTTATTGGTTTCAGACCGTAACTTGCGGGCTTGTTCAATTGAATAGCACCGGAATTGTAGCAGACTGTGAGTCCGCAGCAGGGCTGCAGACATATGGGCTATATACCGTGACATGCAGGCTTCTAATTGAATCAGGCTCTGTGTTTTCAAACATCTATATATATATATATATATATATATATATATATATATGTGTATTTTCTTTGTACATTAATTTTATTAATTTGAAATAGTTATATCAATAATGGTTAGTCCCACTTGCTATGGCATTACAGTGGTCCTGTTGGATATTTTCTGTAATGCAAATTTTATTTTTTTATATATGGATTTTTTTGTAGGGTACTAGGCCTAGATTTTGACATAGTTTGGCTATTTATGTATAGAAGGTTGCAGATCTATGTGTTCAGGTACATATATAGGAATATGTATAGGAGGGCGTGATCTTAAAATTAGTTGCAAACTAGTCTGTTAGAATACATTTATATATGAGACCAGAAACAAACATCCTTAGATTGTACATTAGACATGTCTGGTGACATCATTTCAAATTTCCATCACACTCTCTGTCAATTTACTAAACACAATTGCTTCATTTTATCCTTCTGTGCCAGTTTAAGTTAGTGTATTCAATATACAGCGGGTATTTTATCTTTTGTACATATAAAACATGTACCAAAGGTACACTCAATGAAAAACACAGTCTCTGAGTCATTTCATCTGCCATCTATAAGGTGTAGGAGGAACTAATCATGTCATTTGTGCTCATATTTATTAATCATTTTTTCAATCTTGGTAAATACCGCATGATTCTGTTTCTGTTTTCTGCCAATGTTAAATGCCTTACAAACAAACAGCGATGCCAAGATTACAAGTTTAATAAATACTCCTTTATTACAGTAAATACATTAGATTTGAAATAAAGAATGCAGGTATATATTATTTTTATTATTATGGTTTATTTGTAAAGTGCCAACATATTCTGTAGCGCTATACAAGGGTTAACTTCAAGGCAAAAACAATAACAATATTATCACATTGCAAAGCATGGAGGGCAATGTCCTTGAGCTTGGAATCCAGTGTCCATAGCGCTTTCCCCAAAGCACCATGTAAGATTGAAAACTTGCAAATTTACAATCCAGAGGGTTTGGGTGTTGTACAGGAGGGTGATAAAAGTGTTTTGCATGTTAAGGTGGAAGGTGATAAGCTTCTTTAAACAGATACGTTTTGAGTGAGGTTTTGAGGGTTTGAGGCAGGGAGATAGTCCGGTGGAGCGAGGCAAGGAGTCCCAGAGAATAGCAGCAGCACGAGAAGGGGGGTGCACCGTTGTTAAGGGCTTTGTAAGTTAAAGGGATATGTAAATTTCCTGGATTATGAATGCATCTGATAGTGGAGAATTAATAGTATATATATAAAAAAAATGTTTGCATGAAAAAATACCAAAATAAACATTTAAACACTTACCATGAAGTAAGCAAAGTCTATTGTAATTTTTGACAGTTTAAAATTAAGGTTAACACCCCCTCCAATTTGTTTTGGCCAATCCGGTTAGAGGGGAAATTTGAGATATAGCACTATGTAAGTTGCTATGGCAACAGCACAAAGCATAGTCAGGAAGCAGAGATGAGTGATATCCCAGCAGTGACTGGGAGGCTGCCAACACTGCTCTACTATTGGCTGAGCAAGCAAGAGCAGGTAAATAGTGGATTAATATTGCTCCCCGGATGCTGCATGCTGATTGGATGGGGATCAGGAAGTTGTGTAGACACCCCCTGGGGGTGTCAACATAATCATTAAGAGATTTTTAGATATTAATACAAATAAAATGTTTTATGAGATGTGCTGCATACACGTAGGCTGCTTTTTGCCTATAGAGTGCAGAAATGTATTAATCCAGCAAATTTAGATACCCTTTAAAGTCATGTCCTTATATTTTATTCTGGAGGCAACGGAAAGCCACTCCAGGCACTTAATGTGCTTCTTCTTGAGCCACTCCTTTGTTGCCTTGGCTGTGTGTTTTGGGTCATGCTGGAACACCCATCCACAACCCATTTTCAATGCCCTGGCTGAGGGAAGGAGGCTCTCACCCAAGATTTGAAGGTACATGGCCCCTTACATCGTCCCTTTGATGCAGTGCAGTTGTCCTGTCCCCTTAGCAGAAAAACACCTTCAAAGCATAATGTTTCCACCTCCATGTTTGACGGTGGGGATGGTGTTCTTGGGGTTATAGGCAGCATTCCTCCTCCTCCATACACGGTGAGTGGATGCCAAAGAGCTCAATTTTGGTCTCATCTGACCACAACACTTTCACCAAGTTCTCCCCTGAATCATTCAGATGTTCATTGGTAAACTTCAGACAGGCCTGTACATGTGCTTTCTTGAGCAGGGGGACCTTGCAGGCACTGCAGGATTTCAGTCCTTCAGGGCATAGTGTGTTATCAATTGTTTTCTTGGTGACTATGGTCCCAGCTGCCTTGAGATCATTAACAAGATCCTCCCGTTTAGTTCTGGGCTGACACCTCACCGTTCTCATGATCATTGAAACTCCACAAGGTGAGATCTTGCATGGAGCATCAGATCAAGGGAGACTGGAAGTTATTTGGTGTTTCTTCCATTTGCCAATTATCTCACCAACTGTTGTCACCTTTTCAACAAGCTGCTTGGCGATGGTCTTGTAGCCCATTCCAGCCTTGTGTAGGTCTACAATCTTGTCCCTGACATTCTTGGACAGCCCTTTGGTTTTGGCCATGGTGGAGAGTTTGGAATCTGATTGATTGATTGCTTCTGTGGACAGGTGTCTTTTATACAGTTAATGAGCTGAGATTAGGAGCGCTCCCTTTAAGAGAGTGCTCCTAATCTCAGCTCGTTACCTGTATAAAAGACACCCAGGTGCCAGAAATCTTGCTGACTGATAGGGAATCAATTACTTTTTTCCCTCACTGACCTGCAAATCAATTTATAACTTTTTGGACATGCGTTTTTCTTTTTTGTTGTTATTCTGTCTCTCGCTGTTAAAATACACCTACCATTAAAATTATAGACTGATGATTTATTTGTCAGTGGACAAACGTTCAAAATCAGCAGGTGATCAAATACTCCCCCCCCCCCACTGTATATATATATATATATATATATATATATATATATATATACAGTATATATGCACACACTAACACAGTAAATTTATAAACACACACACACACATATATGTATACACACATATATATATACTGTATACACACACAGACATACATATATATATATATATATTTATATATATATATATATATATATATACACAAACACATACAGTATGTGAATTCAAAAAAAATATATTTTTCTTAGTTTACTAAAATTGCCAAATGTTATTTTATGGTTAACTGCACTTAATGCATCTCTGAATAGTAATAAATCTGTATCACCACCTTTCCATAACATCACTATTCATAACATTAGGTTGACCCATATAGTTGCCAGCATAAGATGGTGCCGCATTAGAATATAATAACTGTCCATAAGCAAAAATAATTATATTCCAAGATCATTTTTAAAATGTTAATTAAAAATATAACCTCTGCATCATAATATTGTTCAGAGACTTTTATTTATTGTTGTATAGCTTTTATTTCTCCCTCATGTGGGTAGATGTATAAAGACTGTTTATGTCCAGTATAACTAGCAAAAATTGTTCATCCTTCAAATTTAAATTCTACAACCTATATAGGTCAAAAGTGGGCAATTTAGCTATCAATGGTGCCAAGGTTTTGTGTAACATAATATCTTAACGGGTAAATTCAGAATCATAACCCACAACTATAGGCCTCCCAGGACGTCAAATAAAATTTTTAGGCAATGTATATAGCAGCGGAGTGATGAGATGTTAAATATGTTTTCAGATCTAAATACATAATTCCACTGATCATGGTATCATCTAATACCTTCTGTATATTAGAAGTTGTTACACATGTTTTCATAAATAATAATTGTGAAAAGATTTCATCAATATAATATTTCCTATCCATTACAAAGACTGTTTCCTTTATTTGCACTTTTGATGGTAAAAGATTTTTCCTTAACCAAATCCCAGATTCCTTGTCTCGCTTCAATTGTGTGAAATCCCTTTACTTCTCTTCTCTTAAGTTTGTTTATGAGACTACAGATACCTGTATTAATCAAACCCATATATGTCTGCACATGGTGGTAGCTCATAGAGGAATGAAATAACTTTTAAATAATCCAAGTGCCTCATTCAAATGCGATTCGGCCAATAGAATAGGGCTCTATATAAGCACATAGCATATTTTTTAGAGAAGTTTTTAGTTAGTGAAGAACTTGCTTTTGGATAGAAGTTCACTAACTAAAAACTTCTGTAAAAAAATATGCTATGTGCTTATATAGAGCCCTATTCAATTGGACAAATCACATTTTTTGTTTCATATTCAAAGAACTCCCACCTTTAGCAATCCTAGACTGGTTGGTACTTCACATTTATCTGGGTTTTTATGAGTGAAGAGCTATTTTAAAGAGTGAAAACAATGATATAAATCAATGCCCAACTGTTAAGATGAGAGTCTGATGGTAGGACAAAATCTAAGTCCCTATTTAGTCAAGAAGTCTGTGAGGGAGTAAGAACAATTGAAGAAATATTAACTACCATACTTGATCAATTACCATCTCTGATAGAATCATGTGATGGTATAGAGAGTTCCCCCACCATTCTTATTCAGTCTTCAGTCACAACAACAAAGATGATTTCCTTGAAACTGCCCACTTACTGCCAGTCTTTACCTGCACATTCTGGGCAAATGTGCTGGGCTCAATGCAGCTGCCTGAGAAAGATAGGAGGTGAAAAACAGCATAGTAACAACTTAACTTTAACAAGTTAATCTTCCTTGTCATTCAATGCATTATAATTATAGAAATTCATAAGTAATGTGGAACAATTGTACAAGCTCTTCAATTCAGAGCAATTACAAATACTCTTTAGTAAAATATATATCAATTTTTTGATGAGGAATAACTTTAAAAGTGTCAGGGGACATATAACCAACATATGCTCTCTACATGTACAGAAAGGTTATGCACAATGCAGATCACACTTGAATAGTGAAAGTCCTGCTGCAATCTCACACACAGTATATATACTCATAGTAACAATGACTATATTAGAAATATCCATTCCATATGGAGTGGAAGTGGACCACGCAGGAGTTTGGGCTGCACACAAAGCAGTACTGAGAGGCACATGCATTCAAATATGTTTTCTTTAAAAAAAAAACTGAGCTAGCCCAAATTAAAGGATTAAACATTAAGATTTCAGCCCTCAAAAAAATCGTGCCTCCTCTGAGACCACCCCAGGTCCAAGTGGAAGTTCACAAACTCGAACAGGACTTGAACGAGATTCTACGGAGTAAGGTTGTAACCGTAAATATTTTACATTTGCAAAAAAAACAGACAAAATGCTTGCCAAAAAACTCAATCGACAAAGAGCAGATTAATTTATCCTCAAACTCAAAGTGGAGAACGATAAGGCTAATTATCAACCAAGTGAAATCACAGATGCTTCTGAAAAGTATTACGCCGACTTATACTCGACACCTCCCCAGTCGGGCTTGACTGGTCACATAGAAGAAATTAATAACTTTCTCTCCACCATTAATCTCCCTAAAATGAATAGCGATCAATCTGATCTCCTGAATATCCGAATATCCATGGACGAAATTAAAAAGGCCATTAAAGAAACTAAGCCGCACAAAGCCCCTGGCCCAGATGGTTTCATCAATTACTACTATAAGCAATTTATGGAAACTTTATTACCTCACCTCCAAGCCCTGTTTAAGGACTTTTTATCAGGTAAACCTATGAAAGCAACATTTCTAGAAGCCAAAGTAATTGTCCTACTTAAAGAAGGCAAATGTCCTTCTTAATGTAAGAGCTACAGATTTATTTCCTTGATTAATAGTGACGTTAAAATATATTCCAAAATTATAGCGAACAGGCTATTTCAAGTATTACCGTGGCTGATCCATCCGGACCATGTTGAGTTTATTCAGCTCTGGATAATACTAGACGAATCCTAGATCTACTAGATGTTGCATCGGTGAAAAATATTCTCATGATGTTGTACTCACTAGATGCAGAAAAGGCCTTCGATAGGATTGATTGGGCTTACATGTCTGAGAGGTTACATAAGATTGGCCTGAGTGACAGACTAGTGAAAAGAATATTAGCACTTTATTCGGCACCAAAAGCACATATTGCGTATCAGGGCTTTAAATCCCAACCTTTTAAAAGAGGCAAGAGGAATAAGACAGGGATGTCCCCTTTCCCCTCTTCTCTTCACTTTATGCATTTAACCATTAGCCATAGCCCTGAGAGAAAATCAAAACGGGAATACATATAGCAGAGAATGAATATAAACTGAGCCTTTTCGCAGACAACATCATGCTTAACATTACCGAACCACTGACAAGCCTCCCTAAACTGTTTAATACTTTTGAGCTTTTTGGCAGTATCACAGGTTTCAAAATAAACTCTAGTAAAAATGAGGCTCTAAATGTCTCTTTACCGAAGCATTTGGAATCTCTATTATCTGCAAATTTATCTTTTAAATGGGTCCAACAACATATTAAATACTTGGGAATCTTTATCCCTAGGCAATCTGGCCTAAATTATAATGCAAACTATCCTATGTTTATAAAAAGCTACTTAATGACATAAATACATGGTCCTTCCTATAAAATCTCATGGCTAGGAAAGATCCATACTATAAAACTGAATGCACTACCCAAGCTCTTGTACCTCTTTCGCACAATTCCGTCAGCGTTTAACACAAAGGACATTTTGGTTCTTCAGAGGGCAATCTCCAGCTTTGTCTGGGATCACAAAAAAACAAGAATAAATAAAACTACCATGATGGCATCCAAAAACAAGGGTGGACTAGCCCTCCCAAACTTACTAAAATACTATAAAGCTAGTAGATTGGCACAATTAACCAAGTAGTTAAGGAAGGAATATGCTTATTAGTCAGGTCCTCTGGCTTAGCCTACATCACAAATTAAATTGATCCCTCCTCTCCAGCAGTGTGGCTCAATCTATATCCTTATGGATAAAAGGGTGCCACTAGTAGAGCAAGGTTTATGGCTTACTCCCCTATGGACACCCCATAATAATCCATCAATTAAAAGACTCATTCAACTAAAATGGTGGATAGACAACAATTTTACTATAGCCGCTGACCTTTTACGGAGAACTCAGCAGTGGTCCCCCGTGACATTTAGAGACCAAAACCACCTTCCATTAAAGGAATGGCTCAATCTATCACAAGTCAATGCTAACATCTCCAGTGTACTTAATATTTATAAATCAGCTAAGAAGACCTCTTTTGAAAAATGCTGCATAGATAACTTAATTGGCTATAAAAATATTTCTATCATCAGTAATTTCATGTTAGACCCGGTCACGCAATCTAAGCTTCACCATCCGAATTCATGGAAATCTGAACTTGATGTCACGCAATGGAATGGAATAAAATACATAAACATGCAACAAGTTCCTCCCTTAACACAATACTGAGAGAAAATGCATACACAACCATTATTAGGTGGTACTTGACTCCAACCAGACTGAAGCTCTCAAATCCATTCTTGGATGGCAATTGCTTCAGAGACTGTGACTCCCAAGGTACATTAAGACATATCCTTTGGGACTGCCCTAATATTGCCCATATGTTATGGTAAACGTACAACATTTTAGAGAAGCTTTGGGGACAAAGGATCCCCCAAAAACCGTAAGAAGCGTTACTAAGTCTACCTATCAATGGTCTCTACAAAGAAGCTTAATTTTTGTCAAGTCAAATGTTTTTAGCAATCAGGACTATCATGGCTAAAACTTTGGAATTGGCTATACCAAAATATAGTGTAATCATGAAATAAATCAAATTTACGCACTCAATCAGCATTATCTCAGCCGACCTAGATACAGTAATTCCCAAAGAAAGTGTGCATCCTGTTGGGATGCCTGGGAACTACGCATTGGGTGGTAATACCTCAAAAAGGGATGTCAACACTCATACCACTTTCAGAGGTAAGTGCACACTAAACTTCGCCCCTTCCCTTCTCTCCCCCTCCCCTCCCTCTCTCTCTCTTTTGTTTTCTTTTTTTTCTGGAGTTACATGGAAATATGTTTGTTTTTTTTACTCTCCAGCTGTTACAAATGCACTGGTTATGTGTTTCTTATAATGTATATCCCAAACTGTCACTATCTTGTTTCCATTCCATATAATTTTGCACAATAAATGAGTAAAATTATTCAAGCGTGATAATCAATTGAGCTCATTATTGCTATTTTACATATTCCATTGTGAGGTCAGTGAGCAGGGGGGGAGCTACCAGTGGTGCAGGTGGTGCAATGACCTAGGGCCCTCCTCTGGGAGGGGCACTGCTGTTTTTATTTATTTGTTCTATAGTGTTAACTGCAATTTGGTCTGTGCCTGTTTAAAAAAAAAGAATCTTGCAATTCAGCAGAGTTCCTGCATTACACATATATTCATCCCTCCTACTTCTCTGCCCTCAATCTTACCAAACAACACTACTTTCAATAACACCTTTGTCCTTAACCCCAAATATCTGTTCACTACATTTATCATTCTTCTCTGCCAACCCCCAACTCCTACTCCTTCCTGTCTCACAGTAGAAGACTTTTGCCAGCAACTTTAAAAAGAAAATCGATAATATCCAAAAGGAACTTTCCTCTCGACATTGCTCACACCCTCCTCTTAACAAAAATCTTTGTTTAGATGACTTGTGCCCAGGCCCGGATTTACCATTAGGCACAATAGACAAGTGTCTAGTGAGAATGTGAATAAGAAGGTAGTCAACTGTACCAAAAGCAACCAAGAGGAGAATTAGTAGAGATAAATTACCATTTGACTTGGCTGTAAGCAGATCATTATTGACTACTTTTGTGAGAACTGTCTCTGTGGAGTGTTGGGGTTGCGAAGAGAATTGTAGCAAAGGAATTGGGTTAAGTGATTGTAGAAGAGCCACTCAAGTAGTTTTGAAGCCAAGGAAATTAGAGGGATAGGGTGATAGCTGGATGCATAAGCTGGGTTTCTTGATGATGGGTGTAATTAATGCATGTTTTAAAAATGCTGGGAACTTGACAGTGTTTAGGGAGACGTTGCATAAATGTGGGCAAAATGAAAGGTCTGAAGTTGACAGAAGACCAGAGACTTCATTCTCAGTTACAGGGTCAAAAGAGCCAATTGTAGACATCTCCATGTGTTGGAGTTCTTAGAGGCAATTCATATAGTGAGGGGTAAAGGTCAGGAGGAAGTTGCTAATAAGCAGTGGTAATGGGTAATCAAAATAAGTAGAACAGAAATTGAAGATGAACAAGTAAACTGAGTATAGATACACAGAGATCATTTCTAGATTCTGTAAATTCATGGGAATCATATTTTATGATCAGCTTCTAAATTTATTCTGGGTCCAAATTTTTGGATGTTTTTGTCCTACCTCTGCTGGCATGTGATATGTTGAAGAAAATTGGATATTTTCAAGACATTACAATGATGAGTTGTCTAATGGCAGATATCACAAGGCTGAGCTGGATCCTCCGGGTAACAAACAACTTGTTACATCAGAAATGTGTCATAATAGATGATGTCACTGAGCCCAGGCATTATATAAGGAGCTGTTTTAGGAGGCAAAGCCATTCACATCATAAAGATCAAAATATGAACAGCTAAATAACAATGTACTTGTGTCCTAAACAAAATATAGAAAACCTTAAAGGAGGAAAAGCTACCTTGCACATGGAGACTGAGAGATTGCTTAGATAAAGGTAAGTCTTAATAACTGGGGGATTATACCAACTGAAATAATATAAGTGACACTTTCATTTTGGAAGAAGCATAACAAATGTGTACTCTGATGTTCCTTCTTGAAAAGTACTATTACTGTATGTTTAAATTGGTATAGTTATGAGTCCCTGTATTTACTGTACCCCTCGCGTTTATGGTAGCACAGTATCAAAAATCCAATAAATAATGCTTAATTTCACCTTTGAGTAAATAGGACTATGAGTATAGAATTTGCTTTAGTTTATTTATGTGTGTGTAAAGACTTCACTGTAGGTATATAAAAGGGCCAGACCTCCCCTCCCCAATGACTGGTATAGTAGGGATGCACTTAGCTTTATAGCAGCCCTGCAATACAGTGCCTTGCAAAAGTATTCAACCCCCTTGACTTTTTACCTGTTTTGTTACATTACAGCCTTAAATTCAAGGTTTTGTTAATCTGAGTTATATGTGATGGATCAAAACACAATAGTCTAAGTTGGTGAAGTGAAATGAAAAAAATATATACATAAAACTATTTTTTTAGAAATAGAAAACTGAAAATTGGCATGTGCAAATGCATTCACCCCCTTTGTTATGAAGCCCATAAAAAGCTCTGGTGCAACCAATTACCTTCAGAAGTCACATAATTAGTGAAATGATGTCCACTTGTGTGCAATCTACGTGTCACATGATCTGTCATTACATATACACACCTTTTTTGAAAGGCCCCAGAGGCTGCAACACCTAAGCAAGATGCACACTAACCAAACACTGCCATGAAGACCAAGGAACTCTCCAAACAAGTAAGGGACAACGTTGTTGAGAAGTACAAGTCAGGGTTAGGTTATAAAAAAAATATCTAAATCTTTGATGATCCCCAGGAGCACAGTCAAATCTATCATAACCAAATGGAAAGAACATGGCACAAGAGCAAACCTGCCAAGAGATGCTGCTCACCAAAACTCACAGACCGGGCAAGGAGGGCATTAATCAGAGAGGCAGCACAGAGACCTAAGGTAACCCTGGAGGAGCTGCAGACTTCCACAGCAGAGACTGGAGTATCTGTACATAGGACGACAATAAGCCGTACCCTCCATAGAGTTGGGCTTTATGGCACAGTGTCCAGAAAAAGCATGTGGGAGACTCCCAAAATGTATGGAGGAAGGCGCTCTGGTCTAAAATTGAACTTTTCTGCCATCAAAGACAACACTATGTCTGGCACAAACCCAACACATCACCCGAAGAACACCATCCCCACAGTGAAACATGGTGGTGCAGCATCATGCTATGTGGATGTTTTTCAGCAGCCGGGACTGGGAAATTGGTCAGAGTTGAGGGAAAGATGGATGGTGCTAAATACAGGGATATTCTTGAGCACAACCTGTACCACTCTGTGCGTGATGTGAGGCTAGTATGGAGGTTCACCTTCCAGCAGGACAATGACCCCAAACACACTGCTAAAGCAACACTTGAGTGGTTTAAGGGGAAACATGTAAATGTGTTGGAATGGCCTAGTCACAGCTCAGACCTCAATCCAATAGAAAACCTGTGGTCAGACTTAAAGATTGCTGTTTAGAAGCACAAAGCATCCAACCTGAAGGAGCTGGAGCAGTTTTGCAAGGAGGAATGGGCAAAAATCCCAGTGGTAAGGTGTGGCAAGCTCATAGACACTTATCCAAAGTGACTTGAAGCTGTGATTGTCGCAAAAGGTGGCTCTACAAAGTATTGACTTTAGGGGGTTGAATAGTTATGAACATTGACTTTTTCTGTTATTTTGTCCTATTTGTTGTTTGCTTCACAATAAAAAAAAAACATCTTCAAGGTTGTGGGCATGTTCTGTAAATAAAATGATGCAAATCCTCAAACAATCCATGTTAATTCCAGGTTGTGAGGCAAAAAAAACCCGAAAAATGCCAAGGGGTTGAATACTTTTGCAAAGCACTGTATGTATATTTCAGAATTATCCCCATTAAAGGGGAAGTGTTGTCACACTAATGAGTGTGTGTGTATTGCTATTTTTTCAGTATATACAGTATAATCTTGTGTGAGGACTGTTGTCTTCATGAATATTAGAGTTGTGTCGCAAACTTCCCTGGGAAACAAAGCACCAGGGACAGTTACAAATATATGGTTACCAATATATGACATCACAAAGCTCAGATGTAGGGACAGAAGATCTACAAGTCAATATGTCTAATGTACAAAAACTTTTAAACAGACATTGTAGCTCTATATTTATATTATACGTTTGAAGTAATTGACTTTGGTAATGCACAAAAATGCATTTATTATTCATATGTAATTTTTTCCCCCCGGGTCAGCCATTGACTTAGTTGTGTATCTGCTTTATCAATAGAAAGGGGCTTTGTTGACTTAGATTTCCAATACCGAAAAAGCTTACACCAAGAATTAACCCATTTTTCTTTTCATTCAAGCTTTCTTCTAAGATTTAGAAATAGTTAAACAGAAAACAACGTTGGCTCCCACTACAGTACACACAGTACAATTTAAAGTCTATTTATCAACAGCCTTATTGAATTGCATTTCGGCCAATTGAATAGGGCTCTATATAAGCACAGAGCATATTTTTTTACAGAAATGTTTAGTTAGTGAAGACCTTGCTTTTGTATAGAAGTTCACTTACTAAAAACTTCTGTAAAAAAAATACTGTATGCTCTGTGCTTATATGCAGCGCTATTCGATTGGCCAAATCGCCCTTTTTGTAAGGCTGCAAGTGTATATCTTAACCATAGAATATTGTAAATATGAGATCTAAGCGTTTGTAGATTCTAATGTTTTTTAAAACCCAGAACTCCAGTAGTGACAGTGACGTATTTGGATACTATATTAGGGAATCAGCTGGAAAATATAAGATCCTAATTCCGGTGTCTCCTTGACAGATCAGACACACCCTTTTCTTCAGGAACATGACAAACATGCTCAAACGTTATGTTATAAAACTCCAATGTTCTTTAACTTTATTTTTTCTTCTCTTCAGAAAGGCAAGAAATATAACCTCCAAATGATATGACTGAAATGATAACAGCAAAATATTTGAGAACATTTGGAGATATCCGCAAGTTCTTCTCCCTCATCCTCTTGTCGCTTCCCCATCTCCTTTACACTGTAAGCTCTCGGGAGCGGGGTTGTCAATTCCTCATGTGTCTGAATGTCTGTCTTGTCCTTTGTTGCGCAGAGTCCTCCTTGTAATTAGTTATTAGTCTCATGTGTTTACCACTTTCAATTTTCTACATTTGCATTGAACACTGGAAAATATTAAATCTTTACAGTGTCACCCAATTTATAAATATAAATAAGGAATAATGACATCTGTAAGAAGATACCGTGAGCTAAGTATATAAACTTTCTTCAATATATTTATGTGTGAGTACAGACTTTTCTTCAGTGTATGACCAGACCTGTTCCTTTAGTTGGCATGTGTGTAATTGCATATGCGTAAATAAGTGAGAGATGCCTTAGTGAATATCAGAGTTTTTTTGCCAACTTCCCCAGGAAATAAATAACCAACCCTGGACACCATCCCGCAGCCTCTTGTATACCTTGGTATGGATATAAAAGTATCATGTGTTACAATGGATGACATCACAAATCACAACCTTTAATTCATTACCTATCATTTGTAATTCTTGTTTACTGGGGGCAGCACAGTCTCTTGTATACCTTGGTGTATATGGATATAAACATATCATATGTCACAATGGATGACATCACAGCCTTTTTATTCATTACCTATGATATATAATTATTATTTACTTTCAGCAGTCATCTTGTTTGTGTAACTGCTTTCTAAGCAGGGAGGGACTTCGTAGACTAATTTCCATTAGCCCTGCTATAAGCACTTACACTATGGTTAATTTTAAGTTTTTTTTCTGCATTCAATGTTTTGCCAGTTGAAGAAACAGGTAAACAAACATAGCGACTTTTACTATAGTATTCTAGTAATGCATACGATATATAAAGGCTAATTTTTTTACTTTCTAAAACATTTTGTCTGATCATACACACAACACACTCTTCTCCTTCTGTAACATAACAATGTAATGTTATAAAACTACACTGGGAAATTGCCTGTCAAAAATGACGGGAATAAAATTGTAAGGCTGACAATGCTGGTTGGCAAACAATGTGAGGCTTTTGGTTTTTGTTGGTTTTATTTTCAAAGTCCCATGTGCCTGGGGTTGTGTAAGTGGTACTGTTTGCGACGTTGTGTATTTTCTAAGTTCTGCATGCCTGGCGTTGGTGAGCCTCGTTGTCATCCTGTTTCAGAATTTTTATGTTTTTCGTCCGCCATTTTTTCCCTTGCTTAGCCGATTTTTGAGCGGTGGAAAACAGCAAATATGGCTCCAATTCTTTGACAACTAAGCTACCTGGCTCTCCCCCTGTGCTGTGTGTGAGTGTGTTATTATTTTTTTATAATTAATTTGGTGATTTTTGAGTGTTTTCTAGTTACGCGTTTGAACATTGCAAGGCTCGCAGTGCAACGAGTGCCTTTGGCGCTCATTGCAATCTAAGATTCGCGTGCCTCAACTGATTGCTTCGCGAGTGCAATGTGTGTCTGCTGAATGTTTGCGTGTTACGCGCTGAATGCCATTTGTTTTATTTTCAAAGTCCCGCGTGCCTAGCATTGTTCTTGTGTGTTACTATATTTGCCGTCGTGTCCCGCTTGCCTGGCATTGGCGAGCCTCGTTTTCATCCTGTTTCAGATTTTTTACATTTTTGGTTGGCCATTTTCTTTTCTCGCTTAGCCGATTTTCGATTGACGAAAAACGGCAAATATGGCTCAAAATCGCTTGCAACCTCACTCCCAGGCATCATGGTGCTCCCCCTGTGCTGTGTGTGAGCGTGTGTTTTTTTACCTAATTTATTATTTTGCTTGTTTTTCGGGTTTTTCGAGTTACGCGCTGGCAGCGGCAAAGTGCTAAGTGCTGCATCTGCTCGCCTCTCTTTGCAAGGCTCGCAAAGTGTAACCAACATCGTAAGCGTTCCCAACACTGACAACTATATATGTGATATATATGATCACTGTAATGTATGATCATTGAGAGATTAGAGACTCTGTGTAACGGAACCCATCACTGTTTTACCCTGTTTATGGTTATTTAATTCTTGGTTAAAATATGATCCTAGTAATATACTGTAGGTATGTTGGTTTATGCTCTGCAGAATATTGGCCCCAGGCTGGTGCAGACCTTGGCAGGAGAGATAATCCTGTTACAGATAAGGACGTTTATTCATTCTCAAACATAAGAACAGAGACAGCTGATTTAATTATTGTCTGATTGTATCAAGGAGCCTCAGGGAGGGGTGACCACACCTATTGTTCTCTTTATGTGTATTGTGTGACCAACTATGGGGGATGTGGATTGCCTGTGGGAAGAGATGAGTATAAATATTTCTGCACATAACAAAATAAAGTCAGTTCTGCTCCTGAAACTGTGTGTCGTCCAGTTATTGGGATTGCGGGTGGGATATTGCTATTATTTTACCTGTTGGAAACTTTGCCTGTGGATTTACCATTTACTTGTTCCTGAGCCTCACTGGGATTATAAGCGGAGATACCCTGGGGAATATTGCCTCTCCGCTACACTCTGCATAAATGATTGTAATTCAACTGTCCAAATAAAAAACACATATTGTACTGGATGACTCTGCATTATGTCACTGTAATTCAACTGCCCAAGTAAAAACCCATACTGTTCCGAAAGAAGAACACAGCCCCACAAAAAAAACAGAAAAAACAAAAGAGCATCAAATATTGGAAGACCCTACTGGACACACAGCCCCCTCTTCCAGTGTGTCCTGCATGCTAACTGGATCATATCATAGTCCATCAGACTCTCTCACCCTCTTGTGTCACTTCTGCATCTCCTTTACACTGTAAGCTCTGGAGAGCAGGGTCGTCAATTCATCATGTGTCAGCATGTATGTCTTGTCCTTTGTCACACGTGGTACCCCTTGTAAATAGTTATGTTTGTCTTGTGTTTATCCCAACATCTGCAAAGCACACTGTGGAAAACATTAGTCTCATTAAGACGGTCTCATTTACTATTGGTTGTCTCTAAATCAGTAGATAAGGCCTTGCTTAACTGATCGTGATTACGCTGAGAAATGCTACTTATGATTGCATGATTTATAGGCCTCCCAGGACGTCAAATAAAATTTTTAGGCAATGTATATAGCAGCGGAGTGATGAGATGTTAAATATGTTTTCAGATCTAAATACATAATTCCACTGATCATGGTATCATCTAATACCTTCTGTATATTAGAAGTTGTTACACATGTTTTCATAAATAATAATTGTGAAAAGATTTCATCAATATAATATTTCCTATCCATTACAAAGACTGTTTCCTTTATTTGCACTTTTGATGGTAAAAGATTTTTCCTTAACCAAATCCCAGATTCCTTGTCTCGCTTCAATTGTGTGAAATCCCTTTACTTCTCTTCTCTTAAGTTTGTTTATGAGACTACAGATACCTGTATTAATCAAACCCATATATGTCTGCACATGGTGGTAGCTCATAGAGGAATGAAATAACTTTTAAATAATCCAAGTGCCTCATTCAAATGCGATTCGGCCAATAGAATAGGGCTCTATATAAGCACATAGCATATTTTTTAGAGAAGTTTTTAGTTAGTGAAGAACTTGCTTTTGGATAGAAGTTCACTAACTAAAAACTTCTGTAAAAAAATATGCTATGTGCTTATATAGAGCCCTATTCAATTGGACAAATCACATTTTTTGTTTCATATTCAAAGAACTCCCACCTTTAGCAATCCTAGACTGGTTGGTACTTCACATTTATCTGGGTTTTTATGAGTGAAGAGCTATTTTAAAGAGTGAAAACAATGATATAAATCAATGCCCAACTGTTAAGATGAGAGTCTGATGGTAGGACAAAATCTAAGTCCCTATTTAGTCAAGAAGTCTGTGAGGGAGTAAGAACAATTGAAGAAATATTAACTACCATACTTGATCAATTACCATCTCTGATAGAATCATGTGATGGTATAGAGAGTTCCCCCACCATTCTTATTCAGTCTTCAGTCACAACAACAAAGATGATTTCCTTGAAACTGCCCACTTACTGCCAGTCTTTACCTGCACATTCTGGGCAAATGTGCTGGGCTCAATGCAGCTGCCTGAGAAAGATAGGAGGTGAAAAACAGCATAGTAACAACTTAACTTTAACAAGTTAATCTTCCTTGTCATTCAATGCATTATAATTATAGAAATTCATAAGTAATGTGGAACAATTGTACAAGCTCTTCAATTCAGAGCAATTACAAATACTCTTTAGTAAAATATATATCAATTTTTTGATGAGGAATAACTTTAAAAGTGTCAGGGGACATATAACCAACATAAGCTCTCTACATGTACAGAAAGGTTATGCACAATGCAGATCACACTTGAATAGTGAAAGTCCTGCTGCAATCTCACACACAGTATATATACTCATAGTAACAATGACTATATTAGAAATATCCATTCCATATGGAGTGGAAGTGGACCACGCAGGAGTTTGGGCTGCACACAAAGCAGTACTGAGAGGCACATGCATTCAAATATGTTTTCTTTAAAAAAAAACTGAGCTAGCCCAAATTAAAGGATTAAACATTAAGATTTCAGCCCTCAAAAAAATCGTGCCTCCTCTGAGACCACCCCGGGTCCAAGTGGAAGTTCACAAACTCGAACAGGACTTGAACGAGATTCTACGGAGTAAGGTTGTAACCGTAAATATTTAACATTTGCAAAAAAAACAGACAAAATGCTTGCCAAAAAACTCAATCGACAAAGAGCAGATTAATTTATCCTCAAACTCAAAGTGGAGAACGATAAGGCTAATTATCAACCAAGTGAAATCACAGATGCTTCTGAAAAGTATTACGCCGACTTATACTCGACACCTCCCCAGTCGGGCTTGACTGGTCACATAGAAGAAATTAATAACTTTCTCTCCACCATTAATCTCCCTAAAATGAATAGCGATCAATCTGATCTCCTGAATATCCGAATATCCATGGACGAAATTAAAAAGGCCATTAAAGAAACTAAGCCGCACAAAGCCCCTGGCCCAGATGGTTTCATCAATTACTACTATAAGCAATTTATGGAAACTTTATTACCTCACCTCCAAGCCCTGTTTAAGGACTTTTTATCAGGTAAACCTATGAAAGCAACATTTCTAGAAGCCAAAGTAATTGTCCTACTTAAAGAAGGCAAATGTCCTTCTTAATGTAAGAGCTACAGACCTATTTCCTTGATTAATAGTGACGTTAAAATATATTCCAAAATTATAGCGAACAGGCTATTTCAAGTATTACCGTGGCTGATCCATCCGGACCATGTTGAGTTTATTCAGCTCTGGATAATACTAGACGAATCCTAGATCTACTAGATGTTGCATCGGTGAAAAATATTCTCATGATGTTGTACTCACTAGATGCAGAAAAGGCCTTCGATAGGATTGATTGGGCTTACATGTCTGAGAGGTTACATAAGATTGGCCTGAGTGACAGACTAGTGAAAAGAATATTAGCACTTTATTCGGCACCAAAAGCACATATTGCGTATCAGGGCTTTAAATCCCAACCTTTTAAAAGAGGCAAGAGGAATAAGACAGGGATGTCCCCTTTCCCCTCTTCTCTTCACTTTATGCATTTAACCATTAGCCATAGCCCTGAGAGAAAATCAAAACGGGAATACATATAGCAGAGAATGAATATAAACTGAGCCTTTTCGCAGACAACATCATGCTTAACATTACCGAACCACTGACAAGCCTCCCTAAACTGTTTAATACTTTTGAGCTTTTTGGCAGTATCACAGGTTTCAAAATAAACTCTAGTAAAAATGAGGCTCTAAATGTCTCTTTACCGAAGCATTTGGAATCTCTATTATCTGCAAATTTATCTTTTAAATGGGTCCAACAACATATTAAATACTTGGGAATCTTTATCCCTAGGCAATCTGGCCTAAATTATAATGCAAACTATCCTATGTTTATAAAAAGCTACTTAATGACATAAATACATGGTCCTTCCTATAAAATCTCATGGCTAGGAAAGATCCATACTATAAAACTGAATGCACTACCCAAGCTCTTGTACCTCTTTCGCACAATTCCGTCAGCGTTTAACACAAAGGACATTTTGGTTCTTCAGAGGGCAATCTCCAGCTTTGTCTGGGATCACAAAAAAACAAGAATAAATAAAACTACCATGATGGCATCCAAAAACAAGGGTGGACTAGCCCTCCCAAACTTACTAAAATACTATAAAGCTAGTAGATTGGCACAATTAACCAAGTAGTTAAGGAAGGAATATGCTTATTAGTCAGGTCCTCTGGCTTAGCCTACATCACAAATTAAATTGATCCCTCCTCTCCAGCAGTGTGGCTCAATCTATATCCTTATGGATAAAAGGGTGCCACTAGTAGAGCAAGGTTTATGGCTTACTCCCCTATGGACACCCCATAATAATCCATCAATTAAAAGACTCATTCAACTAAAATGGTGGATAGACAACAATTTTACTATAGCCGCTGACCTTTTACGGAGAACTCAGCAGTGGTCCCCCGTGACATTTAGAGACCAAAACCACCTTCCATTAAAGGAATGGCTCAATCTATCACAAGTCAATGCTAACATCTCCAGTGTACTTAATATTTATAAATCAGCTAAGAAGACCTCTTTTGAAAAATGCTGCATAGATAACTTAATTGGCTATAAAAATATTTCTATCATCAGTAATTTCATGTTAGACCCGGTCACGCAATCTAAGCTTCACCATCCGAATTCATGGAAATCTGAACTTGATGTCACGCAATGGAATGGAATAAAATACATAAACATGCAACAAGTTCCTCCCTTAACACAATACTGAGAGAAAATGCATACACAACCATTATTAGGTGGTACTTGACTCCAACCAGACTGAAGCTCTCAAATCCATTCTTGGATGGCAATTGCTTCAGAGACTGTGACTCCCAAGGTACATTAAGACATATCCTTTGGGACTGCCCTAATATTGCCCATATGTTATGGTAAACGTACAACATTTTAGAGAAGCTTTGGGGACAAAGGATCCCCCAAAAACCGTAAGAAGCGTTACTAAGTCTACCTATCAATGGTCTCTACAAAGAAGCTTAATTTTTGTCAAGTCAAATGTTTTTAGCAATCAGGACTATCATGGCTAAAACTTTGGAATTGGCTATACCAAAATATAGTGTAATCATGAAATAAATCAAATTTACGCACTCAATCAGCATTATCTCAGCCGACCTAGATACAGTAATTCCCAAAGAAAGTGTGCATCCTGTTGGGATGCCTGGGAACTACGCATTGGGTGGTAATACCTCAAAAAGGGATGTCAACACTCATACCACTTTCAGAGGTAAGTGCACACTAAACTTCGCCCCTTCCCTTCTCTCCCCCTCCCCTCCCTCTCTCTCTCTTTTGTTTTCTTTTTTTTCTGGAGTTACATGGAAATATGTTTGTTTTTTTTACTCTCCAGCTGTTACAAATGCACTGGTTATGTGTTTCTTATAATGTATATCCCAAACTGTCACTATCTTGTTTCCATTCCATATAATTTTGCACAATAAATGAGTAAAATTATTCAAGCGTGATAATCAATTGAGCTCATTATTGCTATTTTACATATTCCATTGTGAGGTCAGTGAGCAGGGGGGGAGCTACCAGTGGTGCAGGTGGTGCAATGACCTAGGGCCCTCCTCTGGGAGGGGCACTGCTGTTTTTATTTATTTGTTCTATAGTGTTAACTGCAATTTGGTCTGTGCCTGTTTAAAAAAAAAGAATCTTGCAATTCAGCAGAGTTCCTGCATTACACATATATTCATCCCTCCTACTTCTCTGCCCTCAATCTTACCAAACAACACTACTTTCAATAACACCTTTGTCCTTAACCCCAAATATCTGTTCACTACATTTATCATTCTTCTCTGCCAACCCCCAACTCCTACTCCTTCCTGTCTCACAGTAGAAGACTTTTGCCAGCAACTTTAAAAAGAAAATCGATAATATCCAAAAGGAACTTTCCTCTCGACATTGCTCACACCCTCCTCTTAACAAAAATCTTTGTTTAGATGACTTGTGCCCAGGCCCGGATTTACCATTAGGCACAATAGACAAGTGTCTAGTGAGAATGTGAATAAGAAGGTAGTCAACTGTACCAAAAGCAACCAAGAGGAGAATTAGTAGAGATAAATTACCATTTGACTTGGCTGTAAGCAGATCATTATTGACTACTTTTGTGAGAACTGTCTCTGTGGAGTGTTGGGGTTGCGAAGAGAATTGTAGCAAAGGAATTGGGTTAAGTGATTGTAGAAGAGCCACTCAAGTAGTTTTGAAGCCAAGGAAATTAGAGGGATAGGGTGATAGCTGGATGCATAAGCTGGGTTTCTTGATGATGGGTGTAATTAATGCATGTTTTAAAAATGCTGGGAACTTGACAGTGTTTAGGGAGACGTTGCATAAATGTGAGCAAAATGAAAGGTCTGAAGTTGACAGAAGACCAGAGACTTCATTCTCAGTTACAGGGTCAAAAGAGCCAATTGTAGACATCTCCATGTGTTGGAGTTCTTAGAGGCAATTCATATAGTGAGGGGTAAAGGTCAGGAGGAAGTTGCTAATAAGCAGTGGTAATGGGTAATCAAAATAAGTAGAACAGAAATTGAAGATGAACAAGTAAACTGAGTATAGATACACAGAGATCATTTCTAGATTCTGTAAATTCATGGGAATCATATTTTATGATCAGCTTCTAAATTTATTCTGGGTCCAAATTTTTGGATGTTTTTGTCCTACCTCTGCTGGCATGTGATATGTTGAAGAAAATTGGATATTTTCAAGACATTACAATGATGAGTTGTCTAATGGCAGATATCACAAGGCTGAGCTGGATCCTCCGGGTAACAAACAACTTGTTACATCAGAAATGTGTCATAATAGATGATGTCACTGAGCCCAGGCATTATATAAGGAGCTGTTTTAGGAGGCAAAGCCATTCACATCATAAAGATCAAAATATGAACAGCTAAATAACAATGTACTTGTGTCCTAAACAAAATATAGAAAACCTTAAAGGAGGAAAAGCTACCTTGCACATGGAGACTGAGAGATTGCTTAGATAAAGGTAAGTCTTAATAACTGGGGGATTATACCAACTGAAATAATATAAGTGACACTTTCATTTTGGAAGAAGCATAACAAATGTGTACTCTGATGTTCCTTCTTGAAAAGTACTATTACTGTATGTTTAAATTGGTATAGTTATGAGTCCCTGTATTTACTGTACCCCTCGCGTTTATGGTAGCACAGTATCAAAAATCCAATAAATAATGCTTAATTTCACCTTTGAGTAAATAGGACTATGAGTATAGAATTTGCTTTAGTTTATTTATGTGTGTGTAAAGACTTCACTGTAGGTATATAAAAGGGCCAGACCTCCCCTCCCCAATGACTGGTATAGTAGTGATGCACTTAGCTTTATAGCAGCCCTGCAATACAGTGCCTTGCAAAAGTATTCAACCCCCTTGACTTTTTACCTGTTTTGTTACATTACAGCCTTAAATTCAAGGTTTTGTTAATCTGAGTTATATGTGATGGATCAAAACACAATAGTCTAAGTTGGTGAAGTGAAATGAAAAAAATATATACATAAAACTATTTTTTTAGAAATAGAAAACAGAAAATTGGCATGTGCAAATGCATTCACCCCCTTTGTTATGAAGCCCATAAAAAGCTCTGGTGCAACCAATTACCTTCAGAAGTCACATAATTAGTGAAATGATGTCCACTTGTGTGCAATCTACGTGTCACATGATCTGTCATTACATATACACTCCTTTTTTGAAAGGCCCCAGAGGCTGCAACACCTAAGCAAGATGCACACTAACCAAACACTGCCATGAAGACCAAGGAACTCTCCAAACAAGTAAGGGACAACGTTGTTGAGAAGTACAAGTCAGGGTTAGGTTATAAAAAAAATATCTAAATCTTTGATGATCCCCAGGAGCACAGTCAAATCTATCATAACCAAATGGAAAGAACATGGCACAAGAGCAAACCTGCCAAGAGATGCTGCTCACCAAAACTCACAGACCGGGCAAGGAGGGCATTAATCAGAGAGGCAGCACAGAGACCTAAGGTAACCCTGGAGGAGCTGCAGACTTCCACAGCAGAGACTGGAGTATCTGTACATAGGACGACAATAAGCCGTACCCTCCATAGAGTTGGGCTTTATGGCACAGTGTCCAGAAAAAGCATGTGGGAGACTCCCAAAATGTATGGAGGAAGGCGCTCTGGTCTAAAATTGAACTTTTCTGCCATCAAAGACAACACTATGTCTGGCACAAACCCAACACATCACATCACCCAAAGAACACCATCCCCACAGTGAAACATGGTGGTGCAGCATCATGCTATGTGGATGTTTTTCAGCAGCCGGGACTGGGAAATTGGTCAGAGTTGAGGGAAAGATGGATGGTGCTAAATACAGGGATATTCTTGAGCACAACCTGTACCACTCTGTGCGTGATGTGAGGCTAGTATGGAGGTTCACCTTCCAGCAGGACAATGACCCCAAACACACTGCTAAAGCAACACTTGAGTGGTTTAAGGGGAAACATGTAAATGTGTTGGAATGGCCTAGTCACAGCTCAGACCTCAATCCAATAGAAAACCTGTGGTCAGACTTAAAGATTGCTGTTTAGAAGCACAAAGCATCCAACCTGAAGGAGCTGGAGCAGTTTTGCAAGGAGGAATGGGCAAAAATCCCAGTGGTAAGGTGTGGCAAGCTCATAGACACTTATCCAAAGTGACTTGAAGCTGTGATTGTCGCAAAAGGTGGCTCTACAAAGTATTGACTTTAGGGGGTTGAATAGTTATGAACATTGACTTTTTCTGTTATTTTGTCCTATTTGTTGTTTGCTTCACAATAAAAAAAAAAACATCTTCAAGGTTGTGGGCATGTTCTGTAAATAAAATGATGCAAATCCTCAAACAATCCATGTTAATTCCAGGTTGTGAGGCAAAAAAAAACCGAAAAATGCCAAGGGGTTGAATACTTTTGCAAAGCACTGTATGTATATTTCAGAATTATCCCCATTAAAGGGGAAGTGTTGTCACACTAATGAGTGTGTGTGTATTGCTATTTTTTCAGTATATACAGTATAATCTTGTGTGAGGACTGTTGTCTTCATGAATATTAGAGTTGTGTCGCAAACTTCCCTGGGAAACAAAGCACCAGGGACAGTTACAAATATATGGTTACCAATATATGACATCACAAAGCTCAGATGTAGGGACAGAAGATCTACAAGTCAATATGTCTAATGTACAAAAACTTTTAAACAGACATTGTAGCTCTATATTTATATTATACGTTTGAAGTAATTGACTTTGGTAATGCACAAAAATGCATTTATTATTCATATGTAATTTTTTCCCTCCGGGTCAGCCATTGACTTAGTTGTGTATCTGCTTTATCAATAGAAAGGGGCTTTGTTGACTTAGATTTCCAATACCGAAAAAGCTTACACCAAGAATTAACCCATTTTTCTTTTCATTCAAGCTTTCTTCTAAGATTTAGAAATAGTTAAACAGAAAACAACGTTGGCTCCCACTACAGTACACACAGTACAATTTAAAGTCTATTTATCAACAGCCTTATTGAATTGCATTTCGGCCAATTGAATAGGGCTCTATATAAGCACAGAGCATATTTTTTTACAGAAATGTTTAGTTAGTGAAGACCTTGCTTTTGTATAGAAGTTCACTTACTAAAAACTTCTGTAAAAAAAATACTGTATGCTCTGTGCTTATATGGAGCGCTATTCGATTGGCCAAATCGCCCTTTTTGTAAGGCTGCAAGTGTATATCTTAACCATAGAATATTGTAAATATGAGATCTAAGCGTTTGTAGATTCTAATGTTTTTTAAAACCCAGAACTCCAGTAGTGACAGTGACGTATTTGGATACTATATTAGGGAATCAGCTGGAAAATATAAGATCCTAATTCCGGTGTCTCCTTGACAGATCAGACACACCCTTTTCTTCAGGAACATGACAAACATGCTCAAACGTTATGTTATAAAACTCCAATGTTCTTTAACTTTATTTTTTCTTCTCTTCAGAAAGGCAAGAAATATAACCTCCAAATGATATGACTGAAATGATAACAGCAAAATATTTGAGAACATTTGGAGATATCCGCAAGTTCTTCTCCCTCATCCTCTTGTCGCTTCCCCATCTCCTTTACACTGTAAGCTCTCGGGAGCGGGGTTGTCAATTCCTCATGTGTCTGAATGTCTGTCTTGTCCTTTGTTGCGCAGAGTCCTCCTTGTAATTAGTTATTAGTCTCATGTGTTTACCACTTACAATTTTCTACATTTGCATTGAACACTGGAAAATATTAAATCTTTACAGTGTCACCCAATTTATAAATATAAATAAGGAATAATGACATCTGTAAGAAGATACCGTGAGCTAAGTATATAAACTTTCTTCAATATATTTATGTGTGAGTACAGACTTTTCTTCAGTGTATGACCAGACCTGTTCCTTTAGTTGGCATGTGTGTAATTGCATATGCGTAAATAAGTGAGAGATGCCTTAGTGAATATCAGAGTTGTTTTGCCAACTTCCCCAGGAAATAAATAACCAACCCTGGACACCATCCCGCAGTCTCTTGTATACCTTGGTATGGATATAAAAGTATCATGTGTTACAATGGATGACATCACAAATCACAACCTTTAATTCATTACCTATCATTTGTAATTCTTGTTTACTGGGGGCAGTACAGTCTCTTGTATACCTTGGTGTATATGGATATAAACATATCATATGTCACAATGGATGACATCACAGCCTTTTTATTCATTACCTATGATATATAATTATTATTTACTTTCAGCAGTCATCTTGTTTGTGTAACTGCTTTCTAAGCAGGGAGGGACTTCGTAGACTAATTTCCATTAGCCCTGCTATAAGCACTTACACTATGGTTAATTTTAAGTTTTTTTTCTGCATTCAATGTTTTGCCAGTTGAAGAAACAGGTAAACAAACATAGCGACTTTTACTATAGTATTCTAGTAATGCATACGATATATAAAGGCTAATTTTTTTACTTTCTAAAACATTTTGTCTGATCATACACACAACACACTCTTCTCCTTCTGTAACATAACAATGTAATGTTATAAAACTACACTGGGAAATTGCCTGTCAAAAATGACGGGAATAAAATTGTAAGGCTGACAATGCTGGTTGGCAAACAATGTAAGGCTTTTGGTTTTTGTTGGTTTTATTTTCAAAGTCCCAGGTGCCTGGGGTTGTGTAAGTGGTACTGTTTGCGACGTTGTGTATTTTCTAAGTTCTGCATGCCTGGCGTTGGTGAGCCTCGTTGTCATCCTGTTTCAGAATTTTTATGTTTTTCGTCCGCCATTTTTTCCCTTGCTTAGCCGATTTTTGAGCGGTGGAAAACAGCAAATATGGCTCCAATTCTTTGACAACTAAGCTACCTGGCTCTCCCCCTGTGCTGTGTGTGAGTGTGTTATTATTTTTTTATAATTAATTTGGTGATTTTTGAGTGTTTTCTAGTTACGCGTTTGAACATTGCAAGGCTCGCAGTGCAATGAGTGCCTTTGGCGCTCATTGCAATCTAAGATTCGCGTGCCTCAACTGATTGCTTCGCGAGTGCAATGTGTGTCTGCTGAATGTTTGCGTGTTACGCGCTGAATGCCATTTGTTTTATTTTCAAAGTCCCGCGTGCCTAGCATTGTTCTTGTGTGTTACTGTATTTGCCGTCGTGTCCCGCTTGCCTGGCATTGGCGAGCCTCGTTTTCATCCTGTTTCAGATTTTTTACATTTTTGGTTGGCCATTTTCTTTCCTCGCTTAGCCGATTTTCGATTGACGAAAAACGGCAAATATGGCTCAAAATCGCTTGCAACCTCACTCCCAGGCATCATGGTGCTCCCCCTGTGCTGTGTGTGAGCGTATGTTTTTTTACCTAATTTATTATTTTGCTTGTTTTTCGGGTTTTTCGAGTTACGCGCTGGCAGCGGCAAAGTGCTAAGTGCTGCATCTGCTCGCCTCGCTTTGCAAGGCTCGCAAAGTGTAACCAACATCGTAAGCGTTCCCAACACTGTCAACTATATATGTGATATATATGATCACTGTAATATATGATCATTGAGAGATTAGAGACTCTGTGTAACGGAACCCATCACTGTTTTACCCTGTTTATGGTTATTTAATTCTTGGTTAAAATATGATCCTAGTAATATACTGTAGGTATGTTGGTTTATGCTCTGCAGAATATTGGCCCCAGGCTGGTGCAGACCTTGGCAGGAGAGATAATCCTGTTACAGATAAGGACGTTTATTCATTCTCAAACATAAGAACAGAGACAGCTGATTTAATTATTGTCTGATTGTATCAAGGAGCCTCAGGGAGTGGTGACCACACCTATTGTTCTCTTTATGTGTATTGTGTGACCAACTATGGGGGATGTGGATTGCCTGTGGGAAGAGATGAGTATAAATATTTCTGCACATAACAAAATAAAGTCAGTTCTGCTCCTGAAACTGTGTGTCGTCCAGTTATTGGGATTGCGGGTGGGATATTGCTATTATTTTACCTGTTGGAAACTTTGCCTGTGGATTTACCATTTACTTGTTCCTGAGCCTCACTGGGATTATAAGCGGAGATACCCTGGGGAATATTGCCTCTCCGCTACACTCTGCATAAATGATTGTAATTCAACTGTCCAAATAAAAAACACATATTGTACTGGATGACTCTGCATTATGTCACTGTAATTCAACTGCCCAAGTAAAAACCCATACTGTTCCGGAAGAAGAACACAGCCCCACAACTCCTAACTTGCTATGTGGAGAAAAAAACAAAAGAGCATCAAATATTGGAAGACCCTACTGGACACACAGCCCCCTCTTCCAGTGTGTCCTGCATGCTAACTGGATCATATCATAGTCCATCAGACTCTCTCACCCTCTTGTGTCACTTCTGCATCTCCTTTACACTGTAAGCTCTGGAGAGCAGGGTCGTCAATTCATCATGTGTCAGCATGTATGTCTTGTCCTTTGTCACACGTGGTACCCCTTGTAAATAGTTATGTTTGTCTTGTGTTTATCCCAACATCTGCAAAGCACACTGTGGAAAACATTAGTCTCATTAAGACGGTCTCATTTACTATTGGTTGTCTCTAAATCAGTAGATAAGGCCTTGCTTAACTGATCGTGATTACGCTGAGAAATGCTACTTATGATTGCATGATTTATGGTTTAGGCTTTCAGCCCATATATTGCGGGCTTGTTCAATTGAAACGCTCTTTAATTGTAGCAAATTTCAAGCCTGCAGACATACGGCCTGAATAACTTAATCTGCGGGCTTGCAATTGAATAGGTGCCACAGTCTTCTTATAAGTCATATATTGATTATGCTCTTTGTAATTTGTATATATTTGTCAATACAAGCAAATATTTATCTCCCTGATTTGGTCTTTCTCAGACAACTTTAACTCCTTCAAGCATGTGGTTCATCTACTACAGGAGACTGTTCTACTCTGCTCTCTATTGGTCAAGAAAATCATAGATCTGAACAAGAGTGGCAAAACTTTTTAAAATCCAATGGACACCACACTAGGATCGCACCAGTCACTAAACACTAATTATATACCCATGCACAGTTCATGTACATAAATATATAGTCCTCCACATTACAGATGTGTAAATACCCATCCACACACATATATATATATATATAGTAAATGAACAGGCATATACAAATATAGCCAGTTCCCACAATGCTCTGCATATTACTGATATATAAAGATATGGAGAAAAGACCTGATACAAAGTCAGGGGCTGATCTATCATTCGTACAGCTGCACCAGGGCCCTCGCTGGCCCCCACAGCCCTCCAGAGCCATTCTCTGGCCACTGGCTGTACTTGCAGCCCTCCCTGCCCCATCATGTGGTCCTTTCCATCTCCTGCAGCCCCTCCCAGTCCTCTTTCCGCCCACACTTTCCTCAATGGCTCCATGGCCCCTCTACCTCCTTTTCTTCTCTCCTTTCATCTCTCTCTCCTTATCTTCGTCAATTCTCTTTAACTTTTTAATTTCTCTCCTCCTTCTCTCTCCTCTTTTTCTCACTCCTCCTTTTCTCCCACTTCCCTCTTTACCCTTGCGTCTTTCCCTCCTCTATATCTCCTTCCCACATCTGTCTCTCTCCCTTTTCACTCACTTCTTTAACTTTTTCACTTCTGCTTCAATTTCTCTCTTCTTCCTTCTCTTTTCCCCTTCTCTTCTAAACTCTCTCCCCATCTCCATCTGTTTTCTCTCTCTACCTCTCTTCTCTGCTCTATCTCTCCCCCCATTTGCGCATACTGAGAGGGAGTCCCAGATTTATTTTTTGCAACTGGGCCCACCATTCACAAGCTACGCCACTGTCAGTGAGCCTTATTATAGCTTGGTGAAAAAGAGATTAAGCAGTTAAATAGGCAGACTATTTTCAAAATCACACAGTTATTTCCAAACCAGACCATAATTGGAGTTTGTGCATCTAGCCGTTATGCCTTTGATTGTGCAGGATCAAGGATTCCAGATATCTGTGGATCTCAAAAGTAGACAGGGGAAATACTAGCAGACTTTCACCTGACAATCTGACAGGTGAGGTAATGGGAATCTACTCTGGTTGACTTCGATATTAGTTATGCAGAGCTTTGTTAAGAAACTCATTTGGAAATACATGCTGTTTGAGACGCAGAGCTTGTGCAAAGAGGAAAGGTATAATGTGATAATTATGGAGTTGTTTTCTTAGAATATAATCTGTAGTATTTGCTCTACAAATAGAAGGTGATGAACTCAATGAGATTTAGTCCACCAATAAATGGACAAGTAATGGAGGGAATCAAGTGTCTTATCTAGAAAAATAAAAATTTGATCAAAGCTGTTGTAGTGCTGATAAAGAGGCATCAACCCCAAACTTGAATAATGTTCGCTATTTGAAGAGTGATATAATTATAGGATTCAGTCTCAACCAACAGTTACTTATCCAGTCTAGTCTGCTAAACATCTATTAAAGACTGGCGTTTTATCCTTTCTGACTCCAAAGTCAGATATAGTTATGTGTCATCTTAATAGCAGCGATAACCAAGGCCATATATTCTAATAAAGTCTCCCAGCAGTAATATACTAGCTAGGAATAATACAGTAGATAAAGATAAAATTCCCTTTTAACATTCCTCTTATAGCGTAAATGTAGAATAGGCCAGTATTGAAAGCTTTCCCTGAAATAGTCAATTATTAATCCAATCAATGTCATCTTCAAATGTTGGCCTGAAAGTGTGCCTTCAAAAATGGTATAAGTATTACATGATGTTCTCAAGTAATATACCGTAGTCCTCTAACCTATGGCACCATTGTTAAAAGATTTAAACCAAGTCTCACCAATGGTTCACTGAATGCAAAATTCAGGGCTGGAATGAGTCATCCTTTTAATGACCTGTCAGATGGATTTCTAGTTGTATTATAACCATTTCTTAATAAACATTCATTTTAAGGACAATGTTTGAAATCTGCCTTGTAAATCTAATGATTTTCTTAATGATTATTGAAAGTTTCTTGCAATCTCTATGAGAACATGTTGAATATGCATCTATGTCACAGGTTGTGATTTAAAGGACTAAGATCTAGATTTTTTTAAATTAATAATTGGTCATTAATAACAAATAAGACTCAATGATTTAAAAAAATATATATTTAACATTAAACTTATTTTTACATTTTAGACTCAGCTGCTGCATGTATCCACTCACTATAAGGTCATTGGGGTAATGGCTATGTGTAGCAGGTAGCAGCTAAATGTTACAATACAACGTGTACCAACACAAAGATCTCCAATGGTTTCCTTTGGCAAAAAGCTTTTGCTGTAGGTGTATGAATTATTGTTTATCATATCTGATTGTTCTTAAAACTCTTTAGACCTATATTTAAGCCACCTCCACAGCTTCCTCTTATTATTATTGGGTGGCGATAAACACTAAATTGGAAGCTAATAATATTATTGAAAATGTATTTAATAATGAATATTGCTATTATACATTATTAAATAGCATTTTTTTTATTGATAAATGTATAATTAAAATAACTAACCCCTCTTGCTAGAGCATTAAAGTGGTCTTTTAAAATGTCTGGGACATATTCATAATATCTTCTGTATCAATATGGTAAAAATTAGTTCTTGAAGTTTTGGATTACACAGTAACATGTCTGGGAAGTACACATTGAAGAAAATAGTCTGATAAAATCAAAAATCGTTATCCTAATATCATTTAAAAAAATTCAACCAAGGAGAAGAAAAAGGGAGTGAATTTTAAAACAACTATAACCCTGAATTCTTATGGAAAATATATAGTTTTCTTTTTTTCTAGGGTATTTTTGCAAAAAGATGTCTAGAATATACACCTTACATTAGACATTGCTCTTGTAATCTCGGCCCAAGTGGAGGGCATGTTATCAGTGAAAAACAGAGCAACTTCACTGCATTATGACAGTGCTACATTATACAGCACATACATTGGAAAAGAGCACCTACCACAATTCCTCCATAACAAGAAGTGTGATTATATTTGGACTGCTATCTTACAATTTGCTTACTCTTGTGACTCAATATTACTAAGTCATAAGGTTCTTCTTGTCAACTAAAGGGTAGGTATATTATTTAGGGACCATGAATTAACAGATATATTATCAGCTACATTGTTGTTTGTCACCTAGAATCAACGCAACCATAGTGTTTGCAACTCTTAATTGCCTCAGTGCCTTATTTCAGTAAATCCTTATATCCCTCAAGTCTATAAACATGGATCCACGAGTATCTGGAGCCTGCCAAAACACATTATTTACTGTTGTGTGTTTAAGAATCTCATACATCTTTGCTTTGGTTTTAAGCTCATTGTAACAATGTCTCCCTTTATATATTTTCTGATAATGTACTAATATTGCTTTCTCGTTTTATAATTATGCAGATCATTCTTTACATAGGTGACACTATAGAAATAAAATGCTTGTACATAAACACTATCCTTGTTCTGAAACCTATTTTCAGATCAATTAAAACTTTTTATATGTAAATTAGTTGCTTTCACTTATACAAAAAACAAACAAACAAAAAACAAACACTGGTTTCTCCTAAAACCTGGAATGGGCTACTAGAAAAAAAAAAAACTACAATCAGCTATATGCTGCATTCAGAACACAGGCAATTCTACTGCACTGAAGAATGTATTATCCACCCAAGAGCAATGAGATAATAATTCATTAATCTAGAATAATTTTTAAATTGTAATAACATTGCACACATTTTTCTTGGCATGTGCTGAATAAAAAACTTTTTCAGCCTTTCTGATGTAAATTAATATTTTAAGTAATTCATTTCTCAATTAGTAAGGATACTAATTATCAAACAAAGAGTTATTCTAAGCACTTTAATGATCTTATTCTATTACTTGCAAAATTATATTAAAATCTCAATTTGAAAAAAAAATTATCAAAGAATTTATACTTTTATAAATGTTTGTATTTAGTTAGGTTTCTGTGCATTAAGAGTTATTTGCTTATTTTAAATACATTTTAAAATGCGAGGAGTCACATTAAAACTCAAATCTTTCTATTAACTATTTAAAAGATCCTGTTTTACACACTATTTTTTAATAACAATTAAATTATATTTAGAAAATGAGCACTAAAGCAACACATAAACGGTACAAAGTAGAATGAGACTGATACTTAGCCAGGCAGCAGGACAGGTGTCACAGCATTGCATATAGGCAGGCAGCAGGACAGGTGTCACAGCAATGCAGATAGGCGGGCAGCAGGACAGGTGTCACAGCAGTGCATATAGGCAGGCAGCAAAACAGGTGTCACAGCAGTGCAGATAGGCGGCCAGCAGGACAGGTGTCACAGCAATGCATATAGGCAGGCAGCAGGACAGGTGTCACAGCAATGCAGATAGGCAGGCAGCAGGACAGGTGTCACAGCAATGCAGATAGGCAGGCAGCAGGACAGGTGTCACAGCAGTGCAGATAGGCAGGCAGCAGGACAGGTGTCACAGCAATGCAGATAGGCGGGCAGCAGGACAGGTGTCACAGCAGTGCATATAGGCAGGCAGCAAAACAGGTGTCACAGCAGTGCAGATAGGCGGCCAGCAGGACAGGTGTCACAGCAATGCAGATAGGCAGGCAGCAGGACAGGTGTCACAGCAATGCAGATAGGCGGGCAGCAGGACAGGTGTCACAGCAGTGCATATAGGCAGGCAGCAGGACAGGTGTCACAGCAGTGCAGATAGGCGGCCAGCAGGACAGGTGTCACAGCATTGCATATAGGCAGGCAGCAGTACAGGTGTCACAGCAGTGGATATAGGCAGGCAGCAGGACAGGTGTCACAGCATTGCATATAGGCAGGCAGCAGGACAGGTGTCACAGCAGTGCATATAGGCAGGCAGCAGGACAGGTGTCACAGCAGTGCAGATAGGCGGCCAGCCGGACAGGTGTCACAGCAATGCATATAGGCGGGCAGCAGGACAGGTGTCACAGCAGTGCATATAGGCAGGCAGCAGGACAGGTGTCACAGCAGTGCAGATAGGCAGGCAGCAGGACAGGTGTCACAGCAGTGCATATAGGCAGGCAGCAGGACAGGTGTCACAGCAATGCAGATAGGCGGGCAGCAGGACAGGTGTCACAGCAGTGCATATAGGCAGGCAGCAGGACAGGTGTCACAGCAGTGCAGATAGGCGGCCAGCAGGACAGGTGTCACAGCAATGCAGATAGGCGGGCAGCAGGACAGGTGTCACAGCAGTGCATATAGGCAGGCAGCAGGACAGGTGTCACAGCAATGCAGATAGACGGGCAGCAGGACAGGTGTCACAGCAGTGCATATAGGCAGGCAGCAGGACAGGTGTCACAGCAGTGCAGATAGGCGGGCAGCAGGACAGGTGTCACATCAGTGCATACAGGCAGGCAGCAGTACAGGTGTCACAGCAGTGCAGATAGGCAGGAAGCAGGACAGGTGTCACAGCAGTGCAGATAGGCAGGAAGCAGGACAGGTGTCACAGCAGTGCAGATAGGCAGGAAGCAGGACAGGTGTCACAGCAGTGCAGATAGGCAGGAAGCAGGACAGGTGTCACAGCAGTGCAGATAGGCAGGAAGCAGGACAGGTGTCACAGCAGTGCAGATAACCAAGAACAGTCTTGAGAGCCAAGGAGCTCTCAGGAACACCAGGATACATAGACAATAGGATAAGCTGGTTTATGTAGCCCGGTGTAAATAAGGACAAAATAGCAAGCCAGTTGGAAATGGTGCAGGCTTCTTGTGCCTACAGCATCAGGAAGAAGCTCTGTGGGTGAGTCGCATGTGAGAGGGTTAGTCAGGAGGGGTTCCTGACACCTACAGGTGTCACAGCAGTGCATATAGGCAGGCAGCAGGACAGGTGTCACAGCAATGCAGATAGACGGGCAGCAGGACAGGTGTCACAGCAGTGCATATAGGCAGGCAGCAGGACAGGTGTCACAGCAATGCAGATAGACGGGCAGCAGGACAGGTGTCACAGCAGTGCATATAGGCAGGCAGCAGGACAGGTGTCACAGCAGTGCAGATAGGCGGGCAGCAGGACAGGTGTCACAGCAGTGCATATAGGCAGGCAGCAGGACAGGTGTCACAGCAATGCAGATAGGCGGCCAGCAGGACAGGTGTCACAGCAGTGCATATAGGCAGGCAGCAGGACAGGTGTCACAGCAATGCAGATAGGCGGGCAGCAGGACAGGTGTCACAGCAGTGCATATAGGCAGGCAGCAGGACAGGTGTCACAGCAGTGCATATAGGCGGGCAACAGGACAGGTGTCACAGAAAAGCAGATAGGCGGGCAGCAGGACAGGTGTCACAGCAGTGCATATAGGCAGGCAGCAGGACAGGTGTCCCAGCAGTGCATATAGGCAGGCAGCAGGACAGGTTTCACAGCAATGCAGATAGGCGGGCAGCAGGACAGGTGTCACAGCAGTGCAGGTAGGCGGGCAGCAGGACAGGTGTCACAGCAGTGCATATAGGCAGGCAGTAGACAGGTGTCACAGCAGCGCATACAGGCAGGCAGCAGGACAGGTGTCACAGCAGTGCAGATAGGCGGCCAGCAGGACAGGTGTCACAGCAATGCAGATAGGCGGGCAGCAGGACAGGTGTCACAGCAGTGCATATAGGCAGGCAGCAGGACAGGTGTCACAGCAATGGAGATAGGCGGCCAGCAGGACAGGTGTCACAGCAGTGCATATAGGCAGGCAGCAGGACAGGTGTCACAGTAGTTCAGATAGCCAGGCAGCAGGACAGGTGTCACAGCAGTGCATACAGGCAGGCAGCAGGACAGGTGTCACAGCAGTGCAGATAGGCAGGCAGCAGGACAGGTGTCCCAGGAGTGCATATAGGCAGGCAGCAGGACAGGTGTCACAGAAGTGCATACAGGCAGGCAGCAGGACAGGTGTCCCAGGAGTGCATATAGGCAGGCAGCAGGACAGGTGTCACATCAGTGCATACAGGCAGGCAGCAGGACAGGTGTCACAGCAGTGCATATAGGCAGGCAGCAGGACAGGTGTCACATCAGTGCATACAGGCAGGCAGCAGTACAGGTGTCACAGCAGTGCAGATAGGCAGGAAGCAGGACAGGTGTCACAGCAGTGCAGATAGGCAGGAAGCAGGACAGGTGTCACAGCAGTGCAGATAGGCAGGAAGCAGGACAGGTGTCACAGCAGTGCAGATAACCAAGAACAGTCTTGAGAGCCAAGGAGCTCTCAGGAACACCAGGATACATAGACAATAGGATAAGCTGGTTTATGTAGCCCGGTGTAAATAAGGACAAAATAGCAAGCCAGTTGGAAATGGTGCAGGCTTCTTGTGCCTACAGCATCAGGAAGAAGCTCTGTGGGTGAGTCGCATGTGAGAGGGTTAGTCAGGAGGGGTTCCTGACACCTAGCTTGCAACCAAATCATAGAAATTGAGATAAGATATGCATTTATATTTCTTTTGTTTGGAAACACTCTTGTAAATACTATTTATAATTAAAAAATTGTTATATTTTTAATTTAAGCTCAAATAACTTTAAAAGGCCACTGCATGTGTAATTTAAAATGTTTTTTCAACCTTCTTTTAGGTGTCCAGGGGTGGGAGCAGATCTACTCTTAAAAGGAAAGAAGGCAGTTATAACTGCCTTCTAGGCAGCTCCTCTCTGAACCTAATGGATTGGAGAGAAACTGCTCTGCTAGTCCCTGCAATGCTATACTTACAAATGTAAGTTTTAAAAGGCATACTGAATTAGTTTTTCAAAGGTTTCTGACTGTAAATCAAATAAAACTCTCTTGTACGAACCAATCTCAGACAGCAGACATACTGTATAAATATTTTTTTGTATTAAAACATTATTTTAAATTAGTTATAGATAACAAGGAGCGAACATTTCATGTGGGGAAAAGAGACCGATCAGTTGGTTAACAGATAATATGTAATAAAACATTCTAAATATAGAGTGTTGAAGTGAGGGATTACATTATGGACTGATATTGTAATACTCCTTGAGGATACTGTTATTGTCCTCCAGATATAACTGTCATATGACCAGGACATTTTGAGTTACATATTGTGTTTACTATATGCAATTAAATTTTTTCATATTAATCAATCAGTTCTTAATTATACTAATATTTGTCTAATTTACAACCAAGGTAAAGTCAAACATCAGGGCCCTCATTCAATTGTGATTTGGCCAATTGAATAGGGGTCTAAATAAGCACATAGCATATTTTTTTTAAAGAAGTTTTTAGTTAGCGAAAACCTTGCTTTTGGATAGATGCTTACTAACTAAAAACTTCTTTAAAAAATATATGTTATGTGCTTATTTAGAGCCCTATTCAATTGGCCAAATGGCAATTGAATGAGGGCCCAGGTTAGTACTCACACCACTCCACCGATAGGTGTGGGCGCCAAAAATAAATCTGGGGGGGGGGGGGGGGGGGGGGAATGCATATAGTATGAAAATACCACTCCACTGCTTCTCTACACATCAACACACACATTGAAAAATCTAAGAGGGATTTGTGCCCCTCACCCCCCCCCCCCCCCCCCCAGTTCCTATACCCATGACTCCACCATTCGTATATTGAAAAGAAATTAGGTAAACAAGGTAAAAAATATTAAGTTGCCTTTTTAGGCACATCCCTTTATCAAGCTCTCTTCCAGTAAGCAATGTTATTTGATGAACAAAAATTGTCAAGGCAAACATAAATAAACAGATATCATCATAATAGTGCAGATGCATAATAAATGCTCCACTGAGAGATACCATACATATTACTTGTATTCTATAGAAAACATTACCTACATATTTGCATTTTTCACAAACACTTGTATAAAATATATAATAAAAAAATATTCACAGTACAATACAC
Source organism: Discoglossus pictus (assembly GCA_027410445.1). Classification (NCBI taxonomy): domain Eukaryota; kingdom Metazoa; phylum Chordata; class Amphibia; order Anura; family Alytidae; genus Discoglossus; species Discoglossus pictus. The sequence goes on along the minus strand of CM050163.1, from coordinate 351,565,207 downwards.
TGAATTCTAGAGATCATAAAATAATTGTAGATATCGAAAACACATTATTATTACTATAGTTCATTTATATCACACCGACATATTTCGTAGCGCTGTACATAAGTTAAGTTCCGACAAAGATAAATACAAATTAACAAATAGCAAAGCAAGGAGGGCCCTGTCTTTGAGCTAGGAATCCAATGTCCATGGTGAATTCCCAAAGTACTTAGGATAGAAACTCGCAGACTTGCAATCTATGGTATAGTGAGTGGTAATAGAGGGAGAGAGAGGTGATAAGCGTGTTAGGGTGAAAGGTGATATGCTTCTTTAAATAGATGCATTTTAAGTGAGGTTTTAAATGTTTTGAGGCAAGAGGATAATCTGGTGGAGTGAGGCAAGGAGTTCCAGAGACTAGGGGCAGCACGAGAAAAGTCCTGGAGGCGGGAGTGAGAGGAGGTGACAAGAGTTGTAGAGAGAAGAAGGTCATTAGCAGACCGAAGTGGGCGGGTTGGGGAGTATTTGGAGATGAGAGCAGAGATGTATGGGGGAGCGTTATTGTTGAGGGCTTTGTAAGTTAGGTTTTTAATTTCATCAGTAAAAATATTATAAGGGCTTACAAAGGGCAGCCTCTTAATAGATTTTTCTTTCGTAGTCTCATAACAAATTTGTGAGAAAAGAGCTTATCTATTAATCCCTTCAACATACTCAACCTCCTTCCTTATTTCATATCCTTATTCAAAAATGTTTTACCTGTCCCTTCCAATCTTTCCTTGTACAAAATGAGCTCACCTAATATTCTATTAAACCTAAGTAACTGACCTAGGATGATAACTTGAAGTACTGTGGTCAGTGTCCTTAGTATACAAATATCTCACCATATAAATCTATATACAATCTCAGCTATATCTCTGTTTTAGAATCACCCGGAGTCGAATTGAAATGAAACCTGGAAATATATATAATAAAGTTGATGTAAACCCATTTATGTATATATTGTTTATATACATCAAAATCATGAAGATCATTGAGTAAAAAATATTCTAACATATGGAAAACAAACTGTTTATGAGATTGGCTGTCCCTGTCTGGCCCGCTACAGTGGCAAACAGTGGGATACAAATTTGTGTCCTGGACAAAAAAAACACTGCAAATTGGAAAAGTGGCAATTTGTGAGCAGCAGTGTTGTGACTAACTGGGATGGATAGCATTCTATATACTGCTCCTGGCACTCAAAAAAAAATTTAAATAAAGCTATCACATATATAGTTGTGAGCATGAGGGTTGTTGCTAACGCCTGTGGCCCTCGCAACATTTACGGACTTACGACAAACAAATACGAGATGTGGAACTTAAAAAAAACAAAACACTACGACCTCGCAAAAATACGACTTTAACGGGCGATCCACGTGAACCTAAAAACATTAGAGACACAATAAATACACACCAAAAAAATATATATATACCCACACCATGGGGGTGCACCCAGGACCTCTGCAAGTGAAGTTACACCTCCATTTAAGTCCAAATTCCAGAGTTTAGAGACACGAAAATCCCCTAAGCAAGAGAAAGAAAAAAAATGAAAACGAGGCTACAGGACCCTAAACACGCAAAACACCACCAAGCACATACGCATTTTCACAAAACCTGTACGAGCTACAAGATACACCATTAGCAAGGACGCTACATCATACCCACCAGCGTACCACATACACATTTGCAGCCATTTTACAACACTAACTTACACAATGCGGAAGTACACATCTAACCTAATGGTTTCCCCTGGCGCACGCTGCCTATTTACACTACACACTGCACACATTGCTAACACTTACACCTCAGCTCCACAACAGTGCAAACCTACATTATATGCTGCAGCAACATCAAAAGAGATTGTCAGCTCTTCAGCATAATGCTTCCTGCATATATTACTTCCAAATAGGTAAAGTATATTTCTTTATTTATGTATTATTTATTTGATTACCATACACCAAACAACATTAACTCTCTTACAATTTCATTGCCATCATTTTTTGACGGGCAATATTCAAGTAAAATTAATATTGAGCAGAATTAAGTTTAGCCTATGGTTCGGCCCTCCACAACATTCTGAGTTTCTCATGTGGCCCCTTTGGGAAATTAATTGCTCACCCATGATATTGAAGATTCAAAATAATGACACAAGCACTTATACCTAGAGCAGTTGTGGGATTAAATTGTTTTAGTTTATAAATCTGCAGAACATGTTCATTTCTTTGTCATGAAAATATAGAAAATATTTATAACTATTATGATGATACATCTATGATGGTTCACCTTTTCCTTCAATACATGTTTCATACAGAAAGTCAGATATAGTGTATGACACCTATGCTAGACTGTAAAGGTCTACAAAGGGGAGGGGTAAGTGTGTAAGCTTTGACATTATCATAAAGCACCATCTGCACTCCTAGCTCCAGAACACCTGCCCCAGATCCCAGAGAGGTTTATAATGTGCCTGATAGTTTCTTGCATTTCAGGGACTCTGAGCTGTCCCCGCTCATAGCCAATATTTAATAAATAAAACACTGTTTCGCATTTCCTCCCCTCAGCATTCAGCAGCAATGATATTATTCTTTTCTGTAACACAACAAAACAACAACAAAAAGGCACCAGTTATAACTGAAATTGATAACACACACAATGAATAAATATTATTGCAACTGGTTGTTAAAAGTTTTGAGTTGAAATACCAAATATTATTGAACTACAAACACAAATGTTGTTTATTTGTTCAGTTGTGTCTGACTCTCTGTGACCCTATGGACCGCAGCATGCCAGGCACATCTGTCAGCCACTGCTCCTCTGAGTTCCAGCAAACTCATGCTCACTGCCACAATGATCTCATCTAGCCATCTCCAACTCTGCCATTCCTTTTGTGCCTTTAATCTTTCAGTGGATTAGTGTCTTTTTCAAGGAATCCTGTCTTCTCATGATATGGAAAAAATATTTGAGCTTTAACTTCATGATTATAATGTCCAGTGAACGATTTGTCTTGATTTCCTGTAGAATTGATTGACCGGACCTTCTTGTACTCTAAGCAGTTTTCTTCAGCATCACAATTCAAAGCCATCAATTCTACGTCTCTCAGTCGTCTCTATGGTACAGCTCCAGACCTTTGTTGATAATATACGGTAATATCTTTACCTTTTACTACTTGTACAGACTTGTCATTGCTTTCCTTCCGAGAAGCAAACTTGTTGCAAACATATCACATGTAATAGTTATTAAAGTGTGTAATGCTCCCGCCGCGTATGTTCATTGGCGGCAAAAGGCTAACATACTTTGACACTGGCTAAATAGCCATGCGCAATGCAAGGCATTAGCCGCGAATGTGCATACATGCAAGACACTGCGCATGCATAGTGCGCTGCATAAGTCGCACATGCGAATAACATGCAACACCCCGCGCATGCGCATATCGTGCTGTGAGTGGTGGAAACTGGGGACAGGGTGGGAGAAAGACATGGGGTGGGAGAGAGACAGGGGAGAGAGACAGGGGAGAGGGGGAAAGAGACATACTGTAAGAGAAGGGGAGGGAGAGGGCGGAAAAGAGATACAGGGGAGGGAGAAGGGGAAGAGAGACAAAGGGGTGGGAGAGAAACAGGGGAGACAGAGGGGAGAGAGACAGATGAGAGGGGGAAAGAGACACAAGAGAAGGGGGAACAGGGTGAGGAGGGAAGGAGACACAGGGGAAAGAGAGGGGGAAGAGAGACACAGGGGAGGGAGAGGGGGGACAGAGACACAGGGGAAGAGAGAGGGGGGGGAGAGAGACACAGGGGAGGGAGGAGGGAGAGAGAAACACAGGGGAGAGAGGGGGGGAGAGAGACACAGGGGAGGGAGAGGGTGGAAGAGAGACACAGGGAAGGGAGAGGGGGGAAGAAATACAGAGGAGGGAGGGGGGAAAGAAACACAGGGGAGGGAGAGGGGGGAAGAGACACAGGGGAGAGATAGGGGGAAGAGACATATTGGAGGGAGAGGGGGAAAGAGACACAGGGGAAGGAGAGGGGAGGAAGAGACGCAGGGGAGGGAGAGGGGGGGAATTGACACGGGGGGGGGGGGTTGGAGAGACGCTTCAAATATTGTCCTGTAATTTTTGCTGGGCACGTTACTAGTATAGAATATGGCAGAGGGCTATCAGACCTCCAGGAGAAAATTGAGACATTAGGTTTTTTTTATCGTTCTTATAATACTACTAGCGACTTGATAAAATTGTAAGGCAGGTAATGCTGTTTGTGTTTGCCACAGACATACATTTTTGTGGTGGTCTGAGATCTCGGTGCTCATTGCGAGCCTTGCGCTGAGCGCCTTTGGTGCTCATCGCATGGTTCGCAGTGAGCGCCGAAGGTGCTCATTGCGAGCCTCTTGGTAATTGTGTTTTATTTTTATCAGAGGCGCTTTTGCTGTCATTGTAAGGTCGGCTCTGATCTGCTTTTTGTGCTTATTGCAAGGCTGTCCCCTGGTGTAGTTTGTGTACTATGAGCAGCGTTGGCGCTTGTTGTGAGGAGTGCAGTGAATGTCTTTTGCGTATATTGCGATAGTGTTTTTTTGTGATATATTTATTGTGATATTATTTTGTATATATATTTTGTGATGCTAATTTAATAAGTAATAAATTAATAAATTAATATACTTTACCTATTTGTAAGAAATCTATGCAGGAAGCATTGTGCGGAAGAGCTGACAATCTGTTTTGATGTCCCTGCAGCATACAATGTAGGTGTAAGTATCAGCAATGTGTGAAGTGTGTAGTGTAGGCTGCGTGCGCGAGGGAAAGCCGTTCGTGTAGCTGGGTACTTCCGCATTCTGTAAGTTAGTGTTGTAAAATGGCGGCGAATGTGTATGTGGTAGCAGGTTTGTATGATGAAGCGTCCTTGCTAATGGTGTATGTTGTAGGTCGTACAGGTTTTTGTAAAAGCCGTATTTGCTTTGTGGAATTTAGCGGCTTTAGGGGTCGTGTAGCCTCGTTTTCGTTTTTTTTCAGCGGCCATTTTTTCTCTCGCTTAGGGGATTCTCAACTGTGTATACTTTGTAAATTTGACAGAATTCGAGGTATAAGCAGTGTTGCAGAGGTCCTGAGTGTCTCCCCTTGGTGTGGGTAAGGTTTTTATTTTATTTTTGTTTGTATTTTTGTGGGGGGGGGTTTGCCACTGTGCACGGGTTGTACGTTAAGGTCGTATTTTTGCGAGTCCGTAATGGATTTTTTCTAAGTCCCGCGGGTCGTAATTGTTTTTGTGTAAGTCAGCAATTTATTTTTTTCTAAGTCCTACGGCTCGTATTTTTTTGTGTAAGTCCGTTGGTTAGTCATTGTGTATTTAACTTTTAGATGACGTGGGAGCCTCCACCTCCGCAAATGTGGCCCCCTTCGCGAGGGTCCGCATTTGCGGTCCGAAAGTCATAGGGGGTCGTAGGGATGAGTATATACGGTGCTCATCTCCATCAGCGGAAGGAGCGCCTTTGCCGCTCCTTGCCAGCAACTTCGGCCCTTGCTTTGCGAGGGCCGCAGTTGCGGCGGGCGCGCTACGAGAGCCCGCAAGCGTTAGCAACGACCCGCATGCTGAGAACTTTATATGTGACTAGTGACTTGCCCGTCAAAAAATTACGGCAATAAGATTGTAAGGCAGGTAATGCTGTTTGGTTCATACATTAATTTTGTTGGTGTTCCGAGATGCTTCGGCGCTTATTGCGAGCCTCGCGCTGAGCGCCTTTGGCGATCATCGAGTGGCTCGCAATGAGCGTCTTCGGCGCTCATTGCGAGGCTGTTGGTTGTTTGTGTGCTATGAGCATTGTTTTTTTTGTTTTTTTGTATGCTAATGAAATAATTAATAAAATAATAAATGAATATACTTTACCTATTTTGAAGTAATATATGCAGGAAGCATTGTGCAGAAGAGCTGGCAATCTGTTTTGATGTTGCTGCAGCACACAATGTGTGTTTTCAGTGCTGTGGAGCTGCTGTTTAAGTGTCAGCAATGTGTGCAGTGTGTAGTGTAAATAGCGTGCGTGCGAGAGGAAAATCCGTTAGGGTAGCTGTGTACTTCCGGATTGTGTAAGTTAGTATTGTAAAATGGCGCCTAATGTGTGGTACGCAGCTGTGGCTGATTTGGCGTCCTTGTTCTTGGATCGCGTCCCTCTTTTTGGGAAAATCTGTATGTGTTTGGTGGTGTTTTGCGTCTTTAGGGTCTTGTAGCTTTGTTTTTTCGGCGGACATTTTTTCTCTCGCTTAGGGGATTTTCGGGTGTCTAAACTCCTGTATTTTGACTTAAATTGAGGTGTAACTTCAGTTTCAGGTCCTGGGTGCTCCCCCTTGCTGTGGGTAAGCTTTATGTATTTCTTGTGTGTATTTCTTGTGTTTTTAATGTTTTCATGTGCGCGGGTTTCGGGCGGTAAGGTCGTATTTTTGCGAGGTCGTAATGTTTTTTTTTCTAAGTCCTGCGTCTCGTTAATGTTTCTCGTAAGTCCGTAAATTTTGCTAGGTCCACAGTTGCTTTGCGAGGATCGCATGCTCGCTACAAGAGCCTGCAGCGTTAGCAACAACCCGCATGCTCACAACTATATATGTGATATTCATCTGCTATATATCTTAAGACCAGTTCATAGTTTATATATAATCACACTAAAGATATGGTTTCTTAAAATATTTTACAATTTAACATTCATTTTATATAAAAAAATATTGAAAAAATATTGAAGGTTCTGAAAAACTGACAAGCTGTTGTGTTCGGGCTCCTTACATTTACTTCCTGTATAAACAGTGCTAGAGCCTAATGGTGTTGCATAAGATCACAGACGTAAAAGAAACCTATTTGCTGACACTGCTCTTACACAGAAACAGCAAGTAAGTGATCAGAGTTTGAAAATAACAGCTTGTCAGGCTGTTAAAATCTTCTAAACATGTTATAAAAATAAAGTAATAGTAAAAGCAAGAGAGTTCCGTAAAAAAACATTTACTTCTGCTTCATAGGCTATTCTTAATCCTTTGACTGTGTGGATCACAACAAAATGTGGCATGTTCTTAAACAGATGGGGTACCAGATCATCTCATTCGCCTCCTGAGGAATCTGTATGTGGACCAAGAAGCCACGGTCAGAACCGAACATGAATGGTACAAGATGGGGAAATGAGTGCATAAAGATTGTATGTTTTCATGCGTAAGGCAGAACTGGAAAAATCCTCTAATCACAGACCAGCAAAAACCACAGCTGAACCCTACAAGCAAGCTATCCCTGAGTCTACCTCACCTCTCTTCTAACCTCTAAACACAGGCCAGCAATCCACCTCTGGTTAGCTTTAATTTATTGAATCACTCAAACTACTTGCACCTGATCAATCAACTGCACATGATTACTATCCCTACTTATTCCACTTAGATTACCTTTCGGGCCACTATGTTCCCTTTCACTTTCTTCTTTACCTTAAACTCCAGCATGATTCTCAGACTATCCTCCTCATTTTCTCCACATTATGTCTCCAACACCATTAACATCTCTCCTTCCCTACTTTCCTCCCCTCTGCTCTGCTCCTGCGAGCTCCTCTCCTTTCTCCAATCACTATTTCATTCATGTTTTAATGTCCGAAAGCAGAAATGCTTCTGCAACTCCTACTTTCATCTCATCTCCCTGCTTATTTTGCTGCTGGAGTTATATCTCCTAACCCTGGCCCCTCAGTCAGTCCCACCTCTCATCTATTCTACTCAGCCCAAGGGCTATTAACTTTGTCCTAAATCCATGTTTTTCAATTTTGCTCCTCTATGTCTAAAATGTACCCTCTGCCACTCTGTAAGATGAACCCTTTCCAAGTTTTCACATCTTCCCACCTAAGCAAACTTTTACCTGCTTCCTGACCCTTGCTATTCCTTAAATTTTCTTACCCAGATTTCTGCCTCTTCCATTCCCTTTACATTGTAAGTAGCGAGTTTCCAGTCTTGTACAGTGCTTTGGGATAAAGCACTTTCTAAAAAGATCCTAAGCTCAAAACAGGGCCCTCCATTTTCTTCAGTTGTTAATATTGTATTTTTCCCTGTTCACTCCCCTTGTACAGTGCTACAGAATATTTTGGCGCTTTACAAATAAATGATAATAATAATAATAGTGATAATAAAAGTCGGATTTAATATTGCTGGATGAAATATCAACAACCTCAGGTACATGGATCACGGTAAACAGCAACCTCCGTTTCTGGCAAATAGATGGGGAAGAAATGAAGGCAGTAACATATTTTATTTTCCTGGGCACCAAGATCTCTAAATATGTTAACTGCAGCCTTAAAATTAAAATATGTTTGTTTTTACGGAGGAAAGATATGGCAAGTCTAGACAAACTATTAAAAATAAAATATATTATACTATCAACAAAGATCCACATAGTTAGAACAATGGTATTCCCAGTAGTAACATACTGATGTGAGAGCTGGACCATATAAAGATTAAGCACCATAGAATTGATGGCTTTTAAATTGTGGTGCTGGAGAAAACTGCTTAAAGTTCATTGGACTGCAAGAAGATCCAATAAATCAATACTTCAGGAAATCAAGCAAAACTGTTCACTGGAAGTTATGAGCATGATGTTTTATGCTGCTATAGGTCATTCCGATTTGTGTACCCCCCACTCCTCACAGATGTCTCCTTCCCTTTCTATATCTCAAATCATAAGTCTATGTGTGTTTTTGTGTTTATATGTTATGTTATGTCAGAAAATGTCAGGTACACTTACCATCAGGAATATCAGTGAATGGACATTTATGTGTGTAAGCAACCATACATGAATGTACGGCACTGGCATTTGCAATCAGCCCACAACCTCATGGGCCTAGGCAGAAACACACCCCTGATACAAACAGGCCCTTAAAAATGGCACTCTCCTTTAATTACAATTCATTGAAACATTCTGTTATTTTTTTAAAGTTTGCTAAAAGACAGAGGGCCTCATTCTATTATCGGCCGCAGCCGCTGCGGGGCCGCAAGGACCGGCCACAAGCTTTCCGGCTATTCTATTCCCCTCCGGCCGAGGACTCCGGCAGGCTTGCGGCCGGCGCCTTGCTATCTCTTGCGGCGGATCGCGCGGGAGGAAAGCCTTTGATCTAAAACGGCCGCAAGGAAATCGGCCGTAAGAAAAGCCTGGTTGTGATTCTATTGATCCGGGAACCCTGTCTGCAAGGCTAAAAACGAGCCACAGCTTACTTGCAGCAAACAGGTCCTGCTAGCACCAATTAAGCACATAAAATAGCTCAACTAAAGCCATCCTGCACTTTGCGGAGTCTATAAAGTGATATTCGGTGTTAGCAAAAATAGCACATAATTACCCTATACTCAAATCCGTAAAATAATTTTTTTTTCAATATACGTAAAATATACATGTAAAAAGTCCATAGGGCTTGGAGCACCTCAGACACGCCCACGCCGCAGCCGGAAAATAAACAGTTAATTTGAACTCGGGTTTGGGCTGATGTGCAAGCTTGAGAGTGGGTTACTTTTAATCCTCATGTCCCCCAATATGATCCCTAGCATTTACAGAGCTGTACAGTGCAGCCTTGAATTTATTTTTGAGTTTTTAGATTTCAGAGCTTACGGCCGGTTTCAAGATATGCGGCCGGCCGTAAGGGGAGATCCTTGCGGGGCCATATAATAGAATCGCGAGCAAACAGAACCCCCGCAAGAAATCGCAGCCTCTCGGCCGATTTACAGCCGCTAATAGAATGAGGCCCTAAAAATCTTGGTGACATGAACATTTATTTATATTTATTTGTCAAAATTGACCACAGGGAATGTCATGCTGCCATCTCAGGTGATAATTACTTGTAAAAATAATTGTAACTATCGACTTGTTTGAAAAAAAAAATTCTCCACAAAGTAGTCAATAAATTGAGTGAGATTGTGAAAATTGCTTTATATAGTAGTCTCTAAAGCTGATCTCAACACTATCAACCCAGTTAATTAAAATATCTCTGTAGAATCCATATAAAATAGCTTAGTTCAAACAGCAAAAAATAGCATTTATTTAAATGCTATTTTAGGGTGATAATCTAGTGTGAATGGGTTCAATGAATATAAATTAAAGTGATGATATTATAAGTTATGATATAAAAGAGAAAGTGCCTAAAACTTAGTTCAATGAGAAGCGAAGGGCCGCATTTGCGGAGGTGGAGGCTGTACGTCACAAGCGGTTACAAACACACACAAAAGCGGCACGCAATCACTAAATACAGACTTACACAAAAAAAAATACGAACTGCGGGTCTTAGAACGCAAAATTTACGGACTTAGCCCCAAAAAATACAAGATGCGGAACTTAGAAAAAAAACATTACGAACTCGCAAGATTACGACCTTAACGGACCTTAATACAAAGCCTTGCAATAAGCGCAAAAAGCAGATCAGCGCTGACCAAACAATAACAGCAAAAAAAAATACAACAACCAACAGCCTTGCAATGAGCGCCGAAGAAACTCATTGCGAGCCAAGCGATGAGCACCAAAGGCGCTCAGTGCCAGGCTCGCAATGAGCGCCAAAGGATCTCAGACCACCAACAAAAATTAATGTCTGTGGGAAACAGCATTACCAGCCTTACAATTTTATTGCCCCGTCATTTTTGACAGGCAAGTAGCTAGTTTATATATAATAATGGAATAAATTACTTTAAACAACAGACTGTATTAATGTACCTATTATCTTTTTCTCTTTTCTTCTCCTTCCTCTCTCCTCCTATAGTATAATAGTATAATAATTAGATTTTACAGGGAAACGACCATACATTGAATTATGGAAGGCAGAACAAGACAGAATAAATATTGTTGTCATATTATTTGATATAAAAAAAAACTGAAATCTTAAGTAAAGAAAAAAAGAAGAAAGAAAAAGAAGAAGAGTAATAACACATGAATAAGGAAAAGGAGCAAAAAAATTAAAGGGAAAGAGAGGGGAAAAGAGGGAAATATATCTCTCCTCGATTAAAAGAATTAGATAAAAGGTTACCTCTTGATTTGTCCTCCATGGTCAATGCCAGGGCTCCAAGATACTCCTATCTCATCTAGTAGGTGGACCCTAAGAGATGCTGATTTTTGTCATAGAGTAATACTGTGTGTAGAGTTTAGCCATGGTTCCCAGATATTTAGGAATTTAAGAAGGGTATGGGCAAAAAGTGATTCTTTCATACTCAAAATGTCTTAGCCCTACTCTTGATCCATGTGGCTTTTGGTGGCAAGAAATATAAATTGTAATAAAATATTTTGAGGAAGATAGTTTTCAGCATTAACAGAATAAATGTGAGGCTAGATTTATTATTTATTTCCAAAGTGTGAGCCAATGTCTCCACATCCCTTAAAGTAACAAGGATTAATAGAGATTGTCCATTTTTAAGGGAGGTTTCAAAAATTATATAATTTAAGGAGTCTCTCAAGAGGTTGGACCATGATTCTTGCTAAATGTTTTGGTCCCAAGTTTGATTTAGGTCTGTTTGGATCAGGTATCATGTATTAGAATTTGTGACCTGAAAACTGAGTTAAAGATGTCATAAAGCATGCCTAGAGTTCCTTTTGTTAGGGGACTAATTTCGCATATTTGGGTAAAACAATTGGAATCAGGGTTTCCTATGTTTTTTTGGTTATGGTGATAACATGCTTGACTTGGAAGTAGCTGAAATGTTCTTGAATGGGACATTTAAAATGATGTTATAGCTGGTTATAGGATAGAATGTCATTATCTTATCCAGGAGCCAAAATCTGAAAAGATTTCTAGTTTTCCACCAGGTAAATGAGTTTTTGTTGTGTCCAATGGGGCATGAGCGATGGGGAAAGATTGGTGTTAAATTTGGGGCATAAGTTTATATAGATGATTTACCCATGTCCAACATGAAAGAAAGTGTTTGGTAATAGAGTTTGAGTTATTTTTTACCAACAAAATGGATTGAGGAGACAAATAATGCTATTCTACGAGGAGGGATGCATGAGATAATTTTTTATAAATGCCCAGATTGGATGATGTACAGTGGAGTGGATAATTGGAATAATGGCTAATTGTGCTGCTTTATTGTATAGTTTCAGGTTAGGGCAGGAAAGACCATTCTTAGACTTGTACATAATGGATCTGGCTAAGCTTTTGACATATTGATTAATGGGAAATGAGTGGCATTCAGAAGATTTGTTGGTTTGTCTGGAGAGAAGATTTAGGTTGGGATTTCATCAGTGGAACCCTAAGGGGCTTATTAGATCACTTAATAGACTGAGAAGATTTAGATGCCCAATTTGCATATGCTAATACTGTTAATGTTAAATAAATATTTTAATAAACTTAGTATAATTAACTCAATATATATATATCATATATATTTTATAAATAACACGTCTGCCACAAAATATATTTCAAATTCTATTGCTCTGACACTTTCTTTCATTTTATCTCAGCTATTTATTGCTGTTTACTTTTTCTGCTTTTACATTTTCCAGCTTGTGTTGAAGTTCCTGGATAGCTATATGAGAATGCTTATCTTTAGTTCAGAATTATTGGATTATTATTGTTTGATCAGAGGAAGAGAGATGAACTTCCAAAAATCTTGTCCTAAGTAATGAACTTCTAGTCCAAATATAAAAAGCATAACCAAGTCCTCATCATTTGTGTGCAATTCTACTTTTATAATACTGTCTAGGAATGCTGTGAAGATTTATTAATTTCTATAAAGTAAAAAAAAAACTGTGAAGGACTGTGATTTAAATGTTTCCTCATAGGAAATAGTGAGAGATAACTAGAGGGATGCACATCTCAGATACTTGAAATGCTTAGTAAATTTGCGGTAATATTGAAATTGTCAGAACCGTATTAACATTGGATGTAATGTGGCAGCTGACACCTAAACACATCACTTTTTTAGTGACGGACAAGTGTGGATATATAAGTACAAAGAATAATTTGATTAAATATAACATTGTGAGATTGTTTTCTCCTCCTTTGTACTGATATGTTATAGGAAACAGCCAGCCAGTAGACATTATGCATGTCCGATCTTCAACATATATACCTGTTTTTGCTCCCCTCTGGTTCTAATGTAAAACAGATAAGAAAATGCCATTACCAGGGTTTCCATGAGTCCTTATTTACCCTTCCTCTTAACTCACTGGTAAGATAAAGACATGTCAAATAATTTGTTTTTTTATCTGCCTGTCTGTTGTTTTAGTGTTAATTTTCTTTAATTAATATAGTTTATTTTCCATGAGGAAAATACTTTTAAATGTCTAAAACATGCTGTTTTAGATGCTTGACATACATTTTTTATCTATAGTGGTTTTGTGCTTCTCTAATCTCTCAACCTTTTTTGTCCTTACTCATGTTACCGAACTACAGTATTTTCACCTGTCTTATTTGTTACCTCACCCTAACCTCTCTCTAATCCTCCACCCTCCTTTCTGCTTCACATATCCACACCTGTCACTGCTGCATCCTGTACATGATGCCAGGCACAGACCACCAGTGTGACACTTGTCCTTTCACGTGCCCTTTGTCTTGGAGGCACAAGTTATTACAAATTTACACATCCCCGCCATGTGCTCAGTGCTGTCGCTGCTACTTAGTTACATAGGTATGGTGTAGTTTGCTTCTGTATTAGACTTGTGGGTTATTCACATACATTTGTTTTTTTGTTATTATTATTATATCAATTTCTCCCACTTTTCGGTGGGATCTCCCTTCATTACATTTGTACAGTAAGTTTTGTATCCTTCTTGTTTTTATGTCCGACCTTTGGTTACCAAAGGGCTGCAGTACACCAGGCACACCTGTCTGTGTTTCTGATTGTGCTCATCCATATAGTTTTCTTGGCAAAGATACTGGAGTGGGTTGCCAGTTCCTTCACCAGTGAACCACAATTTGTCTGACCTCTCTGCTATGACCTGCCCATCTTGGGTGACCCTATATGGTATAGCTCACAGCTTAATTGAAGTACACAAGCCCCTTCACCACGACAAGGTAGCGATCCAGAAGGTGTTTGATAAACTAGTCATACAGAATATAAAGAATTCAGCGAGATTCATGCCTGGGATAAAATTTGTGTGTTTGATAAACTTAATCACATTTAATTGCGTTTCCTGGTTTGTCTTCATAAACAGAATTTTATGCTTTGTAAAAACCAAATGTATCATCTGACATTATAAATGTTCTTAGTTATTCAGCATTGCCTGAGTACAGTATATCAAGTGATCCTTGTGCTTAATCAGTGTTCCACCATCATTGTTAAATTATGAAAGCAGTGACTGCAGAACTAGAAACAGTGGGGTGTGATAATTCTTCTGACTGATTCTACAATAATAGCAATTATCTGAATGACTGCACAAATCCTCCAAAGTTATCTTGTAGCATAACATGCAAAGGAAGTAACAGCAGTAACTGCCATGATTTGCTGCAATTATCCAGCTGCAGGGCTAGAAGAGCATGCAAATGAAAGCTTATCCAGGGAGGAGTGGCTGCCAATATCAGATTACAGGTAAAAATGTACACAGGCAAAAGTCAGTCATCATTAAAATAGACATGTCACATATATAAGGTTGTTTTAGGTAGTTCCTTTCAATTAAGTGTAATGCATGGAAAAGAAAAATGGGAGGTGATTAATAGAAGTAATTTGGTGTTTTAAAATTGCTGGGTGATAGAAAACAGCTATGTATCTTAATTTAAAGTGTACGCCCCATATGCTACCAATATTGAAGTGTACAGACTCCAGGGGTGAGATTCATGGGTTTTTAAAGATGATAACAGATTTAGTTATCATTAACACAAAAGTGTTATTACTTCTCTGTCCATTTAAGCAAAGACAATTCTAACATTAAGGTCAGGTTACTTATTTTATGTAAATTACAAAAACCCGGCCTACTAGTATAAGTGTAAGAGGGCAAGGGAGAAAGAGGAGAAATGAGAGGGGAGAGGGTTGGGATAGAGAGAGAACAGACAAAAGAGGGGGTGGGGGAATAAGGGAAAAGTGGACCAGTGGGGCATCCGGAGGGCTGTAGGGGATCACGAGAGGACCTAAAGGGGCTAGATTGGGCTACTGGTGTGCCAGAAGGGGCCATGGGGACAAAAATTATAGTGGGAGCCTCAGGAGGACCTGATGGCCCCCTGGAGGTGAGGGCCCTGGTGCAGCTGCACTGATTGCACCTTTGATAGCTCCGAGGACACAAAAATGCAAACCCAGAATGTCTACTTTCATTTGAACTAAAACTGCAATTGTACAATCAGTACAAATAAATATAGAAATATATATTAGTATTATTATTTAGTTGTAACATATTCCTTAGCACTATACATACGTTGTGATCAAGGCAAAAGAATATTAACACATTACAAAGGATGGAGGGCCCTGTCCTTGAGCTTAGAATCCAGTGTCCATAGTGCTTTCCCCAAAGCTCCATGCAAGATTAAAGACTCAATCTTTTTTAAACATATGTGTTTTAGTGAGGTTTTGATGGATTTGAAGCAAGAGGTGGAGCAAGGCAAGGAGTTCCAGAGAATAGGGGCAGCACGAGAAAAGTCCTGAAGGCGAGAGTGAGAGGAGGTGATGAGAGAGAAGGAAAGAAGAATGTCATTAGCAGAGCGAAAAGGGCGGGGGGCAATAATAATATTGTTGAGGGCTCTGTAAGTTAGGGTCATGATTTTAAATGTTATTCTGGAGGCTACAGGAAGCCAGTGGAGTGATTGAAAGAGAAGTGCTCCAGACACTGAGCGTTTAGTACCGTAGATGAGTCTAGGGGAGGCAATCATTATGAATTGAAGGAGGGATAGACGGGTGGTGGGTAGGCCAGCCAGAAGTGAGTTGCAGTAGTCAAGACGGGATATGATGAGGGAATATATTAGAATCTTAGTTGTGTCTTGTGTAAGGTAGTGACGTATTTTGGAAATGTTTTTTCAATTGATCAGACAAGATTTTGTTAGTGACTGTATGTGAGGAATAAAAGAGAGGGCGGGGTCCAGTAGAACCCCAAGACAATGGGCTTGGGAGGTGGGAGTGATGATAGCGTTGCTGACTGTGAGAGAGATGTGAGGAATTATATATGCACACATTTGGGAATCAAGCGGTAGAGGGTTAGTACAACAATACAGACATCCCTATTCTAGGATCAAGCATTTTAGATAAACTGTGAGTCCAATTATACCCTGTTTTTGATATTGCCACTTTGGAAGGGTTTCAACTATACACAGAAAAGACACTGGAAGCCGTACTGAACAATAGTTCCAAACAACATTTTCTTAGATATAAAGCTTAATTGTAAGCAATGTTACAGACGATCAATCAAATATTTTTATTCAGCCACATTTCTGTCTTTTGATTCAGAGACATATAGTTGTCTACTTTCCAAATTTTTTCTAAAATGTTTTTTCTATTAAAAAAATTAAGTCAAGATCACAAAAAACTTTTTTTAAAGATTATGACTTAGAGAGATAAATACATATATTACTGACAATAATTCCCATGTTCCTCTACAACGCCTACAAAAAGCAAATAATGCTAAAAAATAGACTTGGAAAGCTTTAACTGAAGTAGCTCTCCATAAAATAGTCTCAATTTAAGCATCTTACCGAAGATTTAAAAAGCATCCCATGATTCAAGGCATTTGTTTCAGATGTAAATAAATGTAACAGTTATTTTTTTGTATATTTTTTGATAATATGCAGCATTTACATAAATGTAGTTGTAATAGAATCCATCTTTTTATCATAAATGTTAAAAATATAGCAATGTTTCCATAACGTCTGGAGAAAAGACCCTCAACTGGAAAAATGTATATTCTTAAAACCAGCAATCTCTTCTATATACAAAGTTGTGTGAGCCAAGGACATAAAATATTTTTTGGGAAAATTTTTTGAAGACTCCTTATAATTAAAGCAATCATTTTTGATTCTTACATCAAAAGTTACATTGTGTGTGTGTTTATTACACACCCAGAAGCAAGGGTTTGCATCAATAGATGCAACCAAAGCTCCCCAGAAAATGTTAATGCCCCTCTCACACACAAAACTTCCATCTAGTATCATGAATTCTTCCAGGGTCCTGCAAAGGCATACAAATGTACTTTAATTCTAATTAAAAACTTCCTTTATAACTTTTTCCTGCTTAGCTAAACTCCTAATCAAACTCTTCAAAACATATATTTTTTATTGTTGTGCAGTGACCCTTTAATTATGTCAGAGTCAAAGTTTTCAAACTGTTTGAATGTCATAAAGAATATGAACAAATTATGGCAGACTGATTAAGATAAGGCAAATAAGCTAAATAAATTATTTATTTATATGTGCACTACTGAGGTACCAATGGTAGAGCCATTGCGACAAAATGGAAATGCATTACCCTTACAAATTAATTAATTTGTGAAGAAACCAAAACATACTTGAAAACATATATGTATATAAAGCACCGGGTCCAGATAAAATAGATCCATGGGTACTGAGGGAACATATAGCCAATCCATTATTTCTAATTTTTCAAGTCTCCACAGACTCGGTACCAGAGGATTAGCAAAGAGCAGATGTGATACTTTTATTTAAAACGGGAGCTAGAGCAACACAGGGAACTATAAACCAGAAAGTCTCTCTTCTGTAGTGGGGGAACTCTTACAAGGGACTGTATCAAGGAATATATCCATGTGAACAAAATAAAAATGAATCCAATTAGTTTCTATGAGGAGTTAAGTAGGAACTTGGACCAGGGCAATGTTTTGATACAGTATTTGGACTTTGCAACGGATTTTGATACAGACAGAAAAGGATTAGAAGGTGTTTGTGGGCAATCATTTATGTAGCAGTGCACAATGTCAGGCAGCAGCAACAAAGTTAAAAGGGGTATAGAAGCAAGGGAAGGAAGTGTGATTGTACCACAATATAAATCCCTAATAAGATCAAATTTGGAATATGAAGCACACTTTGGAACTCCACATAAAAAGGAAATTGTACAGCTAGCACAGGATCAGAGAAGGGCAACAAAATGAAGTAGGAGAATGGAGGGATTGGGTTATGAAGAGAGGCTAACCAAATTAGTCTTATTTTTTCTAGGAAGAAGCAGCTTACAAAGTGATATGATTACCTTATATAAATAAATAGAGGGTCAATGTAAGGCTTTGTCAAGTGAACTTTTCTTGCTAAGAAGCTTACAGTTGACAAGAGGTCACCCCTTGAGGTTAGACCCCCCCCCCCCAATAAGATCAACATCAAGAAAAGGGTTTCTTCACAGTAAGGGTGATCAAATTGTAGAATTCACTACCAAAAGAGGTAAGGACCACAGATTCAACATATAACTTTAAGAAAGGATTAGAAGGCATTTTGATTAAAAAGGGTATACAAGGTTATGTAAGTTATCTAGAATAGTTAGAATATTGATCCGGGGTACCATCATATTGCCAGCTTTGGGAATCAGGTAGAATGATTTTCGCCCAAATGAGACAATTCATAGAATATAGAGATCTGAGTAGAACTAAAATGTAGAACTTAGTAGAAGAAAAGTATTTTTTCAACCTTAATTACTATATAAATTACAGTACAGTGAATTCAGGTCCCCCCCGGCAATGAAAGAATTACGTTACCTTGTTAGACCTCCCTATCACTGCAGACTGCTGAGATAACACTGCAGGAAGCTTCATTTTGTGTACTGTGTAGGAGTTATAAAAAGTTATGTGAAACCACTATAATGAATATATATGAAAAAATTGCATGATAAGTTCACAATAAAGATAAAGAGTTATGTTAGAAAAATACATCTTGGAGACTCATATTTTTTTATTAGTTTTAACATTTTTGGTGTTATTTAAAAAATTTCAAATGGAAATATGAGTATATTTTGGGTAACAACTGATGTATGTCCTCTATATAAGAGCATATAGCATAAACTGTTACATGCAATTAGTTGGGTCGACACAAATTCAACTCCAGCAAAGTTGGCTTCTGTGTCAAAGTAGCTTAAAAATATTATGTCCCCTCCTCAAATATATCATTAATAAAATGTTAGTTAATCAGTTTCTAATTAAACAATATACAGCATTTCTTATAACAAGCACATGTTGAAACATTTTCAAAAAGCAATGCAACAGTAAATAACATGCTCAATATCTAGTGAAACACTTAAACAAATTCTACAGCATTAACTAACTCAAAAAACAAAAATACACAATTCAATCTCCCAATAATTGCCAATTACAGCATAATATTATTTTTAACATTTGGCATTTTATGCTTAGAATAGTAAATATCAGCTTGATTGCATTTATGTTGTATTTGTTGGGATTTATATGCTAAACCTCTTTGCTGTGTGATAGCTTGTTGTATTAACCAGCATAATGCTGATTTAACTTATATACCATTCAACAGAACACAGAAGGTACAATTTTGATAAAGAAGAATAGAGGCTTCTGAACAAAATAGACATTAATGGATCTATATTATATTATAAGAGTCCCCAGTGGGTGGGTTTAGAAATGTTTTGAAGGTCAATTTAAAAAAAATCATTTTAATTTCTCTCATTTTAAAATGTTATTATTTACCTAATGCTTGTTTAGCCCACACTGAATATAATTTAAGAAGACACATTTAAGTTTAATAATGAATAGAAGTGCGTTAGCCAATCACAGAAGATATCTTGTGATGTTTTCTTGTATTACACAGTCTTAGTTGTCTTGGCTGAAGATCCATCCATTCATGGGAATCATGGCAATTGGAATATTCAGTGGGAATAGACAGATATGGAACCATGCTTCCTTTTAACACCAGTGATTTTGTAAATATACTGTATATGTTTCATGTTCTTAACTGGACCTCTTGTAGTGCTTTAATGTTGGTGGTTCTTTAGCTGAAGGAGGACCTGCAATGAGACTGTAGTCCAAGTCCTGTTGGTGCAAATGGGCTTAGAACATATCACAATTTAAGGTTGCTGTCACAGTACTGGTAGTCAACAGCAGATGGTCAAGGCAAGTAACAATCAGATGAGTAGACAGGGTCACAATCTATACAAAACAGGATGATGAAACAGAATAATTGTGCACCCTTGGAATGTTAGAAACATCTATTGGTTTCTGTATGTTTAAAGTGGTGCATTCTTACAGTGAAAGTTATCATTATCATTGCCTGTGTTAGGGCTACCCCATAACTACAGTGCTGAGGCATAGCATGTACAGGTCACCCAAAGATGTTGCAACATTTGATAACCTTCACATTTATTGTTGAGTATAGAGTTTCTGCTATTTCAACAATATTTTGAAGTTCATGATTTACAAACATGAGATTGCTTATTAACATAAAATTATTAGTATTTTTAAGAGGAATTCAGGAATTCAGTCATTTTGTAGAAATCTGTTCTACATAGATGATACTATCACTTACTGCCAGGGCTGAATTTATCATTAGGCACAATAGGCAGGTGATTAAGAATATCTGCCAGCAGAGGGTGTCATGTGTTTACATTATATAAACATATTAAAACAGACTTTTACACAGTGCTCCTACCAGGATGTTCCACGCCATGGGGCCAGGAATAATAAAATGCCTTTCTGACTGGCTGCTCATTAATACACTACCTATTTTCTTTATAAATACATTTTACTTGTAAATCAGCTACCAGCCATCACACCACACATCTTAAAAAAACATACGAGAAATGCCCTCTGAATGTTGGTAAAGTACCTAAAATTGTATCCCACAAGTACCTGTCACATTGATATTTTCTAAAAGCACATAACATTGTTCCAGCAGTGAAATGTGGGGTTACTCATAACTACTTACGAATTTTGAGGTTTGTTAAAAATCCTATTTGTGCTTTCATAAAGGCACAAAAATGCCTCTGAGAATGTTACATGTGTTAAATCTGATAATATTACAAACTTAATGCCTAAACTGTGTCTGTGTTAACTGTGTTAATACCACTACACCATAAGCCAGAGAATCCCTGGGTTCCCCTGTGTCAAAAATCTAAACTTAATTTAACAGACTTCTGTGGCATTTAAAAATGATGCCCCTGCCTCAGAGGTATTTAATGGACCCCCACATAATGTAAATATAATCCAATACCATGGGTGTCCTCAATGGACCAACATGGTAACAATAACTATAACCATTTGGGTCCTCATGGCCCTCCATGGCACCTAAGATTAACCACTATGCCATGGGGGTCCATATGGAAAAGTATACTGGGAAAGTATCCGATCCTGTCACTATCCTGTGAAGTCCTCCAGCGACGACCAACTGATAGACTGAAGCATCAGAATCCTCAAAATCTCTATTTAAGGCCGGAAAGCATGGGAAAAGTCATTATTCTGCGCTACTTCCAATAGAAGTTGTTTTTTTATGAGCAGCAGCTTTTTTTTTTATGTGGAGGCCAATTTAAAAGAGCTAGAAGATGAGGATCATGGGCCTCAATCAGAACTCAAGAGGACGGGTTCTTCTATCAACATGTATAGTCTGCTTAGATTGAGGACCAGCGATTTATTAATTGTCATTGGAGGGTGTTACATAATAGGTCACAGAATAGGTGTACAGAATAAGGTATAGGTATATAGAATAAGTTTACTTTCCCACCCTACAGGTTTAGTTTATTTTTCATTTTGTGTTATGTTTTATTTTATTTTATGTAGTGTTAGTGTTTGGGACTATGGGGATACTTATGCACACGTGACACAGGGGTAATGATAGGTGTTGTAAGGGGACCCCTATAGTTATTGATACCACTGGTGTCCGTTCACATAGTTCATACAGTGTGCACCATTCTGCAGCATTGCTATGGAGACTACTGAGCTTCAAACATAGACTCTCATTCGAGCATACTGCAAGCACACTTTAGGGCTAGAGAGCAATGGGAAAGCCCTCTTTGGTGCGTGTATCAGGAACGTTTTCACATAGTAATGTGTGGCAGAGCAAGAACAATTTGGGACTTTGTGCTTTGTTTAATCAGTTATTTCATGCTCTGTTTCAATGGACAGATATATGCTGTGTCTACACCTTTAAGATCCATCCTTCCAGGAACTAGAGTGTGATTGTAATATCCAACCATCTCCACCTGGATCCTATAAAAATACCTTGATCCCTGACCCAGCATATTCCTGATTTCTTATGGCATTTGACATTGGCTTGTTATTTCTCCTCTTGTCTTCTACATGCAACTGACTTCTGGACCTTTGCCTTTGTGATTGTCAGGCTCCATCCCAGTGCTACGTGTTTGTCTTGCACCACCCCAGAGCTACTTGCCTGTGTGGCATTATCCTAGAGCTACTTGTCTGACTGGCACCAACCTGGATCTCCCTGTATGACTTGAACTATCCTAGAGCTACCTGCCTGTCTGGAACAATCCCAGAGTTACCTGCCTATCTCTAGCTACCTGATCCTGCCCACCTGGACCTCCTGCTACTGAACTCCTAATTGTCCTGTCTGTGACTTCCAGCCCTTAGTTTCTGGGGATTGTCTGGAGATGAGGCATAGGATGACTCTCTATCTAGCAAAAAAAAAGCTCCCACAGTTACAAGACTTAAAACAGAAAACTAAAGTTTGCATAAAAATACTTTCATCAAAAATGGAATAGTCAAACACAACATTCAGTGAACTCAAAGATCCAAAATGAGCTAGAATCAGAATATAGGGTTCAAACAGTCCAGCTGAAAAATGCCAGTTAAAAGTCCACACTCACAGCACTAGATAATAAAAGCTTGTTCCTATTATATCAAGATTTACTCAGGAATGATCAACACTGAACAGTCCACATACATTGTGAATCAACTATAATAGTTGTGAAACTGCGAGTTGTTGTCCCTCTTGCGGGGCTCGCGTAGCAGGGGTGGAGATGAGCTCCACAGGCGCTCATCGTGAGGCCCATGGGACTTAGCTGCAATGAGCGCCGACAGCCAGTAGGACTTGCAAAAATTGCTGGCCTCGGAAAAATTACGTGAACTCGCAAAACAAATTGAACTGTGGAACTCAAAAAAAATAAAAAAAAATAAATGCCTCAAATTAACTTACACACTCACACAAGGCACAGGGGGAGAAGCCAGAGAGCCTTTGAGTGAGGTTGCAAGTTAATTTGAGGCATATTTGCGTTTTTTTAAGATCGAAAATCGCCTAAGCTAGAAAAAAATGGCTGCCGGAAAAATGTAACACGACGAAAACGAGGCCAAAGGACGTAAAACGAGGGCGAAGGACGCAAAAACAAGCCCTAAGCAGGAAGACTTAACGCAAGTCAGTAACACTTAATCCAAAACAGTAAAACTTAACCCAATGCAGTAGGCCCATAAACTACATGGGGGTGGGGGGGTTGGGGCGACAGGCTCGCAATGAGAGGTAAAGGTGATCATTGCATAGCAGGAAAGTTGCGGCTCGCAATGAGCGCCGAAGGTGCTCAGAGGGGCCATAGCCTCACATTGTATTGTAGTTTCAAATTTTATTGCCGTCATTTTTTGACGGACAAGTCGCTACCATGTAAATAAAGCACAAAAGGGAGGGGGATAGAGAGCGCACTAACTCTGGTGCAGGTCACAAAGGTCACAACGTGGACCCTGAACTTACACTTTGGCCCCTGTAGCCGTCCCGTTCCCCCACAAGCCTCCTGCAGATCCTCTTTGGCCCTTGTGGCCCCCGCAAAACCTCGTGGCCCCTTTTGGTCCCTGCGGACCTCTGCGGCCTCCCTCAACCCCCTTTTGCCATCCACCACCCTCTGTGGCCTCCCTAGACCCCTTGTGGCCCGCCTCCATACTTGCAGACCCATGTGGCCCCTTGCAGACCTGTGTGGCATCTGTCAACCTCTTGTGTCCCCTTGCAGACCTTCGAGGCCCCCTTGCACCTACTGTTGACCCCGCAGACCTCTGCGGACTCCCTCAACCCCTTGTTGCCCCCAATATATATGTGTGTGTGTGTAGATGTATCTGTAAATGTATACGTATGAATATATATATATATATATATATATATATATATATGCATATATATATATACATCCACACACACACATATATATACAGTATATATACAGTGCATCTCCTGTGCACAGCCCTCTTCAGATCACCCCACAGATTTTCAATCGGATTCAGGTCTGGCCTCTGGCTGGGCCATTCCAAAACTTTAATCTTCTTCTGGTGAAGCCATTCCTTTGTTGATTTGGATGTATGCTTTGGGTCATTGTCATGCTGAAAGATGAAGTTCCTCTTCATGTTCAGCTTTCTAGCAGAAGCCTGAAGGTTTTGTGCCAATATTGACTGGTATTTGGAACTGTTCATAATTTCCTCTATCTTAACTAAGGCCCCAGTTCCAGCTGAAGAAAAACAGCCCCAAAGCATGATGCTGCCACCACCATGCTTCACTGTGGGTATGGTGTTCTTTTGGTGATGTGCAGTGTTGTTTTTACGCCAAACATATCTTTTGGAATTATAACCAAAAAGTTCAACCTTGGTTTCATCAGACCATAACACCTTTTCCCACATGCTTTTGGGAGACTTCAGATGTGTTTTTGCAAAATGTAGCCTGGCTTGGATGTTTTTCATCGTAAGAAAAGGCTTTCGTCTTGCCACTCTTCCCCATAGCCCAGACATATGAAGAATACAGGAGATTGTTGTCACATGTACCACACAGCCAGTACTTGCCAGATATTCCTGCAGCTCCTTTAATGTTGCTGTAGGCCTCTTGGTAGCCTCCCAGACCAGTTTTCTTCTCGTCTTTTCATCAATTTTGGAGGGAGCTCCAGTTCTTGGTAATGTCACTGTTGTGCCAAATTTTCTCCACTTGATGATTACTGTCTTCACTGTGTTCCATGGTATATCTAATGCCTTGGAAATTCTTTTGTACCCTTCTCCTGACTGATACCTTTTAACAATGAGATCCCTCTGATGCTTTGGAAGCTCTCTGTGGACAATGGCTTTTGCTGTGGGATGCGACTAAGAACATTTCAGTTAAGACCAACTAGAGCAGCTGAACTTTATTTGGGGTTAATCAGAGGCACTTTAAATGATGGCAGGTGTATGCTGACTCCTATTTAACACGATTTGGAATGTGATTGCTTAATTCTGAACACAGCTACTACATCCCCATTTATAAGGGTGTGTGCAGACTTATGCAACCACATTCTTTTTCTTTTTTTTTTCTTCCCTCTACCTAAAATATTTCAATTTGTTTTTCAATTGAGTTGTACAGTTTATAGGTCACATTAAAGGTGGAAAAAGTTCTGAAATGATTCATCTTTGTCTCATTTTTTTACAGCACAGAAACCTGACATTCTAACAGGGGTGTGTAGACTTTTTATATCCACTGTATATATATATATATATATATATATTTTTTTTTTATATGTATACGCATATATATATATATATGCACAGAGAAATTAAAGGCTTAGATGGGTTGTAAGTTAAGATTTTGACAACCGCAGGGATTTTCAGCCTTTAACCCGTAGACCGATTGCGGCTCTCTAAAAGAAGCCAATTGAATAGCACATTAGTTTATGGGCTACATTACGGGCTCCAGCCCTAGAGTGGTATATGTTTACCCAACTTATAGTGGTTAATAATTACCCAACAGAGTATGTCTCATGTATATCAAAATGTATTTTATCAATTTAAAATGTCCAATAAATCTAAATACAGCAAACATTTTTTTATTATATATGCAATGTAGATCAAGTGCGTTTCTTCGCTATACTCTGCTGCTTCCTCAGTCCTACAACAAATGAACATATATACTTTTAATAAACATTTACCCACATGTAGGTCAATTCATCTAACACATTTAAATATGTAAAAGTCATAGTTCACAACCCATATAATGTGGCTTAATCCTGTCAATTATTCATGTAAAGGGTAAGTATTATAAGCGTTAATGTTACAGATGGCACTTACAATAAATCCTTCAATGTATACTACAGATATAATTACTCTTATATATTGTTTTTACGCAAATGTAGTGCGCCATCGAATCTAATGCGCACCCCAAGTTTGGTACCCCTGAATCAAAAACATTTTTTTGCTGGCAAATGTAATGCACATTTGTCATTTGTACAAGAACTCTCTTCCAGCTTGTCTGTTTCCATTTTTATCAGCAGAAAGAATAACTTTGCATTTGAAATTTGCTTCATATGACATCCTTTTCTGTTTCTCAGCCATTTTTTGCTAAAATGTTTTTATTATCACAAAAAGTTGTAATGGTCCTTTAAGTGCTGAATTTACCTAGCAACAAAAATATTCTGTAGGTAATGTTGCACTTTAATGCACTGTGCTTTTTTTTTTTTTTTTTTAAGTTTTTGTTTGCCAGTGTGTAGGTTGTCTCTTTGAAGAGCCACTTCCTCCAATAACAGGCCCCTGTGCTATCTGCTCATCTGAGAGCCATGTTGCGTTTTTTGCCATCGATTCTAGTGCGCCATCAATTCTCATGCGCACCCCAAATTACGGACCCGATTTTCTTTGAAAAAGGTGCGCATTAGAATCGCATAAATACAATATATTTATGGATGTGATACAGAGATTTGTGGGAGGAGCCTAGCCCTAAAATACCTCTCCAACCCTCACTTATCTGTCAGCGTTCCACCATTTGGACGTTGGCTGCTTTGCGTTCTGATCTCCTGAGACTCCTGCACCTCCTGCGGCTCCTGTCTCCTTCTGCTCCTCCGGTGAGTCTCCTCTTGTTCCGGCCGCCCTCTCCCTGTCCCTGCTGCTGCCCACCATCCCTCCCTTCTTTCCTGTTGTTCTGCTGGATGTTTCCCTTGTTCCCTGTGCCTCCCATCCCTTTACCTCCCCTTGGTTCCCCGTGCCTCCTCTCCCCTCCTTGGCCTCCACCATGCACCTGTTGCCAGCCTCCCTATCTTTTTGGGCTCCTCTCTCCCCTCTCTGCTTTCACTGTCAGACAAACCTACACTCCTCCAATTTCTGCTCTAATGTACCATTGCCCACCACCTCTTGCCCTTCACCTCCTTCCCTCCCTGCTCTACCTCCTCCTCTTCTCCGCACTCAAAAGGACCGTCTTGGAAGCCAAGTGCATTTTTTGGGGACCACCCCGATATGCAATAATAATAATTTCAATTCCAACTCACCACTCTTAAGTCACACCCACTATCCTCCTGTCTAATCTCCCCATGACACCCCATAGGTGTCCTTTAATATCCGCCATCCTACATTAGGTC
The DNA here is from genome assembly GCA_027410445.1 of Discoglossus pictus. Taxonomy (NCBI): domain Eukaryota; kingdom Metazoa; phylum Chordata; class Amphibia; order Anura; family Alytidae; genus Discoglossus; species Discoglossus pictus. The sequence continues at coordinate 351,538,098 of CM050163.1, read as the reverse complement.
CTCCGCACCTCACCACGAGGTCGCTCAGCCCACGCCCCGTCCCACTCCTGAGTACAGCATACATCCTCATATGTCCCCTATAGGGACCTTGACCAGGTCATGAAACAATAGCCAACACCAATAGCCAACACATAGACAATCGCAGCCATTTTACAACAATAACTTGCAACTAATAACATTATCGATCTAAAATGGCGATTTACACAACTAAACAAACACTTTGCCCTTGCGCAGACAGCCTATTTACACAGCACACTTGCCACATTGCTGACACTTACACCTCAGGTCAGCAACAGTCCAAATGTACATTGTATGCTGCAGCACAATACAAACAGATTGTTAGCGCGTTAGGATATTGATTGCTGCATATATTAATTAGAAAAAGGTAAAGTATATTATTTTTATTTAATTAATTAATTAATTATTATTCAAAAATCTCTCTCTATATATATATATATATATATATACATAAAAAAAGAGCATGGGAGAGGCTTGCAATGAGCGCCGAAGGCACTCAGCGTGGTGCTCACAATGAGCACCGATGCTACTCACAATGAGCACCGACGCAAAAGTACACGAGGGGAGAGGCTCGCAATGAGCGCCGAAGGTGTTCAGCGCGGGGCTTGCAACTAGCGCCAAAGGTGCTCAGATGACCAAATGTACACCAGGGTAGAGGCCAACACTTACATTGTGTGGCAAACAGCATTACCTGCCTTACAATTTTAATGCATACAATTTTAATACATAATGCCTCTCCTTTTCCCCCTCTCCCTCTCTTTCCCCTGTGTCTACTTAGCCCCTTGCCCTCACGCAGTGCGCATGCGCGGCTCACACAGCGCAATGTGCATGTGCGGCACCGCAGAGCAATGCGCATGCGCAAACTTGCGAGTCATAGTTGTGGTAATTTGCAAGCATTACCGACAAACTCACAATTACCACAACTATATATATGACTAGCGAATTGCCTGTCAAAAAATGATGGACATAAAATTGTAAGGCAGGTAATGCTGTTTGCCACACAATGTAAGTGTTTTGGTTCTCTGAGTACCTTCGGCACTCATTGCAAGCCTCGCGCTGAGTACTTTTGATGCTCATCGCGTGGCTGGCAATGAGCGCCTTGCGGTGCTCATTGCGGGCCTCTACCCTGGTGTACTTTTGGTCAACTGAGCACCTTTGGTGCTCATTGCAAGCCCCGCGCTGAACGCCTTCGGCGCTCATTGCGAGCCTCTCCCCTCCTGTACTTTTGCTCCTCTGAGTAGCGTCAGTGCTCATTGTGACGCTTTCGCTGAGCACCTTCGGCGCTCATTGCAAGCCTCTCCCATGCTCTTTTTTTTTATATATATATAGATTTTTTTATAATAATTAATTAATTAATTAATTAATTAAATAAAAATAATATACTTTACCTTTTTCTAATTAATATATGCAGCAATGAATATCCTAACGCGCTAACAATCTGTTTGTATTGTGCTGCATCATACAATGTACATTTGGACTGTTGCTGACCTGAGGTGTAAGTTTCAGCAATGTGGCAAGTGTGCTGTGTAAATAGGCTGTCTGCGCGAGGGCAAAGCGTTTGTTTAGTTGTGTAAATCGCCATTTTAGAATGGTAATGTTATTAGTTGCAAGTTAGTGTTGTAAAATGGCTGCGATTGTCTATGTGCTACGCGGGTCTGGAGCATTTTCTGTACTTCCTAATAGTGTATTTTGTACCTCGTACATTCCTAGGTAAAAGTCTTATGTGCCTGGCAGTGTTTTCCATGGTTACGGGTCGTGTAGCCTCATTTTGCTTTTTTTCGTCCGTCATTTTTTTTGTTGCTTAAGCGATTTGTGATTTTTGAAACAGGGCAAATTGTGTTTAAATTGTAGTGCAACCTCACTCCCAGACGTCCTGGCTGTCTCCCCGTGCTGTGTGTAAAGTTTATTTAAAAAAAATAATAATTTTATTTGTGTTTTTGTTGATTTTGTATGTGGCTTTTAACTTTGAACTTATTGGTCCTCAGATTTTTTTTTTTCTAAGTCCCGCGGCTCATATTTTTTTTTCTAACTCCCGCTTTGCAGTCTTAAGTGCCTGGCAGTGTTTTGCGGGGTTAGGGGTTGTGTAGCCTCATTTTCGTTTTTTTTCGGCCGACATTTTTCTTGTTGCTTTGTCGATTGTTGAGTGTCTAAACTCTGCAAATTGTGTGTAAATTGTCATGCAACCTCACTCCCAGACGCCCTGGCTGTCTCCCCATGCTGTGTGTTTTTTTTTGGGGGGGTAATTTTTTTGTAATTTATTTTTTTTTTTTTATATGGGCGTGGTTCGGCCGTTAAATTCATATTTTTTTGACCTTGTATTTTTTTGACCTTGTATTTATTTTTTCTAAGTGCTGCGGGTCGTACTTTATTTTTCTAAGTCCCGCTTTTATTTAGTAGTTCCACAGGTTCCTACGGCACTCATCTCCACCAGCGCAGTGAGCTCCTTCGGTACTCACTGCCTATGTCGTGCGGGGTCGTAGGAATGAGTGCCTATGGCTCTTCTCCACCAGGGTAAGGTGCGCTTTTGGCACTCCTTGCCAGCAAGCGTTAGCAACAACCCATATTGCTCACAACTATATATGTGACTAGCGACTTGCCCGTCAAAAATGATGGCAATAAAATTGTAATGCTGGCAAAGCTGTTTGCCACCTAATGTGATAACTGTCGGCGCTCACCGCAAGCCTCTCCCCCGTCTACTTCCTCCCTTGTGTCTCCTTTCTCCCCTCCTCTCCCTCCCTTGTGTCTAATTTCCCCCCTCCTCTGCCTCCCCTGTGTCTCTTTTCTCCCCCTCTCCCTCCCCTGTGTCTCTTTTCCCCCATCTCCCTCCCCTGTGTCTTCCCCTCCTCCCTTGCTCCCCTGTGCCTCTTCCCCCTTTCTCCCCTGTGTCTCCTGCCCCCCTCCCTCCCCTGTGTCTCTCCCCCCTGTCTCCCTCCCCTGTGTCTATTTCCCCCATCTCCCTCCTCTGTGTCTCACCCCCTCACCCTCCCCTGTGTCTGCCCCCCCCTCTCCCTCCCCTGTGTCTGTTTCCCCTCTCCCTCCCCTGTGTCTGTTCCCCCTCTCCCTCCCCTGTGTATCTTTCCCCCCTCTCTCTCCCCTGTGTCTGTCCCCCCTCTCTCCCCTGTGCCTGTTTCTTCCCTGTCTTTTCCCCCCTCTACTCCCTCTGTGTCTTTTTGCCCTGCTCTCCCTCTCCTGTGTCTCTTCCCCCTCTCCTGTGTCTCTTCCCCTCTCTCCTGTGTCTCTTCCCCCCTCTCCTGTGTCTCTTCCCCCCTCTCCCTTCCCTGTGCCTGTTCCTTCCTCCCTCCCCTGTGTCTATTTCCCCTCTTCCTCCCCTGTGTCTCTTCCCCCCCATCCTTCCCCTGTGTCTCACCCCCTCTCCCTCCCCTGTGTCTGTTCCACCCTCTCCCTCCCCTGTGTCTTTTTCCCCCTCTACTCCCTCTGTGTCTTTATCCCCCTCTACTCCCTCTGTGTCTTTTTTCCCTGCTCCCCCTCTCCTGATTCTTCCCCCTCCCCTGTTTCTCTTCCCCCCTCCCCTACGTCTCTTCCCCCCTCCCCTGTGTCTCTTTCCCCCTCCCCTGTGTCTCTTTCCGCCCTCCCCTATGTCTCTTCCCCCTGTGTTTGTTCCCACCCCCCCTTTCCCCTTTTCATCCACCTCCCTCCCCTCATCCTCCTTCCTCCGCTCATTCTCCTCCTCCCTCCCCTCATCCTCCTCTCACTCTCCTCCTCCCTCCCTCCCCTCCTCCTCTCCTCCCTCCCCTCCTCCTCTCCTCCCTCTTCCATTTCCCAATCTCCAATTAACCCCCCACCCCACTCCCATCACTTACCTTCATCGTGCTGCTCCTGCTGCTGTCCATCGAATCTTCCGGCTGTCCGGACCTGCCATATGCTAATTTGGCATTGTATCAAAGGTTTTTGCTAGAATGCCACATGGAAGACTATTGTGCAAACTAAGTGAAGCAGGAATTGCAGTACGTAACTGCTCTTGGATTGAGAGCTGGCTAAAAGACAGAAAGCAAAGGGTTGTTGTAAATAGAATATACTCAGATTGGACTAATGTGGTAAGTGGGGTTCCTCAGGGCTCAGTATTAGGTCCTCTCCTTTTTACCATATTTATTAATGACTTAGAAGTAGGATTGAAAAGTAGTGTCTCTATTTTTGCTGATGACACTAAGTTGTGCAAGGTAATTAAATCAGAAAAGGATGTACTTTCCCTCCAAAGAAATTTGCATAAATTAAAGATAATGGTGACTAAATGGCAGATGGGAATTAATATGAATAAATGTAAGTGAAGGAAAAATAGCCATGCGATTTATAATCTTAATGGAGTAAATCTCAGGGTATCGGATATTGAAAGGGATTTAGGAGTGCTTGTGGACAACCACCTAGGTACCAATGTGCAATGCCAAGCAGCAGCTGCAAAGGCAAATACATTATTTGCATGTATTAAGAAGGGTATAGAAGCAAGGGAAGCAAATATAATTCTGCCACTATACTAATCCCTAGTAAGCCCCCATTTGGAATATGGAGCACAATTTTGGGCAGCACTTCCTAAAAAGGAGATTTTAGAGCTGGAAAAAAGTACAGAGAAGGAGAACAAAACTAATAAGGGAAATGGAGGGGCTAAGTTATGAAGAAAAACTAACCAAATTAAACATATTTTCTCTAGAAAAATGGCATCTAAGGGGGATATGATTACTTTATATAAATATATCCAGGGTTAATATAAGGCTTTGTTGGGTTAACTTTTTGTGCCAAAGTGTTTTCAACCGACAAGAGGATATCCTTTAAAGATAGAAGTAAAATGATTTCACCTTAAAGAAAGAAAAGGGTTCTTCACAGTAAGGGTTGTTTAACTGTGGAATTCTCTACCAAAGGAGGTGGTGACAGCGGATTTGATAGATAACTTTAAAAAGCGATTGGATATTCTAAAGAAAAAGGGCATTCAGGGTTATCCTGGTTAATTAAAGAGTATTGATCCAGGGAGGAGTCCGATCACCAGTATCTGGGATCAGGAAGGAATTAATTGTTTTTCCCTTTTGAGACAACGGGCAAAGTTTCACTTTTTTTTCTTTTTCTGTTTGCCTTCCTCTGGATCAATTAACAATAAATAAACTGAATACTACAGATCAGAGGAGATCTTAAAAGGTTGAACTTGATGGACTAACAGCCCTATTAAATTCCCTCAACGTGTTAAACGTAAAACCTTAGCCCGTAACGTAGCCAGCAAGACTTACGGCTATTAAATTGACCCTGTAAAGCAACCAGCTAACAATCTTTGAGTTACAGCTGAAAAAAACCTACGTGCCATTGAAATTTGAACTCCGCAGCCACAACTCCTTTGTTCTGTCAAGCCCGTAACTGCTACGTTCCAATCCCGCTATTAAATTGCAACAAATTTCCAAAGACGCCCTGGTGTTTAAGCCCGTAACCTGCAAATGGAGGCAAAAATATGACGGCTTCCAAATAGGACCCGCAAAGGGTTTACAGATACTGTAAAATACAATATAAGCACACCAGTGGACTTTAAAATATGAGGAAAGCATGGAAAGGCATTACAATTACTTGTACAATAATCCCCAAAGAAAAAATAAGTATTTCATTTTTTATATTTATTATATGTTGGAATGGTCATATGCCAATATGAAAAGCCATGCTGCAACATGCAGAAAGCAATTAAAGACACACTAACTACCTGATTAAATTGCAATACAAAAACATGAAACTGATACCATATTAACCCTTTCACACTCATAGAGGATCTAAGCTGGACCCTGGAATATATATATGATTGCATATACATCTTGCTCCTCACATCTACATTGTGAAAACAAATAGTGGTCAAATTACACTGCCACATCACATTGATCAGGTATCTGGGGAACATTTTATTATTTGTTGTTCAGTCCTTCAGTCGTGTCCGACTCTTTGTGACCCTATGGACTGCAGCACATTTAGCTAGGCCTCTGTCTGTGCTGTTTCACAAGGTTTGCATGCCAAATATACTGGAGTGGATTGCCAGTTCCTTCTCTAGTGGACTGTGATTTGTCAGACCTCTCTGCTATCACCTGCACACCTACACTGCCCCTACATGGTATAGCTCACAGCTCCATTCAGGTACACAAGCCCCTTCACCACCACTACTTAGCAATCCAGTAGAGGACCAAGGGAACATACACCAAACTAATCTACTCTAACACATCAGGAAGGGCCTCAAAACCACATGAAGGCTGTGCAGAGGGACGTGGATCAACAGCTATCTCACCTCCATCAGGGGTAATCTCTGCTATGCCCATCCTGGAAAGTTCCACGGTAGTGCTGGTGGCCATGTGCCAAGATGTATACCCATTCCCATTTGGTGATCTCCCATTATGTTTTGCTATTCATCAGTTTACATTAGTATGATGTATATTTCCCTGGTACCCTTCTGGATTGCTAAGTGGTGGTGGTGGTGAAGGGGCTTGTGTACCTGGATGAAGCTGTGAGCTATAAAATGTAAGGCCAGTGTAGCCAATGTAGCAGAGAGGTCAGAAAAATCACAGTACACTAGAGAAGGAACTGGCAACCCACTCCAGTATCACCTGTCATATTCCTGTCAGGGAATGTTGATACTCCTCAATATCACTAATTGGACATTTGCATGTGTATTAACCCTTTATTTTGATTATATATGATAAATATGTCTATTTGAACAGGATTATAAATAGGAGTCAACATGGATTTATGAGGGATAGGTCATGTCAAACAAATGTAATTAGTTTCTATGAGGAGATTAGTAGGAACCTGGATCAAGGCAACTCAGTGGATGTAGTCCTTTTGGATTTTGCAAAGGCTTTTGATACAGTTAAACATGGGAGACTATTGTGCAAACTAAGAGATACAGGAGTTGCACTAAATATCTGCTCATGGATTAAGAGCTGGCTAAAAGACAGGAAGCAAAGGGTTGTTGTAAATGGAACATACTCCGATTGGACTAATGTGGTAAGTGGGGTTCCTCAGGGTTCAGTATTAGGTCCTCTCCTTTTTAACATATTTATTAATGACTTAGAGATAGGATTGGAGTGTGGTGTCTCCATTTTTGCTGATGACACAAAGTTGTGCAAGGTAATTAAATCGGATAGTGATGTGCTTTCACTCCAATGGGATTTACATAAAATTGAGGAATGGGCATCTAAATGGCAGATGAGATTTAATACGAATAAATGTAAAGTTATGCATCTGGGAAGGAAAAATAGCCATGCATTAATGGAGCAAATCTAGGTGTATCAGATATGGAAAGGGATTTGGAAGTGCTTGTGGACAACCACCTAGGTAACAGTGCTCAAAGCCAAGCAGCAGCTGCAAAGGCAAATAAAATATTAGCATGTATTAAGAAGGGTATAGAAGCCAGGGAAGCAAATATAATTCTGCCACTATACAAATCTCTAGTACACCCTCATTTGGAATATGGAGTACAATTTTGGGCACCACTTCATAAAAAGGACATTTTAGAGCTGGAAAAGGTACAGAGGAGGGCAACAAAACTAATAAGGGGAATGGAGGGGCTAAGTTATGAAGAAAGACAAACCAAATTAAACGTATTTTCTCTAGAAAAAAGGCGTCTAAGAGGAGATATGATTACCTTATATAAATACATCCAGGATCAGTATAAAGATTTGTCTAGGGAGGTTTTTGTGCCAAGAGGTTTTCAACTGACAAGAAGACATCCCTTGAGGTTAGAAGTAAAAAGATTCCAGCTTAAAGAAAGAAAAGGGTTCTTCACAGTAAGGGTGGTTAATCTGTGGAATTCTCTACCAGAGGAGGTGGTGACAGCGGATTAGATAGATAGCTTTAAAAGGGGACTGGATTTATTTCTAATCAAAAAGGGAATTCAGGGTTATCATGGATAACAACTAATTAATTAATAGTTAATCCGCATATTGCAGATCGGAGGAGATCTTGAAAGGTTGAACTTTATGGACTGAAGGTCTTTTTTCAACCTTAAATACTGTGGGCCTCATTCTATTAACGGCCGTAGGAGATGCGTGGCCGCAAGGACCGGCCGCAGGCTATTTGCCTATTCTATTCCCTTGCGGTCGGCGCCCTATTATCCCTTGCCGCAAGAAAGCCCCGGTTGCTATTCAATTGCTATGTAAACCCTCTCGTCATGGCTGTAATTATCTAAAACCGAGCCGCAGCTTACTTGCACCAAAAAGGTCCCGCTAGCACCCAATTAAGCACATAATAAAGCCATCCTGCACTTTGATCAGACGATAAAGTGATTGGAGGTGTTAGCATTCGTAGCACAACATTCCCCTACACTCAAATCTGAAAATCATTTTTAGTTAAATTCATGTCAAATGTCCGTGGACAAAGTCCCAAGGGCTTGGAGCACCTCAGTCCATAAATGGGTAAAATAGCCCGCACGGGTTTGAATAACGAGCTACGGGCTTGGAGGGCAATCATCCACCAAACCCGTACATGCTTCACCAAGAAGCTACGGTCGTGAGTTACGGCCAGAAGTCTCAAGCCCGTAATCCTGGTTTTCCTGGCGCCACCTGAAATCAATTAACCAATAGGAAGATGACAATCAAGGCCGCAAATAGTTTAAAAGTGCGGGAAATTCGTAAATCTGTGACTGTGTTGTATGCTGTGCAAGTGGACACACAGGTCTTGGAGTTGGAGGGTTTTGAGAGAGAGCAACAGCAAAAGAAATAGTGAGGAGAGGAGGAGAGATGGAGGGAGAGAGAGAAGGCAGTGAAGGGAGAGGCCAGGGAGAGCAGGGCCCCCAGCCACAGGCTGGCCAGCAAGCTGATGCTGCTGCTGCTGCCAGAAAAAAGGCAGCAAACTTCAATCAAGAGGAGATCGAGACCATCGTAAGAGGAGTTCAAGCCCACCACTCCATCTTAACCGGTGGGAGCGAGGTGAGGCCCAGGCAGAGGACAGATGCCTGGAGGGCAATCGCGGCTGAGGTCTCTTCACTAGGGTATGCAAACCGGACCTGGCAGTCTGTCCAGCACCAGTACCAGGACTGCCGCGTTGATGTCAAAAAGAAAATGGCGAACGAGGCCAATGCGGCACGTGGAACCGGTGGTGGGCCTCCAGAAACCTTTACATACCCCGGTTGGGAGGCCACAGTGCGAGATATGATCCAGCCAGCTGCAGTCGTGGGCATCCTTGGCCTGGTGGACTCGGGTGGGTCAGAAAGCCTGCAATGTGAGTACCATGTACACCTTAACACCCTCATATGTACGCACATGTACCCCACACAGATAGATAACTGACGTTGAATTGCACTGTAAGATATCTGGTTGTGACTACAGATATATAAGGCAGCAAAAATCATGTAAATGCAGTGTAAAGAAATATACTTGTCAGAATTGTTAGCAATGAAATATATGTCCAATACCTCCTCCCACAACTGATTATGATACCGTTTGGCAAATCTATTGATGTTACTGTTATGTTTGCTGTTGGTTCAGAGTGCATATAAAGCATACATGACAACTCCATTGCAATTGTTTGTTTATTGTCATGAGTTCCCCTGTCACACTCTACTCCATGTTAAACTGGCCCATTCATAGCTGTTTGGCTTAACACTCCTACTGCTTAGAACCCATGTACATCTTGAAACTAGGTATAGCGGATGTATCCTGTTTTATGTGGGCATTTCAGTATGTGCTGGAAGAGTGCCGCCGCCGACTCTAGGGATGCGGCTGCGCTTGCGTCCCCATGTAGCCGTCAAAAATAGTTGGTACACGCAAAGCACCTAACCCTCTAACCCCCGAAACCCATAACCACTTACCCGGCCTGCTGGGCTGGCGTAGCTAGAGTCGGTGGCGGTGCACTTCCAGAGATGCGCACATACAACAGGATAGGTCCGGTATAGCTGGTACATCCCCATGAGACTACATGTATGGATGTGCACACTGCAGCATATGCGGATACAGACTCTGATGGACTGCAAGTTTGTGTCGTGTACCAGCCTCATCTGGACCATGTTACATTAACATGTTAACTCACATTGCTGAGGATTGGTCACAGATTGGTCTGTCTCACACACTGGCCAACATATTCAGATGAGCATGTGTCCTAATTAACTGCAGTTGGCACACCGCACCAGCATTACATATGGTCATATGAGCCATGGGCCCTTTCCTGTTATCTGACCGTGACTGCTGGTAGCAGCAGTGAGCAGCCTCTACATGTCACAGCATTTTCCTGGAGATTATGTCATCATGCAGATTTAGTGGGTTATGGTGGTGTTAAGGTAAGGGTTTCGGATTAGGGTGAGGGCTAGTGCTTTTGGGCTTGTGTGTAAGGTGAAAATTATGTATATAACAGCGGCAGCGCCATCTATCAGCCCCTTGGTCCAACTGCTGCTGCCAGCAGTCGCTGTCACATAACAGGAAAGATCCCATCCAGGATCCACAATACTACTGATGCAGATCAATTTTTATTTGCGTCAAACATTCACAGCCAATTACAAGTCACTATGATCTCAGAGATATGGAAACACACATCAATCAATTTTCCGAACAACAATACTCAAATACAAATCTTGTCTCATTTCAGTACCAAAAGGGAGGGGAAAAAAGTACACCTTTAATTCCCAAGACAGCCACCTCCCCCAAAGGAACATCCATATAAATATCTACAGACAATAGTCATAACTCAAACCCATATAGTATAAAATATAACTTTTATTAAATATATAAACATAAAATATTAAAATATGCTGCACGTCTCCCAGATAGCACAAAGTAGTGTCATATATCAACCTCACTTGTATACAAGATAATATATAAGACTAAGTGTGCTTAATACAAGGTCCAAATACCTATAATAAATATATTCAATATGCAGAGTTATAAATAAAGCACACAGAATAATCATTAGGGTATCTCAACCAATTTCATTGAAGAGTAGGAAGTATGCAACCAGTAGGTGATGAAATAATGTACCACTGTGGCCCTATTTACATACAAATAGTGGATTAGGCAGATAAGGGCCCACTATTTACCCACTAATCTGCCTATGAAAAGCTAATCTATACTCCCTATCTGGGACTATTCACACCACTGGTTCACTTACCTACTCTCCAATGAATAATAGGTGAATACCATAGCCAGAGGTACAAACACTACAGTGCAGATCGGTTACTCTCTAAGGAGTGACGTCATCATCGGGGGGGCACGCAGCTCGGATCGGACGCGCGTTTCGCGCCAGCTTCCACAGGGATCATAAGAACTGAAGAGGGCGCTTTGGTTTAAATAGCGTGAGTAGGACGGTTCAATAAGATCTCTCATCTGTATGTTGTTTGCAATCAACTGTCTTGTGACCAGGGCTATGGAAACAAAAGGAGGTTAGAACTAAAGGTGGAAATGCTTGAATAAGCGCTTAAGGTGGATATATAAAGCTGAAATAGACAAAAATAGACAAAATAAAGTGTCCTCAAACACAGTCTTAAATTAGACACAAATAAAGTTTACATAAATAAAGATACAATTGTTGCAGATATAATGTAATGTTACCAAAATATCACAAAAGATATTTAGTATAATATTGCTTGTCCCAATTGTATATGGCGGTATTAAATATATCTAGGAGACATGGGTTTCAAAGCAAGGGGATAGATCAGCGGTTCAATAAATTCCTCCATAAATAAAAGGGAAAAAACTTGTAATGGTCAAAGTTGAAAATGCTTAATGAAGCGATTAGGATGGATATATAAGGTTAGATAAATAAAGTGTCCTAAAAACAATCCTAAATTACTCACATATAGAATCTGCATATATAAAGATACAATTGCATCAGAAACAAAATGATGTTGCTACAATACCGATAATTAATAAAGATATTTAAGTATAGTTGTGTACAACAGTAATTGATATATCAAAGAAACATGGATTTCCAAAGCAGGGGGATAAATGAGTCCTCAGTGAAAAAGGGGGGAGATAACTTGTCATGATCAACTACATTGATTATAAATAACATCTCTAACAGTTCCACTTGATCCAATATAGGATTGAATAGGATCATGTTACAACACGTAAGTAAGATCAAACAATATTATTATAGTCACGTAGATAGACTACTGATGAGGGCATACATACAGCCTTTACAAAAATATGCTGAAGTTGTTATATTCATTGAGTCCACCTGGGACTACAGTGTTAAGTAAAGCTATCCATTTGCTTTCTGCCTTGAGTAGTTCTGATTCAAGATTACCTTTTCTTATCCCCAAACTAATTTTTTCCAATACCCAACATTTAAGTATGGGTTTTGAGTGGTGTTTTTCAAAAAAATGTTTTGCTACTGAAGTAAGAGTCTTACCTTTAGCAACATCAGTAATACTGTTACGTATATTGCAAAGATGTTCGCCAAGCCTTTTTCTAAGCTCTCTACTAGTAATACCAACATATTTCTGTTGGCAAGGACATTGCAAACAATATATAACAGCAGAAGTACCGCAATTGAAAAAGCCTTTTAAGTATCTTATTTTTCCAGTTCTATCAGTAATGCTGTTGATTTTGCACATAAAAGGACAAAATTTGCAATGTCCACATCCAAAAGTGCCATCTGGCAAAGGTCTAATATTTTTCTTCTTTTTACAGAAGTGACTCTGAACAAGGATATCATGGATGTTTTTAGATCGTCTCCATCCAGTGTCAATTTTAGCTCCAATTTTAGCTCCAATCAGAGTTGCTATGTGGGTATCCGTCTTTAAGACATTAATATGTCTATTCAAGATATCCTCTATTTTGCGCCAATCCTCATTAAAGGTTGAAATAAATCTAACCGTCTCTTTTGTATTGGTTCTCAACCTAGGAGACAATAAATTGTCTCTTTCGGTGTGAAGAGCTCTATGATAGGCTTTTTTTTATAGAGGAATTGCTATACCCCCTATTTTTCAATCGGTTCCTCAACTCATCTACTCTAACTTTGAACAGTTCTGTATTGGAGCAGTTACGTCTTACACGCAGAAATTCTCCTACAGGTATGGCACGAAGAGTCGGAGGGAAATGTGAGCTAGAATGATGTAAAGTGCTATTCGTAGAGGTTGGTTCCCGATAAAGGTCAGTGATAATCCTGCCCTCTTCATCTTTACTGATCGTAATATCCAAAAAATCAATATGTTTTTCATCATAGGCATGAGTAAGTTTCAAATTAAGATCATTTGTATTTAGTTTGTTAATGAATGTATCTAGACATTCCTGTGTACCATCCCAAATGATCAAAATATCATCGATATATCTCAGCCAGATGGTGACATGATCTGTAAATTCAGAATTATCATCAAAAAATACCCGTTCTCTTTCCCACCACCCTAGATAGATGTTAGCATAGGTGGGTGCGCATGAAGACCCCATTGCTGTGCCTCTTTTCTGTAAATAAAAAACATAATTGAACACAAAATAATTGTGAGTAAGCGTGTATTTTAACAATCTATTTTAACATCTATCTAGGGTGGTGACTATCTTTTTTTGTAAATCATTTCAGTACCAGCCAGGCGTACCCTGCCTCCTCAGGGACCTGAAATATTGGGCCCTGCACCATGCCAAGATGCAGGACCACCTGCAGCAGGACCACCTGCAGCAGGACATATTGCAGAAAGTCCACCTGGGCCCTCCACAAGATGCCAGCCATTGGCTCCAGCAATGGCCCCTCCAGCCAGGATGATAATGGCGCCGCCTGGGTCCCACTCATTGTGGGCTGGCCAAATGTGGGGACAGCCAATGTGGTCCCATCCCAGTTGGGCCCACGGTATGGAGCCACAGGTAATGGTGCCCTGGAGCATGGGCCCCCGGCAGGGCATGTGGCTCCAACAGGCCCCGCAGGCCACTCCGGCCCCACAGGCCCCACTGGCCACTCTGGCCCCACAGGCCCCGCTGGCCACTCCGGCACCACAGGCCCTGCAGGCCACTCCGGCCCCACAGGCCCTGCTGGCCACTCCGGCCCCACAGGCCCCGCTGGCCACTCCGGCCCCACAGGCCCCGCTGGCCACTCCGGCCCCACAGGCCCCGCAGGCAACTCCGGACCGGCAGACCACGCAGGCCACTCCAGACCGGCAGGCCACTCTGGCCCGGCAGGACACTCCGCTCAGCCGTGCCTCCACCCAGAGGACTCAATGGTCTGGGTCCGCGCCAGGTAGTCCGGCGCTGTCAGCGGCCCAGTGCCATGATTTCCTCGCTAATCTCCAGCATGAGCGGGAGCAAAATCAAGAATTCATGCTGGAGATGAGACGGCATAATGAGCGGGTGTTTCAGGAGTTGAGGAGGCATCACCAGGTCATGGAGAGGGGACAGCATAATGAGCGGATGTTGCAGGAGTTGAGGAGGCATCACCAGGTCATGGAGATGGGACAGCAGGGGTTGAGGAGGCATCACCAGGTCATGGAGATGGGACAGCAGGGGTTGAGGAGGCATCACCAGGTCATGGAGGAATATTCTAGAAGGGCCGAAATGGCCCGTGAAGGCCATCCACTAGAACAGGCTACCCCCTCAACCTCCCAGACCTTTCCCCCAGCATCCAGGGCAGAAGAGTCGCCAACCCATCCAAGACGTCGTGGCCGGCCTAGGACAAAGGTTGGCAAAGGCCAGGAGGGTCAAGACCAACACAAGCGAAAGCGTAAATAGGTGAGAACATGTTCACGTTGAATATAGAAGCAATTGATGTCCAAGATCTATTGACGTTGAGGTGTTGCAGTCAATGCATATATTGTTCTAATTGATGTCTTGTTCTTATCTCTTTAGGTTCAAATGGACACACGGAGTGGTTGCCTCACATTTTCTTTTTTTTTCTGTGTTAATGTAGGGTTGGGGTAACAGCCACTAGTGCAGCTGAGGGTGGATGTAATATTCCTGAGTTTGATTCCAGTAACGGCTATGCATGATATTCGTGTTTCTGACACATGGAGATATTCATTCAGGGTAAATATCAAATGTGAGTACACCACTAAGTGAAAGTGTAAATATTTTCATGCACTGACTTAACCCTCATGGGGATGGAGTTCACCAGAGCTTCACAGGTTGCCACTGGAGTCCTCTTCCACTCCTTCATGATGATATCATGGAGCTGGTGGATGTTAGAGACCTTGCACTCCCCACCTTCCATTTGAGGATGCCCCCACAGATGCTCGATAGGGTTTAGGTCTGGTGACCTACTTGGCCAGTCCATCAACTTTTTACCTTCAGCTTCTTTAGCTAGGCAGTGGACGGCTTGGAGGTGTGTTTGGGGTTGTTATCATGTTGGAATACTGGCATGCGGCCCAGTCTCAGAAGGGAGGGATCATGCTCTGCTTCAGTATGTCACAGTACATGTTGGCATTCATGGGTTCCCTCAAAGAACTGTAGCTCCTCAGTGCTGGCAGCATGCATGCAGGCCCCGACCAAACATATATGCATGTCTATATATGTTTTATATAATATGTTGTGTGGATTCCCCCTATATGCATTTACCTAATGATGTCAGATGCTGCCTCCCTGAGGGTTAAGGCAGTTCTGGCAAATAATGGTGGCCACACATAATTGACATTTAGTGCCAATTTGGACATTTCAAATTTGAGGTGTACTCACTTTTGTTGCCAATGGTTTAGACATTAATGGCTGTGTATTGAGTTATTGATGGGTCAGCAAACTTACTTTACATTGTAGCAGAGTGTCATTTCTTCAGTGTTGTCACATGAAAAGATACTCTAAAATATTAACAACAATGTGATGGGTGTACTCACTTCTGTTCGATGATGGTGCAGAGCACAGATGTGGAGTATGAAGGTCCTTTCATTGATGTTACAGAAATGCTATGGTATCAGCATTGACGAGGCAGACACAAACAACATCTCGGATAAATCATATTTACTATTTACAGAAATTAACAAAGCAAGCTTGCCACAAAGCCACAGGTTGACTAATCATCACAGGTATGCAAAGGATCATGGTGGAGGGGGGTAGGATATAAATTCCAAGGAACACATGGAAATAGGGATATGAGAGCAGAATGCAGGCCAAGAAAATTACGTTGATATAGATGATTATGGGATTTACAGTGTATCACCCAACATTAGGCAATATAATTGATCTCATTATTGTTACTACATATATATATATATATATATAACAGTCAATAAGAAACCACCACAATCATCCAGAATAAGGTGATATACATATAGGGAGAGCAAAATGTATGCTTGTGTGTTAAACGGACACTCTGATGCAACATCATAAGTATAAGTGCTCAATCAGTGAATGCTATGAGCCCATGAGGTCAGTTCTCACGCAACAATAAGCAGCCCCTACATAGATAACCTTGGTCAAAAAGATGGGGACCTGACCAGGACCATATCAGTCAGATGTTACTTATTCCAGAGAACTCACAACAAACCAGGCAATATCAAGGGTAGTTTGTTCTCTGATTGAGCATCTATACTCACTGTTGTTGCATATGCATAACTGAAGATTAACGTAACCTCATTAACTGTTAAGTCCCAAGCCTGGATTTACTCTTCCCCATATGCACAGGGAGGGTCACATCAGCACTGAAGAAAAGATCTGGAAGGGTTTGTGCTGCAGGCTTCACAACAGTCCAAGTAGAGGAGAGGATAGACTGTCTAAACCAATAGGTACATATGAATCGAGGTAGACTATATGAGCATACACATGCTGTGGATATACCAGGAACATCAGCTGACAGATGTCACATGACATCTGCATTGTATAGTGAAATTGTCTCGTGACACATATCGGCTATTCAGTCAAGATAAACAGATATCACACTGGATCCAACAAAGCAATGAAACAGACACATGCACATACATGAGGACATTGACATGGCCATGGAATGTCATGATGTTTATCGTCATGCCTTGTTCTGACCGTGATCTGGAATACAAACACACAAATAATATATTAGTGGAAACCTTACATATGCCATATGAGCAGCCACCAACAGATGCAGGTATGTCGGCACACACGTTATGCATTGGGATCTCGTACAAGCTAACCATCTGTCAGATGATAAGGATGGCCCAGACTAATTTGTCCTGATGTGGGAATATTATGATTAGTCTAATTATCATTTATTTGTATTGTGCAAACATATTCCGTGGTGCTGTACAGGGGAGAAGAACACAAAAATATACATTATGTAATATTGCCAACGCCAGAAAATGGAGGGCCCTGTTTTGAGTGTAAAGTCTGGTGATAACTGATTTCTTCCCAAAGGCCCCCTACAAGATTAGAAAATCACCACTTCCAAGCTAAAGGTAATGGACATGGGGAAGAGTAGATAAGGAATAGCAAGGTTAATAAGTAAGTGAGAGATACATAGGAAGGAAGTTGTGTCAAGTAGAAAGTTATGCATTAGTCGGAGAGGAAAGGGATCAGATGTAAAGTGCAATGCACTATTATGTAATAAGGTATCTGCCCCATGTGGACAGATAATGTAATTTGCAGATGGGACAGTCAGGAGACACATAGTTTAACCACAGCTTGAGTAAGATTAGCTGATGGGCGAATAAAAGGGGAGAGGTGGGCATGAGAGGTGAAATGAAAATGTTGGAGACAAAAAGGGGAGAAGTAAAGAAGAGTCTGAGGAAAAGGCAGGGGATGTGAGGAAGAAGGCAAGAGAAAACATAGTGTAAAGGGTTAATCGGGATAGTTAGCAGAAGTTGCTAATCGTTCAGGTGTTGAAGACTTGTGTGACTCAATAAATTAAGGGTAAACAGGGGTGGGTGGGATGAGGAGAGAGACAGACAGACAGACAGACAGACAGAGAGACAGAGAGACCAGTGCAGCCTGTAATAGAAATGGAAGATCCCAACTATCACACATTGATGCATGTTCGGACATCCACATGTGGTTCTCTACCTTGGATAGATCAAGTGGAGTATTCAACGAAGAGATCTGTTCCCCCAGGACACGTCTGCATGGTCCGATAAACCTTTCGGACCGCTTCAGCAAAACATAGGGGATGTCCTGGGGAAAAGAAAGTTAGGCCTACATTAATGGAGTTATTAGTCATTTCCTCTCATGCATACATGCACATGTTTCCCGCAAATACTCACTTACAATGTAGACGACATTGATGTAGCTGATGTTCTGTTGCTGTACAGGTCGTTTCCCATGTCTGTGTGGGTAAACAATGTGTTGACACACGGCAGCATTTCTGTAATGGCAATATGATGATATGAGTCACACAATCCATATGATATATTGCACAATGATTCCTAGTTAACACATCCTTGAGACTATTCCTGTTATCTGACTGAGAATGCTTTTACCAGCATTCGCTGACAAAGAACAGGAGAGATCCCCTCTTTGCATCCCATGAGGTACATTTATTATGGTTTACAATATGCTGGTATGTTCATATATCTAGATTGCTATGAATTGCATTGACCTCCATGGGATGTGGAATAGCATGATCAGACAATGGGAACATTATACATTATAGTTGGTTGTTATTAGTTTCAGACTTACATGGGAAGTACTCCCGAATGACGTGGGCACGTAGTCGTGACCCCGGAACGTTATCCTCACCAGGGGCTGGTACTGGACGCTCCGCCGGTTCAAGCGGACCATCAATGTTCCCCAGACAGTTGGCCTGTACTGCTATATTGTGCAGACAACAGCAGGCCATGATCATGTGACAAACCTTCATTGGTATATACTGTAGAGCCCCGCCAGTTGAATGTAAACATCTGAAGCGCATCTTCAGGAGGCCAAAGGTGCGCTCTATTACATTCCGGGTTCTGGCATGGGCCGCATTGTACCTCTCCTCCCCCTCTGTGTGTGGATTGATCACCTGAAGGAAATAAAAATGGGAGATGTAGATATGAATGTGATGTTGTGCTGCTCATTAAAGCATCTGTAAATATACACAATGATTAATGTGACGTTAGTTTAGGGATCTCTGGGTTGGAACATCCTACTCCTATGACCAGGTCACATTGGGTTAGGCACAGCAACAAGCTACGATACAATGGCTCAGTCGGCACACCTTTTTTAGGGCGCACGGCAAATGAGCCCGGACAATACAGCGCTGACAGAAGCCGGCGACAGTAGCACACTGCTGAAAATTGTGTGGCAAAATGTGCGTCGATCAAAGAGCGCAAGTTGTAGAATCTATTGCCTAATGGGCCAAAACCCTCTAACCCGAGCCCTCAGACCCCATACCTAACCCGAACCACTGAGACCCCATGCACTAACACTCAGAACCCAAAGCCTTAGCTCAAAGACCCCTAACCATAAAACCACTAAGTCCACCCTTAAGTCCTTATCTCAACTCCTGCGCGCAGATGTCGTGCGTGCTATTGAAAAGACTCTATTTTGTCTGTTGGCGCATGCGTCGTTGTCCATTTTTCACACAACAACGGAATAGCATTACAGTGGAACATGATGTATATGTTAGGGGATCCTTTATGGGTACTCACCCAGTAGCCACCCAGGTGGAGCTTGTCCAGACTCAAAATAACAATGGGTGGATGACTGACGCAGGATATGGGCATCATGAGTACTTCCCGGGAAGCCTGCAACCACATTTTGTATGCGCATGTCTGCATCACAAACAACCTGTACATTGATGGAATGATAGTGTTTGCGATTTCTGAACAGCGCTTCTTGCTCTCTAGGAGGTATCAATGCTACATGTGTACAATCTAATGCACCGAACACATTGGGGATACCTCCCATTCGAAAGAAATCCGCTTTCACCTTCAAGATCTCTTCCACAGTTTGGGGGTAATTGATGTATCTGGGAGCTTTCGGAACAATAGCATGGAGGAATGTGCTCAGGCACCTTGAAAGGCTTGCCTGAGACATTCCTCCTACTATGCTAGCAGTGTTCTGAAAACTACCAGATGATAGGATGTGTATGGCGGCTAACATCCGTGTCATGCCTGGGATGGCTCTATTGGTCCGTGAGGAAGGCTCCATGTCCTCCCTCAGGACCGCATAGAGCTCCTCCAGGCTGGCATGGGTTAGCCTAAAATGCTCATACACTTCCACATCAGTTGCCCCCTCTAATGTGACTCTCTCCCTGTACACCCTGGGTGCACGAAGCCTCCTGGCAGGCTCCTGGGCCTGCTCCCCCCCCTGTGGGTCTGGCTGTGCAGGAGCCCCCACTTCATGTGCCACACCCTCTAGGGGTCTCTCATCTGGCCCCCCCATCAGCTGATCACCCACATCAAGGTCCTCCTCCCTGTCTGCAGGTGCCCTCATATCCCCCTGTCCCTGTGCCACTGGAGCTCTCTCCCCTAACTGACCCCCCACCATGACCCTAGGCATATCCGGTGATGAGCCACTTGCCTGCCTTGGTTCCGGACCACCATGGATTGCATCAGCACGCTCACCCACATTCACTCCCAGCCGCCCCTCTCTGTCACGCCTCAGGCACTCCTCATTCGCACGCCTGACAGCCGGGTTTCCACTCTGCAACATTCTAAACAAATATCCATTCCTATGACGCTGCACTCTACTCACAAACCTATACACCGCACTCAGGTTGCTGCTATCCATGATGGTTCAGACTTGCTAATTCCTGGCTGATGATGTTGTTTTATAGCTTGCTAATTACCACAGCTGTGATTATCCTGGTGGATTTCACCAATGGAAAAGCTCACTGGTGTATCTAAGCTTCATCATGTTATGAAGTTCCCTGATTATGGATTGGTTTAGCCAGTTTAATTTGTAACCCCTAATATTCTGGCCCACATTTGAATTTGGGCCCATGCTACGGCCCTCATTCAATTGCAATTTGGCCAATTGAAAAGGGTTCTAAATAAGCACATAACATATTTTTTTTAGGAAGTTTTTAGTTAGTAAACATCTATCCAAAAGCAAGGTTTTCACTAACTAACAACTTCTTTAAAATAAATATGCTATGTGCTTATTTAGAGCCCTATTCAATTAGCCAAATCGCAATTGAATGAGGCCCTAAGTGATCTATGTAATGTGGCGGTGAAATATAGCCAATATTTGTGTTCCAAAAAGTAGATGTGATGAGACAGATGTAAATCAGATAATGTTGATATGTTTAGGGGACACATTCTAGCCTTTGTGAGTGCTAAAGGGTTAATATGGTCGCCATATTGAGGATGTACATGACAATAAAAATATATCTTTTATTTACATATTTGATCATTGGGGATTGTTTTGCCAGTAATTTGAATGCCTTTTATTGCTTCATTTATACTTTTAGGGCCCTTTCAGCCCTGTTTCATTCCAATGCCGTAAGTGCATCGTGTGAACTTCAACGGATGCGGCCGTAAATTTAATATAGCTGGGCGCGAATCGCGGCCTTCAGAATGTAGGAAGGCCGTGACGTTTAGGCGCGCACACAAGCTGGAAGGGGGACGGACTAGCCGCGCCCGGCACGAACCATCCAATAGCGGAATCACGCATCGCGCCACAGGTCTCACAGCCAATCACTTACGTGATAGACCATTTGATTGACAGTGGGAGTGAATAAATAGAAATGACACGCGCCCACGCCTCGACTGTGTTGCGATTTCGGCCGAAGTAGCACGCCGTTCCCGGAGCTGGGTGGGTGAGAGGAGGTAAGTTGCTTTATTATCAAGTCGAGTTTTATGTTCTTTTTACGGAAATACGTTACTACATTTACGAGTACACTGTAAAGAAGTTCAATTGCGTTCTTTTTCTTGTTTATAGGATTTTTTAGAGTTTGTGTTCATTGTCCAGAAAGGAATTGATTGGAGGGAGGTAAGTTGCATTGTACATGCTTTTCATCCTATCAAGCTGTATTTTATTTTTATGTTTTGACAATTTCTATATTTACTGAATACACCGGCGAGAAGTACAATTGTGTTTTTTTCTTGTTTATAGGATTTTTAAGAGTTTGTGTTCATTATCCAGAAAGGAATTGATTGGAGTGAGGTAAGTTGCATTGTACATGCTTTTCATCCTATCAAGCTGTATTTTATTTTTATGTTTTGACAATTTCTATATTTACTGAATACACTGGCGAGAAGTACAATTCTATATTTACTGAGAACACTGGAGAGAAGTATTTCTAAATTTACTGAGAACACTGGGAGGTAAGTTATTTTTTTTTTTTTTATGTTTCGTATTATATCTTGATATCTCTCTCTCTCTCTCTCTCTCTCTCTCTCTCTCTCTCTCTATATATATATATATATATATATATATATATATATATATGTATATATATATGTATATATATTGAGAGAGATAGATTGAGAGCGAGAGAGAGAGAGATTGAGAGCGAGAGAGAGAGAGATTGAGAGCGAGAGAGAGAGAGTGATTGAGAGCAAGAGAGAGAGATTGAGAGCGAGAGAATGAGAGAGCGAGAGATTGAGAGAGATTGAGTTTGATTGAGTTTGATTGAGATTGAGTTTGATTGAGATTGATTGAGTTTGATTGAGTTTGATTAAGATTGATTGAGATTGAGATTGATTGAGATTGAGTTTGATTGAGTTTGATTGAGATTGATTGAGTTTGATTGAGATTGATTGAGATCGAGATTGATTGAGAATTCTACACATATTTGCAATACAAATAGGTGTTCCAAACTGCTTCTTCAATGGGGCTTGACAAGAACTTATTTTCAGCCTAGCCCAGCAGGACCATGTAGTTCCTACTACCTCTGGTACAGAAGATGGCTTCAGGATAGGTACCATGCCCAGGAATATGTGCAGAGTATAATGCAGATAGGATATTAGTGGCCTCAGACATGGGCCACTCCCCACACATGATAGAAGCACACAGTAAATAGCCGCATACCTTGTATATATGCAAACTGTAACTGACCCTTCCACATTGTTTAGGAAAGTATTGATCTAGCGTGTTTCATCAGCGCCACTCAGGTCCAGAGTGAGAGGTGCTGTACACCCCTCCCACTGCTCTGTCACAGGCTCTGTCCACTTAAGGTTGATCACTGCAGTTAGTTACAACATTGATATCCAAGCAGAAAGAGTGTTATAGGCGATCAGAATGGGGGACGAGGGGGGAGCAGGCAAACCCACTAAAACATTTCTTAATTTCTCTTTCTTTTCTTTTCAGGTGGTGATGGAGGGAGAGGAGCAGAGGGGAGAGGAGTGGCAGGGAGTCCCGGGGTGTGGAGGTGGGGAAGAGGAGGGGAGGAGTGAGGAGGAGGAGGTAGTAGTTGAGGAGGGGGAGGTAGTTGAGGAGGGGGAGGTAGTTGAGGAGGAGGGAGGAGAGGAGGAGGAGGGAGGAGGCGGAGGGAGGAGAGGTGGATGAGGGAGGAGAGGAGGAGGAGGAGGGAGGAGAGGAGGGAGGAGAGGAGGGAGGAGAGGAGGCGGAGGAAGGGAGAGGAGGAAGGAGGGAGGAGAGGAGGAGAAGGAGGGAGGAGAAGAGGAGAAGGAGGGAGGAGAGGAGAGTAAGGAGGGAGGAGAGGAGGGAAGGAGGAATGAGGGAGGAGAGGAGAGGAAGGAGAGAGGAGAGGAGAGTAGGAGGGAGGAGGGAGGAGAGTAGAGGGAGGAGGGAGGAGAGTAGAGGAAGGAGGGAGGAGAGGAGAGGAAGGAGGGAGGAGAGGAGAGGGAGGAGGGAGGAGAGGAGGGAGAGGAGAGTAGGAGGAGGGAGGAGGAGAGTGGAGAGGGTCCTCAACCCCAGTCTGGAGAGCAAGAGGCTGGCGGCAGGTCCAGGGCCCACAATTATAGCCGGGAGGAAAACATGGTCCTCCTGGAGGCCATCCGTGCCCGCCCCGTCATCACCTTGGGGGGTAGGGAAGTCAAGGCTGGGCCAAAGGCTAATGCTTGGCAGCAGGTGGTCGATCTGGTCAATGATGTGGCGGGCCGTGGACGGAGTCTGCGGTCCATTAAGCACCGGTTTGACGACATCAGGGCCGCGGTGAGGAAAAAGATGTCTCAGGAGGATGAGGGGCGGAGGGTCAGGTACCTGGGACATGAGGTTATTGCAAGGGCCATACTTGCCCCCTCCGCCGCAGCTGGAGCTTCAGACCCGGTGGACCAGCAGGACTTAGCCTCCATGGCAGGTGAATATGACATACAGCAACATGCCACCACATGTGCATCACACGCACTACACATGTACATGACACTGACATGTCAGCTCCATGAGTCACCACAACAGTAATCAAGCAATAGAGCAGGTGTGTCCAAACTCGGTCCTGGTGGGCCACACACATGCCTGGATTTGATAACCCTGCTGCGCACAGGTGAGTCAATCGCTTCTTCAGTCATTCTGATTGACTCACCTGTGCACAGAAAGGATATCTTCCAATCCAGGAAAGAGTTTGGACACCCCTGTAATAGAGAGTCCATGTATTGGTGTGCCCGTTCAGCCTATGCAGTTACAAACAGCAGCCGTAAAACGGATAGCGTTGTGAGCCGACAACCATCAAGAACAGAAACCTAAGAATAGATAACAGCTAGTATAAGATAGCTAATCAGAGTTGCAAAGAGGAGAATCATCCATAGTCAAGGCTAGATGTCAGATAATTAGAAATTAACACATATCAATGCGCTAATCAACATACTAATGACATGTACCTTTCTTCTCTATCTCTCAGCATTCAGGAGGAGCTCTGGGTCCTGTGACAAGGCAGAGGAGGCGGGGCCATCGGCCCCGTACCAGGATCTTCCAGCACAGGGGGAGGAGGAAGGAAGATCGGAGGGCTCTGGGTTGGAGGATGGGCTGGTCGTTGACCTTGCCAGTTCTACTGGTACAAGCCCTGGGACTATGCCCATCCTCCAAAGACTTGCTCTGGGGCCCTCCCACGCCCTTGGGACAGCACCTCCTTCCCCACACAGTGTGCTGGCCTGGTCGCCACCGGGTGCATTGTCACCCCAGGCTCCAGCTGTGGACCTCCCCACTACACCTCACCAGGCCCACCCAGGGGTGTCGTCGCCGCAGAGCCAGGCTGTGCTGGGGGAGATACTGGCTGTCATGAAGGAGCAGCTGGCAAGCTCACAAAGGATCGAGGCGAGCATGCAGGAGATGACGGCCAGCCAGCTCCAGATGGAGGCCAGCATCTCTGGCCTCCCGTCGCATATGACCCACAGCCTGGCCAGGCTGTCCAGGGAGGTGAGGAGGCACCACATGACAGCGGAACACCTTCAGGTCAGGCTGCTCAGACAGGAGATGGTCCTTAGCCCGACATCAACAGGGTTCTCCCAATCCCCCAGTCAAGAGCAGCCTGGCCCCTCCTCTCCTCCCATGTGTCCGCCACCCGCCAGACCACCGCTGCCTGGCACCGCCTGCCCCCCCCCCCCCCACCATCACCACCAGAGGGGAGACGGAGGATTGGCACAGGTGATGTGGTTCCTGGGCCAAAGTGGAGGAGGACATAGGGCCTCATTCAATTGCAATGTGGCCGATTGCTAAGGGCTCAATTTTAGCACAGAGCATATTTTTTACAGATGTTTGTAGTTAGTGAACTTCTATCCAAAAGCAAGGCCTTCACTAACTACAAACGTCTGTAACTAAATATATGCTCTGTGCTTATATAGAGCCCTTTTCAATTGGCCAAATAGCAATTGAATGACGCCCATAGGGTCTGCAGACATGTTTTTGCCTTCTCAACAGCACTCCTCAGTGACCATCAATTGGTGACAGGTTAAACAGAACACAAAGGGCCTCATTAAAATGTGATTTGGTCAATTGAATAGGGCTCTTTATAAGCACATGGCATATATTTTTAAACAATGTTTACATTATGTACAGATGTTTGTAGTTAGTGAACTTCTATCCAAAAGCAAGGTCTTCACTAACTAAAAACTTCAGTAAAAATTATGCTCTGTGCTTATATTCAATTGGCCAAATTGCAATAGAATGAGGCCCAAAATATACCATCACATAGGCCAAGATCCAAAGATCTGGAGCGGGGCTAGATTTAGTTAGTAGTGTGACCAATAAATTGTCACTAAGGAGTGCTGTTGAGAAGAGATGCTGCAGGCCCTATGATGTTTTCAGGCCTTATTTCGTAGGTTTTGTCTTTTTTGCTTCTTTCTTTTTGTTTTTTTTAGGTCCATGAAGGCATCTCCTGCATCTGCAAGCATTGTGGAGGAATTATATGAGGTGTAAGGTTTTCCCAGTGCCTCTCAGGTAGACATGCCTTCAATGGCAGCCCCCTTAACATGTAGCTCCCACAATCTTACAGCTATCATATTGCCAGATATCTCAGACGTGATTGTTGTTAGCTTAAATGTAGACTAATACTGGTGGTGGACTTGCAAAGTCTCACAATGGCATGTTAATGACAGCCAGCAATAATATATGCACTAGTGAAGCATGTGATCCTGACCTCAATATCAGTCTGAGAACAGATCTTTGGGTCTGATGTAAGTAACATTGAATCTGGCTGCTGACCTTTGTGTCCTCTCCATAATAATGGCTATTTGCCCATATTTCTGATTATCCACAGACCTAGCTAATGGTTAGTAATGCTTGCAGATGGGAATCAGGTGAGTTGGTATATTGGTACAGTATTTAGAACTGTACTGTACATACATCGTGATTATAATTTTTTTGGGGATCCTCCTCCGCCTTTTTTTATTTGACCATTTATTTCAGATTTTTGTTTGGTCAACACACTGTATGTGTGAAACTGGATTGGATTACAAAGTCCAGAGGTTGAATTATCTGTTTCATTGAGCAGATCTAGTTACAAGTTGTAAGTGCTATGCACATAAATGGTTTCTTCAGTTAAATGGAGAGATTTCTGGTTCCGGTTGCAGCGGTGTAGTGCGCGCATGTGACCCTGGTAGGTGCCTATGCATAATGCTTATTCTAGACTATTAGATTGACCCCTGTAGGTTTCCCCTTTTTTCCAGCCTCTTGCTCTTCGAGGACCCGCCCACACCACACCCATGATATTAATGCAGTTTTGACCACTGCTGATTGTGGTCTGTCTAGCAAATAAAGCTTTGTTATACTGTTATGTGAATGCACACTCTTGACCACTGCTGATTGTGGTTTGTCTAGCAAATAAAGCTATGTTATACTGTTATGTGAATGCACACTCTTGACCACTGCTGATTGTGGTCTGTCTAGCAAATAAAGCTTTGTTATACTGTTATGTGAATGCACACTCTTGACCACTGCTGATTGTGGTCTGTGTAAAAAATAAAGCTTTGTTAGACCTTTTTGACTGTGTCCGTGTGTTATGGATATTTTTGGTTCTGTGACATCCACATGCATTACATTAGTGTCACATTCCTATAAATGTAAACTGATGAGCCATAGTTAACATGCAATAGATCAATACATATAAAACTGTTGAAGAGTCAGAATAGCTTTAGATATCATATGATCCCAAATATATCTACTACTAATATAGGGTTAATACCCATGACAAGTCTGATTAGCGATACTGTGGAGTAGGAACATTCCCCTGAGGGCCTACAATGAATAGGACAGGTGACACTGGAGTGGTTTTCCAGTTCCTTCTCTAGTTGATTGGGATTAGTCTGACCTCTCTGCTAAGATGTACCCCCCTACACTGGCCCTATGTAGTATAGCTCACAGCTTCATTGAAGTACACAAACCCCTTCACCAACATCACTTAGCATATGTGTGAATACAGTTAGTTGCCCAATAATGAACATGCATTGGCTAAATATCCTTTGGTTATCATATGTTGTAATGGTCATGCACATGCCAATATGACAAACCATGCTGCAACATGCATAATATGATTAAAGCCACACAACCCAATTCAATATCAAGAGTAAAACATGAGTCAGGTCATATGAACCCTTTGCCACGCACATGAGCTCTATTGTGATCCCTTAAATCTCTATCTAATTGCATATACATCTCGCTCATCACATCTACATCTGGCAACACAATTATTTTGCTAATTACACTGCCACATGGCATATATCAAGTAGCAGGGAAACATTTTAATGTATGTTGTTCAGTTCTTCAGTTGTGTTTGACTCTCTATGACCCTATGAGCTGCAGCACATTCAGCTAGGTCTCTGCCTGTGCTGTTATCCACGGTTTGCATGCTAAATATACTGGTGTGGTTTATCAGTTCCTTCTCAAGTGGATTGGACCTGGTCTGATCTCTCTGCTATGACGTGCCCACCTACAGTGGCCCTACATGTTATAGCTCACAGCTTCATTCAGGTACACAAGCCCCTTTAACACCACTTAGCAATGCTGAAGGGGACCAGGGGAACATACATCACACATATCTACTCTGACCGATCAGGAAGGGCCGCATGCTCTGGGATCGACAGCAAACTCACCGCCATCAGGCATAATCTCTGCTACGCCCATCCTGGTGGGATCCATGTGCCAGGTGTCTAGTTATTCCCATTTGGTGAACTTCCAAACTGTTCTGCTATTTATCAATTTACATGGGTGAGGGTTGCTAAGTGGTGGTGGTGGTGAAGCAGCTTGTGTACCTGAATGAAGCTGTGAGCTACTGTAGGTGGGCAGGTCATAGCAGAGAGATCAGACAAATCCCAATCCACTAGAGGAGGAACTGACAACCCACTCCAATCTCCATAGGGTCACAGAGTGTCGGACACAACTGAAGAACTTAACCACATTTGGCCACTATTTGTGTTCTCTAATGTGGATGTGATGAGCGAGATGTGTATTCTATCATTGATCAACTATATAGCATGCATCGAATGTGCGCTGTCATCTGCGCACCGACACATGCGCGCATCAACAACAGCAGGCCCGACAGGAGGCTAGCGGAGCTAATGATTAGGATTAGGCTGTGGGGTGTAAGGGTTAGGATTAGGCTGCGGCTACAAGGGTTAGAAGGGTTTATGGCAGGGGTCACCAAACTTGGTCCTGGAGGGCCGCACCCAGGCCTGGATTTGTGGATATCCTTGCTGCAAACAGGTGAGATAATTGCTTCTTCAGTCATCCTGATTGACTCACCTATGCACAGAAAGGAAATCCTCAAATCCAGGCCTGGGTGCGGCCCTCCAGGACCGAGTTTGGTGACCCCTGGTTTATGGCATTAGGTCATATCACTTGCGCCCTTTCATCAACGCGCAGTAGTCAAAAACATTAGAACTGCGCAATGATGTGGGTGTGCTGTGCGCGCCAATGTTGGGGTGACATATTCTATTATAGGGCTGTTTTAGAGGCTACAATGGAACCTGTATGTGTGTTGACCAATCAAACATATGAGGAATATTAAACTAATTTGAACAATTGTTAATTTGGAGGCTGTAATGCTATCTCCATTTTAGGGTTACAGGCTTAAACCATGCAGACTGCAAAAACCGTAACAAAATGGATACCTTCAACCTCCAAGCACGTACGGGCTTTAAGAACGAGCTACGGGCTTGGAGGACATGCGCCCTCCAAGTCCGCACAGGCTTGAATAAGGAGCTACGGGCTTGATCATTGAAGTCCGTGGGACTTGGACGGATTTTAAAATCAAAGTACAATTTGGCGATGTGCAAGCTTGAGAATGTTTTGCTATTAATCCTCATGCCCCCCCATTATGTTCCCCATCATTTACAGTGCTTTGCAGTGCTGGATTGAATATATATTGGCTTCTACAATGCTTTGTTTGCGGCCCTCCACCTCCGAACCCGTACGGGTTTTAACAAGGACGAGCCCGCAGGACTTCGGGACGGAAAGTAAACCGGAAATGATATATCGGATTTGGGCGATGTGCAAGCTTGAGAGGGTGTTGCTATTAATCCTCATGTCTCCCATTTTGATGCCTAGCATTTACGGAGCTTTACAGTGCCATCTTGAATTTATATTTGCATTTACAGTTTTCTGACTTTGCGGCCGGAAAACAAGATTTACGGGCGCAGGAAAAACGCTTGCGGCCGTTTGCATGATGTGCGGCCGGCCGTAAGGGGTATATCCTTGCGGCGCCGTCCATTTGAATAGCAAAGTAGCAGTAGCTCTACACGGGGCCGGAAGATGGCCGCAAGGAATCGCAGCTTTGCGGCCATTTTACGGCCGTTAATAGGATGAGGCCCTATGTAACTATGTAACTATATAATATTATATGATATCTAATGCTATTATGACTATTATTATTGTTACTAGCTACTTGCCCGTCAAAACATCAATATTATACTAATATTTAAAGTTTGTCAAGCAGTACATGTTATTTAAGACATGTATAAATGTTTATATTGAATCCAGAGGAAGACAAACAGAAAAAACCCAAGTGTAACGCAGCCAATTGTGTCAAATGGGAAAAAAAAAATTCCTTTCTGACCCCAGACACTGGCGATGGGATTACTCCCTGGATCAACAGTCTCTCATTAACTATACAGTAAAATGGCAAAAGCTGTAAATAAATACAATGAAACCATAACAATTTACAATTTGCGTGATAATTCGACTTAATGAAACTCAGAACAACTGTACAAACAAACTTTAAATACACAGAATAAAACTACAAAGCATTATATGTTATTTAACACATGTGTCAATGTTTATATTGAATGCAGAGGAAGAAAACAGAAAAAAACACAAGGGAAACGTAGGCAATTGTGTCAAATGGGTAAAAAAATAAATTCCTTCCTGACCCCAGATACCAGATTACTCCCTGGATTAATAGTCTCTCAGTAATTATACAGGTAAATCCATACAATGAAAGTCATAAGAAAATACAAATAAAGTGATAATCATAATGAATGAAAGCCATAACAACTGTATAAACAAACTTTACATACATACAATAAAACTTCAAATTACATAGAATGCAAGTAGTAAGTATATGCAATGAAACAACAAAGTATAATTCTTTCAAAACACATTATGTTTTTTAATATGGTTCTTAACAATGGCATTTTTTAGGTTTATGGAGTGCTTTGTCAAGTTTTGTGAAGGTTTGTCCATAAGCAGACAAATAATGTTGTCTTTGGGATGAAGCCACTGTCCTGTTTTTTTTGGTTTTATTAAAATAGGGGTTCTCTAAAGAGAGCCCAGCAGACAAATAATGTAGTCTATGGGATGTAACCACTGTACTGTCCCTTTTTTTTTTTTTTTTAAATAGTGGTCCTCTAAAAAGAGTCCAGCAGACAAATAATGTTGTCATTGGGATGTAACCACTGTAGTGTCCGTTGTTTTGTTTTTTTTGTTAAAAATAGTGGTCCTCTAAAAAGAGCCGTCAAAGTGAGTCCTTAAGATGTAACCACTGTTTTATTTGGTTTTTAAATAGTGGTCCTTTAAAAAGAGTCCAAGAGACGTAAAAGTTAGTCATTGAGACGTAACCAGTGTGTTTTTTTTTTTCGGTTGTTGTCCTTTTTTTGATAGAATTTACAACACCTCATAGTACACAATATTTTTAGTAAATACTTGTACATCATCTAATAATTCGCCCTGACTTTCGTTTTTGTTTTTTTTATGAAAACTTTAATTTCTTCTGGATTTTTGCATCTGGAAAATGCCACATAGAGTTGTCCATGAGCAAATACTGGTTCTTCTAAAAATAGGCCAACAGAGTTAAACGTTCATCCTTGCAATTTATTAATGGTCATTGCAAATGCCATAACTATGGGAAATTGTTTGTGGTCCATCAATTAATTTCAACATTTCGTTATTGTGATCCAAAGCAACTTTATTTTTGGATGTTAATATTACTTTCTGTGCAAGGTCAGAAGAATGTACTGTTGTTATTCAATTTGGGAATACAGCTGATATGAGTGAATCTTTACAAATCATGTCCGCTGGAATTTCAACAGTATCATCAGGTAAATTATTTATTAAATCTCTAGTACGCCCTCATTTGGAATATGGAGTACAATTTTGGGCACCACCTCATAAAAAAGACATTTTAGAGCTGGAAAAAGTACAGAGAAGGGCTACAAAACTAATAAGGGGAATGGAGGGGCTAAGTTATGAAGAAAGACTAGCAAAATTAAACTTATTTTCGCTAGAAAAAAGGCGTCTAAGAGGAGATATGATTACGTTATATAAATACATCCAGGGTCAATATAAGGCTTTGTCAAGTGAACTTTTTGTAGCAAGAGATTTTCAACTGACAAGAGGACATCCGTTGAGGTTAGAGGAAAAAAGATTTCACCTTAAATAAAGAAAAGGGTTCTTCACAGTTAGGGTGGTTAAACTGTGGAATTCTCTACCAAAGGAGGTGGTGACAGCGAATTCGATAGACAACTTCAAAAAGGGGTTAGATATATTTCTGAATAAAAAGGGCATTCAAGGCTATCCTAGATAACTAGCAAGGAATATTGATCCAGGGAGAAATTTGATCGCCAGTTTCTGGGGTCAGGAAGGAATTTTGCTTTTATTTCCCCTTATGAGACAATTGGCAAAGTTTCAATGGGGTTTTTTTTTTATGTTTGCCTTCCTCTGGATCAATTAACAATAATAATAAATAGTCCAAATTAAAAAGATCAATAGAGATCTAAAAAGGTTGAACTTGATGGACTAACTCTTTATTCATCCTCCAATACTATACTATTAATAATAATTTAATCAATAATTTAATTAATAACTAATCCGCATATTGCAGATCAGAGGAGATCTTAACAGGTTGAACTTGATGGACTGAAAGTCTTTTTTCAACCTTAATTACTATGTAACTATGTAACTATGTAACTAATTCGGTTTTTGCTTCGCCAATTTGAATTAGTCAGTCATTGAATTCATTTTGTGCTTCAGATCGAAAAAAAAAAATTCTAATCAAAGGTGTATACATTCTTTCCATAGTGGACTTGACTTTATACATGTTTCCACAATGTCTGTGCGATTTCCACAGACAACCACAGGTAATGTTTGTTTGAAATCTCCACCTAATAACATGACTTTTCCACCAAAAGGCAAATCATTACCCATGACTTCACGCAATAAACAATCAATACATCTATGATCATCAATTTGCTGTTATAAACGTATTTGTTTGAGGGGATTTCATTCTAATATCCGACACTGATGTTTCTAAAATTGGAACTGGAAGCTTCAATCCACTATGTACTGTTCTGCCACCTTCTAACAATAGTGCAGCAATTCCAGTTGTTGCAATGGGAAGTGAAATTTCACCTTTACCTCTAAGTGAACACATCAACAAATTATATAGATACATTTTTCCATATCCACCAGGTCCATCTAGATAGAAATAATGCTCTTTGAGCAAGTCATCATCAACTGCTTCATGTATTGCATTGAAAGCGTACAATTGCAAATGATTTAAAAAATATCATCTATAATTCCTGGATCTGGGAGATTGAAAGTTGCACAACATAGAAAGACTTGTTGAATTTCCATTACTGCTTGTAATTTAGCTATGTACTCATTATAAGGTTTCAAAAAGTTTTCATATATATGTCTTTTAAATGTTTCCCATAAAGCTAAAGCATTTAGAACATTGCAAAATATGCAAATGAATGCAAACTGTTCCCTGATCTGCCGTGGCATTTTACATAGTGCTGCTTCTCTAGACATCTCTCCCATTCTGTCTCATCAGCAAGGAAGTTTCTGTGTCTGGCAGCTAGTTGAAATGTGTTATAAAGTATGTCATTGACAGATCTCAAGTCTTCAAAACTTTGTGCACCAGGAACATTTAAAAGTAGTAAACATGAAGTCCTGCACTGAAAAGTTTGCACAGATCACACTTGGTGGGACTCTGATAAGTACACAACCCAGATCTGCTGGGGGCACTGAACTGCGGGGCATATCAGCCTAAGGAGATGTAGCTGAAGGAGCCGAGCACAGTTCCCGCCGGCAGGGCCTGAGAGATGCCAAGATCTCAGTACAGAATCTAGATATGAACAGACCAGACAGACTACAACAGACCTAAATACTTGAGAGGTAAAAGCTAATACCGAGTGACCCCCCCAGTGGAATCCATCCGTTGTCTGGACACTCAATGGCTACCCCGGGTAGAAGCAGCTCCATAAAAATGGAGAAAAACAAAAAGTCATTAACATCCCAAAAAATTGACGAACATTTCAAGGCTTCAGAAACACAGGTGGCACTGATGAAGGACCCTGTCTCGGAGCAATCTGACACCTCTGACCTGGATCCCCTGGAGGGGGCCCCACAGCCTGAAGTCTCCATCAACAGCGAGAATTGAGGCTCTCCTGGCCTCTCACATAGACAGGGCGGTCATATCTTTGCAGAAAGACATACATGAGATTGGCCAAAGGACCCATCAACTTGAAGAGACCGTTGACCAAGTGGTAGAGGCCCAGGAGAGAGACAGGGCCACCATTGCGGATAACACCTCCCGTATTTGTGGCGTAGAAGATAAACTGGAGGATTTGGAGAATAGATCCAGGCGATTCAACCTGAGGATCAGAGGCGTGCCTACGGCAATAGTCGACCTTCCTCGCTACCTTAAGGCCACGATCGACGAGATCCTCTCAGGTCATCGAGACCACGAATGGGAAGTGGAGCGTGCCCATAGAGCCCTTGGGGGAAGTCGTAACCTAGACCTTCCCAAAGACATCATTGTAAGGCTACTACGCCAACAATCAAGGGATCTAATCCTGGCAACTACCCGCAAGAAGGCTGTGATCACAGGCCCAGACGGGGCCAAACTTCAATTTTTTGCGGATCTCTCCCCTTCCACACTTCAAAAACGGAGGCTGATGAGGCCAGCCCTGGAAGTTCTTCTCCACCACGGCATCAGGTACCGTTGGGGATTGCCATTTGCCCTTATTTTTTCAGTAGGGAGCACCCAGTATACAACACCTTCTCTAGAAGACTGCCAAGAACTTCTGAAGAGTCTGGATCTCTCTGGGGGGGGACCCGACCTTGACATCACTTGCATCAACAGCTTTACCTCTCCCGAAAAGGCAATGGTCTGAAGTGACCAGGCACAAGAAGCCCACTGACAAAGCCTCAAAGACCACTCATAGATGACCCTCCCAGATCATGGACTCGTAAATGCAATAATTCAGCTGCTGCCAACTCCAGTGACTTTCAAATAGGCTGGTCCTCTTGAAAAGACAACTGGCTAGCAAAGACTTATTTCGGCATCCTAAGGATTTACAAGGGCTTAAAAACACCATATAAAAATTCTCTGGTAGAGACTAACATGGAAGCCACCTGGAACTGACCTGGCCTTTTCCCAGGACGGGTTATTTTTCTTACTTTTTTTACTTAGGTCCTCAAAGGAGCCTGGGGCCCTTAGCGGGGCCATGTTTACCAAAGACTTTTGGAATGTTACTAATCCATGTTTTGCTTTTCCTCCCCTCTTCAGCAGGTGTTAGCTGACTGATAAAGCTATAAGTTTTAATACACATGCGGATAGTATAGCCAGTCCGTCAGGATCTTTTTTTACTGGACCGGGTCTAAAGGTTTACTCTGCTTTAGTCAAGATAAAAAATTATGTTGTTAAACGTTTAAATAAGCTATTCATGGTTCTGTCTTTATTCTGTTTTCTTAATACTTTTCTAGGTTATTTTTGCTTGGCCTTGCCGGCGGGGATTGGAACAGAGGCTCTAGGGTTCCAAGAGGGTAGAATGTTTAAGACAAGACGGGTGGTCTTGGGACAGTCAGACCTTTTGGCAGCAACTGTTCTCTCTTCCCTCTGTGTTTTCTTCATTGCTGCTCTTCTCCTTGTCACCTATCAGCATGGGCTCTCTTGCCCCTGTACTCCCCCCTACTGCCTAAACGAAACTTGCCACTTGGTGCCTCCTAGTTCTTGTTTTCTCTTTCTCTATGGCTGTTTAGGGGATTTTGAGCCAAATCAGGGTTTGCTCTACATAGCTGGACTTAAGGCGGCGGCTTGTCTGCTGGACAGTGGGCCACGTTGCCTGGCCTCAGAGAGTGGAGGACCCCTGGTACTATTGGAACGGATCTCATTTCAGCCTATTGAGTTGGGTTCTAGTAGTTCTGAGTTACTGCCAGACTTGTCCGGTATAATCCTGCCTCCCTTAGACTTCTTGGGACCGCCTCTGCGCTACTTATACTCATGCCTCTTTTCCCCCCACAGAGCTAATCATACTGGACCTCTTCTTGGCCGGGCTCAACCACTCCTATCCCCCAGAGGGGGAAATCCGCTCTGCACTCCCTCCTCGGCGCTCCTCCGGAAGGGTAAGGCTACATTAATGCACCAGAAATATACACCTCAAGTCTATCCATGACCACACCAATGACACTACTTACCCATAATGTGAAAGGTTTCAACTCCCCTTTCAAGCGAAGGAAGGCTTTCCTATACTATAAGACCCTTAACCCCATGGTGATCTTCTTACAGGAGACACATTTCGCCAGGAATAAAGCCCCAACCTACCTCGACAAAAATTATCCTCATTTTTACTACTCTACCCAGGTCTCCAAAAAAGAAGGAGTGGCGATTTTGCTCCACAAGAGCCTCCAATTTCAAATGACAACCAAGATAGTGGACCGGGAGGGCTATTACATCATTTTAAAGGGGACGATTCTGGGTTCTCCAGTTTCACTAGCCTCCTTCTATGCCCCCACGAAAGCACCACATAAGACCCTGATCAGATTCTTAAGGGTCCTGGAGGGGGGAGAATGGGGCAAACTAATTATAGGAGGGGACTTTAATCTGGTATTAGACCCAGTGGCAGATAGATCTAAATCTTCACAAGAAGTTCGCTTCTCCAAAAAAAACAGGCAAATCTTAAAACTTCTGCACTCCTTAGATCTGGTTGACGCCTGGAGTGGTCTGCACCCCAGAGGAAGGGACTATACTTTTTATTCCCCCACACACGGGACTTATTCCCGTATAGACACAATATATATATGTAATTCGCTTCTAGACAGCTCAAACAAAGCGGCTATTGTTCCGTGCACCTGGTCGGACCACGCGGCGGTCACACTAGAGGTAGACCTGGGAGTTCAATTTCGGATGCCCTATACCTGGAGACTTAATGAATACTTAGTTTCGCAATCCAGATTCCAGGAGCAAACTGAGAGGGAGTTGGTGGAATTTTTTGAGTCCAATGCGGGTGGGGAGACAGGGGCGGGTTGGGTCTGGATGGCGCACAAAGCCTACATAAGGGGGGTGTTTATCAAGCTAGCCTCCCAATTCAGAAAACAGAACAGGCTAAAAGAAAAGGAGCTATCAGAGAAACTATCTCAATTGGAGCGGCAACATCAGCTTTCTCCCTCGATAGCTTTAAGGAAACAGATAGATAAGGCCAGGCTAGAGCTGGATAGTATTTTGACCATAAAAACGGATAAGGCATTAAGGAGGACTCAACATTTGTTTTATGCTAAGGTGAATAAA
The DNA here is from genome assembly GCA_027410445.1 of Discoglossus pictus. Classification (NCBI taxonomy): domain Eukaryota; kingdom Metazoa; phylum Chordata; class Amphibia; order Anura; family Alytidae; genus Discoglossus; species Discoglossus pictus. Next base: position 351,500,982 of record CM050163.1, on the reverse strand, counting down.
CCTGACAAGCTACTAGCAAGGAGCATAAAAGCTAAATATGCTCAAGCCAGGGTATCCCAAATCAAAAATAGGAAAGGCGATCTCACCTACAGCCAAAATGAAATCCAGGAGGTCTTTAGGGACTTTTATCAAAATATTTACTCCACTCAGAAATTGGCCTCAGAAAATGTTATTCATTCCTACCTAAACTCCCTTGATTTGCCCCAAATTTCACCCCTGGACTTACAAAATTTGAATAAAGATGTGACGGTCAAAGAAATTTTAGATGCCATTAAAGAACTGAAGCTAGGGAAGTCCCCCGGTCCGGACGGGTTCACTAACATCTATTACAAAAAGTTCTCGGAAATACTGGCCCCCCATTTATGTAGTCTCTTCAATTCAATTCTAAGAGGAGAGACAACTCCCCCAGAGCTGAATCATGCGGACTTGACGCTCTTCCCCAAGGAGGGCCGGGATCCAAAGGAAGCTAAAAATTATAGACCAATCTCGCTTCTTAATGGGGACGTCAAACTGCTGGCCAAAATTTTCTCCCAGAGGATCTCGATCTTCCTACCCGCCTTAATACATAAGGACCAATCAGGCTTTATTCCAAACAGGCAGACTAGTGATAACATCAGGAGGACTTTAAATGTCATTCATTTGGCCAGGGCTAGGAGTCTCCCTGTGTGCCTACTCGCATTGGACATCGAAAAGGCGTTCGATACCCTGGAATGGCCCTTCCTATTTGCCACTTTGGATGAGTTTGGGTTCAGAGGAAACTTCTTAAACCTGCTGCGTACTTATTATACACTCCCCAGGGCCACACTAAAATTGCCTGGTTCTCATACGGCCTGTATTAAAATCGAGAGAGGTACGAGACAGGGTTGCCCATTGTCTCCTCTTCTCTTTGCTCTGGCCATTGAGCCTTTGGCTCAGGCGATCAGAGTTAACTCCTCTATAGAGGGGGTGCGGGTGGGACACCAGCAACTAAAATGCTCCTTGTTTGCTGATGACCTGCTTTGCACACTTTCGAACCCTAGCTCTTCTGTAGGCGCCCTGATGGACACGATAGGAGTCTTTAGCAATGTGTCAGGCCTGAGGTTAAACCAGGACAAGACAGAAGCTTTGAGTGTTGGGATCCCTTTGGATATTTTGAATCACCTGAAGGGAGTACACAAATTTCTATGGCCCCCCTCACACATCAAATATCTAGGGATTAATTTGACCAACTCATTAACTAATTTGTATAAAGCTAACTATCCACCTCTCTATAGGGCTCTGCGGCGAGACCTGGAAAATTGGACAAACCGACATATCTCATGGACGGGTAGAGTAGTCACGGTTAAAATGAATATTTTGCTGCTCTATCTTGCCAGGACGCTGCCAATCCAGATAAAAAATACAGAATTGGCCCGCTTCCAGACCCAAGTGTTTAAGTTCATATGGAGAAATAGACCCCCTAAGATAGCGAGAAAAACGATGTACGTACATAAATCCCAGGGGGGCCTATCTTGCCCTAATTTCCTGAGTTACTTCAGAGCAGCCCAGCTTGCCTCTATCCCACTAGCTCACTCCATTCCACTTCAACCAAACTGGGTCTTTGTAGAGGAGTTGCAGATGGCCCCGCTTACGTGGGGTATTATCCTGTGGGCTCCAGGTGCAAGCGCTTTTTACTCTAGAATACAGAACCCCATAACTAAGTTTACACTGAGAGTTTGGATCTGGGCTAGGAGGAAATACAAACTGACTTACCCGGTCTCTCCCCTCACATCGATCTTTACATCGCCCTCCTTATTAACCACCATCACTGCAGAGTCCAAGGAATATTGGACTTCGCATGGTCTGGATAAGCTGGGGGCTTGGTTTGAGGGAGGGATTACGAGAACTTCAGAATCCATGATTAGGAACTTCGAGGTTCCACACCGGGAACACTTTAATTACATTAAAATAAGGAGCTGGATTGATGAGATACAAAGAACCCATGGACCCCCGAGGGAAACTTGGATGTCGGCGGTGTGTAAGAGTGAGGCCCTGTCCAAAGGAATCTTGGGGTCAATATACCAAATCTTCAATAGTCCACCAAGCACTTGGAGGCCTTCCTTTGTATCGAGGTGGGAGTTGGACCTAGGGCAAATTTGGGATGGGAATCAATGGGCTGAATCCTTAACGAACCTATCTAAGGGTTCACTTAATTATAGTTTATTAGAAACCTCCCTTAAGATTTTACATCGGGCATATACAACTCCAGTTCGACTAAATAAGATATCCCAAACAATCTCAGATAGATGTTTTAGGGGGTGTCACGGAAGGGGAGACTTCATTCATACTTGGTGGAGTTGTCCTAAGGTATTTAAAATTTGGTCTGAGACGACCAATCTAATTTCGCTAATACTCAAAACCCCACTACAACCATCAATAGCAGTCTGTCTCCTGGGAGCACGCTTCTCAAAATTGGGAAGGGAGGGGAATAAACTGGCCCAACTGATATTTCTAGCAGCTAAGAACACCATCGCAAGACGATGGAAGAGTAGGGATATTAATTTCCATGATGTAACAAACAAAATAACCTTTATTTGCATTAATGAGCGGATGACCCATATCATATCAGATACACATCACTGCTTCCTGGAGGTTTGGGAACCCTGGATTCTATTCACAGACAGTAATATATAATAACTAAGTTAAGGGAACACATTAAAGAAGCCATTCCTGATGTGCGGCTGGGGAGTGGAGTGTGGAGCGGACGGGGAGAAGTGGTGAGAGGTCCCGGAGAGATACTTCTTCAGTACGCCAAAGGTACAGGGGGGGAGGATGGCTACCTTAAGATTGGCTGAGCAGGGAATTAATGGGGGATGACACCCCACCATAGGTGTTATATAATGTCACTTGTTTTTGTTTTTTGTTTTTTTTCTATTTTATTTTCTTTTAACATATCTCCTGCTGCTCAGGTTCATCCATGGAAATGTGAATTACTGCAATTTGAGCAATGTGACTTTATAAGCTGTATATATTGCTGAGTATTAAGAAACTAGTGTGAATATTTTTGGACAGAATCACAAAAAAAAAGAAAAAGAGTTGGAATGGAGTTTTTATTTAAATGGAATGGTTTTAATATATTAGCAATATGATGTTAGTTATAAGACAACATGTGGACTATGTTTTTCATTATTCTTTTTGTTTTGTCATTGCAATTCCAGAACTTCTCAATAAAATTTATGATATAAAAAAAAAGTAGTAAACATAAGCAGAAACATTCAATGTCTCTTGGACTGTATACATTCGGGGTATAATTGTATTACCACCCTGTTTTCTCTGTTTCCATAACCCATTGACGAAAACATAATTATATGGAATCTCATTGTAAAAGTATTCCTTTGCCGCAATGTCTTTACAGTTTAATGTAAACCAAGCAGTAAGTGTGGTTTGTCGATGTTCATTTTGTACCAGAGCATTTTCTTCATTGACACTATGGAAATAAACTGATCGTCTTTGTGGCAAATGTACAGCTAATCGATATACTGCATGTGAGCGATCATGCATTTCAAATTTCAGAAGTCGCCACATTGCTTCTGGGGCACTGACATAGCGAGCATCTACATGAGAAGCAAATTCATCATGTAGTAACTTATTGTCTTGTTCATTTGGCCCATTTATGACGACGACAGTTGCTGCATCATATCCTTTATAAATATATTGGTAGACATATTTAATTGATTTAATAGAAGTGCAAGCTTCAACATTTATGTGTGTATTATACTTCATTAATAGATGTGGATTATATGGCACCACATACATGTTATCTACATTTTAACCCCGAATTATAGCCTTTGGACCTTGTCTTCTTCTATACAACGGATATCCATCAAAATTAGCAAAAGTTTGATCTCTAAGTTTTTTAGGGAAATCTTTTGTGCATTTTTTATTTTCCATATATGGCAATTGTGCATTTAGCTCTCTTCATGGTCCATGAATCATGCAAAGTCTTACAATGTCATAGAGTGTCTCATGTTTTTGTAGATCTGGTAGTTCAGTAGTAATTACTGAATCAACTTTCTCTGCAGTATTCAATTTATCATTTTCTTAAAGTATAATAAGAATATGTGCATGTGGTAGGCCTCTTTTGGAATTCGATGGTATAAACATAAGCCAAACAAACACTTTCCAAATAAATGACTGCTGGTTATGTCATGTATTAAGGCTGTACATTTTATTTTGAACACTCTAGCCACTAAGTCTGGTCTATCGGAAGCAGTATGTTTCAAATTATCAATAATCTCTGGCCATTGAGGATTACATGTAAATGGAATAAATAAATTTGGTTTACCAAATTTGGTTACAATAGCCATAGCATCATTGTATCTTTCTCGCATATTGCCAGGAGATGGTAAAATGATGGCTCAGTCAGCTGTAAGATTTTGGTTTATAGCCGCCTAATAATCCATGAGGCCACAATACTGTTCGACACATAGTTTATTTTGTTGATATTTTGATGAAATTAAAATTATTTGCTTCTACTTGCAGGTATGAATCAGTGACCCATTGTTGTGCCAGTTTTCCAGCACTTAAGATGGGATTAAATTAATCCCTTATTGCAGTTTGAGACACTTTAAATTCAAGCATTGAAATATTACTTCTAACACGTTGTTTATTGTTTGGATAACTGGGAAGTATTAATTTTGGTTGCCAACCTGTCTCCCCTTTGGGATACAAAATTGGATCCAAATTAGTATTTAATATACTAATGTTAATGAAAGGATGCTCTTCGTTTCTGGAATATATTCTAATATCCCTCTGAAAAGGTGGTTCCCCCTCATAATTTTGAAAACCATTGCAACCTCATTAGCTGTGGGTAAGTTGTAACGTCGTTTATCAGTATGTCGGTCTCTTCTAAGAACCATATTAACTTTTGGCATGGTCAATTGATTTTGTTCAGCATGAATGCGTTGCTGTTCTTCAACTTCTGTTTTTTATAAGCTTGAGTGTATGGATTTTTCCCCATAATCTTATCAAGCTCACGAAAAACAGTCGGTAAGCATTTAGTTTCTTCAGGAAGTTGCATACGTTGTTCCACAGCTTCGTTTGTATCTAGTATATACAGTTGAGCAAATTTTCTTTGCTCTCCTTTCTCAGGGTGTAAATGTGAAGAATGGTGGTAAATTTGCCCTTTTACTTTAAAACAGTAAGGGCTATGTCAACATTACCAGCTAATTTTGCACCCATAGATGCAAAATAAATGGCACTATTATAATATTTTGTTTCCAATTTTTGTAATTTGGTAAAGTTGGGTCACTTATTTTACCTTGTAAATATGTTGGGAATTCTTGTTTTTCTGGAAGTTTGACTTTTCCCTTTTGACAGCAATCTCTTGGTCTTTCACTTACAAAATGATAAGCCCCCAAAATTTACAAAGCACATTCAACATACAACAATTGTGAGGCTCGACATTTATATCTGTAAATAATGGACTTTCCTGTGATGCAAGGTCAACACGAGACTCTATAGCTACATTATTATCATGACCATATTTTTCACATATTTCTGGCTCAATATTTTTGAATTTTCTAGCTCTCTTGCGCAGACTTTTGGGAACAAGCATGTGTCGTTTGTTGTACATTTGCTCACACTTTTGTTCTCATAGTTTTTGATCTTACTGTCCTCTGTCCTTATTTCTCCATATTTTTTTTCTGTTAGTCGTCCAGATGTTGTTTATATTGCCTCCTGGTTTCTGGCTGCTTATCCATAGGAATCTGTAATTATAAATATGAATATTTAGTTTCAACGTGCCAATTATGTTAATGATCCATTTGGATGTAAATTAATCATTTAATGTAGCTTACTCTTCCACTTCCTTTTCCACTGGTCTCAATGATGGGGGCATTAGACACACAGGAGGGACACAGTGGTAAAGAGACACAGAGGAATGAGAGAGTGAAAGAATGAGAGTGAAAGAAACACAGGGGAGGGTGGGCCAAGAGACACAGGGGAGGGGTGAAGGAGGCACATGATGGCTGCAAATTTTTCATTACTGCTGTTAAAAGTAATAATATCTGCAGTTAATAATTTTTGGTGTCTGCAAATGAAATGAACTGTGAAATCTCTGTCCAGAAACCGTCACTGCAGTGATCTTCTGTATCCCGGTGAAATTGACAGACACCTGCAAAGTATCAAAGAAGATTATCAGTATATAAAATGTTTTTTTTTTTAATAAAGTAATTATTCACTATTTTTTCTTGATCTGTTATTTTATCATTTGTGACATGAAATACCAAAACACCTCACAATAATTTGTTATGCATATAAAATCTACTTTTCTATAACGTAATGTAATATATAAGAATTATGCAATCAATGAATTTAATGAAATATACTGAATCGTCATTATAAATGTCTGAAGCATATACAATGAAATAGTCTACAACGTAATATATCATAAATATGATATCAATTAATATAATTAAATATACTATACCTTGTGTACCATGTGTTTACGACACTACAGGCTAAATTCACAGACACCTACAAAGTGTGAAATCATATTTCAGCAATTACTATATGTTATACTGTCTAAACATATACAGCATACCATGTGTTAAACTACGTCAGTCTAAAATATATATTGTTTTAATTTTTTTTTAAATAAATGACTGACTAAATTAATTAATAATAGGCATTTACTTCTTATCTTTCAATGTATTTGGTAGTAATGATTAAGAGGTAAGTTAGCATTTGTACAATTAGATAATGGTAAAATTTACTAATGTAATTTTTTTGTTGTTGTTGCAAATGAATGAATTAATAAAATAATTATTATATTTGAGGTGGCAGTGCCTGAGTGGGGAGGGTCTGGGGTCCAGCTGGAGCCTTGGGCAAAACTGGCGGTGGTGTGCATAGGCCCGGTGGTGGCGCCAGTCCAGCGCACTGCTGTGGTGGTGGTGGTGGTGGGGGGGGGGGGGGTGTGGCGGGGCAGGTAGTGGCTGGCTGCTGGTGTCATCATAGCTCCAGCTGGAGGGCCCTGGCGAGATGCTCAGTGTTTGGAGGAGGGGGATAGTGGGGCCTAACCCCGGTGGTGTAGCCGGTGGTGCTGCTGGTGACCCCACTAGCCATATGACATCCTCTTCCTCTGAGCCAGGGACCTTGGGTCCTCTTCCTTTGTCCTCCCCCTACAGGGCGTGAGCTTGCTCCTCCACTTCCTGCTCCAGCTGGGTCCTGCTGGGCCACCAGGCCTGAAGCTCCAATGGCGGGCACCTGTCTCAGAAGGTCCTTTGCGACCCTCGCCCACTAATTAAAGTTCAAAGTCCAGTGCTTGTCCTCCTTGGCCATCATCCTCCTCACCTTGGCCCTGATGTTGTCAAACCGGTGCTTGACGCACCTCAAATCCCTTGGCGATGTGCCTACCGATGTAACCTCAGCCGCTACCTCCTTTCATGCCTGAGCCCTAGGCCCTAGCCTAACCCCCCCCCCCTGCAAGAATCACGGGGCGGCCACAGATAGCACCGAGGAGGACCACATTCTCCTTGTGGGCCCTGTGCTTGCCCTTAGCCTCTTGCCCTCCTGACTGTAGACAGGAACCCTTGCCTCCCTTACCTGTCCCTTTGTAACGGAGCTGGAACACGCAGTCCACTATCTCCGCTGGTATACGGTAAAATACCCAAGAGGCACTACAGTCTCACCATTCCCGACCTCCCATATTGGACGACACACAATTTGGGAGTCAAATGAATACTGACTTTATTTTGTTATGTGCAGAAATATTTATACACATCTTTTCCCACAGGCAATACACATCCCCCATAGTTGGCCACACAATACACATAAAGAGAACAATAGGTGTGGTCACCCCTCCCTGAGGCTCCTTGATACAATCAGACAATGATTAAATCAGCCGTCTTTGTTCTTATGTTTGAGAATGAATAAACGTTCTTATCTGTAACAGGATTATCTCTTCTGCCAAGGTCTGCACTAGCCTGGGGCCAATATTCTGCAGAGCATAAACCAACCTACATACAGTATATTACTAGGATCATATTTTAACCAAGAATTAAATAACCATAAACAGGGTAAAACAGTGATGGGTTCCGTTACACCCTTCCATAAACTACCACTCCCCATGGGATCAGGCCCCTTCCCCTCTGTCCCCTCTGTCCCCTCTGTCCCTCTCCTAAGTATGCCTGGTGCTAGGGCAACCCTGCCACCCCCCACCTCCTCCTCTACGCTCCCATTCTCCTCCTCCTGCTCATCCTCCTCCTCCACCTCCTCCGCCTCCTCCGCCTCCTCCTCCACCGCCTCCACCTCCTCCACCTCCTCTCCTCTGCCACTCCTCTCCTCCTCCCCACCACTCCTCTCCTCTTCCCCACCACTACTCCCCATGGCCACCTCTCTCTCCTCCTTGCCTCTCCTCTTCTCCTCCTCCCCACCTCTTCACTCCTCTCCCCTCCTCTCTCCTTCCTCCATCTCAATCCCAAAAAGAATATATAGTATAGTAGAATATAAAAGAACAAAACCGCAAATTACTGCTCTGAAATAACAACTGCTCTCTCTCTGACTCTCCAAAACCACCACCTCTGGAACCTGTGTGCTACTTCAAAAGAAAATACAACACAGACAACTCATGGGCATTTGGAATGCAAATTTATAAACTCCCTCTGCCAATCATCTTCGGCTAGACCACTTTCTATTGGCTGAGAGGCCTGTGTTGCACTACAATATACCGCAAGTGGATAGTGACTGCCGATCGCGGCTCGGCAGGCCCCTTTACATCTTGCGTGTGCGTAAAGGGTTTACGGGCTTGCTTCTACAGCTCGTAACTCGCGGCATGGTTCAATTTAATCGCTCTATAACGCAGCCAAATTTCAAGTCCGTAGCCTTTGCGGGTGTGCCGATGCCGCTACGGGCTTCGAATTTAATGGGGCTGTAAAAGTCTTTTTTCCACCTCAATTAATATGTAACTATGTAAATATGTAAACCCAGAACTTGATACAAATGTATCAGCTGCCTGAGTCTCCTCCTGATTGGAGAAAACAAATTATGAATTGTATGCTAATTTAGCTTGGGTTTAAATGTTTATTCTAGTATTTTTTTCATGCAAAAATGTTTTTCATAAACTACTGATTCTCCTCTGTCAGGTGCACTCATAAACCAGGAAACTAAAATATGCCTTTAACTTTTTATTCAAAATAAGTTTTGTTACGATTGACAGTTACCTTGCATCTCTGCCTCTGAGTCACAGCTGTTCTAGTGTGCATCCTGGTATTTTGGAAATCTATTTTTGTAAGATGTAAAACTTGGAACACTTTTTCACTATGTTAGACCTGTACACAGCATTTTCCGGCAGTAAAGAAGATGACATCAGCTTCCCCCAATGTGAGGATTTTGGGACCAATATGAACACTACTGCAGATATTATCAGAAAAGAAGTTCCATGAACTAAACAAAATCTTTACTGTGTACACATCTTTAAGGCCTTCTGAGATGGCTGCTGTTACTACCTCCACCTTGATTTACATCTATTTAGGAACTCATATAGCTCATGGCAGCTCCCTTTTCTGCATAAATGTTTGTCTAAGTTAAGGTTACTCAGAAATCCTACCAAAAATACCCCCCTACTTAGGCCAGCTGTTTATGTATCAATTCCACTTTTTAGGGCGTTATGTACATGTACCATAATAACAAAAAATGCATATCATCGTCTGTAATAACCATGAGGTAATGTCACATATCTATAATCGAATCATGTATTACTAATAGTACTTCTCTTTTTCTGGTATTCTATAACAACTGGTATAATGTTTTTTTTTCTATGTATAAGTTGCTATATAAGTCTGTAACTGGAAGACAGCAAGCTGATTCCTTCTTGATGCACCATTGATGAGAAAGGGCTTCCATACATGTAAAAACACATGTAGCATTTAACATTTTCTGGTGATACTGATTACCTAGAACTAAATTAACTGACTTGAATGTCTTTGATATCGTTGGTTACCCTTTCTCCATAAAATAGTCACTTAGGAAGTTATATCATCATGCACAATCGACATTGTAAACATTAACGTCTACTGTACCTAAACAGATGTGGCTTCATTTATCGTTGGCTAGTCTTATTCTTATACCAGACATTCTTATGTTCCTTCTCTGTATATATACTGTATTCCATCTCTATTGCTGGAAGATTATCTCACTTGTGTCCTTTTCTATTGAACAGAGTTTTCTCTGTTTGCAATATTTCTATTGGCTTTTGTTTTCTATCATACCAAATAGATTAGAAGGATTATAAATAATTGCAACCTTCTGTGCTTGCTTGGGCCACATTCCGATAGAAGATGTGCATGTATATACACTTTGTGACAGACCAACATATTTTGTGGTTTCTCAAGAAAATAGGATTTGGTATATCTTCCTCTGGTTTGAGCACAGTGCGGAAATTAAAATGAAAGGCACACAGTATTGAAAGGCTTTGGAGGAAGATTCAAAAGTTTGAAGAAAAGATAAAATTGGCTTACCATCTTAAAAAAAAAATGCTACCTGTCAAAAGGAGAGACCAGCTGGACCGCCCAAATCAATGAATCCAGACGGTTAGGTCCTCTACTCTGCAGATTTCTGTGTATTTGTGCTAGGATTTCCCTGGAAAGAGGCCTGTTTCAGGATCTGGGCAAGATAGCAATTAGTAAGGGAATCTGTCCCAAGCACTGTATAGAAAATGTTTTTAATAAATCAGGTTCTGCTCCCATTCCTCTGAGCCCAAATAGCAACTAAAGTTCTCTTTGCAACTGCCACTGTTGCCATGGCAGTTTGCAATACCACAACACGTCACTTCATGTGTCTCAGGGCTGTCTTCCCCATCAATCCCATCTTCCAGTCGGCAGGTGATTTAAGACCCCTAACAGCTTGTGGGCAACTAAAGAGCTGAGGTGTCAAATTGCCTGGAGAGACTATCAGCTTTCTGGTGAGCTCTACCCTGCCAATGTCAGATAGTGAAGTTATGAGTCTGCAGGTCTAGGCTCCATGTCAATATTAAAGCACTGTCCATGGCCACCATATTGAGCCAATGTAATAAGTTGTGGTCAGTAACAACCACAACCTCTCGCCCAAAAAGGTAAGGCTGTAGTTTCTTTAGGACCCAGACGACTGCCAGGCACTCCTTCTCAATAGCAACATAGCTGACCTCTCGTGATGACAGCTTACGGCTCAGGTATGTTACATAGTTAAATAGTAATTGAGGTTGATTTTTGTAAAAATGCATCCATCCTCTATTAAATCACCTTGACTTTCATTGTTTTCAATGTAAACTTTAATAGCCTGTGGATTTTTGCACCGTGATAAGGCAACGTACAATTGGCCATGTGCAAATACTGGTTGTTCTAAGAAAATACCCAAAGATTTGAAAGTTTGTCCTTGTGATTTATTAACGGTCATGGCAAATGTCATAATGATGTCATAATGATGGGAAATAGTCCTAGTTATTTATTGTACTTTCAAACATAGCCAATATAAGATCTTGTTGACAAATCATATGAGGTGGGATGTGCACAGTGTCGTCAGGTAAATTTGGTATTTTTTCAGTTTTTCCTTCTCCAATTTTAATAAGCCAATCATTGAAATCATTTTGGCCTTCTGATTTCCTATTTTGTTGTAGTTGAAGATGGGTAAAATGATTCCATAGTGTAATTGACTTTATACAGGTTTCGATAATGTCAGTTCGATTTCCATGTACAACATTAAAATCGCCACCCTAACAACATTACCTTTCCACCAAATGGAAAAGTATTATCCATGACTTCACAAAGCAAACGGTCAATACATTGGAGGGCATAGCATGACATCATTGTGGCCTCATCTATTATAATTAATTTACTTTTTTTCAGTTTTTTTGCTTGTAATGATGTCATGCGAATATCTGACACTGATGTTTCTAAAATAGGCACTGGCAGTTTAAACCCACTATGTACAGTTCTTCCACCTTCTAACAAAAGTGCAGCAATTCCGGTAGTGGCAAATGCGAGTGCTATTTGACCTTGTGCTCGCACAAAACTCATTAATAAATTATATAGATGTGTTTTTCCTGATCCGCCAGGTCCATCAAGATAGAAATAACGCTCTTTGACCATGTCATCATCTAGTGCATTTTTTATGGCATTAAATACTTGCAATTGTAATGTATTTAAAGTTGCAAGTCGTTCTCCTGTCCTTTGTACTTGTAGTTGAATGTCATAGTCTTCAAAGTTTATGTCATCTATAAGACCTGGATCAGGCAGATTAAAACTTGCACAACTTAATCCATGAGTTAAAAATACTTCTTGGATTTCCATTAATGCTCTTAAGTGTGCAATGGGTTCGTTGTATCGTTGCATAAAGTCTTCGGCCATATTACTTTTAAATGTGTCCCACAAAGCTAATGCATTTAGAGCATTTCAGAAGATACAAATGAATGCAAATTGTTCCCTCATCTGCCGTGGCATTTGACATAGTGCTGCTTCTTCTAGACATCTTTCCCATTCTGTATCATCAGCTAGTAAGTTTCTATGTCTGGCAGCTAAATGAAAGGATTCATATATTATGTTATTAACAATTCTTAAGTGTTAAAAACTTTGTGCACCAGGAACATTTAAAAGTAGTAGCCGTAAGCAGAAACATTCAAGGTCTCTTGGACTGACCGTGTAAATTCTTGGTATTATTTTATTTCCTTGCTTGTGAATCTATAGAATTTAATTGAAACCATGCAGTTAGTGTAGTGTGACGATGCTCCCTTTGGGCCAATGCATTAGTTTCATTTCCAGCATGGAAACACACTGAATATCTTTGTGGCAAATGTACTGCTAATCTATATACTGAATGTGATCTATCGTGCATTTAAAATTTTAAAAGCCGCCACATAGCTTCTGGCGCACTGACATAGCGAGATGCAAGTTCATCATGTACTAACTCAGTGCTTTCAGTATTGTCTGCACTTTTGACGACTACAGTAGCTGCATCATGCCTTTGTAAATATATTTGTAGACATATTTAATGGAATTGATGGAAGTGCAGGCTTCTACATTAATGTGTGCATTATACTTCATAAGTAATTGTGGATTGTATGGTACCACATATCTATTGTCAACCTTTTTGCCACGAATAATGGCACTATCTCCTTTTCTTCTTCTATATAATGGATAGCCATCACAATTGGCATAAGTTTTGTCTCTGTAATCTTTAGGAAAAATTCTACATTTATTATTTTCCATACATGGTGATTGTGGATTAAGCTCGCCAGAGGGTCCATGAATCATCTGATGCGTTACAATCTCATATAGTCTACAATATAGTTCTGGATCTGGTAGTTCAGCAACAATGACTGAATCCACTTTGTCACCAGTGTCTAAATTATCTTTTTCTTGAAGGATTATCAGAAAATGTGCATATGGAAGGCCTCTTTTTTGAAATTCCATTGTATATACATAAGCAAGACATTTGCCAAATGAGTGACTGTGACTGAGTGATGTCACGTATTAATTCATTTAATTTAATTTTGAAAACTCTGGCTACTAAATCTGGTCTATCGGAAGCAGTTTGGGAAAGAAGTACATTTTGTGTGGTTCTCCTTCATCATTTTGAAACACCATTGCAACCTCATTTAATGTTGGCAAGTTATAACAGCGTTTATCAGTATGTCTATCTCTTTTAAGCACCATATTGACCTTTGGTATTGGTAATTGATGTCTTTCTGCATGAAGTTGTTGTTCCTTTTCTACTTCTGCCATTTTTTTCTAAACTTGAGTGTAGGGGTTATTGGTCATAATTTTATCTAGCTCTATAAAAACACTGGGTAAGCATTTTTTATTTTCTTGCAGCTGCATACATTGGCCAACAGCTTCCATTGTATCTAGGACATATAGTTGAGCAAATTTTCTTTGCTCTCCTTCCTCTGGATGTAAATGGGAAGTAAAATGGTAAATTTGGCCTTGGACTTTAAAGCAGTAAGGACCATGTCCTGGTACATTAGCATCTAATGTTGCCCCCATAGATGCAAAGGATATGGCACTATTGTAGGATCTTATGTTTGTCTTGAAATTTTTGTAGTTTGGAAAAGTAGGTTTAGTCATAATGTTTTGTAAATATATTGGGAATTGTTTTCTTTCTGGAAGTTTGACCTTGCATTTTTGACAGCAACTAATGAATTGTCCATCTCTGGGTCTTTCCTGTTTAAAATGATAAGCCTCACAAAACTGACTAGAATATTCATGTCACCACAATTATGAACCTCTACTGCTAAAGACTTGAGTAAAGGACAATTTGAGGAGCATATATCAGTTTCAGTTTCTAATTCATCATGTGAAATGTTATGTGATGTTTGAGGAACAGGTTCTAAATGCTTTTGTTTTTTAGTGTCTTTTGCTTGCAAGTCTTTTCCATTCTTTTTCTTGTCGAATTTCCTTCTGCTCCGGCGTCTGCTGGTTTGCTCATCTTTGTTGTCGTTCTCTAGCTTGACGTCTTATCTTTTCCTGTTTGGTCTCGTTATCAGCCATCATAATCTGTAATTGAGAATAATGTATCATTAGTTTAGTTTGAGATGTTAAGTTGGTTTATCAAATCTTTTTGTTGCAACATTGTTGTGATTGTAAATTAACTTTGTTTGTATGTGATTGTAGGTCATTGTAGATGAACTTTATATTGTTAAATGAGTCTGTTTTATTTTTTTGCTCTTACTTTATCTCTTGTGGGTTGTAATTTTTGGCTTAGATGCATAGCACACCCAAGGTAATTGCATTATAGTTTATTGTAGATGTAGTAGGTTTATAGTGTTAAATTATGTATTTTTTTTTTTTTGGTTGTTCGTTGTTTTTTATCTTGTAGGTTTGTAGGATTGGCTTAGAGGCATAGTAGGGGGAAAAAATGGTAGTAATATATTGCTCTTTCTAATTTGTACTGCAGGGGATTGTTGTAATAGTATCCTTCTATTTTACTTAAAGGCTTATATGTTGTTGCTGTGAAAAGAAGGTTTGTATTGTTGTTTGTTAGGTGTTGTAGTATTCTATTTTATGTGTCTGGTTAGGTTTTGTGCTTAACATTGTACATTAGGGCTGTGAAGTGAGAATTGGAAAACATTTTTTTATGTGTTTTCACTATTTATTGGACTATGCTGTTTTATCTTGGGCAATTTTTTTTGATAGGTTGAAGTTATGGTTTACTGTTAAAAATTGTTATACGTAAAAGGTAATTAGTAGGTAAATGAGAAATGTGTCAGTAATATTTTGGGAAAGCTGTTCATTTGTGGTGCTTATTGTTGTTGGTGTGTTGTTGTTTTATTTAGTTTTTTCTCTTGACATGGATGCACAGCAAACATGTTCATTTTGTTTTCTCTTTTTTTACTTGTTATACTGTACCTTGTTTGAAGTGTGATTTCAAGATGAATATCCCTGGATCCGCTGTTGGAAATCTTTGTGCGATAGTCTTGACGCAGTGTCTGTTGTAAAAGAAAAAGATAAATGTTATTTGATTCGAATGTATTTCTCATGAATAGCATATTTTATTTTTTGGCCAAGCAATGTGTTCTGATATTAGCTTTGTTTCTTCTCTGTAAAATGTTATTGATTTCAGAGTGTGTGAGAAACAGTACAGCGCTGCCTGTAATTAATTAGTATTGTGTTTTGTGTACACCACTTTTTAAATTGTATTATTCTTTTACTGTAGTAGTTGGTTAGGCATGAAACAGGACAACATTTTTTTTTATACTCTATCTGTTATCCTGATTTCTTATGCTATGCTGTTTTGTGTACCACTTTAAAATTGTTTTATTTTAGTTCTGTGTTACAGTTATATATTTTTTTAGAGTAATCATTAATGTTATTTACATTTTGTATATGTTAGAAATGTTTGTTGGACTATCCTGTTTTGTGTCCACCACTTTTGGGATGCTGTATTTGGCTTGTGGGTGATGCTTAGAGGTTGTTGTACTGTAAACAGGAGGAATACTTTTGTTTTCTGTATGTTGCTAATGTTTGGTATGCTATCCTGTTTTGTGTCCGCCACTGTGTGTTATCAATTTTTTTTTCTGTGCAAGTGTGTTTATTTGGAAATTGTTTATGTCTTTGGAAAGTTCCTTTGAACTGTGGTGTTTTTGTGTTGCTGGAACTTGTATTGAGGCTTGTATTTTGTAGTTTGACTTCTCATATTGGCGGGCAGTAAACATGGGATTTGTGTTTCTTTTTGTACTTGTTATACTAAACCTTTATTGAAGTATTTTTCTTGTCCGAATGACAGAGGGTCCCCTCCTGCCAATCTTAATCCGCCAGTCTTCTTGTAGTGTCTGTTTGAAAAATAAAGTGAAATGGTTAATTGTATATTCCTTTTTTTGGATTTTGCAAAGCATGGTCTTTTTCTGCATGTAATTTTTCTATCTTACCTCTTCTTCTTTCTTTCTGTTCTTAAAAAGTGATCCTGTTTCACAGTCCACGGTGCAAATTCTTGAGTGATGCTGTTGATGCAGAGTCTGTTTGAATAGTTAAAAAAAACGGGAAAGATTGAGCTGCAGGTTAAATATGTATTAGTGTCATATTTTTTTTTTGCTATGAGTTGCTGTGAATTAATGTCAGTTGAATATACCGTATTTATCGGCATATAACACGCACCTCAACCCCCCTCCTCATCCTCAACCTCCCTCCCCATCCTCAACCTCACTCCCCATCCTCAACCTCCCTCCCAATCCTCAACCTCCCTCCTCATCCTCAACCTCCCTCCCCATCCTCAACCTCCCTCCCCATCCTCAACTCCCCCATCCTCAACCCCCCCATCCTCAACCTAAACCCCCCCCCCGTCAATCTAAACCGGCACCCGGTATATGCTAATGACGTGGCGCGCATGTGACGTCACATGCTTTTCCGGGTCAAGAAAGAGTGGAGGCTGGAGCAGAAGCAGGTAAGTGAGGGGAAAGGGAGAGGGGGAGGTATTTAGGGGGGTTTAGAATGAGGAGGGGGGTTTAGAATGAGGAGGGGGGTCCTTAACATTATATGTGAGACACAGGGGGGGTCCTTAACATTATATCGGCGTATAACACGCACACATCATTTACCCCCTATTTTCAGGGAGAAAAAGTGCGTGTTATACGCTGATAAATACTGTACTTCTTTGATTACTTTGAGTTAAGATTAGGTTGTTGTAGGGCCTATACACATAAACGGGAATTTCACATGTCACTATACATGAATGACGTCTTGGTTGGGAATGTTTGAAATGTTTTATTTTTTTTTGCTATTTTTTGGGGGGGTCTTTCTTAATAAATTAAATATATTATAGCTTACCTCTCAGTTGGAATTTGCAGATTGTGAAGTTGTAAATTAGGAAGTGATTCTCTTCTGAAGTAACGGCAGCAGTGAACTATCCAGTCACACTGTTCATCACCTGAGGAGAAATGTAGAGTTTTCTGGAAAGTAGGCAGTATTTATAAACTTTGAGGTGCTTGAAACCGTTAGAACGCAATACGCATGCGCTATTTGCGTTCCAGGGTTAAATTTGCGTTCCAGCTGCCATCTTCCGGCTAATAGTTGTCTTTTTCATGTAAAATGGTGGGTAATAGCAGTGTGGTACGTGCCTCATAGTGTGTGTTACGTGCCTCGTGAAGTTGACTGGAGCGTTGTTTCCGTTTTGCGAGTAAGTGTAGTATTTTTGCGTCCTTAGCCTCGTTTTCGTTTTGTACTGCGGCCATTTTTTTCTCTCGCTTAGGATTTTCAAGTGTCTAAACTCTTTAATTTGGATTTAAATCGAGGTGTAACTTCACTTGCAGAGATCCTGGGTGCACCCCCTTCCTGTGGGTAAGCTTTTTATGTGTTTGTTGTGTGTATTTCCTGTGTTTCTAATGGTTTTCGGGTCCTTGTTTTTGGATCTCGTACGTCTTTTTCGGAAAATCTGTAGGTGTTTGGTGCTGTTTTGCGTCTTTAGAGTTCTGTAGCCTCGTTTTCTTCGGCGGACATTTTTTCTCTCACTTAGGGGATTTTCAAGTGTCTAAACTCTTTTATTTCGAGTTAAATAAAGGGGGTAACATCAGTTTTTGAGGTCCTGGGTGCCCCCCCTTGCTTTAGGTAAGCTTTTTATGTATTTGTTGTGTGTATTTATTGTGTTTTTCATGTTTTCATGTGCGCGGGTTTCGGGCGTTTTTTGAGGTCGTAATGGATCGTAATGCGTGTCGGATTTCTGTGTCGTAAGTCAGTTAATTTTGCGAGGTCCGCAGTCCCTGACATGGAGCGCCTTCGGCGCTCCATGCCAGCAACTGCGGCCCTCGCTTCGTGAGGGCCGCAGGCTCGCTACACGAGCCCGCAGTGTTAGCAACAACCGCATGCTCACAACTATATATGTGATACTAAAAAAAAATAACATTTAATTAACACAGGATTTTCAATGAGGGAGCGCCATCCAAAAGGAGTAATTGAATGTAATGCTTTGATAAAGCAGCAGAGGCAGCAGACCTTGATTTTAGTAGCAGCCTATTTTGACACCCACATTTTGATTTTTCAAATCTTTCTTTCCTAGGAGAGGTAATTGAAAAATAAATTGCAATACAGCTGGACATCCATCTGTAAAAATAAGACATCTATGATTCTTTGCAGTCAGGGCTCAGGATAAGACATAACACAGAAACAGTAGGTATTTTCAATGACCATCTATTAATAGAGTGGCTGAATAACTATTGTGGACTGTGTGGCAATGTCATCAGCTGGCAACTCACAGATGGTTTCTTTAGGCACATACTCTTCTAACTGAAAAACACATAGGCAAACAAGCATGCTTATGCCAAAACCCTGTTTTAAAACTATTTAAAAAAGGTAAAAGTGAAACTTTACTGCCATGTCTAAAATCATTGATGTAGGACCAAATTATTTGTCAAGTGATCAAACACATTTGTTACATCTAGACAAGTGTGCACCTTTTTGACACTAATAGCAATCTGACTTAATATGAAAATAATATGACTATATGCGTCTCTTTACTATCCTTCATTATATGGGAAACAAGCATTTTGACAAGCATTTTTTTTATGCTTATCAATCTCCAAATCAAATGTAAAATAAAAAAAAATCATAACAATAAAATGAGAGATTGTGTAAATAGAGAAAGTAAAATATTAAAAGTATTTCCGTACGTTAATGCAGCGCCTTTTTCACTTAAACAGATTTTTCTGTATTTTATTGGAATTTAAGTGTATGAATTTATGAGTTAATACATTTTAATCATTAGTACTTTTTAACCAACCTACGTGAGTGTAGAAATAAACATAAAGACAATGAAATATGTGAGGGCACCAACTATAATTTGCTTTACATTCCTAACTGAACATAAAAACACATTATCCCTAAGCATTAATAATGCAAGATGTGATAGAGGCTAAATTATATTGATTATTCGTTCATCACAAACTCCACTCTAACACCACGTACTCTAGGCTTGGTATTATGTGCGGCTGCCCACATCCTGTTAGCAGATAGAATCTATAATATTGTGGAAATGTAAAGACAGGGTTGGGAATGTAAAGGGTCATTGTTCCTATTGATTTCATTTAAGAGATTTGTTAAAGCCTAAGATAAGTATGACAAATGTGCAATGCTTGCCAACGACACATATTAGATTAGCCCTCCAGACTTTGTGAAATCATTGTAAATCTACTAAATATGCACTGCCAAATGCAAAATGTGTATAACTAGATGAAGATAATCTTTTTACCAAAGACCTGCACGTGTGTGATTTAAGATCCTACAGGGTCATTATGTGTTTATATTTTATATATACTTTGATATATTTTTATATAGCACTAGTGTTTGACAACCCTTCCATTCCCATGCCACTTATGCTCTTAAATTTGACATTTACAAGACTTCCTCAACATCTCTGACATTATAAATTTGGCCCTTTGTCTTTGACATTAACAATTTTTACATTATTGCTTAGTTTATCCAGTGAATCTATAATCATCAGCCTTTCATAACTAGAATACATTATAGTGTTTTTTATAAAGTTACTGAAGTGCCGCTCAGAAAAACAATTTTTAATGTTTATAAACCATCATAATGTAAGTCTTTGTATGCCAATAAAATAACGATGACAGCCTTGACAATTACAACAGTATCAAACATTACTGTAAGGTGCAGGGAAATTCTAGCTTGTATATGCATCTTTATTGGCAGACAAGCAGAGTCGTCTAAGATTTTTGCTCCTAAGAAGCTCACAATGCTACCAAAATAATAATTTATAACTATTTATATTTTTACTTTTTCTGGTATGGAAACAAAATTGTCATAAAGAATAAACAAGGACGTAACGTATAGAGAGCCAGCATATTCGCTATAATTATTATGTCATATAAATGAGATATCCAATATGCAAATCTCAGTTGCTGGGGGTATCTACATCACCAGCAGCACATTAAAAAAATGTTTTGTCTACATATATGTATTTACCTGATGAGGTCAGATGCTGTTTCCACTCTCTCTGCATCTGCTGTTATTATTCAAACTGAGGGTTCCATCTCATGTTAGTGTTGCTTGCGACCCTTTGAAAGCTCGTCATTATAAATAAGACGTTTGTCCAATACAAAAGGTATCAAATTATAGTGCAATACTCATTATTAATCTATATATATATATATATATATATATAGACTCGGGTCCCTCTCTTACGGTGAGGTAGAGGAGGAGTAGCCAAAAGGGGTAGCATGAGATGCAAGCCTGGCACTACCATACATCCAGCCTGCTTAGAGGGCCAGAATGAGCCCTTGCGTGAAGGTAAAGACTGCTGATATGCCCAGGATCATCAGCGACTGTGAATGAGGGTACTAGTGGCCTGGAGAGATGAGTCCTTGTGTCAGGGCAAGGACAGCTGATAACACCGGGATCATCAGTGACTGCGACTAAGGCTACTAGTGGCCTGGCGGGATGAGTCCTTGCATGAAGGCAAGGACAGCTGATAAGCCCGGGATCAGCAGCAACTGCTTATGAGGCTACAAAAGGACGGCGTAATCGCTGATGCAGAGCAATAGGTTATTTAGGACTTATGGAAAGTGTAATCGGCGATACATTGAGAGGGCTGGTTTAGGACTTATGAGAGTGTGATCGAGGTGATGTCTAGCAAAGGCAGATTTAGGACATATTGGAAGCGTGATTGTAGTAGTGCCTAACGAAGACTGATTTAGGACAGATTGGAAGCATGATTGTGGCAGTGCATAGCGAAGGCTCATTTAGGACTTATGGAAAGCGTGATTGCTGAGGTGCCCAGCGAAGGCTGATTTAGGAGTGCTGAAAGCGTGGTTGAGGAGGTGCTTAACGAAGGTGGATTTAGAATTCACAGAAAGTGGTAGATGTGGGGCAGAGAGAAGCCAGATTTAGGACTTATGGAAAGCTAGAGGAAGGTCTAGGTTTAGTAGATTTGGGCCCAAATCTACAAACCAGGGCCTGAGAGGCCAGAAAGTGTGACCTTGGACACGGACAAAGTCTCAAACTTAGTAGATTTGGCCAAAATCTGTTCCAAGGGGTTCAAGAAAGTCCGAAGATGTTTAGAAAATGATATACATAGTGCCCTGAGAAGGCAGATTTAGGACTAATGGAAAGCTAGAGGAAGGTCAAAGTTTAGTAGATTTGGGCCAAAATCCATGAAGTAGAGCTTGAGAGGCCAGAAAGTGCTACTTTGGACATGGGCAACATTGCAAGCTTAGTAGATTTGGGCCAAAATATGTTCCATGGGGTTCAAGAAAGGCTGAAGATGTATAGAAAATGATAGAAGTGGTGGCCAGTGAAGGCAGATTTAGGACTTATGGAAAGCTACAGGAAGCTAAGTAGAGTTCGGTCGAAATCCACAAAGTAGGGCTTGAGAGGCCAGGAAGTGTGACCTTGGACACGGGTAAAGTTGCAAACTTGGTAGATTTGGGCCAAAATCTAACAACAGGCAGAAAAGACTTGCCTGATACCATTGCCTTCACGGACATGCAGGAGATGTAAGAAGCTGCAAGGCAATGATACTGTACAGGAAAAGGCCAAAAAAGGTGAAAAATTAAGTAACATAGCACTGTGAAGCCAAAAGCAAGAGAGCTGAGCAACATACCTGCATTCACAGACTCAGAAATGGACTGAGGTGTGCTAAACAGGAAGTACTTATAGAGCTGCAGAGACCCTCCTGAGGAAGAGGTGGCTGTGAGAGGGCCCCTCCCACAAGTCGGGGTGAGAGAGGGCACCTCCCACAATCCCAGGTATATACATTCCTGGACAATTATATTTATAAATATATATGTATATCTCACATAGCACCCATCCCTATCTCCTTTGCTCCCCCCCACACAGAACTACCCTGTATTTTGCTATCACTTTGCAGCCATTGCTCTCATTTTCTTCCCTGATGAACATCCCCAGCATGCTGAACTGCTCCACACTGCCACCCCTTGGTGCTTCAGTAGAAATGCTCTTCTTTAAACAGCACCATTTTCCAGCCGGGAGAAGTGTGCAGTCAAGATGGCCCATGGGTTCCATGGTGGACTATGGGGGGTTACATTAAGTTGCGGGGGGGTAGGGGGGATGCAGTGTAGTACATTGAAATGTTTGTTATGCACAGAAATGTCAATATACAGTGATATCTCTGCCTATAAGTGAATTCTAGTATTTTGTTTAAACCAGGAATTTATATTTTATGTTATCATTCTCTACAAAAGGAATGCAAAGTAAATATCAGATATGTTGAAGGACTGCCAAAGTCCCATATCTGTTTTTGGAAGTACTAATGTTAATAATGGAATGATTGTTACTAGAAAGTTTTAAATTAATTGCATATAGCATCAACCTTTGAGAAAGCCACAAAGGTTGGGAAACAGCTCTTATGTGTTCTTTTTAATTTATAAAGGGAATTACATACCAAGCTTTTAGACCCATTTGTGGGGCTCCCTAACCATGGTCATCATTAGTCTTTAGTGACAATGATTATATTGGATGTTATGGCCTATGAGAAGATTCAATAAAGCATTACGCCTCATTTTATATAATTTTTGTACATATGCATATAGCAATTATAGGTGAATGAGGACTACCAAGAAATAATGAATTATCATGTGAATTCAGCAATGAGCAGGAACAAGATACAGGAAACCTATGGCTTAAGAGGGTTCATAAAACCAGACTTTAGAGATATATTTAGTCATTAGGTATTGGATACCTCACAATATACATATGTAGATGTTGTTTTTAAATATATGTGGACTTACCTACCAGCTGCTAACTGGCACAATAGTCCTCAGGTTTCCAGAGATTACTGCCCTTTACCTGAGTTATAACGCTTTGTAAAAGAGCAAGTAGATAGCAGGTAGTACAGCCCAGACAATTGTATCATGATCAGCTGAATCACACCTGCATATTTTATTAAAGTGAAACACTGTCAAATTGCCCTCCTCAGGTAAAACAAGCCAATCAAGAGGCCCCCAGGTATCTCATTGTGTCACTGCCCAGTGAACAGCTAATCAGAAAATGCCTACTTCCTTTTTATAACATGGGGAGCCTTTGTCTATTTCCACATAATACACAAAGGCATTTTCCAACGTAGTGTAAAATGAGTCTCTTCCATTTCATACAGGTAAGCATGTTCTCTTACCCCGCTGTACCTGGCACCTGTCAAATATGGAAACAACAAATCAACTATTACAAACACATTTTCCTTGCCCTGCAACAGGACAAAGTATACTATACTATTACTCTGTTTATACTACACAATATTCCGTTGTCACCTCAAACTGGTTTTTTGAGCGGAATAAAGTTGTACCTTGTTCAGTATCTGCTATTAATTAGACGATTTGCACTGTCTAAGGCTAAGAAAAAAACATGTTGGTCTTTGACTCTAGAACCATAAGTCGGATTTATAAATCTTTTTGAATTTCACACCTTAACTATAGTTCCCCTTTCCTATGAATGTTATTAGCATAACAAAAAAAAATAGTCACTAGTTTTTTTTATTGTAAATACTAGTTTTTTATTGTTACACTAATAACATGTCATATTCAAATACTTATATGTTATATGCTCGGCTCCTGGTATACTATAACTTATTATTACACTATTAACAAAGGTCCGCATAGTTAAAACTATGGTATTCCCAGTAGTAACATACGAATGTGAGAGCTTGACCATAAAGAAGGCTGAGCGCCATAGAATTGACGCCTTTGAATTGTCGTGTTGGCAAAAACTACTTAGAGTCCCTTGGACTGCAAGAAGATCCAATAAATTAGTACTTCAGGAAATCAAGACAAACTGTTCACTAGAAGCTGTGATCATGAGGCTGAAGCTCAAATATTTTGGCCATATCATGAGACGGCAGGATTCCCTAGAAAAGACTCTGATGCTGGAAAGATTGACGGCACAAGAAGAAGGGGAGGACAGAGGCGGAGATGGATAGGAGAGGTCACTGAAGCAATGAACATGAACTTGATGTAGCTCAGAGGGGCAGTGACTGAGAGATGTACTTGGCGTGCTACAGTCCATAAAGTCACGGAGAATCAGATGCGACTGAACGACTAAACAACAACAAATACTATAACTATAACTTCACACAAAAGATATGTTTTGTTTTACCTCATTGGCATTTAAGTTGTTCCATTACTCACTTTTCTCTATGATCAACAATAATTAAAGGAATTCCAACTTGTAGCACAATATTATGATTTGTTAAATTATTTTTATTCTATTGTAAGTATCACATATAAAAATAACATTAGGAAACTGACTAGAAATATTGAGTGGATACAATAAAATCAATATATAATAAAAAGTATATATTGTTTTATTTAAATAAATAATACAGAGACACCAAACATTCATTCATTTCTCTGTATTATCCTTCTTTTGTGCTGAAAAATGTAATTTTATATAAAATATGTTTTTAAATACAATTTGTATTGTATTTGATAAAGATGATTTCCAATTATATATTTCTTTACTTATTCTTGAAGCAAAACTAATTGGTGAATTAACTTCATAGATTTTTATTTAAAAGAGCAATATATGTATCTGGTGATAACATATTTGGGTTGTTTTAATTATTAAGTTATATATTTCTTTCAATATAAATTAATATATATATATATATGATGCTGTCTCACCACAACCTCTAAAACAATTTGTAAAACATTTTGCATATTTTTATGTGTAGTTCTTCAAAATAATTTATTTTAAATATATGACCAGAATAGTTCATTGCATTATATATTCTTCTGTTTTATATTTAGCATTTTGAGATTTGTATAGTGTGCTTTCAAACATTGAGGTAAAATCCCTAAGCATCACAAGTGCTGTGATGTACTTTGCTGAAGGTTGCAATGTCTATTTCCTATGAGAAAAACTGTCATCGCTCTCAGTGAATTAGCCTTTATATTCTGTGCTAATCAGAAACCTGTATGGGACATCGGTACTGTTTGAACAAAAAAGTACAGTCTAATCATAGAACACAAAATGGTAGCTTGGAATTAAATAGCAGAAACCCCTAGATACGATTTAGCTGGAACCTCAGTTAGGGTGGAGATAAGTCATTATAAACCAAACAGGAAAAAAGTACTGCAATGATATATTTACTTGCGTACGTTTTTTATTTCCATCTGTTACGCTGTAGAACTCAGAATCTTTGCTTGGAAATTCAATACCTGTCATATTATGTGAAATGAAGTGAGATGCAGTGAAACAGATATTATAATGTAAAAGGAGCATCTAATTATGTGTTGTGAATTCCTCAGGTTAAGATGTCCTGCTCTCTACTGCACTTCTCAATCTGTCTCCTCACCCTGATTTTCTACACTGTCGATCCTCATGATACTGACACGTCACATCTCTTCATTCTAGCTACATGTCAAGCTGTGTGCATCATCCCACTATGTGATTTGTACTTGGAAATGTTAAGATGTCTTTATAATAATTATTATTTTCCTTATTGCTCTATCTCGGTTAAGCAATATATTATTCAACCTACATTCTGTTATATTAAAATAACTGTATCACTGGATTGTGCTTCATTTCACTCTATATCACAGGTACTGCCTTTCTGAACATGCTGTTTGAGTTGTAAAATGTGGACATGCTACTTATCATAATTTCTCTCTAAGATATGCACTGAGATCTCAAATTAGAAGTAAAACTTAGATTTTTTTTATTAGTAAGAAAAGTATATTTCCAATTTTTTACAACTTGTTCTTCACAATCTGAAATACATATGCTATTTTATATAAAGTGATGATAGGTTATTTGTTAGCAATGGACATCTTTGGCTGAGGATGAAGTGTCTAGTCTTTTATCAACCTCTCGTCTTACAACTCGTCAACATGATCCTATTCCATCACAGCTGATCCCTCTGCTCTCTACCACACTTATCCCAGCACTCACACATCTTTTCAAGCTTTCCCTTAACACTGGCAAGTTTCCATCACCTTTAAAACATACAATTACTACACCAATTCTTAAGAAACCATCATCTGATCCAGCTTCTCCATCTAATTACCGCCCTATCTCTCTACTTCCCTTGGTTTCTAAATTACTTGAATGTATCATCTACAATCGTCTCTCCCAATTTATTTCCTACAAGACGCTCCTTGACCCCTTCCAATCTGGCTTCCAGTCCCAACACTCTGCAGAGACAGCTCTCATTAATGTCACTAATGATTTGCTAACCGCCAAATCAAAGGGCCACTTCTCTATTCTTATTTTCCTGGATTTCTCTGCTGCCTTTGACACAGTTGACCATCCTCTTCTCATCCAAATTCTCCACTCTCTTGGCATCCATGACATTGCCCTCTCTAGGTTCACATCATATCTAGAAAATCAAACATTTAGTGTGTCCTTCTCTGGCTCCTCTTCATCTCCATGTCAGAGGATGATACCTCAATGTTCTGTCCTAGGTCCTCTCCTTTTCTCCATCTACACTTCCTCCTTTGGTACCCTAATAAACTCCTTTGGAATTCAATGCCATCTATATGCTGATGACACCCAAATGTACCTCTCTGAGCCATAACTTCCCCCTCTCTTCTAACTCTTGTTGCCAACTTCCTCTGTAGCATACCCTCCTGGATTTCTGCCCATCAACTCATACTCAATATGTCAAAGACGGAACTTCTAATCTTCCCACTCTCTACCACAGCTTCCACTCCTCACATATCTCTCACCGTTGACAATGCCATTATCACGACCCTCTCTCAGTCCCTTTATCTTGGGGTTCTACTGGATCCTGCCCTCTCTTTCATTCCTCACATACAATCCGTTACCAAATATTGTCATTTTCCCCTAAAAAAACATTTCCAAAATACGTCACTTTCTTCCACAATACACAACCATACACCTCCTTGTCAGTCACTCCACTGCCTTCCCATAGCCTTCAGAATACAATTTTAAATCCTGACCCTTACAAATAAGTCATCAATAATAATGCACTCTCTTATATGTGTGCTCTTGTCTCTAAATAATCTCCCAACCGTCCTCTTCGCTCTGCTAATGACATTCTTCTTTCCTCCTCTCTTGTCACCTCCCGCCTTCAAAACTTTTCTTGTGCTGCCCTTATTCTGTGGAACTCCTTGTCTCGCTCCACTAGACCATCCTCCTTCCTCAAATCCTTCAAAACTTCACTAAAAATGCATATATTTAAAGAAGCTTATTACCTTCAGTTGTAATTTACACAACATATTGTACCTCAACTTTCTATAACTCAGCCATACCCTTGAGACTGTAAGTTTGCGAGTTTTCAGTCTTGTTGGGTGCTTTAGAGAAAACTCTTTGTTTGTTTGACTTTAAACTCAGTAACAGGGCTCTCCATTATTTCGTAATTTGTTAAGTTTGTTTTTTATTTGCATATAACCTGCTTAGCGCTACCGAATATTAGCCTCATTTAATTAGAAGCTGGTCTGCTACAATTCCGGTGCTATTCAATTGATCAAGCCCGCAAGTTACGTGCCAAAAGCTGAAACCGTAAACCATGCACTCGTACGTAGTAGTTCGGGGTGGGAACATGATCAGTTAAGCAAGGCCTTAACTACCCATTTCGAAATAGCCAATAGAAAATGAGACTGTCATCATTATGTCAGTAAAACATAGAGGTCACACACATATCAATCAATTAGCGTTTAGAGGTCCGATATGCGATTGGACTCGCAAAACCTCAAAATACAAAATAATAAAAATGAATGCCGATACTGTCCTAGTCCATGTGGGTGGCCTGATATTTATTAACTCATTGATTCCCAAGAGCGATATAACAACGAAATGAAACATTACATTTTTTTATTTTATTTGCGAGCTTGAGACTGTTGTTGCAATTAATTTGCTTTCGCTGTCATTTACAGTGCAGTATTGATTTTTTATTTGCATTTACAGTGCTACGGACATGTCTTTAACCTCTTTGCGGGTCCCATCTGGTACCCATAGGATTTTCTTCTACGTTTGTCGTTTACGGGTGTGAAAACATTTGCGGGCTTGAGGAATTGTAGAAATTGAATAGCGATTTGCGATTTAAGCTATCGTAAGTCATGCAGACGGCAAATATCAAAGGCTTAGATGGAGTGTAAATAACGGTTGTAACAACCGCAAGGATTGCAAGCTCGTAACACGTTCCATATTTGGTATCTAGTATTTGGAAAACACTATACTTCTTAGGCAGGTTATCAATATTAACATCAAGAGTAAGATAACATCAAACGTAAGGTAACAAGTAAAGTAAGGTAACAAGGAACAAGGAAACTTTTTTCTTAGGTCAGGTAATTGGCCTATTTACTGTCATCACTGTTGTCACTACTGACTTCGCTACCAGTATTTACTTCATCACTCTCACTGTTTTCTTCACTTTCCTCCCATAGTCAGTTGTCCTCATTACCATCCAGTGCATTTTGCATTTTTTGAACCCTAAAACCGCGCTAAAACCGCAAATCGCTATTCAATTGCTACAATTCCGCAATCTCAAACCCGCAAATCGGCAGTCATTTTTACGATCGAGAATATAAGCCAGGAAATCGGCAATAATTTCTAAGGTTGCGAATATTAGCCTGCAAATCGGCCATCATTTTTTTAAGTTGCACCCGTAGTTTTCAAGCTCGGAAATCGGAACAAATGTGAGCTCATATTCGGGCCAATACGGTAAATTGCTTGTTTTCCAGACCTGGAGCCCCATTAAATTGCTCTGATTTTAGAAATAGTAACCCGTAATGGAGCCCGCAAGACTTACGGTTATTAAATTGGCCTCTTTCAGCTACCCGCAAACGATCTGCGAGTTACAGGTGGAAAAACCCTATGAGCTGTCTAAATCTGAACTCCGTCCCAGCTAAGCCTTTGATCTGTCAAGCCCGTAAATGTTACAATCGCAAATTGCTATTAAATTTCTACAAATCCCCAAGGACGCACTGGCGTTCAAACCCGTAAACGGCAAATGGAGCCAAAAATCCTATGAGTACTAGAGAGGACCCACAAGGGGTTTAAAGTAAGTCCTGTCCGTAGCACTGTAAAAACAAATATAAACACAATACAGTATTTTAAATTAAAAGGGAAATTGAAGTAAGGTATTAATATTAATAGCACATTCTCAAGCATGCAAATCTGCAATAAAAAATAATTTATTTTATGTTAAATTTCTGTGTTATATTAATCCCGGCAATCAATGTGTTAATATATATAATAGAACTGGCATTGACTAGAATATAATTTTTATTGATTATTTCATATTGGATTATTTCTCGGACTTCAAAACCGTACGTGATAGAAATGTAACCTCCATGTTTTAGTGACGTAATGATGACAATCTCTTTTACTATTGACTCCGTCTAAACCCTTAACTACAGGTTTGACTAATTGATCATGTTCTTGGCCGCAAATGCAACGTGCAGAAGCATGGTTTATGGATTTGGATTTCTCCATGTATGTTGCGGGCTTGTCTAATTTAATTGTTCTGTAACTTTCAAGCTTGGAATAAAAATTGGATTGCCCGTTATTGGAACAAACAAGAATACACAAAATACAATTATATACACAATTTTGTTTATTTACTTGTTTGTTAATCAGGTTTCAAACCTTAATTGTATGTTTTAATATGGTATGATTAATTAGATGTTAGGGTAGATTGTGTTGGTTTCCTGAAAGCCTTCCTTTAGGAGTAAATATCTGACTCTGAAGATTTAAATTTAGATAGTATCCAATTCTTAATTATTCTGGTGATACACTCTAAATTATGCTTAATCACATCTGGTAGTGCAATACTACCTTGACCTTTAGGTAGAGTAAGCTTATTTAATTGTATACAATGGCCTTTGCCTTTCCAGATACATTTTGTAAATATGCTTTGAATAGAAACAATGGACCCTATTAAATTCCAAGCCGTCACAGTGGCCATCGTTTAACCCGTAAATTTGCAGGAGTTACAGGGCAATTAAAGTGAGCAAGGCCACAACCACAGGGCCGAAGCTTAAAGCCCGTAAACCCTTCCCACGCCCTCAAGCTGACAGTGGACTGGAATAGATGCAGTCTGCAGTTACAATCCAATCCTGTAGTCACAGAGTGCGATGCATGCCTCGGAGCCAATGAAAAGCGAACTCCCGGAAAATGATTGACAGGTAGAGATAATAAAGCTGCGTTACACACGTCCATGCGTTGACGTGTTGTAGATTGTAGAGAAAGAGAGAGTAGGTGATATTGGAGAGCAGGTTTTTACACTTCTATTCATATATATTATGAGCATAACTATTTTTCACATACATTTGGATTACACATATATACTGATTACACATAATACAAATACATATAGAGTAAATAACACACATAGAGCCAGGTCACCACATACCTACCCTATACCCCAACAGTTAGCAATTAAACATAAAACATACTTTTTTTTTTTACATCACAAATATATAAACACATACTTTTTTTTGGCACCCCAACTTTAAAGCGCCGGACAGGAGCGCGTCTGGCAATAGAGCGCCCCTACGACACCCCGACACAATAGCGCACCTGGGACAGGAGATGCCAGAGTGGACATCATATTATCAAGAGCATCTGGAGGTAAGAGACACTCTCACAGGGAGTCACACATAAAGCAGGTTACTCTTATGGAAGATTGCTCTGATGCTCTCCTGCTGGCACAAAGGGTTAAGCAGTATAATTGACTCGGTGTAAGTGCCTCATAGGTACCCTACAATTCTCTTTGACAGGAGAGAGGTAAAAGCTCTAGAAGTCTCTACTGCCTCAGGGTTATAAGATGGGACCACACACCGATAACCTGCTCTAAATCCATAAGAGTAACCTGTAGAGATGTCGCGAACAGTTAGCCCGCGGACTATTCGCGGCGATTTTGGCATGTTCGCGTTCGCAGTGGATGGCGAACACATGCGCTTTTCGGGTTCGCCCCCTATACTTTATCATTGAGGAAACTTTGACCCTGCACCTCACAGTCAGCAGACACATTCCAGCCAATCAGCAGCATACACTCCCTTCCAGAGCCTTCCATCTGAAGGTCAGGCTAATATTCTGCTCTGTTTCACCAGTCATAGTTGGTGTACCATACATTGAAAAAACAACAACCCTTTTTTCCTTTAATCTAATTTCAGTTGCCTGCCTGTGTCAGGCTCACAGCTTATATTGTGCTCAGTGAAATAAAACAACACTTTTTTGACTGTAATAGATTGAATAGCAATTGCCTGCCTACAGGAGTGTGTGTGAAGCCTATTGCATCTACTCTGCCAACTTTTGCCAGTGCACAGTGATACGTCATATCTGGTGCAACCGTAGTGTACAGTGACATAAAACAACACTTTTTTGACTGTAATAGATTGAATAGCAATTGCCTGCCTACAGGCGTGTGTGTGAAGCCTATTGCATCTACTCTGCCAACTTTTGCCAGTGCACAGTGATACGTCATATCTGGTGCAACCGTAGTGTACAGTGACATAAAACAACACTTTTTTGACTGTAATAGATTGAATATCAGTTGCCTGCCTACAGGCGTGTGTGTGAGGCCTACAGCGCCTACTCTGCCAACTTTTGCCAGTGCACAGTGACACTCATATCTGGTGGCACCTTAGATTGCACGCGCAGTGCCCCAAATTTGAAGTAGGAGGTCCGACCAAGCATCTTTTTCCATCTCCCTGTTCCAAAAATCAATGCCATATACACGTCCCCTAATAGTGGACGTAACAGGGATCAAACCGATAGGAATAGTACTACTTAACAGTACACACCTTATAATAAGGCAGACAGAGGCAACGCAGAGAGATGAGTCTGAAGAAGAGGAGTCAGAAGAGGAAGGTGGCTTTGAGGAGGTGGAAGACCAAACCCAGCAGGTGTCCCAGGGGGCTTGTTGTCACTTTTCGGGGACCCTTGGTGGCTGGGTGGAGGAATAGACCTTCAATGACATCAGTGAGGACAAGGAACGGGACATGGCTAGCTTGGTATCCAACCTTGTTCAAATGGGGAGTTTGCGGTTGTGCAAAGGGACTGTTTGCGGTTGTTTGCGGTGCATTAAACGGGGAGATTGGTCTGTTACTGTGAAACCCTTACACTACCCTAAAGCATGTTATTCTAAACAATTTAGGAATGTTAGGTGATTTATGCCCTTTATTGCTTACAACCAGACTCTGCATCAACTATGTAATTTTCCGTGGGAGTTTTGCCATGGATCCCCCTCCGGCATGCCACAGTCCAGGTGTTAGTCCCCTTGAAACAACTTTCCCATCACTATTGTGGCCAGAAAGAGTCCCTGTGGGTTTTGAAATTCGTCTGCCCATTAAAGTCTATGGCGGTTCGGCGGGTTCGCCCGTTCGCGAACATTTGATGGAAGTTTGCGTCCGCTGTTCGCGAACCGAAAATTTGATGTTCGCGACATCACTAGTAACCTGCTTTATGTGTGACTCCCTGTGAGAGTGTTCTGAGGGGCTCTTGATAATATGATGTCCACTCTGGCATCTCCTGTTCCAGGCGCGCTATTGTGTTGGGGTGCTCTATTGCCAGGCGCGCCACTGTGTCATGTGTCATGCAACCCTTTTTTTCATTTATCCTTATTTCATTTTTGGGATTGATATGGAGGGAGGAGAGAGGAGTGGAGCAGTGGGGAAGAGAAGAGGAGGAGAGATTACCATGAGGAGTGTTGGAGAGGAGGAGATGGTGGGTGGAGGAGAGGAGGAGGAGGTGGAGGAGGATGTGGAGGAGGGGAGTGGAGGAGGAGAGGAGGAGGAGGTGGAGTAGGAGGTGGAGGAAGTAAGTGGAGGAGGGGGAAATGGAGGAGGTGGAGAGTGTTGGAGACGAGGAGGGTGAGAGTGTGGGAGAGGGGGAGATGGGTCTTAGAAGTAGTGTAGAGGGGGAGGTGGATGGGCAGGTGCCTATATCGATAGGCGCATCATCTTCAGGTCTGAGGAGGAGGGGCCTGATCCCAGATGGGTGGTAGACAGGCCCCGGGGCCAGTTGAGGGAGGGCAGGATCCCCCCACAGTCGGGAGGGTAAGAGGCTGGGGGCAGAAACAGGGCCCAAAATGACTCCCCCTAGGAGATGGTGGGACTCCTGCGTGCCATACATGTGCGGCCACTATCCTTTTAGGAGGTAGGGAATTTAGGCCCAGGCATGGAAGGGGGTAGCGTCCGCAGTAAATGCAGTGGGCACAGCAGAAAGGGATATGAGGTCTGTGAAGCACAGATTTGAAGAGGTCAGGGTCCTGGTGAGGAGGAAGATACCCAAGGAGATGGACGCAGCTTCAGTAACAAGTGGTGGCCCCAAAGTGACCGTCGCATACAATGAGTGAGAGAGGGACCTCAAGAGTTTCAGGCTAGAGATTCAGACCTGGTGGCCCAGCAGGATGCAGCCTCCACGTCAGGTGAATATCACATACACCAACATGCCAACACATGTACATCACACACACTACACATGTACATGATGACCAACAAGGACACTGACATGTCAGCTCCATGAAAATTACAAGGGATAGATGGATCTGTCATGCGTCATTAAATTCATGAGGCTGACAAATCACTCTCTTCAGTGGGCACGACAACATTAACCAACCAATAGACAGTCCATGTATGGGTGTGCCCACTGCAGTGTATGCAGTCACAGACGGCAGTCAGAATCAAGAGAGCATTAGGAGCCAAGAACAATCAAGGTCAAGAACCCAACAAAGATCACATCTAGCAAATTATACCTAGTCAGAATTGCACTCAAAGGGACAGTTACCTCACTATAGGTGATATTCATTGTGTGATGGAGCACAAGATGCTATGTTAAAGTGATCTATTACTTTATTGTAATTTCAATAAGAACAGTTAAACATATGCAGTCTAAGGTTTCTCTACAGACACAGTGCTGATTAACAGCCTTTGACTCAATGAATGTTTCACATATTATGGTTTAACTGCTTACAGGAATGTAATCAGCCAGCAGTTAAACACTCAATTAACATAGAATATTCTGTTCGTTCACACAATGAAGAGCACTGTATTCAATGGCCGTGTAAGTGATTCATCCAGGTTCAATCCTAGATGTCCGAAGGAAGGAACAGAAACCAATGTTTTCTTCAACATCATTAACACATATCCCTTTCTTTTCTTTTTTCTCTTTATCAGCTTCACAGAGGTCTGGGTCCACCAGTGAGCCAGAGGCAGAGGCGTCGGCACCATTGGAGCAGGAGGACATGGACCAAGCCCCCGTCCAGCAGGATCAGGCACATGGGGAGGAGGGACCACCACAAGCCCCGTGCCCTGGTGAGGAGGAGGACTTCACCTGGGCAGTGGGGGCACTTGCGGGACCTTCTGCCACCCCGGTGGCCTTCGAGCCCACTGTCCCCCTCCTCTAGCAACTGCAGCCAACAATGGGGCACACATATTGGAGGGAAGACAGGGGCATTCCCCCACCTTCTCCTCCCCCTGCAGTATGTCAGTCTGGCTCCCACCACCAGGTACACCACCACCCTAATGGATCCATGCACTGGCCAGGCCACAGCCCCTCCCCACTGGGCTACCAACATCACCGCCATCTTCACACCCACCTATGGGCCCAGAAGCCAGACCTCCATCCCCACCACCACCAAGCCAGGCTGCTACGGAGGAGATGCTGATCATGTCCAGGCAGATTTTGGAGTGTCTTCAGGGGATCCAGGCCAGTATCTCCTACAATCCCGCAGAGGTCATGAGCAGGCTGGCCAGGCGCAATATGGAGGAGAGGAGACACCATCTCATGACTGATGAGTCCTACCTTGCTGGGCTGCTCAGGATGGGGGTGTGCCAGAGAGCAGTCCAGCAGGTAACAACAGATGCAGTTCACCATGCTGTGGTCCACAGCCCCGCCATATCCACCCCGGAGGCGCCCCCCGCACACCCGCAACCCGGCCCCTCCTCTCCTCCCTCCATGCTGTCACCATCACCACCACTGCTTGTGCTGCTGCCTCACGTGGGGATGCCCACCCCCAGCACCTGTGAGATGGCGGCCGCACACGGGAGATTGGGGCCCTGATGCTTGACGGAGGAGGTTGTAGGGGCTGCACATATTTTTGTGCTTTCTCAACAGCACTCCTCAGTGACAATTTATGGGTCCAAATGTGAAGCTAATCTAGCCTGGCTACAGAGTCTTTGATCAATACCTATGTGATGGTGATATTTTGTACGCAGATGGGTACCTTTCATCACATGGTCCATGATCCTCTTCTTTTTGTCACCTAGCGTTCTGTTTAACATTTCACCAATTGATGGTCACTGAGGAATGTTGATGAGAAGAGATGCTGCAGTCCCTATATTTTTAAGGCCTTATTTTGTCTTTTCTTTCTTTTGGTTAGGCACAGTTCAGGTCCATGAAGGCATCTTCTGCATTTGCACGCATTGTGAAGGAAATGTATTAATTGTAAGATTTTTACAGTGCCTCTCAGGTACACATTGCTTTAATGACAGCCCCCATTTAACATGTATCTCCAACAACATTAAAGCCATAACATATCCAGATATCTAAGACAAGATTGTTGTTAGCATGAATGTAGACTAATACCGCAAAGGTGGTGGACTTGCAAAGTCTCACAATGGCATGTCAATGACAGCCAGCATTAATATATGAACTAGTGAAGCTTGTGATCCTGTCCTCAATACCAGTATGAGAACAGATCTTTGTGTCTGATGTAAGTAATAGTGTATCTGGCAACTGACCTTTGTGTCCTCTCCATATTAATGTGTATTTGTCCAGTATTGATGATATCCTGAGTATCCTTTAACATGTGCTAACACCTGTATAGCAGATGGATGTGATATCAATTTTCATTAACAATATCAAATGGTGACGGTGATAGTAAACCCTTGACCACTGAAGGTGGTCACAGCTAAGCATTTATTGTGAGATGACACATCATTAATGGTCATGGTCAGTGAGATATCCTGATAACTAGCTAATGGTTAGTAATGCTTGCAGATGAAAATCAGGTGAGTTGGTATATTGTTACAGTTACAGTATTTAGCACTGTACTGTACATGGATGTTTCTTCTTTTTTTTTTACCATTTATTTTCAGATTTTACTTTTGGGAACACATTGTATGTGTGAAACTGGATTGGATTACACAGTCCAGAGGTTTTTGCATGTGTTTCATTCAGCAGGTATAGACAAGTTGTAAGTGCTATGCACATTACTGGTTTCTTCGATTCAATGGAGTGATTTCTGATGCCATTTGCAGTGGAGTAGTGACCACATGTCACCCTGGTAGGTGCTATGCTTCATGACTATTGTAGATTATGAGATTACCCCCTTTAGCAAACCCATTCTCCCCAAAAGCCTCTTGCCCTTCTGGGATCCGCCCACACCAGACCCATGATATTAATGCACAGTAAATTTCTGAGTGTGCTATGAAATAAAGCTTTGTTATACTATTATCACTGTGTCAGTGTGTTTACAATCGTTGGGGTTTTGGGACATCCACATACATCACATTTATGGAAGTGTGGCAGTGTAATTTGGCCACTATTTATTTTCCCAATATAGATGTGATGAGTGAGATGTATATGCAATTATATTTATATTTTAGGGTCCACATTAGAGCCTTTGTGAGTGAGAATAGGATAATATGGCAGGCAGTTTCATGTTTTTATTTTGCAATGTAATCAAGTAGTGTGTAATTGCTTCATGCATGTTGCAGCAAGGCTTTTCATATTGGCATATGCATGACCATTCCAACGTATGATAAAACACATTTTTTTTTAAATGCCCATTTTTTGATTTGAGGATTGTTGTGCAAGTAATTGTAACACCTTTCATTGCTTTCCCCATATTTTAAAGTCCAGTAGTGTGTTTGTTTTGTCTTTCACAGTGTTAAGAACGTGTCTTTAAACCCTTTGCGGGTCCTATTCGGAGCCCATAATATTTTTGGCTACATTTGCCGTTTACGGGTTTGAACGCCAGTGCGTCTTTGGGGCATTGCAGCAATTCAATAGTGATTTGCGATTGTAACATTTATGGGCTTGACAGATCAAAGGCTTTTTTGATTTAGAGTTCCGATTTTATCAAATGCTGTTGTTTTTTAGCCTGTAACCCGCAGAGGACAATTTAATAGCCGCACCTTTTGCGGGCTCCTTTACGGGCTTCAGGAACTACAAATAGGCAAATTTAATAGGGCCCAATGTCTTTCCTCTTTAAATGGACCGGAGCATAATCAATTGAAATAACAGATTAGTTAAGCAAAATGCCTTAATGACCACACAAAGTCCCATGAAAGACAGACTGAGTTCTTGCTAAACTAATCATTTTTATTTAATGGCTTCAATAAAATGATTTCTTAAAATTAATGCTGTAACCCACAAACATACTAATTGTTTCATTAGTTTTATGATTATTAGCAAGGAAGTTCTAGGCTGAGATACAAATAATAGCATGTCGTCCACAAACAGGGACATTTTTTGCCCAAATTTTCCTGAGGTTCTTATATGCAACATTTAATGAAATCAGTCTATGAGATCCTGGTTCTTTAGGATATCTGCAGGTTTATTTAATAGTATAAAAATAGCTACATCAAAACCTGGTCATGGTTTGCTTTCTTCCATGATCTTATCGAGTTGAGCAGTAAGAAATGGTTTTATGCCATTATTTTGTAAAATTCTCGTACTTTATGGTTTTTAAGTGATTTTTGAACTTGTTGTACTTCTGTATCAGATATTGTGGAATTTAGTGAATCTGCTTGTTCATTACCTTACTTGGGGACGTTAATAATTGAATAAAACTTGTTTTGGGCTGCTCGATAGGGCTCACTGTCTCCATAGAGTTCCACATAATAATAATGATGATGATGAAGCATATATTTTACAATTGTCAGATCACTGTGAGGGGTCCCTGTACCTTCTTTTATTTTTTCAATACCAGTGTTATAGGACCAGAAAGGATTTGAGAGAACATTTTAACTATCTAATAACAATATTTTTGATACTATTGTTTTGTTTGAGTTTACCATAGAGAAATTACTTCAAATGCTCTTCTTTTTAATTGTATCTTTTTTTTGAGAGTTTGAAGTAGTGAGGTGTTGAAGTGAGGCATAATCTTTGTGAAAATAGAGCATATGCTCATAAATAATCTGCATTATTTTTCTTTTGTATGTGTGATGTATAAGCTATCAGACTTCCTCTGGCTTTACAGTGTTCCAGAATAGTATGGATCTGATAAAGGTTGATTGTTCTTGCTTAAATAGTATTGCCATATAGTATTAAAAGGTATGCTTCCTATTATCATTAGCATAACATATAGTTATGGATTCTGAAGAGTGATCAGAGAGAGCAAGTGGATGAATTTCAGTGTGAAATATACTAGGAAAAATATATATGTGGAAAACCAATATATAAGTCTATACAAGACTTTGTGGGAACTGCTTTGGCTTGACCAACGAATTATTTACTTGTTGAGCTACTCATATTTATAAAACCTATAACATTTGCCAAAATTATAATAAAATTAACTGAATTACAGTATAAACATCAACACTTGTAAGGCTCTCATTTCTGTGCATCTACATGGTGAATTCTGGTACATTTTATGTATTAAACTGAAAACAAAATCCTAATAAGACCTCGATTCACAGAAGCTTCTCCCTATTCATGTCTAAGTAGATATCTACCAGTGGTAGTAAAGTATCCTTAAATCAGTGTCTGGCTCATTGCCGCCTGCTCCATCTTCTGAGTCACAATCAGGAGGATGCTCATCAGCCATAGGACTATTGTTAATGTTTTCCTTCCTGACTGTATGTTGGATTTTGGCATCTTCTCTCTTTTTTTATTGACTTTTACTCTTCTTCTGCTTTTAGGGTGATTCTAATATTTCTTTCAGTTTCTCGCAGAAGATTTTTTTGTTTGGCATGGTATAACTTAAGACGTATGACATTATATTGCATTTACTTTCCTTAACATCATTAGAACCATTTTTACACAAAAATCTTATTTTATCTTATACAATGTTAATAAATAAATAAATAAAAAAATTGTATACATGGGTGATTTTTCTCACTAACTTGAAAGGCAACAATTATGAGTGCTCAAAGCTTTTTACTTTTTATGTATGTTCAAATGTTCATGAAATATAATGGATTAAAGTTCTTACATACTTCATTGAGTTCTGCTGAGAAATCTTGAAACTTAAGTATTATATGGTTATCCCAATTGACTTGTCTTTTCGTGTGAAATGAACATAAGAGTAGAAATGTGTCTGGACTGCAAGTAACACAGAAAGTAATTGGTATGGCAAAATCTTGTCCTCTTGGTGGACCCAGCCTATGGGTCCTCTCAATAAGTAGTGATAGGTTGTTTTAGAAATGAGGGGAGGTCTGTAGAGACAAATTTGAAGATATTGTCTTCCTTTATGGATTCAGGTACTACTATTCCTATTTTTTATTCTTTGATGATTTTCTGTGTTATAAACCATAAGCCTTAAAGTTAAGTTGATTTTCTTATACTCTGTAAGTTTTTTTTGCATTTTGAGCATGTTGATAGTGATGGTTTTCACTGCTTTCTTGATTTTTTTTGTTCCTTTTGCTTGCTGAATCCTTTGTTCTCAAAAAGTATCCACCGTCTAGATATTTTGATTACGTGAGAGGTTCAGAAAATGTTTGCATAGTTGTCACTATTTATGGTATTTGGGCTTTATTACC
Organism: Discoglossus pictus; assembly: GCA_027410445.1. Taxonomy (NCBI): domain Eukaryota; kingdom Metazoa; phylum Chordata; class Amphibia; order Anura; family Alytidae; genus Discoglossus; species Discoglossus pictus. Next base: position 351,460,925 of record CM050163.1, on the reverse strand, counting down.
CGGTTTGGTCAATACAGTCTTTTGTGATGTTTACTTCCAGGTGTTACACATTTTTTGTTCCATTATATCTTTTGTTTGGCCTTTGGTAATTTTTGAGCGAACCTGAGGTTGACTTATACATTTGTCCATAAATCTGGCAGTCACACTTGCTATGTTTAGTGATAATGTGGAGTAAAGTCTTAGCCTTATACATTTGTCCATAAATCTGAGAGTCACACTGGCTATGTTAATTGATAATGTGAAGTAATGTGGTGTAAAGACTTGTTATTTTCTTGTTATACAATAGATAGTCTTATGGCTGCTGTGTTATCGTTGGATGTAAACAGTGATCCTGGCATTTTGTGCAGCCACTGTCTGTTTTTGGACTGATCTACTATTTACTAGGGTGGTCAGCATTCAGAATAATCTAATTTTTTTTTTTTGGGGGGGGGGGGGAGTTGATAGTGTAAAGCTTTAAGTACTCAGTGAGCCACACAGAGCCCAAAACTACTGTGGGGTTTCTAATAAATACTTTAACAGGAAGACACCAGACTTCTAAATCTGATGTGTATATTATTTGGAAGCCCCTTAAGTGTGTAGGGTAATTGTCGGGATACAGGTTCATGGAGCCTGGAAAAGAAGAGACATCTGCCCCCAAAATCAAAATAATATGTTTTGCATTGTTTAATTTACAATTTTGTGATTTTAATTCTAACCTGATCAAAGTAAGATTATGGGGAAATCAAAGAAGAAAGATTATAGGAGGAAGGAATGAAATGAGGGAACATCTGTAATGAGTATGACATAAGAAAACAAATAAACGAGGAACATAAAGTAGAGCAGGGGCCAGCAACCTATGACTCAAGAGCCAAAAGTTGCTCAGTACAGTTAAAATATGGCTCTCTTATCATGCCCATATCTGATTATAGATGTGAACTCAAATAAGTATTCTGCCTACTTTCTGTACAAGTCACATCACTTGCCTACATTAAAAGCTTAAATTCTTGACACAGTAATAGATAAAATAGGAAATGTTATATTATATATTTTCAGTTCTGCTAATTGTATTTCTTTTACACGGGCTCTTGGTTGAGCTCTTTCTGTGATGTTTAATATAGCTTGGCTCTCTAACTATAAAAGGTTTCAGGCTATTGATATTGAGAGGAGTGGAAGAAGCTCGAAATAAGAGCAATGGAATGATAATTCTGGCCATAATATATTACATATTTAATAAAGAATAATGAATTTCAAAATGTTATTAATAGATGGTGATTCAACATGGAGGCTACCTATGGGTTTTCAACTGAAGATGCATGAGGAAAATATGCGTGTGCTGGGGCCTTGGCTTTTACGTATAGTGGTGCCACTGAGTACACTAATGATGGCAATCGTTATCCCTGAGCTGTTCACTTCCCACTATTACAACAATTGTGGGATGCATTTATACTTTAGTGGGATAGCTGCTACATTTTCAGTTGTTTCTATTGTAAGAGAGATGATGCAGAGAGGAAGGATTTTATCTCTCCCTGGTAGGTAACCTCAATAAATCATTGAGTGCCTCTGGAGAACTTTGCATGCATGACTGATTTGAAGGAGGTAGAGATAAAAAGATAGGTAGGACTGGGTCCTGTTTACAGAATTGCAGCACATATAATTCTGCCATACAATATTTCAACATAGAAATATAGATTTGTCACCAGCTAAGAATCTAAAGACTTATCTAACCTGTCTAATCCGTCTATCTAAATAATTTGACTTAATCAAGCTCCAGGGTAGCCTTATGCTTATGCCAGCCATGCATAATTTCCAAATAAGTCCACAAGGATTGCCACCCATTATCCAATACCACTTTAAACATGGCTAATTTTAAGCATATACCTGCTCTATTACACAGCTTTAAAGCATAGCACGGGATGAGACCTACCCACAGACAGCTGTTTCGATCTGAAATGGATCTCATCAGTGTGGGGCTGGTACCTAACTCAGGCTATTATTAATATTCTTCTTCATTTGTAACGCATCAACATATTCCGCAGGGCTATGTATTTTGTGGGAAGGTTATTAACCACAACATCATTTAGTATATGGTGGACAAAAGAGTTATAGAAGCCCTCCACCATACGGAGTACAGTAATTAAATAGTACATTTATGTTTACGTCGGAACATCTAAAAAAGGTTTTTCCTGATCAGAATTCTGAGAAATACAGTTATAGTACTGTACTCTGAAAAACTGGGTAGGGTCATGCAGGAGTTAGAAGACTTACTCACTGAGCTTAGTGGCTATTAACCACAACATAATTTAGCATATGGTGGTCAAAAGCGTGATAGAAGCCCTCCACAGTACAGTAGTACAGTAAATACATAGTACATTTGTGTTCACATTTGACCTTCTAAAACAAGGTAAATCTTCTTGGAATTTATAACACTATTTCAAGACATGTTTGTCCCCATTCAATATATGAAATGTATTTTTTTTGCTTTCTAATAACAATTACCCATCACTGATTCTAGTTCTTCTAAAAGGCATTAGTATGGAACAATAGTCACAGCCTAACTGCATAGAATTATTTTATCTGCACCCTTATGCCTCATCACTTATCCAGGCATAAATTATGTACTGAGATGCCACAATCTTATTTGTAATAGGCACAGTACTAACATAATAGCTTTTAAAAGCTTTCATAATAGCGAACACGGTTTTGAAAAATAAACATTCTAGCTCAATAGGTTGAATGTCATTGCCTGGAAACATTGCTGTAGAAAGAATAGTTTAGTTTATTTAGAACATGTTAGAAATTCATGAAAACAACATCAAGCATTGGATTTTTTCCAGAATAACAAATCAAATGAAATATGAAACTGACCTGTTTTCCCATCTGTTTTGTTGTTGGGTGGAATTTACCAAGCATCTCAAGTGACTTAGATGTGCATCCATTTATTCACTATGTCCTATGGGGAAACTTGAGTTTACAGGCCTTCTCATTTCAGCCACTTCAGATGCTTATTAAATCCCCTCTTCCCTTTACTTGTTTGTTAGTTTTATCCACTATTAATGCTTGTCTGTTCTTAATCCATACATGTTATAGTAGTACCCTTACCATGGGCCATATTAAATTCCAGCAACATGAAGCACGTAACAACTGCAGGCTTGACATTTTGCAGTTACGTTGCTATTAAATTGGAAGGGGCTGGGAGCTACAGGTTTGAGACGAAAATCGTAGCTCGTTCTCAGAACATTGGATTTGCGGCCTTGTGTACGATCAATTAGTGTAGACCGTAGTTACGGGTTTAGACGGAGCCAATGGAAAAAGAGATTGTTAGCGTTACATCACTGAAAAAGGGGAGATTCGATTTCAAAGTCCTATGGGCTTCAATTACAGTTTTCGATGGGACCCATATTCCAGATTAATGCAATATTAATAAAGCCGTAAATATGATATTCTATTACATACAAGTTACAGTATATGTCTTAACACATTGATTAAGGGGATCGATATAACACAGAATATAAACATGAAATAAAGTATTTTTATTGTGTTTTTATTTGCATTACAAGTGCTACTATATGTATTGGACTTTACCCCCCTTGCAGGTCCTCTTGAGCACATGTTGGGCTTTGGGCTCCATTTGCGAGTTACATGCTTGCTCACGTGTGACTTCTTCACAATTTAATAGCTATATTGAACAAGAAGCAGTTAGGGGCTTGACGGATCAAAGGATTTACGGGCTCCGAAGTTCAACGTTGCTCAACACGTAGGCATTTCTTCGCCTTGGCCTTTAACCTGCAAGTCATCTGCGGGCTGTGTTATGGGGCTAATTTAATAGCCGTAACCCATAAAATTGGAATTACGGACTACGTTAGCCCGAATTTAATGGGGCTGCATATTTATGCCATTGGGAAGTCAGTCTAATTATGCTTCTCACTATTATCATATTAAGAAACCATGGTGGCCTCATATTTACAGTATGCTATTTTAAATAACTACACTTGATAACATTCAAAATATTTTCCACTATATGCACTTAATCTTTATAGGTGACAGCCATTGTATTGTTTATTGTATTGTGATAGTATTGCCATTAGTTCTATTGGAAACATTTTTAAATGTTAATTTACTTTAGAAACATAGGGCCCTATTAAATTCTCCCTCGTAGTTCTCTCGGTGCTCGCAAAAGGCAGTTTTCCTGCTGTTTGCGAGAACCGAATCTCTCGCAGCCTGCTTTACGATATGACTGCGAGAAAATGGCCGAGAATAGGCTCCGAGAGAGCTACGTAGCCTTAAATCTATGCACGAGTCTCGCATATCGTAAGAATCCCTACGTGGACAAAAAGTCCACGCAAGGGATCCGAAAGCCTCTACGTGCTGCCTCGGAACAGCCCGAGACAGCAGCGTGAGGCTCCCCCCTGCACCCTATACACATCCCCATGCTGCAGGGGTCTCTATCAGGACCCCTGCAGCACCCCCACATTAACCCCTTGCAGCGGGGGTCCCCGATCTGCATAGATCAGGCCCCCCGCTGCATTTAAAACTTTTAAATTCCCCGCCGCGGCTCCTTAAAGGGACCGCGGCACACTATTAGCCAATCCCGGCCGCGGCACTTAAAATTAACCCCCCTCTATGCTGGGGGTCCCCATCGGGACCCCCGAAGTGTCCCCACATAAACCCATTGCAGGGGGGGTCCCCGATCTGCATAGATCAGGCCCCCCGCTGCATTTAAAACTTTTAAATTCCCCGCCGCGGCTCCTTAAAGGGACCGCGGCACACTATTAGCCAATCCCGGCCGCGGCACTTAAAATTAACCCCCCTCTATGCTGGGGGTCCCCATCGGGACCCCCGAAGTGTCCCCACATAAACCCATTGCAGGGGGGGTCCCCGATCTGCATAGATCAGGCCCCCCGCTGCATTTAAAACTTTTAAATTCCCCGCCGCGGCTCCTTAAAGGGACCGCGGCACACTATTAGCCAATCCCGGCCGCGGCACTTAAAATTAACCCCCCTCTATGCTGGGGGTCCCCATCGGGACCCCCGAAGTGTCCCCATATAAACCCCCTGCAGCGGGGGGCCCCGATCGGCACCGATCGTGACCCTGCTGCAATTCAATTTTAAATTTCCCGCCTCGCGGGTCCTCAAAGGACCGTAAAGGTCCTGAAAGGACTCGCACTAAAAATAATAACCCCAGGCAACTATAATTACCCCATTAACTCATGGTGGTCAATCCAGACCACCATAAGGCTCTAATTAACCCATTAACTCATGATGGTCAATCCAGACCACCATAAGGCCTAAATTAACCCATTAACTCATGATGGTCAATACAGACCACCATAAGACCTAAATTAACCCATTAACTCATGATGGTCAATCCAGACCACCATAAGACCTAAATTAACCCATTAACTCATGATGGTCAATCCAGACCACCATAAGGCCTAAATTAACCCATTAACTCATGATGGTCAATACAGACCAGCATAAGGCCTAAATTAACCCATTAACTCATGATGGTCAATACAGACCACCATAAGGCCTAAATTAACCCATTAACTCATGATGGCTCTATTTAACCCCATCAGTCCCATAAGGGTATATTATTACCATTATGGGCCTGTTACAACCCAACATTAACCACATAAGTGCCATGATGGTCCTCAAGGACCATCATGACACTAACTACAAACACTACACTATAACCCCCAATAAACCATTTAATCTAAACTAACCCCCCTCTACACTAATCTATTAACACTTACACTACCTACCTACACTACCTACCCCCTAATAAACCTCCCCAACACTCTAATTACAAAAAACAAAAAACCTACAGTACAAAAAACAAAAAAACCTACAGTACAGAAAACAAAAAAAAATTACACACCTGAAAAGGAAAGACAGATAAACACAATACAATAATACATATAATACATTACATACATTACATACAATCCATGACATTACATATAATATATTAAATATAATATATTAAATATAATATATTACATATAATACATTACATACATTACATACAATACATGACATTACATATAATATATTAAATATAATATATTAAATATAATATATTACATATAATACATTACATACATTACATACAATACATGACATTACATATAATATATTAAATATAATATATTAAATATAATATATTACATATAATATATTACATATAGTCCTAATCAAATACCCCCTATCTATCTAACATACAATCTATTTAATTTAAAATAAATCCTAACTATATCAAATACATCCCCCTATCTATCTAATATACAAAAAATCCTAACTACATACACAGACCCTTATTCTAAAATAAAATAAAATAATTACAGTCCTAACTACATACACAGACCCTAATTCTAAGCTAAAATCAATAAATTAAGACCACTTACCTTTAAGATGTTGCTTCAGATCACTAACCTATGGGTCAAACAAAAAAAAAAATTAGTACAAAACATTAACATCAAATAAATAAACATTATATACATTCTACATATTCAACTCACCTTTACAGCATGTCCAGTCACTGTTAAGCTCTTCCGGCGCGGCCCTGTTAAAAAAAAAAAACACAATACATGAATACATGAATACAATATATAAACAATAAATAAAATACACAAATAAACATCTAAATATACATTTAACTTACCTCCCCGCGATGTCCCCGGCCTTCTCTCCTTCAGCCCCGGCTGGGCCGCGGAACCATCCGCGCTCTAAAAAAAAAAAAGAAAAAAAACTAACGGAGGTCTGCACTGGCAGACCTCCCCGACGCTACTGAACCTCCCGGAGTCGTTTCCGGGAGGAAATTGGCATTGGCGGCTTGTGATTGGCTGAAAATGCTGTCTATCAATTTCAGCCAATCAAAAGTCGTCAATGTGTGAGCCAATCAGGATGGGATACACCCCAATATCCCACCCTGATTGGCTAAAACACTTGTCTATCTTTATGGGAACCAATCACAACGCTCAGATGCCTTCAGCCAATCACTATGGGATACACCCCCACGGAGTGATTGGTAGAAGACATCTGCGCATCCTGATTGGCTCCTACATTGACGACTTTTGATTGGCTGACAGCTTTTTCAGCCAATCACAAGCCGCCAATGCCAATTTCCTCCCGGAAACGACTCCGGGAGGTTCAGTAGCGTCGGGGAGGTCTGCCAGTGCAGACCTCCGTTAGTTTTTTTTTTATTTTTTTTTAGAGCGCGGATGGTTCCGCGGCCCAGCCGGGGCTGAAGGAGAGAAGGCCGGGGACATCGCGGGGAGGTAAGTTAAATGTATATTTAGATGTTTATTTGTGTATTTTATTTATTGTTTATATATTGTATTCATGTATTCATGTATTGTGTTTTTTTTTTTTTAACAGGGCCGCGCCGGAAGAGCTTAACAGTGCCTGGACATGCTGTAAAGGTGAGTTGAATATGTAGAATGTATATAATGTTTATTTATTTGATGTTAATGTTTTGTACTAATTTTTTTTTTTGTTTGACCCATAGGTTAGTGATCTGAAGCAACATCTTAAAGGTAAGTGGTCTTAATTTATTGATTTTAGCTTAGAATTAGGGTCTGTGTATGTAGTTAGGACTGTAATTATTTTATTTTATTTTAGAATAAGGGTCTGTGTATGTAGTTAGGATTTTTTGTATATTAGATAGATAGGGGGATGTATTTGATATAGTTAGGATTTATTTTAAATTAAATAGATTGTATGTTAGATAGATAGGGGGTATTTGATTAGGACTATATGTAATATATTATATGTAATATATTATATTTAATATATTATATTTAATATATTATATGTAATGTCATGTATTGTATGTAATGTATGTAATGTATTATATGTAATATATTATATTTAATATATTATATTTAATATATTATATGTAATGTCATGTATTGTATGTAATGTATGTAATGTATTATATGTAATATATTATATTTAATATATTATATTTAATATATTATATGTAATGTCATGTATTGTATGTAATGTATGTAATGTATTATATGTAATATATTATATTTAATATATTATATTTAATATATTATATGTAATGTCATGTATTGTATGTAATGTATGTAATGTATTATATGTAATATATTATATTTAATATATTATATTTAATATATTATATGTAATGTCATGTATTGTATGTAATGTATGTAATGTATTATATGTAATATATTATATTTAATATATTATATTTAATATATTATATGTAATGTCATGTATTGTATGTAATGTATGTAATGTATTATATGTATTATTGTATTGTGTTTATCTGTCTTTCCTTTTCAGGTGTGTAATTTTGTTTTGTTTTCTGTACTGTAGGTTTTTTTGTTTTTTGTACTGTAGGTTTTTTGTTTTTTGTAATTAGAGTGTTGGGGAGGTTTATTAGGGGGTAGGTAGTGTAGGTAGGTAGTGTAAGTGTTAATAGATTAGTGTAGAGGGGGGTTAGTTTAGATTAAATGGTTTATTGGGGGTTATAGTGTAGTGTTTGTAGTTAGTGTCATGATGGTCCTTGAGGACCATCATGGCACTTATGTGGTTAATGTTGGGTTGTAACAGGCCCATAATGGTAATAATATACCCTTATGGGACTGATGGGGTTAAATAGAGCCTTATGCTGGTCTGTATTGACCATCATGAGTTAATGGGTTAATTTAGGCCTTATGGTGGTCTGGATTGACCATCATGAGTTAATGGGTTAATTTAGGTCTTATGGTGGTCTGTATTGACCATCATGAGTTAATGGGTTAATTTAGGTCTTATGGTGGTCTGGATTGACCATCATGAGTTAATGGGTTAATTTAGGTCTTATGGTGGTCTGGATTGACCATCATGAGTTAATGGGTTAATTTAGGTCTTATGGTGGTCTGGATTGACCATCATGAGTTAATGGGTTAATTTAGGCCTTATGGTGGTCTGGATTGACCATCATGAGTTAATGGGTTAATTTAGGTCTTATGGTGGTCTGGATTGACCACCATGAGTTAATGGGTTAATTTAGGCCTTATGCTGGTCTGTATTGACCATCATGAGTTAATGGGTTAATTTAGGCCTTATGGTGGTCTGGATTGACCATCATGAGTTAATGGGGTAATTATAGTTGCCTGGGGTTATTATTTTTAGTGCGAGTCCTTTCAGGACCTTTACGGTCCTTTGAGGACCCGCGAGGCGGGAAATTTAAAATTGAATTGCAGCAGGGTCACGATCGGTGCCGATCGGGGCCCCCCGCTGCAGGGGGTTTATATGGGGACACTTCGGGGGTCCCGATGGGGACCCCCAGCATAGAGGGGGGTTAATTTTAAGTGCCGCGGCCGGGATTGGCTAATAGTGTGCCGCGGTCCCTTTAAGGAGCCGCGGCGGGGAATTTAAAAGTTTTAAATGCAGCGGGGGGCCTGATCTATGCAGATCGGGGACCCCCCCTGCAATGGGTTTATGTGGGGACACTTCGGGGGTCCCGATGGGGACCCCCAGCATAGAGGGGGGTTAATTTTAAGTGCCGCGGCCGGGATTGGCTAATAGTGTGCCGCGGCCCCTTTAAGGAGCCGCGGCGGGGAATTTAAAAGTTTTAAATGCAGCGGGGGCCTGATCAGTGCCGATCGGGGACCCCCGCTGCAAGGGGTTAATGTGTGGGGGCTGCGGGGGTTCCTATGGACCCCTGCAGCAAGGTGTTCATGTGAGGACACTTCGGGGGTCCCGACAGGGACCCCCGCATTGAGGGGGGGTTCATTTTAGGTGCCTGGGGGGGGTTTGGAGTACCCCCCACGGCAATGCTTATGTGGGGGACTGCCGCGGAGGTCCCTTTTAGGACCCCCGCAGCACTTGATGAGGAGTGGGAGCCTGCGATATCATCTCGCAGGCTGTCACTCCTCATGTACATTTACGCAGTGTAGATACGTACGGCCCTGCTGCGTAGCTCACACGTTGCTCGCAGCAGGGCTAATTTAATAGCATTGTAAGTTAGAGAAACTTTGCAGTACGTAGGGCTTAAGTAGAAGCCTCTTATTTACGAGGCTGGAATTTAATAGGGCCCATAGTTTTTAAACAAAATAAGATTAAAATTTGCAATTTTGAGCTGTTCATCCACCCACAAACAGATTCTAATCTTTTGTTAATGATTGATCATTTTGACTAATTACTGACTAGCCACGGATGCATTAGGTGGATTGTCTTGAGTGCAGTCAAACTAGGTTGATACCCAGTAAATTCTTTTTTTTTAAATATTGTTCAACTAATAATGTTTTTGTTATCACATACAATTTTAAATTATAACATATTTGGAAACTCTGCTGTGTCTCTTCTAGTAATTTCAGAGCCAGAATCAGAGTACACTGTATACATACTGTGAGATCAGAAATTGTCTCAGAGAAAGCAGTTCTATAATGATCAATTGTGTCAAATAGCTCATCATTACGTAATATTGAGTGCTTTATAATTCATACTCACACCGGCATTAATACAAACGGAGTATGATTTAAAGCTGCATCCACTATTACATAAGGTCACATAGGACTACATTACATTACACATATTTCACAACCAAAAAATATAACACAGTGATACTTCTTACAGACATTTCTCTAGAATTGCACTAAATTGTTGTTGCTGTTCAATCTCACCTACCCAGTGTCATATTATTTTAAGTAAGGGTAGCAGTATAGTTGGTATTTTACTATGTGGTATTCTCTGTGCTCTCTTATTTCTGTGGAAAGCTTAATAAGGGACATTGAACTCATGTTTGTGTAGCATGCAATTAAATGAGGACACCCTTGAGGACCCCCATGACATACAGGGTTAATATGAGCACCCATGTGATTATTATGAGCACCTTAGCCTGTAGCATTAGGAGAGGGTTGGTGGAGATTAATTAGAGATACTTACAGGTCTTTTAAGGACCTCCATGGCATAGGGGCTTTTCTAACTGCCACTGGGGTCTGTTAGGGACCCCCTTGGTGGTGGTAAATATTTAGTTCCATGTAGGTCCTTTATTGACCTTCATGGCAGGGGGTTAAACTTTATAGTTATAGTTTGATGGGGGATCCCTGGGGAGGGATAGCCCATGGGAAGGGAGAGACCTTTGGGTTTTCCCAGCTGATAACACACAGGCTGGTGTTTCCCCAATTTATAAGGATAATGGGGAAGTCCCAGGGAGTAATGGGTTTTAGGCAGAGAGGTCATAACCCCCTGCATTGTTTTTGTAATATTTACCCCATAGATAAATAGGGCAAAGGAAGGATGTTATAGCTAGTTTATTACCACTCTGCAGCATTGATATGGAGACTACTGAGTGTCTTGTGAGCAGGCTGCATGCACACGTTTGGTTTATTCTGATGGAATATAATAATTCTAATCACTGAAATTATTACTACCAACTCTTCCTTAAACTCTGATCCTAAATCATTGGGAGTAGCATTGCGGAACATGCTTCCTGTGTTCCTGGTATCCAGTTTCTGTATCCTGATACCATAAAAAAAGGCAGCTAAACACTGAGATTGCTAAGAACCCTGACAATCTAGTGGTGTTCCTGTGGCTGAAAGCAGCAGGCTTTGGGGCACACATGGTTCCCTCACCTCTGGGTCAACACAGGCAGTTTTAAGAGGGCAGCGATGAATGGCTCCCTAGGAAGTGTATAATAAAGCTACTGCAATTACAAGGGAACCTTTTCTGGCTGCTACGAAGCCAATAAGAAGTGAGCTCTAACCTTACTTGGGCCTCCATTCCATGGATCCTATAAGAACTCTCGGAAGGCTGACTTACAGCTATGGGAGTTTTGTAAAATTAATTACTATTCTATTTAATTGTTTACCGGAAAAAAGAATCCTGTAAAATGTACAACTCACACCCAAGGAGTTTTGCCTGGAGCTTTCTAACTCTAACATGTTCTCTCAGCCTGCTCACAGGAGACTCCTAGTCTGAATCTCAGCAGTCTCCATAGCAATGTTACAGAATGGTACCCACTAACTTGAACACAATACACTAGCCCTAACATCCTCCCTTATCCCTATCTATCCAGTGGCAGGGAAGGGGTCAAATAATAATAAAAACAAATGCAGGGGGTTTATGACCGCTCCACCAGTGATTCACTTCCCCTTATAAGCCTGCATATGCTCTAGGATTCCTCCTTAATACCAACTACCCATATGAGCCAGAGGATCTCCGTGGTCCCCCCTTAATAACTGCCATCCCCTATGAGCTGAATATCCCCCAACTAAAGTATAATATTAACACCCTTTCTACCGCCACAGGGGTCCATGTTGGACCTTCATGGACCCTAACCCCAATACGAAGTTCCAAAAGGAATCCCATAGGAATCCTTAACACTAAAGAAATAAAAAATACTACATCAAATAAAATAAAAAACATTTAAGGGGGCAAAATTAAGCATCCAGGTTTCTCTTAGGATTTATTCTGCTTTTACATGGGGTTCAAAGTACCCCTAGACTTTTTTTTTACATTTTGGGCACCTGGAGACACTTCTGAGTCCACTCATACCTTTGGAAGGCATTCTCATCCGATTGGATTATCTATCCATCCTTGCAGATTGTACATACATGTTGACTATGTTCCCTGGAGCAAATTGGATCATCCAGCATTACCATGCAACATATCATATGGTCATAATTGTCCGGGAGTGGGTGGAGGAGCACAACGAAGACTTCCAAGTTCTTCCCTGGCCTCCAAATTCCCTGGACTTGAACCCCATCAAGCTCCTGTGGGACCACCTTGATCACCATGTTCGCCGTATGGATCCTCCACCACACAGTCTTCAGTAGCTGTCATATGCACTGCAGTCTGCATGGCTCCTACCACACCGTCTAACTGTTGTCGGTGCGGTTATTTGGGATATTAGGGTCATAATAATGTGATTGGACAGTGTATTGTATATCCATAAAATAGTTATGGGACAGGTACCCAGGGCTTAAGATATTAGGAATATTTCAAGAACTCGAATGGCATTTCTTGGAGGTTAGGTTTGTGTGTGTAATGTGAGAGCTTCATAAGTCAAATATTTTTGTGCCCTGACATACACCAATAAAAGACCATTAGCAGGGCATATTGACAATAAGTGCTTTTGAAGATCCCAGATAGGGGCGCTATTCAGCTGCATCACTTCCTGCCTTTGAGCTACAGGAATTCCCCCTCTTACAGCGCTTACTCTTCTCAGAAGGAATGGGCCTCTTGGTGACAGATGGTCAGATCAGGATTCTCTGCATCAGCTCAGTAAAATAACAAAAGTCTTCCCTCTAAATGTACCACACCATTGTCTATGTGTCCCCAGGAAGAGCATGCTGATTTCAGGTTACCGCAGTCAATCTCAGCAGTTACAGAACAAAGGATTTCTCTCCAGTTACATCATGGTGGGCAGAACACATTCAAATCCCCCATCCAGATTAGCATCACCCAATCACAGAAATAGAAGTGCCAACTAGGTTCAGGGGAAACTGTGGGCTTGGCTTGCCCGCCTTGGGGGGTGGATCACTGGGCTGTACCCACATGGAAGCAGAGAACAACAGATCAAAGGGCCTGTAATTACCCCAACATCCTACAGTGACATCTTGTGGACAAGAATTGGAATTGTTCATTCAGTTTGTAGTGATAACATATCTTCACAGAAATATATCCTACTACCAAGTATATTATTAAAGTAAAAGCACAATACACACAATATAATAGAACATTTCCTTTTCCTCAGTAACCAATATGACTGTAACATGGTTTAATCTATAGGAGGAAAACCAATCTTCACAGCGCTTTTGAAAACCAATTATTCTAATTGTTTTTTAGAAAGAAAAATAAATAAATACACAAAGCCTTTACATTTCGAAACTATTCTATGCAATTATATTGGGTGTGGATTCAACATTCCAGCTTTGGTAGATGCATTGTAGCTGGGGGGGGGCACATGATAAATCTGCGAATAAATAAACTGTAAAAGAGTAAGAGACAACTATAGGTTTTGTAGTATTCTTTTTTAATCAGAATCACAATTTCTGCTTTATAATTGGATGAAAGAATAAAATATTGAATGAGTGCATGGATCTGTGTCTCCCAATTCACTACAGAGCCCACAGTAGTCTTAGAGCTTTGTAGGAATCTTGTAATGTTTTTAGTTTTCTTCAGTTTCCACCTTATCTATACTTAAATTAACATTTGACCTATATTTTGTATTATTAAAAAGATTGAGCAACTGGAATTTGAAAGCACAGCTCTTACATCTGAGTATTTTCTTTACACAATTTAGTCTGAGTGTACAGATCTGTAAAGCAAAAATGTAATTAGTGTTACAGTCACAGCTTTCATCCTCACCATGAGCCTCATTCAATTGAGGCATCGTAAGTAACTTAATGGTGGACTTACATTTGCAGGCCTGCTGCGCTGGCGAGTCAAGGTGCTATTCAAATGGCGGGGCCAGCAAGTTAGGGCCCGATTGCGAAAATCGGAAACCATTGCCATCGGAAGTAGAATTTGTGGGCTTGGGAGCAAGCCCATAACTCCAGATGCAGAAACAGCCAATGGAAACAGAGCCTGTAACTCGGAAGTGAAGGCCATAGGACTTAGACATCCAACCTCCATTTTCAAAGAAATGGAGGTTGGATTTCAAAGTCCTACGGGCTTGGAGGTTGAAGCCCGTAGAAATTAACATTGATTGCCATGCTCGATATAACATGAAAATTAAACATGAAATAAAGTATTGGAGGATATTGTGCTATTAAATCAAAGACCTAACATCACTTTCACTTAACATAAAAGTACAGTTTTGTTTTTTTATTTGCTTTTAAAGTGCTCCGATTTGTCATTAAGCACTTTGTGAGACCTCCTTGGTACCAGTAACTTGTGGTTAGATTTTTGCGATTTGCGGGCTTGATGGAGTGGCTAACGAGAGGGATTTGCGATTTGCGATTTTAGCCTTCAAAATCTTGCAGCTGTAAATGATCAAAGTCTTGAAGGCATTAACTTGCGAATTTACAAATCTCAATGGATCGCAGCTCGCAGCACTAACTCGATTGGAGCTCGCAAACAGAAGGCAATTGAATAGCAAAATAACTTGCGACCTCCACTTGCGAGCCCGGATCTCAAAATTGCAGTAATTTAATGAGGCTCTATCTATGCAGTTTTGCGTGCGAGTGCTACAAAAACTATGAAGCAATCATTAAAATATCCAGTTTGTGAGTTCCTTATTATTTTTTTAAAAATGTAAACAACTTTTCTAACTTATTTTAAAGTTTCTGTCTCAAGGTGTGCAGTTTTTATTTGCCTTTCAAGTTTGTTAGAAGTGTTAACATTGTTGCAAATGCAGTCTGGAAATGCATCATTTGTTTTTCACGTATTATAAGGGCATCTGAGATAGGAGAATCAGTAGTGTATGAAAAAAAAAAATCATGAAAAAGACCAAAATAACACTATCAAACTTAGCTGAAAGTTTATTAATTCTTGTGAGTTTGCAAGCAGTTGATTTTGAGAGTTAACACCTCTGGAAATCCCTGCTAAAATCAGCATGATATTCATAATCTGTTTTGGCAAATCACAGGCAGCTAATACATTGTTTCAATCTGTGATGGCAGTTTGTGCTGCAAAGCATCATAGAATGTTTAGTCCCCTTCACTAGGAAGCAAGGAGGAGCCCAGACATTGCTCTGTGGATCTCTGAATTGTGCTACTGTTGGCTTGAAGCTCAGTATAGGGTTAAAAACTATACCCATATGCAGTGTTTCTATTGGTAGGTACACTGTGCCTATGTAAGCAGCCATGGGGGTGTTGAAAACAAATTTTATTTTTAATTAAAATAAATATGTATGTGTATAGATTGAATAAATTTAGTGTAAGTTTCTGACATAAGCAGCAGGTGTTAGATTTGAAACAGGGAAACTTAGATATATCTTTAACAATCCAGTTTTTAACCTTTGCAACTCCTTGCATTCTGGGCATTTATGTGAGTTGCATGTCCCTTTAAATGTAAGCCTTATACAGATTTATTACTCTTTTGCTTATTGCACAAGTAATGATGCGTAAATATTGAAATCCATTGGACTTGCTAATTCCGATCTGAGCATATTCTTAGGCGTACAGTGATGTACACTTTAAATCATACATTCTACCGAGCATTGCTATTGCATGGCAACAGGTTTGACAGCTGCAAAAAATATCACAGGCCAAGAGGTAATCATGAGTTATTGCACAAAAGTAATGGACTGAGACCTTGAAACAATCATCTGATTCCTCTTGACTTTAACTACCTAAAAACTAACAAAATATCCAGAGCTGCCATCCAAGAACACACAATGAAAAGAGAATAATGGGAGAAAGAAAAACACTTAATAACATGATACAGTTGTCTGTTGGGCAAGCACTTCAATGTGATAGTATGTTAAATGTGCAGAAAAAAACATGTTCTGTTCAATCTGTTTATATCTATGGCTCCTAATTAATGCTACAAATAAAACTTGAGAGCGAAACAGCTGTCAAGTAGCATTCTGTTAGTAATCCCTGGTTCAGGGTCACTAGCTGTGAGAGTGGAGGATTTTTAATCTAATATATTTTTCCTGTTTGCTGAAAATTGTTTTTTTGTTCATTGCAGTAAAAAGGATATATTAGTTGAGATATACTTCTCATCAGGTGTCTGCTTTCTGCTCTCTCTCTCTCCTTGAGTGTACAACTTAAATGTTACATGGCTACAGCTGCAATGTTATACATTGAACAAAGCACAGAAGATAGTTTTTTTCCCCCTAACAAATGTTAGGCTAGAATGAACGCATCTTATACAAGTGTTTTATCATTATTTCCTCATGCATTCCAAGATAAGAAATAATACATGACTGTGATATTTTAATTGGATCCTTTTTGCACACCTTGAATTTACACTTGCTAGACTCTAAAGTGGGTAATGCTTAAAATACTGTGTAACTTTTATTGATCTATCTTAAAAATGATTTCCTACATTAAAACTTGTAATAACATTAAGAACTGCTAGTCATACCAAGGCCCTCATTCAATTGCAATTTTGCCAATTGAATAAGGCTCTAAATAAGCACATAACATATTTTTTTAAAGATGTTTTTGGTTAGTAAACATATATCCAAAAGCAAGGTCTTCACTAACTAAAAACTTCTTTAAAAAAAATATGCTATGTGCTTATTTAGAGCGCTATTCAATTGGCCAAATCGCAATTGAATGAGGCCCCAAGACTATAAATTGTTTAGAAGCTTTAAATAGACTAGGGGCCTCATTCAAATGCGATTTGTCAATGGAATAGGGCTCTATATAAGCACATAGCATATTATTTTACAGAAGTTTTTAGTTAGGGAAGATCTTGCTTTTGGATAGAAGTTGACTAACTTAAAACTTCTGTAAAAAAAATATGCTATGTGCTTATATAGAGCCCTATTCAATTGGCCAAATCGCATTTGAATAAGGGCCCTAGATATGCTATATTGTATGTCAGATATATCAGTAAATAATCTAAAATATATAAACATCAATAGTACTATTTTAATATTATTTATATACTTGGGCCTCAGTCAACTGCGATTTGGCCAATTGAATAGGGCTCTATATAAACATCGCTGACAGAGGGGGGCCCAGACGCTGTAAGTAGCTGGGTTTGTGGATGGGCAAGGGATAGATGTGCGGATGGGCAGGGGGATGGATGTAGGTTTAGTTAGGGGATGGATGTGTATGACAAGCCAAGTATATCTGCAAGCCATTAGTGGATGCGGAGGTAGGTGTAACACATACAGCTTTTCATATTGAAAGAAAATACACATCCATCCCATAACTATCCCCACATCCACCCCCTTGACCATCCGCACATCTACCCCCTGATGAAATTGGGAAATGTAAGATGAGTTTTAGGGCAATCGCTGATGACATCATTAGGACTCAGGTATTTGTGCACTCTGTCTACCTCAACGGTGGCAAATCTCATATAGAGACTGTACTATATAGTGACACTCAGGAAAGACGTGTAAAGAATATTAATAGAAGTGCAATGAAAATGTTACTTTGTAGTATCCAGTATAGGATATTTATTAATTAAGCAGTGAAACAAAGTATCCTATTAAAAACGTATTGTTACAATAAAAAGGCTAGTCTTTTAATTAGCCATGTTGAGGACAGATAAAAAGGCTGCAACATATGCAGCCTTATTAAATTGCGATTCGGCAAATTCTAAAGGGCTCTTTATATGCACATAGCAATTTTTTTACAGAAGTTTTTAGTTAGTGAACCTTTATCCAAAAGCAAGTTCTTCACTAACTAAAAACTTCTGTAAAAAAATATGCTCTGTGCTTATATAGAGCTCTTTAGAATTTGCCGAATTGCAATTTAATAAGGCTGATGATGCCTGGAGCTGCATTGTAACATTCAACTGAAATATAATTTGAAGGCATATTTACATTTTCTGGATTATGAATGCATCTGATAGAAGAGAATCAGTAGTGTATGAAAAAAAAAAATGGCATGAAAAAATGCCAAAATAAACATGAACAAACTCACCCTGTTATTTGCTATATCTCTTGAGCTTGCAAGCAGTTACTTTCAAAATTATTTTTGGCCAATCACAGACAGCTAATACATTTTAATTCATTATAGCAATCTGTAATAGCAGTTTGTGCAGGAAGGAAACATGGGATGCATAGTTCCCTGCACAAGCAAGCAGGATGAGCCAGACACTGATGTGTAGATTTCTGCATTCAGCTGCTGCTGGCTTGAAGGATAATAAAGTGTTAAAATCCATACTCAAATGCAGTGTTTCTATTGGAAAGTTCACTGTGCCTATGTAAGCAGTTCTGGGGTGTGGAAAACAAGATTTATATGTATGTGTATAAAATTATTTATATGTATGTGTATAAATTGACTCAATGTAATGTGTGTTTCTGATATAAGTAGTATGTGGTAGATTAGAAAAAGGTAAAAACAGGGAAACTTTGATATAATTTGAAATACTAACTCTGAATTAGATTTATACATTCCAAGTTATTGCAGTCTAGATGCAGTGAGTAATTTAAAAATTGTATGTCAGTATTACTATAATAATTTACTGGTGTTAATATTTAATTAATTTGAAGATTTAAATTATTTATGATATGGATGGTTATTTATCTTACATTATTTCACTGATATATCTGACAAACAATATAGTGCATGTAGTCAATTTATAGCTTCTAACCAATGTATAGCGTTGGATAGTGATGTTGCAAACATCACATTTTTGGTTAGCGAACAGCGGACGCGAACTTCCATCAAATGTTCGCGAACGGGCGAACCCGGGGAACCGCCATAGACTTCAATGGGCAGGCGAATTTCAAAACCCACAGGGACTCTTTCTGGCCACAATAGTGATGGGAAAGTTGTTTCATGGAGACTAACACCTGGAATGTGGCATGCCGGAGGGGGATCCATGGCAAAACTCCCACAGAAAATTACGTAGTTGATGCAGAGTCTGGTTTTAAGCCATAAAGGGCATAAATCACCTAACATTCCTAAATTGTTTGGAATAACATGCTTTAAAACATCAGGTATGATGTTGTATCGATCAGGTAGTGTAAGGGTTACACCCGCTTCACAGTAACAGACCAATCTCCCCGTTAAATGCACCGCAAACAACCGCAAACAGTCCCTTTGCACAACCGCAAACTCCCCATTTGCATAAGGTTGGATACCAAGCTAGCCATGTCCCGTTCCTTGTCCTCACTGATGTCATTGAAGGTCTCTTCCTCCACACAGCCACCAAGGGTCCCGAAAGGTGACAACAAGCCCCCTGGGATGCCTGCTGTGTTTGGTCTTCCACCTCCTCAAAGCCACCTTCCTCCTCTGACTCCTCCTCTTCAGACTCCTCTCTCTGTGTTGCCTCTGTCTGCGTTATTATAAGGTGTGTACTGTTAAGTAGTACTGTTCCTATCGGTTTAATCCCTGTTACGTCCACTATTAGGGGACGTGTATATGGCATGGATTTTTGGAAGCGGGAGATGGAAAAAGATGCTTGGTCGGTCCTCCCACTTCAAATTTGGGGCACTGCGCGTGCAATCTAAGGTGCCACCATGAATGAGTGTCACTGTGCACTGGCAAAAGTTGGCAGAGTAGATGCAATGGGCTTCACACACACGCCTGTAGGCAGGCAATTGCTATTCAATCTATTACAGTCAAAAAAAGGGTTGTTTTTTTTCAATGTATGGTTCACCAACTATGACTGGTGAAACAGAGCAGAATATTAGCCTGTCCTTCAGATGGAAGGCTCTGGAAGGGAGTGTATGCTGCTGATTGGCTGGAATGTGTCTGCTGACTGTGAGGTGCAGGGTCAAAGTTTCCTCAATGATAAAGTACAGGGGGCGAACCGAAAAGCGCATATGTGTTCGCCGTCCGCTGCGAACATGCCAAAATTGCAGCGAATAGTCCGCGGGCGAACTGTCCGCGACATCTCTAGCGTTGGAAGGACTGGCAGTTATTAATGTTATTAAAAAGTTTTATTGTAGGAAATACTTTTAAGGTAGATCAATAAAAGTTATATTTTAAGCAATGCTCACTTCAGACTCTAGCAAGTATGAACTAAAGTTGTGCCAAATACTTAGGAACATTCTTTTTTCCTTTTTTTGCTCTAGTAATCATCCTAGTGAGCATCTTATTAGTGTTTTGGGATAAGGATTTACAATATGTATTAACCCAGTGCCACCATCCTTACAAGTAGTGTGTTATTATCAGTGGCGGCGGGTGACTTTCCAATTTGGTGGGGCAGAAAACAGAGACCTGGCCCCTCCCCTTACATTGACTCCACCCAACAGTATAAACTCCTCCCCTTCACAACATGTTACCTGTTTAGACCCTGCCTAGTGACACAGTCTCCACCCACAAAAGTGATCCCATAGAGTAGTGAGCGAGGTCAATAGAGAGTTAAAGAGAGGGAAAGAGAGAGAGGAAGGGACAGGGAGAGAGGAAGGTAGAGAGAGAGAGAGGAAGGTAGAGAGAGGGAGAGAGAGGAAGGGATAGAGAGAGAGGAAGATAGAAAGTTAGAGATATAGATTCTATGCCTCTTCTTCTATCCTTCTCTCTCCCTCTCTATCCATTTCTCCTTCTACGCCTCACCTCCCTCAATCCCCTCCATTTTAAACATTATTATCTTTAAAAAATAAATTTGAATATATATATATAGATATACACGTATACACACATATATACACACACACTCATTATATATATCTTACACATTCAATAAGAGATATCCACCAAAAGTAAGTATACCCTCTCCTTATAAATACATATGGACATAGAGAGAGAGAGAGAGAGAGAGACTAAGAACTAAGACACATGACCCCTTCTGAATCTCTACCTTGTCATGGTGAAGGGGCTTGTTACCTAAAATGAAGCTGTGAGCTACATCATGAAGGGTCACCCAAGATAGGCAGGTCCTTTTAGAGAGGTCAGACAAAATGCAGTCCACTGGAGTAGGGACTGGCAACCCACTCCAGTATCTTTGCCATGAAAACCTTATAGATAAGCACAACCAGAAACACAGACAGATGTACCTGGTGTGCTGCATCCATGTGGTCACTGAGAGTCAGACACGACTGAAGGACAGAATAATAACAAACAAGACACATACAGAGCTCACCTGAGCTCTGCAGCTGCTCCTGTCTGATATAGGCCAGGGTACTGACAGACAGGTCACAAGCTTGGTGTGTGTGGAGCAAAGAAGTCAGAATCAATAAGGCCACCAAAGAATTGAGAAAACTGAAGCTTTACACACAGCTCCCACTATCTGCATGCACTGTGAGCTGGGAGTTGTTTTTTTTTCCAATGAACTTTATTGAGATTGCACCAATGTGTTCACCAGGGGGACGGTGAGAGGTGCAGTCCCTGTATGATATGGGACTTTTCCCTCCCAGACATTCTGATTGGATAATGCTGCGTTTGACAGGCAGGTTCAGCTTTTTCTGTTATAGCACAGTTTGGGCAGAGACCCTGATCTGTATTACTAAGTCACCAGCAGGGGGCTAGATGTGATAAGTCAGTGTGTTTAACTGCAGCACAGAGGGTTTTGAAATTTAAAGTGACAGCAGCAGCTTCAAAAAAAAAAACAGAATATTGAACTTGATAAAACATTTTTTATTTTTTTATTATATAAATTATAAAATTAAGTAAATGATGGGGGGATTAAGTCAGTGCATTCATTTTGGGAGGGAGGTTGCCCATTTGCCCCTATGCACTAGTCGCCCCTGATTATTATCCTTTTGCTTTAGTTTGTTTATGTTTTATTTTGTACTATCCATGTCATGCTAATTGTAATGTGTGTTCAAGCACTACTGGCCCTCAAAATGGACCAAGTGCATTTTGTATTTTGTAAAAAGCAGGTTTAAGGGTTGATTCTATATGAGAACAACAAGTAGCATGATAATAAAACTATATGTATATAAAAAATGAAAAAGGTCAGTTTGTTTGTTGAGCATAAACTACTAAAACCAGTATGCAGTGTAAAACAAAATGTGTAAGCCCTACCCTAGAAGTAACAGCTCTATTGTAACCTGCTTGCATCTGCCCCATTGACCCCACACAGTGACAGATCCATCATAGCCCTGCCTCCATCTACTGAGCATGTTCAGTCTTAACCAGAACCAAGACTTTAATAATGGCGTCTTACTTTTTCAGTATTCATGTCTTCTAATACACCAGGATATCTTCAGTTATCTCTGAAATATGATGTACAACTGTCTGGTCCAGCCTTCTTTGAGGTCAGATCTAGTCCACATTTGCAGGACAAATGGTTTGCATACAATTAGCTCAGTTAATGATTTGGTTGATTGATTCAAATGTGTTGACAGAAAAATACCCTGACAGCGTGGCCTGATCTGGACTCACATAGGATTTTACCCCTTTTTCTTACACCTTCCACTTGAGTGAACAGTGACACTTACATGCCTATTCAATAACATATACAATATTCCAAATGTAGCTCTATAAAGCTCTATAAAGGCAAAACATGTTTTTTTTTTGTTTTTTTATACTGTCCCTTTAAGAACTGGGCAGTCCCAAACAACCACATCATGAGGGAGCCCTGATAACTATGGGAATCTAAGATCAACACAGATTAGTGAGAGAATGGTTTCCCCATAGTAGACTCAAGAAAACAATTAATTATGTGGTTAACCACAATTTCACAACAAAGAAAACCACAAGAATACTTCAAAGAGAATAAACAATATACTACTGGACTCCAGTTGGGATATAGCAGAATTTGTGGTAACATGGACTGAGTATGGAGTATTATAACCTGTCTAAGGTTTAGTTAGAATCATCCCTATGGTTCAGATGGACATAGGGGACAGAGGGGACAACTGCTATTAATAATAAAAGTTAAGATGAGGTAACTGACCCCCTCCCATCCTATAGTATCACATAAACATAGGGAAGGAGAAGGCCCGAAACGATCTTTTTGGAGCCCCTAGGCAGTAAAGTGGAGGAGCCCCTGTGAGTGCGTGCGCAAAGTGTGCACATACCCATTTTTCCCTTTTCTGTGCGTGTATATCTCGTTGTATATCTTGCTGTGTAAGCAAATTGCAGCCATTTCCACCATTTTTAAAGCATAGCTACTCTTACACACGTCAAGTTATTAATTTCTCTCCCTCTCTCTCTCTCTCTCTCTCTCTCTCTCTCCCTATTTCTATATCTTCCTCTCTCCCATCCATCTTTCTCTTCCATCTCTGCCTCCTCCACTCTCTCTTTCTCCCCCCTCTCTTTCTCTTTCTCTGTCTGTCCCGCTCTCTCTATCTCTCTCACCCTCTCTCTTTCTCCCCCTCTCTCCTCTCTCACTCTTTCTTCCCTCTTTCTCTCCCTCCCTCTCTATACCCCTTTCCTCTTCCTCTCTCTCCCCCTTCTTTCCCTCCCTCTTACCTTTCTCTCTCCCTCCACTCTCTCCCTCTCTCTTTCCCTATTTCTCTCTCTCCGCTAGAGGGCCGCAGGGCCACAGGGGGACAAGGGAGGGCCGCGGGCGCCACAGGAGCCACAGAAGACCAGTGGGGGCCACAGGGGGGCGAAGGAGGGCCGCAGGGGAGCCAGGGGGCTGCAGGCAGGTCAGTAGGGGCCCCTCAGAGGTTCCCTCTTCTCCCTCCTACCTCCACCTCTGCTCCTTTTTCTCCTTCTGCTCCATCCTGCCTTCCGAATCCTCTGAGATGAACTCGGAGATAATTGGAAAGGGTAGGTGATGTCACCGATCTTTGCTGATTGGCGGAGAGGCCAAACAGCTAGCAATGGCAGTCTACAGAAGCTGTTGGGAGATGCTGGGGGTGTAAACATCAACCCCAGCACATTTTTCTTTTCATGCAAACATTTTTGCTAGGTGGGTTTTGATGTATTCTACAAGATGCATTCATAACCCACCTCTCTTTAATATACTTTTAACTCTGTCAGCTCTGTGTGTTTTTAGAGGAAGCAGGCACTGCACAGTGAAGCACATGCGAAGAGGGGATTTGGAGGGTGTCTCTGGTGGAAGATGTGGTGATAATGAGGCTGCCCTCTCAGAGATGCGGCTGTAGGCAGGAGCCTAACTCGCCTAATGATGATCCGGCCCTGGGAAGGAGATTCTGGGGCATCTTACACTCGATACCACCAAGGATTCAGGACTTCAAAGGGCTAAAGCCCAGACAACTTTAGCCAGTGGCACCTGGCTAAATGCAGCATTTAATTTATTAAGATATATAATACTTTTTATATTGGAAAGCTCAATTATCCGCTCCTACAAGTGGTAAGTAATTATTAATGCAGAGAACAATATAGCTGCTTCAACTGAAATGTGACAATTATGAATGCCAGTGTGTTCATAATAACTAGAGGAAATCTAACCTGTCTATAAGGCACTATCTCTTGACAAAACAAGTCAAACACATTGTTTTGACAACAAAATGTCTGCCTCAGTAAAGAATAATTTCAGAAAATAGTTAAATATTTAATTTATTTTCACTTTCTAAAAACATGATGCTCATTATCAAGTATATTTCTTCAAAACAGAATTCTGTAAATATGGATCTACATTAAACATAGATAAATATGCATCTACAGTAAAGGTAATATGTTTATTTGTTGGGTGTAACCACCAGACTCTTGGGATCAAGGTCGTGTTGTTGCATTGTGCATAAACCATTGAAATACATTTAAAAAAATATACTTTTCTCCATTCCCAGGGAGCATGGCTAGCTCTGCCAGGAGGGTAGACCATCATGGAACTTGAAAGCAGGAAGGGCCATGACGACATTGGCTGTCCCTCTGTGACATCATTAGCCCTACCCCCACTGGATACATAAAGCTATCAGCAAAAATGGAATCTGTTCGCAGCTGCTCCATTGACCTCGCCCATTGACATGAGTTGTCATAGCCCTGTCCTATTTACTGAGCATGCACAGTCTAAAACAAAACCTAGACTGGTTCCAGCTTCCAGACCAGCTTAGTCTGTTTCCTGACGGAGCTTATTGTTTTAATAGTCTATAAACAACAAACAAACATATGAGCTTTACTTGTAACTGCATGTTGTCATCCTTTAATGAATATGCATAATGTAGGATTATGCAGTCCCGTACCTTTCAGGATAAAATTAATTATATCAGCCTGTACAATTTCTATTTCTGTAAAGAAATACTTTAACATAATACCCTCTACATATTCTGTTCCTCTCAGTTCAGATCATTAGCCCTTTTTCTAGGATTCCTTTTTTTCTAAACATTGCTACAGCTTCAATGTAATACACATTCTCAATATACTTGGGTAACATAAATAAAAGATGTCATAATTTCTTATTTGTAACATTCAAAATGTCTATTCTAAGTGTGACATCATGTGTGTTATATATATATACAGTGTGCATCTATTGATATGTTCATGATATCACATAGCAAGGTGAGCACTAACACACACAGCACTTGGCGCTTATCGCCTGCGAGCCTCGCATAGCAAGGTTAGCCGTTAAGGCACTACAACTCACAGCACTTGCCCGATGAGCACCAAAGGCGCTCATTGCCTGACTTTTTAAATTGCCATTCGCACAATTGAATAGGGCTCTATATAAGCACATAGCATCTTTTTTTAAAATAAGTTTTGAGTTACTGAAGACTTTGCTTTTGCATAGAAGTTCAATAACGAAATACTTCTGTAAAAAAAATATTCTATGTGCTCACATAGAGCCCTATTCAATTGCCCGATCCACAATTTAATAAGGCTGTTAGGCTGCAAGCCGCTGACGAACGCGAGACTTATAAAAAATACCAGTACGAGACGGGGGACTTAGAAAAAATAAAATACGAGACGCGGTAGGAAAAATACGAAAAACACAAAATAAACAAAAAAAAACAACAACAAAAACATCAAACACAGCACAGGGGAACAGCCAGCACGTCTGGAAGTTAGGTGGATCGCGAATTTAGGTCGATTTTCAAGGGTTTCGACACTCGAAAATTGGCTAACCGAGAAAAAAAATTGCGGGCCAAAAAAATTAAAACGAGGCTACACAACCCTGGACCGTGCAACTCACTGCCAATCGCATACCACTTTCACACAGGAATGTACGTGGTACACAATACACTACTACAAAGGACGCCAAATACTCGCGAACCGCGTAGCATATACACAAACTACGCTACTTTACACTCCGAACTTGCACATCACAAAATTACGCATATACAGTAGCGCTTTACCAACGATTTGCCCTCGCGCACACAGCCTAGTTCTAATGCAGAGTTGGGACATTCATAAAAAAAATCTACACAAGCCAGTAACAGTCCCACGGGAAAATTTCGACGGGAAAATGAAAAAAGATTGTTAGCTCTTCAGCCTATTGATTGATGGATATATTAATTACAATTAGGTAAAGTATATTAATTCATTAAGTACCTAATTAATTGATTAGTATTTACAAACATATAGACATATTTATTTGTCTTTGTGATGAGCGCAGGGGCTGCTCAAAGGGGGGAAAGGACACCAGAGGAGAGGCTCGCAATGAGCGCCAAAGGCGATCATTGCGAGCCACGCGTTGAGCACCGACAGCGCTAGGAGCGAGGCTTGCAATGAGCGCCAAAGGTCCTCAGTGTACAAAAAGCTTCACATTGTGTGGCAAACAGCATTGCCGTGGCTTAAAATTTTATTGACCGTCATTTTTTGACGGGCAAGTCGCTAGTAGATGTATAATTGATTATCTGAGTGTGACAGTTTTGCTTACACTAGTAAGAATAAAATGTTTGTGCCTCAGAATTAAGCTTTCAGTAATTTCATTTTTCCCCCAAAGTATTTCAGTACATTTCATGACTCTGCTGTTTAGCAACTGTTTCTCAAGGCTAGAAGCTACAGTTAAGAGTCTTCTACAAAACACAGAGCTTCCAAAATGTAAAAATAAACCCAAAGTGTCTGAAATGTAAACTCTCTATAATTATGCTGTCTTTACTTCCAGTGCTGCTTCCGATCATTCTTCTAAGGATTCCTCTACATTCAGGTTGGCATTGTATCCTGCAGCAAAGTCAGGGTCACACCAGACACTGTCAATTTCAGGGACCTACTTTGCTAAATTGGGAGGTTTGCATTACTACCTGAGGCTAGTGGTGAGTTCAGATTTAAAGAGGTAGTGACATGATAGCTGATGAATCATATTATTCCTGTAGGGTTAGATTTTTTTGAATACCCTCACAAAAGACATTTATCCATTTATCTCACTATTGCTAGTAATTGTACTTTGTATTGCTTGATGTTGTCATATGGAAGAGTGCAAGAAATATTGACTATACTAAACAAACTTCTTAGTCATTTCTACATTTTATAGCTATTAATGATACATTGTGAACTATTAGGCTTTAATACATAAAAATGTATTATGCTATAACAGCACAAAAATCTCCTGTCTCATTCCTTATACATGAAAAAACAAGAAAAAAAGACACCAAAAATAAACTGAGAGATGCATAGCTACCAAATAGAAGGTGCCCACCCAGACTGCATTATCTCAAATATTAGTTCACTTGTGCCATTACAGAGGAATATATCCCCTGTAGCAAATCAGCTTCAACCGGCTATAGTGAGGCTTGTCCTGTCGTGTTGTAAGTGAAGTCTGCACCGCTGTGTGGATGCCTTCACCACCAACAGTGACATCATCTGTACATATGCTGTTGCAAGCAAAAGCTAAACAAGATGGAGGAGGATATCAGTGAGAGAGGATTTCAATAACATAGAATAGATTCCTTTGGATTACAATAACAATTTTGCCAGAGTTCAGTGGTCCTTTAACCAATGAATACCACTCATATGGAAAGAACGTGTCATAAGCTTAGAAAGACTTTGACCATGTGTCTGGCAGTGTGGCATCAGTGGATACTAAATAAAGAAAAAATATTTGAATGGGAAGATTGTGCCTATGAAAAATAAAGATTTTTGTGCTATGTTTAGGAAAGTGAGTATAATTATGTTGTCAAAAATAAGATGATAAGGATGCATAATATGTTAAATAACATTTAATAATATTACAGGTTATAAAAAATATGTAATACTGTATAAGCCATTCATATACTGTTATTTAATCCCCTTTAAATTCCTGAAGACAATATATTTGCTATCAACCTATTTATTTTCTTCTCATTCTGGCTTCCAGCATTTTCATCCCACAATAGCTTTAACTAAAGTAACTAAAGAGCTTCAACCTGTCAAATTCAGTGGCCAATACTCCATACTCAACCACTTACCAACACTTGTTTGCCATATTTCTGCTCATCTATTCTGTAGGCACTAAAATACTGGAAAAAGAAGATATAAAGTGGCGAAGCCTCTGCTGGCAGTCATCTTTGCTACACACAGAATCTGAGTGGTTAGTATCAAATGACCAACACATGTGTATGCATTGTGATTAAACTATTCATAGACAGCTGCTTCATTTGCCTATTGATCCTGGTTTTCGTGAATACAGCAAGGGCATGGTCTGGCCCCACATCAGACCTCCACAAGCACTATTCCCTTGTTCTGCCTCCTATTTTCAAAAATGAACTAAACAGGAATACACTGTAACATACTAATTTACGGCAAGGTTCAATTAAATGTAAGGATTGAAAAATAATAATATAATCATATATCTAGTACATTTACACAGTAACAAAAACATGTACATATTTCTAATGCATTTGCTAAAAATCTGTGTATTGTTACTCATGTTAATAGCGACACTTAGAAAAGTAGTATGAATAAGATGAGCCATAAATATGCAAATAAGAAACAAGTCAGACAATTCAGCAGCACAATATCAGCTGTTGCTTTGAAATAAATTCTGAATCCAACACTGAAAGATACATAATGTTACAGTTATTGCAGATGGCAGTGTTGGAGCAGTAGAACGTATCAGGGCTTGTTTAACACAAGGGTCTATAACCTTTTATATTCAAAAAGACAAACTATGCCAAATGTCAGAACTTCAGTTCAACAGACAGTCTGTAAAAGGATCATGTGCATATCTGAACATATACACCTTAACAATATGTCTAGTTGGCATAATGCTTAGTAATATCATAATTTAGTCTCAACAAATCAATGTTCTAGAAGAGGCAAGTGATATGTTAGTGAAGAGATGGTATGAACAAAACTGGTACTAGTGTGAACTCACTGCTGTAGCATTGCTGTAAAGGCCAATACGCCTATGTTAACTGATCATTGTTATCCTGATGGGAAGTTGCAACAAAAAAAATAAAAAGTATTTGGGCCAATGTTGTGCTGTGAAAACATATTCCAACAAAGACACAATTAAATGGACACTGTCATCACCTTAGGTTAACAGCTGATATCTTAAAAAAATACTTTGCCATTCTGAATTATTTTGAGACTAGTAGAGGCATAGTAGAGGCATTTCTCACTCCAAAAGGGTTCTTATCTGATTGAAATAATACAGACTTAACTGACCCAGTCTCGAGTTTCAGTTAAGGGTTAATTGTTGCACTTTTTCTCTTTCAGCCTGAACTCCCATTATGTGGGGAATATAATCGTTTAAGCTACAATTCAAATTAGTTTCACAATGAAGTAAACTAGTTTTACGTTTGCAGACATAGGTGACCACGGGTGGGGTGGGGCGGCTTGGATTGCCTGCGACAAACAACATACCTATGATGCCACCCACTAACTCCTAATCTAGCTGACCCCACACTAATAGGAGTATGATGGCCAAAATAAAATACCCCTCTCGGGCAGCCAGGGCAAGCAAAAGGTCTTGTTAAGTAAAGCTATAATGAAGTACTCTTTTTTTTCTCTCATGGAATGTGAATGCTGAACAATATGCCTGCCTTAGAATGACAACATATGTATATATGAGTATTCAAAGAGACACCATGGCCTTTGTTACCAGGACACAATTTCTCTGATAGCTGTAACAACTGCTACAACATGATAGAATATTTAAGCCCTCATTAAATTAGCCCTCGTAGTGCCCTCGGCCCACGCAAAAGACAGGTTTTTGCTGTTTGCGAGGACTGATTCCCCAAAACGTCCCTTGCAGCCTGCTTTGCGAGAATAGGCTCCGAGAAAGCTACGTAGTCACACACAGCCATAAATCTATCAGATGAATCTCGCACCTTGGAAGAATCCCTACGGGCACAAAAAAGTGCCAGCAAGGGCTCTTAAAGCCTCTACGTGCTGCCTCGGAGCAGCCCGATGTGTGATGCTCCCCCCTGCTCCCTAAACACGTCCCCATGCTGCATGGGTCCCTATAGAGACCCCTGCAGCCTCCCCACATTAACCCCTTGCAGTGGGGGTTTCCGATCAGCATCGATCAGGCCCCCACTGCATTTAAAAATGACAAATTACCTGCCGCGGGTCCTTAAAGGGCCCACGGCACACTATTAACCTATCTTGGGCCGCGACACCATAAAATTAACACCCTCTATGCTGGGGGTCCCCATCGGGACCCCCAAAGTCTCCCCAATATTAACCCCTTGCTGCAGGGGTCCATAAGGATCCCCACAGCCACCCCACATTAACCCCTTGCTGCAGGGGTCCATAAGGACCCCCACAGCCCTCCCACATTAACCCCTTGCAGTGGGGGTCCCCGATTGGTACTGATCGTGGCCCCGCTGCATTTCAAATTTCCAGCCTCGCAGGTCCTTAAAGAAACAGTGCTAAAAAAATTAACCCCTGCCGTGGGGGGTACTATAAGTACCACCCCAGGCAACTAGAATTAACCCCTATCACTCTACTAGTACTAGTACTCTAAACAGACCCCCATAAGTCCTTAATTAACCCCATAACTCATGGGGGTCAATACAGACCACAATAGCCCTTAATTAACCCCATAACTCATGGGGGCTAATACAGACCCCCATAATCCCTTAATTAACCCCATAACTTATGGGGGTAAATACAGACACCCATAAGCCATTATTAATTAACCCTTTAACCCATGAAGCTCTATACAGAGCCCCATGAGACTATAATTACCCCCTCAGTCCAATAGGGGTCTATAGGACACTATTTACCCCTAGGTTCACTCTACAAGTGCAATAAAGGGACTTTCAGGACCCTCATGACAAAGTCTAAGTACTACACTACACTAATAAGCCTAACTATACCCTATTAACCCATACTAAACCCTATCTAACCCTAACTGGGCCACTATAACCCTAATTGGGCCTATTTAAACCAATCTGGACCTAATAACCCTAACTGGGCCTATTTAACCCCATCTAGCCCTATTTAATCCCATCACTTATGAGGGTCTATACAGATCCCAGAAAGCCTCCATCTAACCCAATCCCTTATGGGGGTCTATACAAACCCCTGTCAGTCCCATAAGGGTCTATGAAGACCCTCATAGGACAATTAGAAGCCTATAATTAACTCCATAAGTGCCATGAGGGTCCTCCAGAACCCTCATGACACTAAGTACAAACACTACACTACACTATGCCCCCAATAAACCACTAAATGTAAACTTACCCCCTCTCCCCTAACCTATTAAACCCTACCTACCTAACACTACCCACCTAACCCCCTATTGAACCCCACCCTACTAATTAGATAAAATAAATAAAAAACTAAGGTACACAAGATAAAAAAGACTTAAGGTACACAAAATAAACCCCCCCTCACTACAAAAAATAAAAAAAAACTCACAATGCCCCCACCCCACAACAAAAAAAAAACATTACACGCCTGCAAAGGAAAAGACATACACAAACACACATAACATTACAGACATACTGTAAATACATTATAAATATACACCTAACTACAATACATTTCCCCTATCTATAACTAACCCCCAATCTAAACATCTCCCCCTATCTATACTTAACCCCCAATCTGATTGCACCCCCTAGGAAAAAAAGAAACATCAGATTATTAGAAAAATAAACATTACATAGAATTAATAAACAATACAAATACAGTATTAAACTTACCTTTCCAGCATGTCCCCGTCCATCTTCTTCTGTCCTCCGGCTCGGCCCCTGGAAAAAACATACATCACATTAGACACAATACATCAAACATGAGTGACAGGGTTAATTAAGGGATTATGGGGGTCTGTATTGACCCCCATGAATGAAAGTGTTAATTAAGGGATTATGGGGTCTGTATTGACCCCCATGAGTTATGGGGTTAATTAAGGCTTATGGGAGTCTGTATTGCCCCCCATGAGTGACAGGGTTAATTAAGGGATCATGGGGCTCTGTATATAGCCCCATGAGTGATGGGGTTAATTTTAGTTGCCTTGGGGGGTACCTATAGTACCCCCACAGCAGGGGTTATTTTTTTTAGAAATTGGAAATTGGAAATGCAGCGGGGTCCCGATCGATGCCCATCGGGGACTCCCGCTGCAAAGGGGTAATGTGACAGGGCTGCGAGGGCTGCTTATGGACCCCTGCAGCAAGGGGTTAATGTGGGGACACTTTGGGGGTCCCGATGGGGACCCCCAGCATAGAGGGGGGTTAATTTCAGGTGCCGCGGCCGGGATTGGCTAACAGTGTGCCACGGGCCCCTTAAGGAAAATGTAAAAGTTTTAAATGCAGCAGGGGCCTGATCGATGCTGATCGGGGACCCCCCGCTGCAAGGGGTTAATGTGGGGGGCTCTGGGGATCCATATGGACCCCTGCAGCAAGTGGTTAATTCGGGTCACTTCGGGGATCCCGATGGGGACCCCCAGCATAGATGGGGGTCATTTTAGGTGCGCAGGGGTAGTTGGAGTACCCCCCACAGCAGGGCTTATATGTGGGACTGCCGTGGAGCTCCCGTTCAGGACCCCAGCGGCAATTGATGAGGTGGGGGAGCCTGCCAGGCTGTCACTCCTCATGTAGATTTTCTCTGTGTTGACACGGATGCCCCTGCTGCGTAGCTCACAAGTTGCTCTCAGCAGGGCTAATTTAATAGCGTTGTAACTTTTCAAACTTTGCACGTAGGGTTTAGGTAGAAACCTTGGCCCTCATTCAATTGGGATTTGGCCAATTGAATAGGGCTCTAAATAAGCACATAACATATTTTTTTTAAAGAAGTTTTTAGTTAGTAAAAACCTTGATTTTGGATAGATGCTTACTAACTAAAAACTTCTTAAAAAAAATATGCTATGTGCTTATTTAGAGGCCTATTCAATTGGCCAAATCGCAATTGAATGAGGGCCCTTGTATCTACGAGGCTGGAATTTAATAAGGCTTATAATTTGGAATTGCTTTCCTTTGGATTTTTAAAAGGCACTTAAGCTAAAAATGTGTTTCCTAAAGATATAAACCTACAACATTTCAGTGAGATCTGTATTTTTTTGTTTTGTTATAACAGAAATGTATTTTTAAAACTGATAAAGAACATTTTTTTGCCAATTCAATTGCCCTTGGAAAAACATTATTATTGTAGTTTTGTTAAAAATATAAATAAAAATGTCTACACTTTTCTAATTGTGATACTCATCCTTATCTATTAGTGTTTTATTATCTCTGCTTGTTACAAAAACAAGGTTGCATTGGGTGAATTATGAAAACAAAAATATGTGTACAATCCCTGTCCACCTTTAGCAAAGCATTTCATTACCAGTTCTGCATTGCA
This sequence comes from Discoglossus pictus, assembly GCA_027410445.1. Classification (NCBI taxonomy): domain Eukaryota; kingdom Metazoa; phylum Chordata; class Amphibia; order Anura; family Alytidae; genus Discoglossus; species Discoglossus pictus. The sequence goes on along the minus strand of CM050163.1, from coordinate 351,426,907 downwards.
TTTAAGTACATTTGAATTTTGTTAAAGAAAATATTAACTGCCATGTCTTAGTCTGTGCTTAATATCAAATTGATGTTTTTTTTTTTCAAAGGTTTTTATTAGGTAATCAAAAAAACCGGAGGATAACATAAAAGCCAAGTAGCAGTTTGACATTATTAACATACAGTCATACCCATTAAGGGGAAAAAGAAAGAAGAAAAGGTTAACATTACATTACACCATAAGAAGATACCATATACCGTATGGGTCCGAATATAAGCCGCACCCACATATAAGCGCACCTGTAAAATTCAAGAAAAAAAAAAAGAAAAAAGATAGTACTCAAATATAAGCCGCGCCCCAAAAATTGGAGAGAAAAAGACAAAAGTCAATTAGCTTTAGGGAATAAAATTGTGATTTTATTTGACCATATACTGTACCATATATTGTATCCAATATTTGGAAAACATTATACAGTAACTCTTTAGGCAGGCTGTCAATATTACAGTAACATCAACAGAAAGTTAAGGTAACATGAACCATAAGGTAACAAGTAAGGTAACAAGGAAACTTTTTACTATTCACAGTCATCACTGGAGTCACTACTGACTTCGTCACCAGTATTCACTTCATCACTGTCACTGTCCTCATTCCCCTCCCATAGCAAGTTGTCCTCGCTACCATCCAATGCATTTGACACAGAGCATTTTTTGAACCCCCTGATGATGGAGTTAGATGAAATACTTGACCATGAAGTTAGAATCCATTGGCACAGGAGTGTCACTGACGGCTTCTTAATCTTGCCAGATGGTGTAAGAGCATGATCCCCTTCCTGAAGCCAATCTGAATACTGCTTGCGAAGGTTGTCTTTGAATGGCTTGTTCCCAATGACATCAAGCACTTGTAGCTTTGAAGTCATGCCACCTAGTATAACAACGAGGTCTGTCTTCTGTGTAGCAACTTTATTCTTCACTTCAGGAGTGAGATGACCCTTAAAAGCATCCAATACTAGCATGGCTCTCTTAGTGAGCAGTGCTCCAGGTCTGCAGTTCCAAAGTACAGACAACCAGTCAACCATCAGTTCCGTTGTCATCCAGCCTTTTTCCTGGCAATGAATCACTAAGCCCTCAGGAATGTTTTCTTTGGGCAAAGTTTTTTGCTTCAGAATAACATAGGGGTTAACTTTCCTCCGTCAGCAGTGACAGCTAACATCACCGTTACTGAGTTTTTCATTGCCGGTTGTTCTTAAGGTGACACTTTTTGCCCCTTTCTGGTCTACTGTCGTATTGCTTGGCATATCAAGAAATACGGGCGTCTCGTCAGCATTGCCCATCTGGTCTACTGGGTATGAGTGACGCTGCCGCAATTGGATGACATACCGCTGGAAACTTAGTTTCTCCTCAAAATCTGCCGGCAGTTTCTGTGCCAATGAAGTGCTTCGTCGAAGAGACCCTTTCTCCGCATAAAACGATGGCACCAACCAATGCTTGCACGAAATTCCCTCTTATTTATTTTTAAGGTAAATTGGCATCCCATCTTTTCTCATATCTTGAATGTAGGAATAAACCACAGCTTCAAGTTCTGGATATTTGCCATGTTTTGGTCCCCTGAAAGATTTTCTGGTGGAAACTGAATTTTTCAATTTCTGCTCTGAGGCAACCCAACATCACACATTAGATTCATCCAATCCATATTTTTTTTCAGCCTCTCTGTTGCTTGTTGTTTTTGCATAATTAACAACTGCAAGTTTGAAACTTGCATCATAACTACGCCTCATTCCTAGGCTTGTTGATGCTTTTCTCTCCAAGTGCTCAGCCATTGCAAGAAACAGGCTTTCTAACATGTACTGTAACTTCTTTTGCAGGTTACAGGCCTTACAGGATGTTAGAATCACTAAAACTGGAAATCGCTATTCAATTGCTACAACGTAGTCTTAAGCACGCAAATCGGCACCCTTAACTCGCAAATCGGCAGTGATTCTGCGTTCCCGAATATGAGCCACACATGTGTAACTCGCAAGCTCGCAAATCGGCTGTCATTTTTTTACGGTCGCGAATATAAGCCGCACCTATAACTCACAAACTCAAAAATCGGAAAAAAGGAATATTCGGACCAATACGGTAATAGTCGAAATCAAGTTAACCAAAAAGATCTATCCCCACTTGTGGCAAGGTCTAAGGGTAGCTAGGTTACCGAAGTTTTTCCAATTTTCGAAGGAAAAAGTTTACCTAAAATAAAACAGTTTGGTAGGCTCGGTCTAGCAGAGCAAACATCCAAAGCCTAAGTAAGAAACGAACAGAAAAGAAAAACAAAAAAACTAACTATGCTGTAGAGACACAATATAACTCTAATTGAGCTAAAACAGTATAATAAAAGAGAAAAATAAAAAGCATTGTTGACTACACATGAAATTTAAATTCGAAAACAAATTTTTGTCTCAAGGTTATTGAAGTATAAGTCCTTTTGGTTACCAGCTCTGATCCACCACCCGTCACGCCTCCTCCAGTCCCCGGTCCGCAGCTCCAATGTAAGAATTAGCAAAATATAGCACAATGTTAATTAAGAAGACTTCACGTGATAGGGGGGCTATAGGAAAAATGACTCCAGGGATTCCATATCTGGAGAAAAATAGGTATACGTCCTCCAGTAAATGGGCTAACCTTGCATTTATCGCAATGAAGTTCATCTTATTGATGACTGATTGTAAAGTAAGAGTGGGAGATTTTCATTGCCTGGCTATATGACTCTTAGTTGCTAGCATTAAGTACTGAAGGAGTCTATTTTGATATTTTGATAGTGAGGGGACAGAGTGCCCTAGCAGGCCTATGTCCGCCTTAGCTGTAACAGGCGTGCCAAATATGGTTGAGGCTAAGTGCAAAACCTTGGTCCAAAGAGACTGAAGCAGGGGACATGACCACCAAGTGTGGAAAAATGTCCCAGGAATCTGACAAGCTCTAAAGCAATTAGGATTAGGGGAGCGTTTCCATCTAAATAGTTTGTCTGGGGTGATATATATCCTATGAAGAACCTTAATAGAGGTCTCCAGAATATTACTGCTCAAAAATCCCCTGGTAAGGGTTCGCCAAGATTTCTTCCAAGTCCCCATATCCCACTTGCCATTTAAGTTTTCTTCCCATTTTTGCAGATATTTTGGGAGGGGGTGGCAGGCGGGGAGTTATAAGTATCATACAGGATACCCACAATACCTTTTGTAAGAGGATCAGACAGGCATAACCTAGTAAACCAATTTGAAGTCGGCTTACCTAGTGTATTTTCTAACGTGGAGAGAAAGTATTTAAATCTACAAAATGTATAATGTTCCTGAATGGGGATATTGAATTCTTCTTTTAGTTGAGTGTATGTTAAGATAGTATTATCTCGATACCAGGAATTCACCATCAGTGGATTATGGGATTTCCACCATAATAAAGAGGTTGCAGGGAGAGTATCCGGGAATCTGGGATTGGGTATTAAGGGAGTAGGAGTGGGGTACTTTGGGATCAGCTGAAATTTGTGGACAGCCCATGACCAAATATTTAAGGAATGCTTTATATACGGACTGTCCAATTTACCCAAGCATGTCAGTGGGTTTGGGATCCATGGAATGGAATCCCACGTATATGTGGCCATCATAAAGTTCTCAATAAATATCCAAAGAGGTTGGTGAGTAGGGGAGTGAGCAATTGGAACAAAGGCCAATTGTGCCGCTTTAAAATATAATTTCCAATTGGGGCAGGAGAGACCTCCTTTTGATTTATGGAGGAACATAGTTGATTTAGAGATACAATGTGATTTATTCTGCCATATAAATGTAAAGACTTGGCGTTGTAGTTTGTCTAAATCCATGTAATTCAAGGCGATCGGTAGGGAGCGAAATAAATACATAAGGCGGGGAAGGAGGTTCATTTTAAATGTGTGGATACGTCCTAACCATGACATAGGGTGTTTTGCCCATGTCAGTAGATTTTGGGTGAATGTTTTGTAGATGGCCGTATAGTTGGATTTGTGAAGATGTGCGGTGTTAAGGGTGAGATTCACACCTAAATATTTAGGCCCTCATTCAATTGCGATTTGGCCAATTGAATAGTGCTCAAAATAAGCACATAACATATATTTTTTAAATAAGTTTTTAGTTAGCGAAAACCTTGCTTTTAGATAGATGCTTACTAAGTAAAAACTTCTTAAAAAAAATATGTTATGTGCTTATTTAGACCTCTATTCAATTGGCCAAATTGCAATTGAATGAGGGCCTTAGTATGGTTAGAGGGCCAGTTAAAATTAAAGTGCTGTTGCAAAAAGGTTAAGTCTGAGCGGGGTAAGGAAATATTTAGAACTTCCGTTTTATTCATGTTTATGTGGGGCCCAGAGACTTTACTGAATGTTCCCAGTAGGTAAAAGAGGGCAGGGACTGAAGTGCAGGGATCTGTCAATGTACAGAGGACATCATCTGCGAATAAGGCACACTTAAAGTGATGGTGGCCTATATTTATGCCTTTAATGTCTACGTTTGATCTTATTGCCTGAGCTAAGGGTTCAACGGGTAGAGCAAAGAGTAAAGGGCCTTGTCTGGTCCCCCTCTGAATAGTAAATGAAGCCCTTGCTTCGCCAGGGAGTTTTATGACAGCTTGAGGGGATTTATAATAGCTATTAATCATGTTCATAAAACGTCCTGTGAGGCCGAAATTTCAATAATACTGCTCTTAAGTAGGGCCATTCTAGAGAGTCGAAGGCCTTCTCCATATACAGGGCTAGAAGGCATAAGGGGGTACAGTGTTTACCCGCCCAGTGCATGGTATCCAGAATCTGTCTAATATTATCCCCCGATTGCCTAAAGGGGATGAAACCCACTTGATCCTTATGAATTAGTGAGGGCAGAAATTTAGAAATTCTATCGGCCATCAATTTAGCAAGTAATTTGACATCCCTATTTAGTAGCGATATAGGCCTGTAATTTTTAACCTCCAGGGTCTCGGCCCTCCTTTGGAAAGAAGACCATGTCCGCTTGGTTAAATACAGGTGGAATGTTGTGACCGTCTAAGATCGCATTAAATAAGGTCACCTAGTGGGGAGCAAAATTTTTGTAGTACAAGTTAGAAAATCCGTCTGGACCTGGGGCTTTACCTAATTTCAGTTTTTTAACTGTCTCCAAAACTTTCTCAACCGTAATTAAAGAGTTCAGACCCTCTCTCTCTTGAGCCAATATATGTGGAAGATCGTAGGACTCAAGAAAGGTGGAGATTTGATTAGTATGTTGTTTCTGCATGGATGAATAGAGCTTTTGAAAAAAGGTAGTAAAGGTTTCTTTAATCTCATTTGGGCTATAAGTGATGTTCCCAGAGGGCCTTTTGATTTTGAAAATTTTGGAGTGGGCTAGCTTCCCTTTTAATTTTCTAGCAAGTAGAGAATCCGGTTGGTTAGCTTTTGTGTAAAATGTATGTCCTGTCCATCTCAATGCTTTTTCAGTTTGCGCTGAAAGTATTAAATTCAATTCTGCTCGTAATAGGTCTATTTGTTTACGGCGTTGGGTTGAGGGATTGGTCTGGTTCGATTTTTCTAAAGCTAAAAGTGACGCTCTGATCTCAACTTCCCTTTTTCTTTTTTGGCTCTTGTGTGCAGCAGATAGTTTAATGCAAGAGCCCCTAATAGCGGCTTTATGTGCTGCCCAAACCCACCCTATATCCGCGCCTGGGATCAGGTTTTTTAAGAAGCATTGGCTGAGGTCCGAGGCTAACTGGTCCTGAAAGGTTTGATTGGAGAGGAGCATATCATTAAGCTTCCATGTATATGGAGGTTTGTATACAGTGCCAAAATTAAGGGACACGTGGACCACAGAGTGGTCGGACCAGGGACAGGGGCGTATTTTGGATGCAACTAAGCCATCCGACAAAGATGAATCCATTAGCAAAGTATCTATTCTGGAGTATGAGCCCTGCACTGGGGAGTAAAACGTGTACCCCCTTTCTCCCTGATGTTTCAGTCTCCAAGTATCCAGCAGATGAAGCTCCTCGAGCAGTCTCTGGATGTGCTTAAGTTTTTTGGAGAATTTATCTCCCTGGGACTTAGAGGACCTATCCATGCTAGGGTCTAGAGCTAAGTTGATATCCCCCCTAGAAGGATTTTGCCTGTATCTATTGATTTGAGATGAGCAAGGAGTTTAATGAGAGTATTATGGGGGGGGGGGGGGGTAGTGGGGGAGTACAGAGCTATAAGAGAGATCCTAGTATTCAGAAGGGATCCTGTTAGTAAAATGTAGTTGCCCTCTGGGTCAATTTTTTTTCTCTCCACGGTGAAAGGGAAGTCTTTATGGAGTAGTATAGCCACGCCTGCCTTCTTAGTGGGACAAGTTGAGGTTATGAAGTAGGGGTATGATTTGTGTAAGTAAGAGGAGGTTTTTCCTTTAGCAAAATTAGTTTCCTGCATAAATATTACTGAGGGTCGAAGTGATTTATATGAGATAAACGCTTTACGCCTTTTAAATGGGGAATTAAACCCTTTAACATTGTGAGTGAGAAAGGTGAAATAAGTGTCAGTCATTGTACCTGTGGGAGTAATGAATGCTCAGGAAGATGTTGAGACCGCCGCTAAGCTCATGGCGGCCGAGGACCAGAGGCGGAGAAGGAGGAAAGGACCGGAGCCAGACAGCCCAGGATGCAGGGGAGAATAGAGATAAAAGAACAGTTTAACATATTGAGAAAATATCCCAAAAATCAACATCTTATCAAACAATATAAAAAACAACAACAGTATAGTGGAGGTAAATCTTAAGGCACACAAAGTGCAGAGGGCAAGGGGGGGATCTACCCAACCTTGGAATCCCTACTAGTGAGGTGGGGCAAAGTATAGGTCCAAGCGTGTATTAAGGTTAAATTAATGGACTTGAAGGGGCCCGGCCAGTAGTTACAAACTGCCGGGTAGGAGGGTTTTTGAGTCTAAGATTGAATTTAATTTGAGGGGCCCGAGGGACCCCGTTTTAGGCCAGCCCAATGCCGGGGGGGGGGGGGTTCGGGGTGAGTGGAGACTAGGGCAGGGGCCTTTCTGAGAAGGTTAGTCGATCCTCCACAGGTCTAAATTATATGGAAAGATCCAAATGGGCTTGATGTTGCCTTGTACATGAGAATGGGAAGGGGGTAAAAGTCATTGATGAATATCAGGGAAAGCGATCCAAAATTAGATTTTCGTGGGTGAGGAACGCACAACCGGATTACTAGGAATTTCCAGTGAGGGTTTAGAAAGAAGCGTAGAGACGTTTGGTGTGACCTATATTCGAGAAGGTCTCCGGGGTCGCTTAGGTTTTGAGGCTGTCACCCATTGCATAGTCGGGCATTGAAAAGGCAGCATTTTTGCAGGTTCCACCGAGCTGGGGTCCAGAGGGTTTGGGGGTTCCGACAGTACAGGATCTACGGCTAGATTGAGTTGAGCCAGGAAAGCCATACATTCTTCCAGTGAGAAAGCTGTATAAGGGGATGAGCCCCCTTGAAAGGAGAGGCTGAATGGGAAGCCCCATCTATATTTAATTTTGTTGTGAATGAGGATTGCAATTGCGGGCTTCATGAGTTTACGTTTCCAGAGCGTAGATGGTGCTAGATCCGCATAAATTTGCAGAGTGGAGCCGTCTGGACCCACAATGGCGGGGGACTTTCTGGCTTCCTGTAGAAGAAGGTCTCTTGCATTCTGGAGGAGAAAACGGACCAAAACTTCCTTTGGTTGATCAGAGTTTGGGGGACCTCCGAGCTGGGGGCATCGGTAAGATGGACTGAATAGTTGTTTGCAGGTACGGCAGAAGATTAGTTACCGCTTTAGGAATGCTGCAGAAGCGAATATTGAATCGTCTCGAGTGGTTCTCCAGATCTTCTAGCTTGGCTTCAAGGGTGGAAATTTGCAGTTTTGAGTGTTGGTCAATCACCTGCCTATCAGAAGATTGTGACTCAATGATTTGATCTGTTAGGTTTTCCAGGTGGTTGGTGCGTTGACCCAAGTCTTGGATTTCCTGCTTGATTTCCCTGGCCGCCATGGATAGGCGAGCTTGTAAGAGAGCATCTATTTTTGCCACTGTCGCATCTGTCAAGTCCACATGTCGAGGGCAATCCGGGGTATCCTCGATGTCCGTGCTGGCTGAAGAAGTGGGATCTGGCTGCGGAGATGGAGCCGGTGGAGGGGCTTGTTTTGGAAAGTGATCCTTAATTCATATAGATTGCTGCGTTTTCTTGCTAGATTTCCCCATGAGGGTGAAGCTGAGGCACGAAAATGAGAGAGGACACTGTCTAGGCTGCCAATCGGGAGGTACAGGGATAGGCTTTCTTTCTGTTAACAAGTAGGGATTATATCCGCTTAGCTCCCATCCCAGTCATAACACATCATTAGGCTGGGTGCCCTCAGGTATAGATACTACGTTTTCATCATTAGATAAGGATCATGTCCAAGAGGTCTCCAGTCTGGTCATATCAAGTCATTGGGCCCGGGGGCCTTTAGGTACACTTATAGTGCTATTCAGGCATTATGATAGGAAGACTTGGCTGGTGATAAAGCGTGGGGAGAAAAAAGTCTTGTCCCATGAGATAGCTGAGAGGAGCAGGTAATGATGAGGGGTGCTGGGTTTTCCTGTGCACAATCCTAGTCATATGTATAAATTTGGTGATAGATAAGTCACTTTATATATGATCTTATATGATTTTTCAGCAGAGCTCATGCAGCACACATCCTTTTTCAAATAGTATATCTCTGAGAGATAAGCTGCTGGGTCTTCTCTTAAAAAGTAATACAGCTTATTGTGTACTGTATCTTTAAATTATTACACAGCCTAGATCTCCAGTAGTGTAAGGCAAATAACTGTATAGGTTTGAAACAGACAGGCAATATGGGTCTTTAACAACCTTAAGTATGCATGTTGTTTATCAGTGTTTCAGAGTCTGCTTTGTTCTGGTTGATTTTTAAAGCCAGCTGGGTCCTCCTGTGTGCAATCCTGGTTATATATGTTGATTTTGTGATAGATAAGTCACTTTATATGTGATTTTATATGGTTTTTCAGCAGAGCTCATAGATCCCACATCCTCTCTCCTTAAATGTTAGCTCCTCCCCCCAAAATTAATGTTTTAATTGCCATATTAAACAAAATGTTTTTCTGCTAATTCATCTGTTCAAAATTGCTGTCTCATTGATAACTTCCGTCACCCAACTTTTGCCAGTACAAGATAAGAAGTCTCAGGGTTGAAGAACGTGCAGAAGACTTTCATTGGTTGAACCACATCACTGGGACATCTTCAAGAAAGTATATAAACTCTGTTTTATCTGATTGTAACGTCCGCCAGTTGAATTACACTCTGTTTTTGTAATTCTGCTTTATTGTACAATAATAATCTTTTAATTTGGACCAGTTATTTCACGTTGCCTTATTTCCCCAACAATTTCAAGGCACTCGAGTAATAAAGTGATAGATTTAAAGAGTCACATAAAGTATATTTTAATTCATTATAGTTACATTGCATTATTATTAAAAAAAATATATATTTTTTTAAACTAGCCTTTAACTATGTAGCAGGCAATGTAAGAGGATCTTCTCTCTCCGCCCATTGTCCTCTTCAGTTATAAAGCATGGGTGGGCTCCACACCTGTTAAACTGTTAATGGAGCTAGTATTCTGAATATTACTCTGTAGCAATGATAGTCATTTCTCATCTCCACTAAAATAACAGTTATTATTTTGAGGAATGAAAATCACATTTAAATAATGTAAAAATCTAATAAAAATGTACTGTGAAATAATTTTTCCAGCACTTGAAGGTCATTAATGATACTGAAGCATAAAATGTTTCTTAATTATACTAAATTACATTGGTCTGAACTTTAAGAAAATAATGAATAGTGTCAGAAGGACCAATTAATAGACAATTTGTGCATGAAAGGCAATAAAACATTATGGGAGAAAGTGGCAGACTTGGTGAAGTAAAATAATTATTATTCTATTTATCAGATTTTATAACCTCTGAGAGAAAATGGGTGTTCTATCTGCATATGACCAGGTTTTTCACCCAAACTCTGTTTCATAACATGACATTTTGATATAATATTGCTTTTTCTTTTTGTGTATGGTTATAGTTTGTTAAAGCTGCAACAAGTCATTCAGAAAAGTGTGACCATGTACAGTTGGAGTAATTGTGTGTTTCACACCACTGTGTGTAGGCTTAGAATGTAAATTATGACAAACATCTTGGGTCTAAAAGTGACATTTGAGGTGGAGTGATAATCCTAGTAGAGGTTTAGAATAAATTAATTTATCTTTTTAGTTTCAAAATTGTGAGGTACTGTAAGCATGATGACACTCCTTAAGCCACTGGTGGGCAAATGGGTCCTACAAGGGCTGACTGAGACCAGATGAGTTACTTAGTTTCATTCAACTGACTGATCCACCTGAGCTCAAGTAGAGAGATACTGGAAGGAAACACGTGTAGTAGTAGTGTTGACAAACTAGAGTACCATTATTAGAGAATGTTTAGGGAAAATTCAGTCTTTAACATCCTGGAGTATCTCTAGGTGAAATCTACAGTTTTCAGGTGAAGGTTATATCTCTGCTGTGATAACCTTGACTGTAACAACTATATCTGTGCTGTGTCTTTATAAAGAAAAAAAAGATCTATAGCTTTAAAGAGGAGGTAAGAATTTTAACCCACATAGGACTCACAAAGATCACAGTGAATACATATAAAACCCCTACACAGTTGCTGTTTACCCCTGTCTAATTAAGACATGACACCCATTCACCTTCCTGAGGAATTAAGTTAAACTATGACACCCAAGGGGCTAAACTGAGTCCATGAATCTAGTGGTGTTACTATGGTCAAATACATTAAGGAAAATACAAAAATTAATAATTACAAGTAAGTGTGTGCTGATTATAAATAAGACAATATGGCTGAATATGTTGGATTTTGCATTAAACTTAAATCACTGTGATTAAAACACCAGCCCTACAAACATTTATGTTCGCTAATCTTTCCCTTATCTAGCCAGGTTATTATACTTCCATTACTCAATTCCTGAGCATAACTTTTTTCCTTCATACTCATGTTTTCACTCTAATTCATGCTTATTATTTTACAGTATGTTAATGCATACTATGATATTTAGATTTTTCCCAAAATACAAGTCCCTTACTGATTTATTTGTATACTTAGATATCAATAATTATATATAGGACAGATAACATAAACTGCCCTATATTTCGGTAGCGCTAGTACAAAAATACTTTGGATAGTACCTCAGTAACTAATTGAAAGTCCAGAAAGTCTTACAGTTTCATTGAAAATAAACATAGACAATGCTAAGTATACCAGTGTTCTCTTTCCGTCACTCAGGTTCCACTGCCTCTTAAATGTACGCTGTTCACGGAGCGTCCGCAACTGAAGAAATCTTGAAAACAAAAAGGAAAAGAGGGGCCCACCCTAGTGCAGATAAATTTATAACATCCAGAGATTCTGATGTATGAAACAGCAATAAAATCCTATCGTTATATAAAGTGTCAACTCTCATGTCTTTACCTTACCACATGAGGTATCTTAAGCGTATTAGACATGTGTAGTATTTACACCTTCCTCCTCCAAGGGAATTCAGCTGGTATAGCTCCAAATGATACTCCAGTGAAACAAAAATACAGTTTTCCAGGGTTTAGCAAATATTGTGGATACCACTCTCATATATTTGCAATAAAATTATGTATACATTTTTTTTAAATTTAGGAACAAGAGGAGAGTAGACCTCTATGTTTTTGGAGAATTGATTTATGACATATGATATAAATTTTATGACAGCATTTTTTGCCATTTTTCCCATTTATCACTAACTGTATGGGGATTGTTATATGATAACTGAGGAAGCTCTGAGAGTAGAGAGAAACGCATTTTATCTTTTATATTTATTATTCTTTCAGACATTCCATCTGATCAATGGATGTCCAAATGATTTTATTGTTTTAAAAAAAAATGTAATAAATAATTTTATTGCAAATATAGCTTCAAGGCCTGGACAATGCTTCATAAGTTGTTTGCCATTCTTAAAAATAAGTGTATATAGTTACATCATTTTGTTATTAGGTAAATTATTTCAGCCTTTATTTTGAATACAAATTTGCTATATGTTATTTCAGTTAAGTAGTAGCCATACACATTTTTTTGCAGGTGTTCTAGATTGGAGTTGATTTTGTTCCTTTATAAAATTAAGTTAATAAAATGCACTTTTCTTGAGCATTTGTTTGTGGTGTCACACCAAGGTTTACATCTGGCTTGGGATGATATCCTGACACGGAACAGCTGCACTTGTGATTTAACAAGGCCCTGGGGAAGATATCCAATAAACATATATCGGAGTCGTTTACCTGAATAAGTAAAAAATCTTCCGGCGTTGGAAGGTGTTTTATAAAATAGCACTGCTTAATACAAACTGGATGACATGCATTAGCAGGGCTCCTGAGCCTCATAAAATAATGAGGGTGTGATCCTCTGTTCCATCTCTCACACCTTTGGTGTACCAATCACAACCCTTGGTAGGCCTCAGGACAGAAATGTAAGGGTGGTACACCCTTTTGCATCACTAAGCAAAAGCACTGAAAAATAATTGTAAAAATTCTCAAATGCACATTACTGAACATCAGTTGAATGATAGCTTTACTAGACTCCCTTCCATCTGAAATTATGGAAATCATAAAATAAGACTGGAACTCTTTTCCTCTAAGCATGGCATGGTTTGTAAAATACTAATATCTCAGAAAAGTTTCAAAGGTGATTTTCTGACATTTTGAACAGATGCTATTGCATCCCCTGCTTCAGATTCATGCTCATTAGTTCATCTAGTTGTATTCTCGGGTGCATACATACCAAGAGGTCATGCTTGACTTTTGGCCCTTCAGTGCTGAAGTGACCTGCAACACATTGCTTTATAATAGCGTCAACTGTGTTAGCCACAGAGTGCACAGAGCTAACATGCCATAATAAATCAGGTTCTTAGTGAGAGTGTTCAAATAGCCAGAAGCATGTTTCAGCATCACTGTCAGTAATGAGCAATGTCTACCCTCAACTGCTCAGGATCTCTAGGCGTAAGACAATGTACACAACAGGAAAGCCACTGATTATATTAAATTAAACCTCTGCTGTTATAAACAAATGCAAAGGATGTTTATCCCAAGGGCCAAAGCACAAATATAAAAGTGACCCATTCATTTATCTGTAAAGCATATATTATACAAAACCAATAGTAGTTATATTCTAGGGCAAAGACATATTCAGGGACGTAGAGGAATGCTGTGTTATCTAGGGGGGACTAGAAGACACTAGAAGATATTCAAGGTTGGGTCACATTATTTTGACCATCGCCTACTTTTGGCATCAGCAGCGCTTAGCCAATGAAATATCGTGGGTGTCGTTAGCTGGCTTGGTGGATATTTAAGGTGACATTTAGGCCTTCTGCAAACATATCATCCATCACTGTCATTGGTAAAATGTGCAGTTTATCCGACTTTGAAAAGGGAATGATCATTGGCTTTCGGTCTACAGGCGGAAGTATCTCTGAAACAGCTCAGTTTGTGAACTGTTTGCGTGTTGCTGTGGTTACAGTGTACTGTGACTGGACAAACGACACCATTGCGAAAAAAACTGCATGGAAACTGCAGAACACCACGTGCCATTGATGTTATAGGTGAAAGTCATCTGAGAATGTTTGTGAGCGCCAAATTACACGCTACAGCTGAGCAACACATTGTCCAAACGATCCAGAGGGGCTCCGAAGAAAACAGCTGGTCACTGCACCCATGCTGAAAAGGGTTCATTAGCAGAAACTGCTTCAATTTGCACGGCAGTACCGAAATTGGACCTCTTCTGATTGGCAATAGGTTGCCTTCTCTGATGAGTCACGTGTTCTGCTCCATCAACTGGATGGACGTTGGCATGTCAGGCGCAAAACCTCACAGAACAAACACTCTGCAACCATTGTTGGAAGAACACAAGCTGGTGGCTGCAACATTATGGTCTAGGAAATGTTTTCTTGGCATTTTCTGGGTCCACTCCTACCTCTGGAAGGCACTCTCAACCGATTGGGTTATCTAACCATCCTTGCAGATCAAGTATACCCATATGTGTTGAATTCCCTGAAGCGGATGGGATCTTCCAGCAAGATAATGCAACATGTCAAACGTCCAAAATTGGAGGAGCATGACAAAGACTTCCAAGTAGTTCCCTAGCCTCCAAATTACTCGTACTTGAAGCCCATGGAGCACCTTTGGGTCCACCTTGATCGCCATGTTTGCTGTATGAATCCTCTACCATGCTCTCTTCAGCAGCATGGCTCAAATACCATTGTCAACCTTCTAGCATCTTATTGACTCACTACCACGTCATCTTGCTGTTGTCTGTGCTGTGCACATCAATTATTTGGGATATTAGCTTGTGGACAAAATAATGTGACTCGACCATGTATATGCCTGCTTAAAGTATATATCTATAAATTCTGCCCGAATATTGATCAACAGACAGAACTCCCACTGCACTTAACGAATCTAAGCAGCAATCTGCTAATAAACAGCCTTATTAAATTGCGATTCAGCAAATTTAAAAGGGCTCTTTTTAAGCACAGAGCATATTTTTTTACAGAAGTTTTTAGTTAGTGAAGACCTTGCATTTGGATAGAAGTTCACTAACTAAAAACTTCTGTAAAAAAAATATGCTAAGTGCTTAAATAGAGCCCTTTTAAATTTGCTGAATCGCAATTTAATAAGGCTGAAAGTTCATAAAATGTACACTTTTTTACAATCAAAACATGGATTTCATAGGCATTTGCTTTAGTTTTTAATTTGATTAGCCATGGTAAAAGGTATGCAGATTCCTCAAATGATAACCATTTCGCACCACTGTTCAGTGGCATAACTACGTATTTGTAGTACACAAAAGAACAACATATTATATAGTGTAGTTCAGTGAATGGACCAGAGCACCCTTATGTACCCATAGCATTCATTATGCTATTATTTGATGCTCTGTATGAAATCACAGCATGTCACACATTATTAAGCAATGCTCTGCAGTTTCATAACAGGGTGTATTATTCATGTAAAATTTAAGGTTAGAGTTTGATGTGTGAACAGTGTAAATTTAAACCTTTTTCTGAGTATGTGAGAAAAGAGGACAAAACCAATGTTTAAATGCTGATATCTGTAGAAGCAGCTCCTCTGTGAAATTTAAAGGACCATTACATAACTTTGAGTCTGACTAAAAGAATATCCAGGGAAAAATATATACAGCAAGATTTTAATTAGAAAAAAAATATTTTGATACCTCTGCAAAACCCTGGAGGGATCCATGATACATTGGTGGAAGTTGTGTGTGTGAGAAGGGTATTTACATTTTTTTGGGAGCTTTGGTTGCATTGAACAATGCAAATTGTCTGCTTCTGGGCCAGTGAGGAGAAGGGAAGTGTCAATTTTCATCTTATTCTATTATCAAACAAAGGTTCTGGACTTTTGTCTCTTGCCTACCCCCCCCCCCCCCCCCCCTCCTCAGCCCATCATCAATTCATAGCTACAAATACACACCTCCATCAGGCAGCCCTTAGGATGTGATGAAACAAAGATAAACTGGATTAATGTAGTCATAAACAGAACCTTAAAAAAAATGTATGTCTATGGTTTACATAGCTGCTAATATTTAACCCCATTAAATTCGGGCTATGTGTAAAAATGTGGCTCGTAACATAGCTCGCAAGACTTCGAGCTATTAAATTGGTCTCTTAAAGCAACCCGCCGATGACTTGCGGGTTAAGACGCAGGGAGGCCGAAAAATGCCTATGGGACATGGGATGTGGAACTTCGCAGCCGCAAAACTTTTGTTTTTTCAAGCCCGTAACTGCTACTTTCGAATTGAGCTATTAAATTGCATCAAAATCACTTGCGTTTAAACTCGTAACTCAGAAATAAAGTACAATCCGTAGCACTTTAAATGCACATATACACACACTACTGTACTTTTATTGAAAGTGAAAGTAATGTTAGGTCTTAGAATTAATAGCACAACATTCTCAAGCTCCCAAATCGCCCCCAAAAATACTTGATTTCATGTTAAATTTTTGTATTATATCGATCCTGGCAATCAATGTGTTAATACATATAGTGTAACTCGCATGTGATAGAATATCATATTTACTGCTTTATGAATATTGCATTATATCTGGAAGGTGGGTGAGGTTGTAACTCGTAATAGACCCTGTAGGACTTTGAAAATCCCACCTCCAGTTTTCCGTGACGTAATTCTGACGATCTCTTTTGCCATTGGCTCATCCCAACTCAAAACTACGAGTTAGACTCATTGATCATGTTCACGGCCGCACATCCGACAAGCGAAGTATGGTTTATGAGTTTGCCTCTCAAGCCCGTAACTCACAGCCTGTTCTAATTTAATAGTCCCGTAAATTTGCAACTCTTCAAGCTCGCAGTCGTTGCAAGCTTCATGTTGCAATTACAGAGCTGATTTAAAAAAAAAACTGATTTAAAATTGTGGAAGTAGTAGTTATGATGCTGAAAGCTGATACAGTAAGGGACTATGAGGGAAATTACATTTTGTTAAAATGTGTAGAAACATATTAATTGAACAGTGAACACAAATTCCTTCTTTCATGCATATAAAAAATATGTTTTATGCCATAAATTATTTTTGTATGACAATATGAAGGGAAGCTTTTTCCATGAAGCTAAAATAAAATGCTTTTATTTGACCAATGGCATGGATTTACCTGATTGTGGCACTTGATATATAATCTTGTTGGAGATCCCTTTTTCTCATTAACCACCCACAGATATTTAGGCTTTAAGGTGTGCTCTTTAAAATATTTTATAATATATATGTGGCCAGGTAAAGAATGTTATCTGGAATTTGTGGGAGCGTCCCTCTCCCTACGGTCGAACGATCGAAGGTAGCAATGAGAACCTTAGCACTCCAGCTACGGAATGGCCTTTCGGACAAGTAGAATAATGTGGCGAGAGGTAGCCGAGAAGTGCCGGGTGCTACTGGTCATCTGGTCTGCTCAGAGCGCCAGATGAGTCCTTGACAGAAAGCAAGGACTGCTGATACACCCGGGAACAGCAGCGATTGCGGATGAAGTCGCTAGTGACCTAAAGGTGGATCTCAGAGAGGAGTGACAAGCTGCTGGAACCCCCGGGATCAGCAACGGCTGTGGAGGAAGCTACTGGAGGGAAAGCGTATTAGGTGATACATGAAAAGACATTAGCGTCAATAGACAAGAGGGCTAGTGTGGGACATAGGAGAAGGAGTGGTGTGGTGGTGCCTAGCGAAGGCTGATGTGGGGCTTGCGAGTATGATGATGCCTAGCGAAGGCAAGTGCAACTATGAAAGCGTGATTGAGGTGGAGCCTTGCAAAGGCTGATGTGGCTTGCAAATGTGGTCGAGCCTAGTGAATAGGACTATAAAAAAGCGTGATTGAGGTGGTGTCTAGCGAAGGAGAGTATAGGATTTATGGAGGCATCGGAAGTGGTGTCCAGAGAGGGCTGAATAGAAAGTGTAAGGAGAGTAGACGTTTAGTAGATCTGGGCCAGAAACCACATGAATAAGGCGTAGGGAAGCCGAAGTGCTATCTTGGGTGTGGACAAGGGCATAGACAAGTAGATTCAGGCCCACATCTATAGTAGGGAAGCGTAAGGAAGTCAAGATAACTTACCTCGAGACAAACCATCACTCTCCAGCAATGAGAGTGCCCTTTCGGGCAAGAAAAGGAGACAGAAACTGCATGGCTGGAGTCTCTGCATAGTATTTAGGTGACGGAAGTGATGCCCGGGGAAGGCCGATAAGAGATCATAAGGAAGGTAGAAGCTTAGTAGATCTGGGCCAGAAACTACGTGAATGAGGTGTAGGGAAGCCAAAGTGCTACCTTGGATATGGACAAGGGCATAAACAAGTATGTTTAGGTCCAGATCTATACTAGGAAAGCGTAAGGAAGTCAGGATAACTTACTTTGAGAGGAACCATCACTCTCCAGTAATGAAAGTGCCATTTCGGGCAAGCAAAGTAGTTACAAAGAGATATGCACAGATGCTGAAGGCTGGAAATATAGAAGCTGCAAAGCAGGTACGAGGAGATATGCACAGATACTGAAATGAGAGAGCTGAAAATGGCGGAGAGAAGCAAATAAACATTTAACAGGCATAGGTAGATGACAGAGCTGAAAAGCAAACTGAGTCAAAATGAGCAGAGGTGCAAACAACTCAAGTGAGAGTTCTGAAAAGGCCAAACAATTAACAGTGCAGCAGTACCCTGCAGGACACAGAGCCAAATGAGCTGAGGTGCAAAAAGGAAACACTAATAAAGCCACAGAGAGCCCCGCCTAAGGAAGAGGCAGAGCTAGACAGGGACTGACCGTGTATGAAGCAGCCGAGGGCCCCACCCACAGAAGGGGCAGGGTGAGAGAGGCACCCGAACACAAATATATATATATATATATATATATATATATAGATTAAGGCACCATGGGCATTGCTCACTTAAACCCACACCAAGGAGGCAACTGGACTGCTCCTCACCAATTGAGTTGTTGCTGATATTTTTCAGAACCTCTTTAGAAATAGCACTAGACCTGTACAAACCAAGCCCCTGTAAGAAAATAACTAAATGAAGTTCACTCATAAATCACTGCCAAACTATCATATCACAAACATTAATCTAACTCTGATAAATGCCATCTTGAGTGCTAGTGGCAGAGCTAGTAAATGGAGGGCCCTGGTGCAAAGGTTACGGGTTGGACGTCGCCTGCAATGAGCGGGCAAAGGTGCTCATTGCGAGGCATGGGAGAGGCCCGAAGGCTCTCATCGCGAGGCCCGCATGTTAGAAGGGGGAAAGCCTTGCATTGTGTGGCAAACAGAATTGCCAGGTTTAAAATGTTATTGTCGTAATTTTTGACGGGCAAGTTCTTAATATATATACATATAGAAATATATATATGTATGAATATAAATACATATATATATATATATATATATATATATCAATAAATATATTTATATATTTATATATATATATATTTATTTATAAATAGATATATAAATATATATACATTAATATTACATACATTAATAATATATATATACATTAATAAGACAGAAGGAGAAAGCAAACTCAGAGACTTTCATAATTCATTCAACACCTTCCATTCATCTATAAAACTTAAAATGGATTTCTCCAGAGAACAGGTAAACTTTCTAGACACTACTATATCCATCACCAATGGCACTCTCCACTCATCTATATATAGGAAACCTACAGACAGATGTAATTACCTACACAGCTCCAGTTTCCATCCCTCCCACACCAAACAAGCCATCATCCATAGTCAAGCTATTAGATACCAAAACACTGTCTGAATCTTTCAAACAAAAGGGTTACAAACCCCGTATTATTACCCAAAAAATATCAACTGCCATCAAAATACCCCGAGAACAACTATTAAACTACAAAACAAAAGAAACTACTTCACGTATACCTCTAGTGACCACATACCATCCAATTTTAGAGAAAATTCGGAAAAAAGATTAAAGATTTACAACCATTACTAATTGAAGATACTGAATTAAAAAATATATTCCCAAAACCTCCCATCCTTGCATTTAAACAACCACCAAACCTGAAACAAAAACTTGTCAGCAGAAAATTGGCCAATGAACAACTGAATATAAAAAATGGAACTAAACCTTGTAACAAACGTGCCTGTAAATTATGCCAACACATTTGTAATGATGATACAGCCACACATAACAACAAAACCTATAACATCAAAGGATCATATTCATGTACATTGTCAAATGTGGTTTATATGATACAATGCACTTTATGTGACACAGGCTGTTACATTGGAGAAACCGGCCAAAAAATGCATTTAAGGATGAATTTACACAGGCATTCAATAAGAAAACATAATGAAGGCAGTTATTGTAGCCCAGTAGGACACCATTTTAGCCAGAATGATCACTCCATCCAAAACTTAAAAGTCAAAATACTCAGAGGAAAATTTAAAAGCATCCAAGAGAGAAAAGCATTTGAAATAAAGATGATCACATTCTTCAACACTAAAAACACAGGACTTAATATAGATTTGGGCTTTCTAACACATTATCAGAATTTCATGTGATTTTTTTTTTCTTATACAATAACAGACTTAGCACTCTTAGTGAGATGTTTGTCCAACAGGAAATATATCACTGTGGACTACAGTGTTCTGCTTTTTCATGTATATATTGATGTATATGTGTATATAATATGTGTATATATGTTTCCTTTGCTATGTTGTATTTATTCCCCATATTTGAATTTACCTGATGATGTCAGATGCTGTCCCAACTCTCTCTCTGCATCTGCTGTTATTATTCAAACTGAGGGTTCCATCTCATGTTAGTGTTGCTTGAGACTTGATAAAGGGAGGCTAAGCCTCTCGAAAGCTCGTCATTATAAATAAGACGTTTGTCCAATACAAAAGGTATCAAATTATATTGCAATACTCATTATTAATCTATATTTATATGGATTAATAATTACTAAATTACTAGATTACTGGACATTCACAGCTGCTTCACTCTTCAATTACATTAATATATATATATATATATATATATATATATATATATATATACAACCCATGTCATGCCCCCTCACCTCCCCACCCCATTCCATACCAAGCCCCCTCACCCCATGCTCCTCACTCCCCCCCCTCATACCAGAAGAGACACAGCAATCAAGTGACATGAATCAAGGTAAGTAACCATAAGGAGGGATCCAGGTGAGGCTGAGTGGGCATGGGCTGTGGTGGGGGGTGAGGAGGAGATTGCATTGGGGCCACTTCAGAGGCAGGGGCCCGGTGCTTTGCACAGCACGCACCAGCGGTTCCTCCTCCTCTGCTGAGTGCTCAGACTGTAGTACGTTACCCATAACTATTTTTGAAAATTGCTATCTCATGGCTCCCATAAAGATATCTAATTTCACTTAAGTTTACTCAGAAAACTTTCCAAGTGCCCGCAATTAAAAAAAAAAAAAAAAAAACTCCATGTTTTTTCAACCCTGCATAAAGGCAGCAAAATGCCTCTGTAAAGCCTGTATACCTTAAATATATCACTATGAAGAAGCTAATACTTGTGTTGATTTTAGGACTTGATTGCTCAAATCTGACACAATTAAGCTGTTAATATTGCTACATCCTCTAAGCCATGGAATCCCTGGGATCCGCTCTCAATATCCACTACCTCCTATGACCCCAGAATACCCTCTCAATATCCATTACCCCTTATGAACCCGGGCATTCCCCCTTATTACCCGCTACCCCCTATTACTCCAGGTTTCCTGGATAAACTAACACTTTCATGCTAATTGAAGTATCTATCCTCTTCTATCTTCATTGAAGCCGTTGTTCTTCATCAACAGCGTGTGGAAAACCAGCCTCTCTATAAAATAAAACTTTACCTAATGGAGCTCCACTTTTGATGAGCTCCCCTACTACAAATGTTTTACTTTCCCTTCACTTTTAGACTATTTATTGTGGATTCTAATTAGCTGAAATATTTGTCAATTATGTTTCAGTGAATTTAGGTTGAGTATTTGAATTATTCTCGCCCTGTATCTGATTGGCTAAAAATCAGAATGTACAGATTGAAATCTGTTTGGGGAAAAACCTGGGACACCAAGGATCATTGGGGTAGTGGGAATTAAGGAGGAATCTCATTTACCTTTTGTGGTTGTGAATACATTTGCAGGCTTGGGGAAATTGAGCAATTGAACACCGATTTACAAATTTATCCTTGCAAAAGTGAAAGATCAAAGGCTTCTGGAGGCTGTAAGTAACGAGTTTAACCATCGCCATTTTTTTAAGGCCATAAAGATGCAGATTGAATAGCAAATTAGCTTGCAACCTCACTTACGGGCTACCGGATCTCCCGAAACCTCAATTGAATGAGGCCCAAGGTTTTCTCGAAAAATACTTGCATGCTAATGGCTTACATATCTGCTAATGTGGTTCTTTTGTTACATATTTCACAAATGTGAAGTTTTTCATAAACTACGATGGCCCTTAAACATAGTTTTAATTTGCAATTTGCAAACTAAGTATCTGTTGATTTGAATGGGTGAAAAAAAATATTTTAAAACGTTTGTACATTTCCCCTTCGTCATTGTACTTGAATGAATATCAGATATCTTTACCATTTGTATTTCTTTCTATAATAAATCATGTTTCTGCTTTTTTGGTTTATAAATTGATTACATTTTATTTTTTGTACAGTCTGATTTTACTGACTACAGGAAGGAAGTCAAATGATTTTGTAAAAGGGTTTTTCTGATAACTTCACTTTGAACTATCAAAATATAAGGACTTATATTCATTGTGGAATGAGGTACTGACCTATACTGTCTGAGAAACTAATTTATGGTCTGTTGAAGTGGGATTGGTGTGACTTTAGACATCTTTACACTGTAATGAAACTTTCAACAATACAATTAGTCTGTAGTCACAACGGGGTTATTTAATATATTGAATTTCAAAATTTTGTACAAAAGATGCTGAAATCCCTGCATTGAAAGCTTCTGCAGGGCTGCAAAAGACTATTAAGGGCTGCAAATGAAAATTCCATAAAATAAAATATTCAAAGCCCCTGTGTTGTCTAATGAAACTAGGGAACAGAGCCCCTTCCCCCCAAAAACAAAAGACAAAACAAAACATACAAAACATATATATATATATATATATATATATATATATATATATATATACTATCGACTTGCCTGTCAAAAATTACAGCAATAGGGGGGACGGGGCCAGCGTCCTATCCAGCAGGACGCGTGAGGGAGATATAGCTGTGTAAACCCCCTGAGACACCCCCAAAACCATCAGGGGGCACCAGGGGAAGCCGCCGGACCCCCAAAGAACTACTCCGGCTGAAGGAAGGAGGCCCCGCAGGAGTGCTGGAGCACTCAGAGGCCAGCAGCTGCCACACAGCAGCGGCGTGCCCTGCGCGCTGGCTCTCCCTGCACGGGAGACACAGACCGGCGGAGGCACCAGCAGGAGCCCGGTTTACACACACCAAAACGGCAAGGTACTGTGGGGGGAAGACAGGAGCCCGCAGGAGCACTGGGCCGCCATTTTAGTAAGCCACAGAAGTACCTGCCACAGAGATACCTCCCTTTATAGAGCCCAAAGGCACATAGGACACCCCACAGACACCCAGGGGCCAGCAGGGGTACCCCATAAACCCAAACAGCCCACAAAAGGGACAACCAGGCTGCACAGCAGCCATTAGGTCAGGAAGAAGGGGCAGAAGGAAAGCCCGCGAAATCGCGGCCGCCATCTTGAGGCACCTCGTGATAGCAAGGAGTCAGACTCAGACTCATCTCTCCTCTGACCTACATCCAGGAGTTTAAGCCCCAGGAAGAAGTAGCCCCTCTAGACACTCCAAACTGGGTCTTACCCCTCATGCTGGGGAAGAAAATTTCACCAGCAGAATACAGCAACTAACAGTCTATTTTGGAGCTTTAACCCTGACAACACCAGATCCTGCATTGAGCTTAACTGGATAAGAAATCATTGCGAGCTTACTGTTGCAGAGGATCCTGCCACCCTCAAGGTATCAAGCGGGGACTTTTTAACACCTTGCCTTTTGTTCCTCAGATAATCCTGCAGTTAATCTCTTGGGACATTCTAGAAAGTACTACTTGAACACGGCTGCAGAGATCCTATACTGCCACCCTGTGGCCACTCAGCAAATCTGCTGTGGATGTATACCAGGATAATTAGCCTGAAAGTCCCCCTTCACTTGCATCTGGTGGAGCCTGTAAAGAGCGATGTGAGGCACTGAGCCAAGAGATGTGAAAGGTACCTAACAGGAGGCCTTGACTAACAAGCTACAAGGACCGATCTCAGAACACAGCCTTTGTCCACACTGGCCTAACGACATCCGCAGCTATACACTCCTGAGGGAATTGAAAGCGGAGAAGGTAAAGGGGAAGAGTACTGCAGCCCCTCCAACGCGCATTTCTCTACCTTCAGAAATGAAGAAAAGTAGAAAGAACTCCTCTGCAAAGGGCATCCGAGAGCACTTCCCACCCAAAACAACAAAGCCGACATCTCCACCGGATTCAGCTTCAGACCACTCTGAATCATCTGACCAGGAGGAGATTCCAAAGAGGTCAGAGCAACACATTGATCTATCGCCCAGATCCATAGCAACGATAGAACAGCTCCTAGCCAAGGCAATTGAACCCTTGAGAAAAGACCTGAAAGAGCTGGGGCAGAGGACCCAACTCCTGGAGGAGATGGTGGATCAGATGGGAGAAGCACAGCAACATGACAGGTCTGCCATAGATCAGAACTCATACAGCATCATGGAGCTGAATGATAAGATTGAAGATCTAGAGAACCGATCCCGCTGCCACAACATCAGGGTTCGGGGGGTCCCTAGGACTACACAAGACCTGGCAGGGTATTTAAAAGAAACCTTTACTGCTATATTACCCGATCAGCCAAAGGAAGTCCTCGAAATTGAACGAGCCCACAGAGCTCTAGGAGGGGCGAGAAATCCAGAGGCCCCCAAGGATGTTGTGGTGAGATTCTTGAGGCAACAAGCCAGAGACTGTCTCTTGGCAGAAACAAGGAAGATGCAGGGAGTCAAAGGGCCAGATAATTCCACCCTACAAGTGTATGCAGACTTATCCCCCAACACACTAGACAGAAGGAGACAGATGAAACCGGCACTGGCGATTTTGCAGCATAACAAGCTCCAATACAGGTGAAATTTTCCCTTTGCCCTCACCTTCAACTACCAAGGGACCTCACACACCACCCGCAACTTGGAAGACTGCCTCGCAGTACTACGACAGATCCATCTTTGCCCAGCAGACCTGCCGGCAGAGGAGCGCAACTTCCCTCCACCTCCTCCCATACCGAAGAAACAGTGGACTGTAGTAGGGTCACAGCTACCGAGAGAAGACCCGCTCCCCCCCAGGAACTATAGAGACAAGAATCTTCCCCGCAGGAGCCAGGGGGGGCTTAATACTTAGCACAGAGGAGACACAGGCCCGTCCCCGGAAAGCCTGATACCACCGGGATCGGAGTGAAGGCTACCCACCATCAGGAAGTTGTTTCGAGTTTTTATTTCCTCATTTGCTTATGGGACTTTTCTGACCTGCTTTATTGGGACTATAATAGGCATTGAAGACTTTAGTTAAGACATATGTTAGTCGAGGCCTCCAGAGAAGGGCCTGTCAGAACCAGTTACCCGACATGGACGGGGAATATTCTAGTTTATTTCAATTAGTTGAAATGTTATTGAGGTTAATTGCTATTATTTTTGGAGAAAGGATAGATCTAGAATTGATAGAGAAGCGAGTAAGCCCCCAAGGGGCAACCAGCAAAATATATTATAGTCCAGAAAGACAGATAGAAATGCATTCAGGGAGCTATATCTTCACAGATGACAGTAGCCGAGGTTCAGACAGCCAACAAAACCTAGCTCAAGGGGCTAGCCTACAGGAGATTAGAATTTATGCGGCAGAAGGAACTTGGTCAAATGTAAATCTAATGTTGTCTCTTTTTGCTTCTCCATGGCCTAGCAGCGGACGGAGTCTCCGGTCCCAGAACCTCCCCTCCAGGCCTCCATCCCTTACCGGTCACCAAGGAGTGGACATCGGACAAGGAATAAAAGGTAGCCGGGCAGACCATGCACACCTATCCACCAAATCACAATGAGTAGCTCAGAGTACATATTTATAACTCACAACGTTAAGGGTTTTAACTCCCCCTTTAAGAGGAGGAAAGCATTTAGGCAATCTTATCTTATCTTCATGCAGGAGACTCATTTCACGCACGAGGGTAAACCAAAATATTTACATAGAGAGTATCCGACAGTGTACATGGCCACTCAATCTACGAAAAGAGCAGCGGCAGCCATTCTGATACATAAGCATTTTCCATTCATTCCGGAACATACTAGAATAGACAAAGAGAGGAACTATGTTTTGGTCACTGGCTTAATTTCAGGCCAAAGAATCTCTCTACTTTCCCTATACTCCCCCACAAAATCACCACACCAAACCCTGATTAGCATGCTTAGAGAGTTAAGCACACTAGATCTAGGCAAACTGGTGATTGGGGGGGATTTTAATCTGACCCTAGACCCAGCATTAGACAGATCAGGGCACGTCCAAGATTCTAGCTTTTCAAAAAAACGGGGTCAAATCAAACAGCTAATGGCAAGAATGGGCTTAGTGGATGCCTGGAGAGGCCTACACTCAGATAATAGGGAATACACATACTACTCCCCCACACACAGCACCTACTCGAGGATCGACACGTTCCTAACAAGCTCCCTACTCTTTGATAATATCCGAGAATCTGACATTGTCCCCTGCCCCTGGTATGATCATGCAATGGTAGCTATTAAATTAACGTTAGGCCCTAATCTATCCCCATTTAGGAGCTGGAGGATCGACGAGCACCTTCTGTCGGATCCCATCAGCTTAGCATCCTTAGCAGGAGACATTAAGCAGTACTTCGAACTGAATGATTCTCCTGATACAGGGGTTGGCTGGCTTTGGGTAGCTCACAAGGCTTATATAAGGGGTTGCTGCATCAAACTGGCAGCCCGGCGTAGGAGGGAACTTAGACAGAAAGAGGAGGATTTAACATGCACCCTAAACAGCCTAGAAAAACTTAATCAAAATTGCCCCTCCATAAAGCTCTGTGGCCAAATCAACAAAGTCAGGATAGAGTTAGATGGAGTACTCTCTGCCCATACAGAGAAAGCCATGAGGAGGACTAGACACCTATATTATTGGAAAGCTAACAAGCCAGACAGAATGTTAGCTAAAAGATTGAAGGCTAAGGAGACCCAGTCTAGAGTGACTCAGATTAGGAAGCCAGACGGCATAGTCTCCTGCAGCCCTAGGGTTATACAAAGGCAGTTCCAAAACTTCTACCAGCAGATCTACTCGTCAGGTAAACTGGCAGAGGGGTTGGACCTTGACTCCTTCCTAAATACCATTGACCTCCCCTCAATAACTGAACAACAATTAACTAACCTTAATCTAGATATCTCACAAGAAGAAGTGAGAGCAGCAATTCATAGCCTTAAGTCAGGTAAATCCCCAGGGCCGGATGGCTATTTTAACCAATCCTATAGGAAATTTGAAACCCTATTAAACCCCTATCTGACATCCCTATTCAACGCTATCATGAGAGGGGAAAAAATGCCCCCGGAGCTCAATCAAGCGGAACTGGTAGTAATACCAAAAGAAGGTAGGGATAGTCTAGAGGTGAAAAACTACCGGCCCATATCCTTACTAAATGGAGATGTCAAGCTAATGGCCAAAATAATGGCAACCCGAATCTCCAAGTTTCTGCCAGAAATCATCCATAAAGACCAGGCGGGGTTTATACCCCATAGACAAGCAGGGGACAACGTCAGGCGCATCCTTCACATCCAATACCTAGCGCGGAAAAACAACTCTCCAATGTGCCTGCTAGCTCTAGTTTAAAACTCTGGATAGATTTGGTTTCAGGGGCCGGTTTATCACCCTTCTCCGCACGTATTATGAGGCCCCAACAGCCTTCCTGAGGTTACTAGGTGACCACAGAGCCCAAATTAACATTCAGAGGGGAACGAGACAGGGATGCCCACTCTCACCCCTACTGTTCGCCATAGTTATAGTTATGGAACCCCTAGCGCAACTTATTAGAGCGGATGGGGAAATCCAAGGGCTGCAGGTGGGGTTGCAACAATACAAATGTTCATTCTTCGCAGATGATATTCTATGCACCTTAACAAACCCCGGGTTCTCTATTCCGGCACTGATGTCAACTCTTGACAAGTTCAGTAAGGTATCAGGACTTAGGCTGAAAGGCCTATTTTCCTTTGCGTGGCCCTCCAAACATATTAAATACTTAGGGGTTAACATCACACCTAAAATTTCTGAGTTGTACAAGGCTAACTATCTCCCCTTATACAAAAAACTAAACGAGGATTTGCACAGATGGAGGGCTTATCCTCTCTCCTGGACCGGCCGAATAGCGGCGGTTAAAATGAGCATCCTTCCAAAGATTCTGTACCTCTTCCGTACGCTCCCTATATCAATCTCTTTAAAGGAATTGGACCGGTTCCAGTCCAATATCTTTAGATACATATGGAACAACAAAAAATCCTGTATCCCCAAGAAAGTAATGTTCAGACATAGCAAGTAAGGGGGACTATCATGCCCAAATTTGCGTAACTACTTTAAAGCAGCTAGACTATCCCAACTACCACAGACACACTCAGTAAGACATCAGCCGAGTTGGGCCTTCTTGGAACAACAGCAAATGCAACAACACAGCTGGAACACATTAATTTGAGTCCCTGAAGAGAAGATTCCGATAAGAACCCACCCAAACCCCATAATAAATCTAACTTTAACAACATGGAAATGGGCCAGATCTAAAAATAAACTGGACAGAGGTGCATCCCCCCTTTGGTCGGTCCTTTCCTCACAAGATACCTGGGCCTCCATGAGTACTATGTCTAAACATTGGTGGGCTTCCAGAGATCTAGATAAGTTAGGCTCCTGGATTATGGGGGATCGCATGGTGACCCTGAGACAGTTTGAGGAAAGGCATTCTCTCCCCCCAGGGGAATACTATAATTATTTAAAAATAAGAAGCTGGGCTAGTGAAGCATTTAAAAAATTTGGACCCCCAAAAACCTCCTGGTTCTCAGTAATTTGCAAAACTCTTCCCTTAAAGAAAGGAATATTAGGCTCTTTATATGACACATTCACTAAAACAAATAATACAGATAAACCATCATATATATGTAAGTGGCAAAGGGAGCTGGGAGATGTATGGGATTGGAAAAAATGGCAGAAGTCATTCTCCAATTTACGCAGGGCAACAAGTAATTGCATGCACATAGAGACATCTATAAAAGTTCTCCAGAGAATATATTGCACCCCAGACAAATTAAACAAATTTGATCCCAGAGTGAGCAGTAACTGCTTTAGGGGCTGTTCACAGATAGGAGACCACACTCATACCTGGTGGCTATGCCAGAAAGTTCACAGGTTGTGGGAAAAAATAGCACTAATGGCAACATCGCTATTTGATATAAGAGTTACAGCAACTATGGAATCCTGCCTGCTAGGGGTTAAATTCCCTAACTTATCAAAAAAACAGAATAAGCTATTCCAGATAATGGCCGCAGCCTACAAAAGGGAACATAACAAGCCAATGGAAGTCAGACAAGTTAAACGTGCAAGAGGTTATAAAAAAAATGAATTACATAGCAATAAACGAAAGGTTAACATCTGCTATTTTAGACACGGTGACACAATTCCAAGAAATCTGGAGGCCTTGGCTAGAGTCTTCGTTAGGCTTCCCTCTGTCCTGAAAGGTCCACAGATAGCATTATAGTAATAACAGTATAGAACTAGACCAAAAAGAGGCCTGGGGTGGAGGAGACTCGAGGACTGGATCTGGAGGCTCCGATCTGACTGGTACGTTTGGAACACAGCACTGGAGGTGAATGTATGCATAATAACTGTATAAACTCAACTTGATCTATTGATTCCTCCCTTATCTCCATAGTTATATATTTACTTGTTTATTTAAAGTTTCAGTTTCTATGTAAATAAGTTTTGTTTGTTCATGCTTCCCTTACTTAAATTAAAAGACCTAAATTACTTGACAATACCGTCAAAATTTAAGGGTAAGGAGAAAAAAAAAAAAAAAAAAAAGGGAAAGGATAGGCTAGAAATTTGATTACAGGTATATATGTTTACAGACAATCCTATGTGTTAATGTACCTAATACCTGTCTTTATTCTGTATTCCTTTCAATAAAAATGTTATTATAAAAAAAATTACAGCAATAAAATTCGATGCCTGGGAAAGCTGTTTGTCCCCTAATGCGAGGCTAAGGCCCCTCTGAGCACTTTCGGCGCTGATCGCAAGTCTGTCCTCCTTGTGTAGTTTATGTGGCTCACGATGAGTGTTAGTGGTTTGGGTTGTATTACTGCCTTAGATAAGTGTTACTGCCTTGGTTACTGTGTTGCGTTAAGTCTTACTGGTTCGGGCTGTTTTTTACGTCCTTGAGGCTGTTTTACGTCCTTGGGCCTCGTTTTCATCCTATTTACGTTTTTTTGGCAGCCTTTTTTTTTCTTGCTTAGGCGAATTTCGTTCGTGAAAAAAGGCAAAATATGCCTCAAATTTACTTGCAACCTCACTCACAGGCTCCCTGGCTCTCCCCCTGTGGGTTGTGTGAGTTTGCAAGTGAATTTGAGGCATATTTTGTTTTATTTTGTTTGGTTTTGTAGTTTCGCTGTTTGGCCGTTACATTTTTATTTTTGTGAGGTCCGCATTTTTCCGAGGTCCGCATTTTTAGGTCCTAAGGACCAGAATTTTTCAAAGCAATTTTTTTAAAGTCCTACAAGCCTTGCACTGTAACGTATATAATGTAGTTTTAAGCAATTCTGTTGATCTCCAAGCAGTCCTACCAATCCAGCTAAGTCATGGGGTTCTCGGGATGAGCTCCTGTGTTGCTCATCTCCACCAGTGCAATGAGCGCCTTTGGCGCTCATTGCCCCGCTAAGCCGTGGGGGCATTGGGATGAGCGCCTGTGATGCTCATCTCCACCAGCGGAATGAGCGCCTTTGACACTAATTGACTGGCTGCAACTGAGAACCTCGCTTTGCGAGGCCCTCCGTTGCGGGGCTCACAGCGCTATCCTGCAGTTTTATCATAGCGTTACCAACAACTTTTTGCAAGCCCGCAATTACGACAACTATATATGTGATATATCTAATAAATAAGTAGTACATCTGCGTTCACATTTGAATGTTTAAACAAGTAAAAAAAAACAATATGTATGTCCTTGTTTGTTTTTGTTTAGTCATTTTTGGTCTGTTCCCTAGGTTCATTAGGCAACACAGGGTCTGTTAAGAAACTATAATATGTTGACAAAGTGAAAGTTCTTCCATTTGTTTTCTGTTTGGTTTTCATGAGCAAAAATCTCTCTTCCGTGTGCAGAACTGCAAATGTGCCTTTTATAAAGATTAGATGCAATACTTTTTTTTAACTCAATGAGTCAATGGACTCCTTGCCTCACTCCACTAGACTATCTTCCTGCCTCAAAACCTTCAAAAACGCAAAAAAAAAGCATATGTTAAAAAAAGCTTATCGCCTTCTGTCTTAATATGTGCAACCGTACACTCTACAGCATTATATTACTCACAGCCAAAATCTACATTGCAACATTCAGCCACCACTTGCTTGAGGCCATTGACTTCACACTGCCACTTGCTTCTATCACCCTCCTATATCAAACCCAAACCCTTAGATTGTAATTTTGTGGGTTTTCAATCTTGTAAGGGGCTTTGGAACGAAGCACTATGTACCTTTGATTTTAAGCTCAAAGACAGGGCCCTTCCTTCTGTAGCTCTTCGGTATATATTGGCGCGTTACAAATAAAAGATAATAATAATAATAATAATAATAATAATAATAATTGTTTCTAAGTTTAAATAACTTTACTTTAATAACCCCAAAGTTGTATTGAATGTTCAATTACATCTTCCCACTGTCGCTTCAGGAATAGGATTTTAGCCAGCTTTGACTGACCAACTAATTAGCATATGTGGTGTGACTATGTCTTCCTGGGGTTTTGTGGATTGACCTTTGCCCTTAACCCTGATCATTCTCTTAGCCACTGCTAGTGCCATACCTATTGCCTGTTTTTCCTATATTTCTGGATGCTTTAGATTTTCCATATAATTTTTTCCTACCATGGGGGCATAATGATCCCAGCCAACCACACTACGAATTTGAAGATTTTACACGGGGGTGGAAAATGTGAGGGCTGGAACTATATGTTGTCCTCTGTCTGGTTCCATTTGTTCTCTAAATGTTTTTGTCCAGTTTATGGCTAGTTTTCTTTCTATATGCCATCATCACTATTTCCCATATTCTAAAAAGTTTCAAGACTCTACTACTGTTTGCAGAAAAGTGAAACATCCATCACTCAGCACTAAACAAGAGACCACACATAACAAATGTGTGACACCCAGGAGGCCATGGGACCTTTTTATTGGACTTTTGAACTGTTGTGGGCCCTGGACTGACATGGGTCCTCCTTGCCTGTATTTGAACTCTTACTGCCATGTTATTTAATTGTGTGCCATGTTATTGAATTATTGAAATATGGAATTCATGATGTATGTTACCCAGTCATGTTTGATCTTAAAATGTTAGATTTTTAACATATATAATCAGGGTTTCCTGTGAAAGGGGGCACAGAAACTGGGGAACACCTTGATATTTCATAAGAGACATATACTCAATGGGGAGTATTAGATGTCACGTAGCCAGCCAGACAAAGCATCTGTACTATTGTTCTGGCTTTCTACCCCCTGAAGAGCCTGGACCAAAGGGTAGTTAACTTGATTACCAAGCCAGACTCCAGAACACCAGGGGGTTATTAAAGTGGGTGACACCAGTTGATGGACATTGCTCCCACTCAACCAGATGTGGGCTGACTAGGAATGGGCCATGTTATGTATAAATATGTTGTGCTGGCTTCAATAAAATGTTATTCAGTGTGAGATTACATAATCTATGTGTATGCTTCAGTCTGAGGAGAAAAATAATCCTTATTGCTGAACCTGCCTGGAACTATACCCTTACCATTGGGGTCACTATTGCTAAGCCTGCTTCCTGAGATACCCTGGGTACTTTTGGTTGTCCTATGCTGTGCTGGGTACATTCCTCCTATCAGAGATATCCAAAGAACCCTAAAACCTGCTGGGTAGGTTTGAACTAGGTTCTTATCAAGCCCATTGAAGCAGTACATTGTGTCAAGCTGGCACAAGGAAATTCTATTTTATCAGGACCTTAGGTGAGTTCATTTGGAGAGTCCCAGGGTTATTATTTAAGGGGAGCAAAAGAGCTTTCATTTTGTGACAATCATAGTCAAAATTACTAGTGTCTTCACCAAGGACAGGCAATCTCGTCTGTCAAACTGAAAAACTAAGTGAATATTATAGTTTACATGTATCTCTTTACATCTTAGTAATATTAAATGTAATATAATAAGTTGTAGTATTATTTTTAAATATTCGCCTCCCTGATTTATGCTAATATGGCAGACTGGTTACACTTATTTTAGGGTTGCTATCAATATCTTTTTGCTGATCAGTACTTTAGTGTATATTTCCCATGGTCCAAACAGACAAAAATATTTAGGGGCACGGTAGTGGTAAAAGCCATGGTCCTTTAAAAATATAAATTGCATCTAGGACAATTAAGGCCTATCAGCCCAATTATATGAAATTATAAATTATTTGCTTGCTCTGCTTGCATTTATAGGGCTGCCATGTTAGACTCTCTCCCTCCTCAAACCGTGCCACTCTGTTATGTGGCCATCCACTAACCTGGTAATCCCCACACTGCAAGTTCTAGTTCAACAATATATCTAGTCGCTTCATATTGGTCTTCATGTGGTCCTCATTTGGTACAGCGTCTAGTGAGGGAGTCAGCACTGCATGAAAATGTGGGACAAAGTTGTTTTATGCTCTGAGAAATCAATACATAAAGATAGGTCAACAGACTCTAGAGCAAAGTGAAAAATAGTAATGATGAATTACTTTATTTAATTATACTAATTTGACTTTCATTATGCTAGCGGATATTTATACTAAACACCTTAACACTATAACCCTTTGACAAAAAAACATATATTTTTTAAATCTGTATAACATGTATGAGTATTGTTAGTAACTTTCCTTTGGGACTCAGAAAGAATAACACTCATCTCATTTGACAATAACAGAATTATCATGTTCTGTACATTTCTAAAATAATAACTACTGCTTGCTCCAATTCATTGCAAGCAAAGCATTTTTTTTACAGCAGGCAGAAATTTAGTTGTTGATTACCAGGTTTCCTTATATTCCTCAGATGATGTGGAATGTGACTTATCTGAAGTCAAAGGGTTCATTGAAATGTAAAATGATGTATTATCAGCGGCAGATTATAAAGGATTGAAACACTGTGTGCTTGTCACCATACACTCTACTGTTATATAAGAGTTACCTGCTTGGATTTCAAATTCACAAATAATATTAAAATTAACTTGTTGATCAGTAGGAATTGTGAGATGTTTCTCCTATCAACAATTTTGAGAAGTCTTGGAGAGTGTTTGCACAATGCGTTAGTCAGTACCCTTCAATTTAAAATTAAATAACTTCCAAAATAACATGCTACCTCATGCTCTGTGAGTCACATAACCAAAGAGAGGGAGAAACATATGACCAGAAGTTAGGTGAAAGTTCTGCTACTGTAATACGTAGACCGATTAAACCAGGGGTCACCAAACTCGGTCCTGGAGGGCCGCACCAGGCCTGGATTTGTGGATATCCTTGCTGCAAACAGGTGTTTCTTCAGCCATCCTGATTGACTCACCTGTTTGCAGCAAGGATATCCACAAATCCAGGCCTGGGTCGGCCCTCCAGGACCAAGTTTGGTGACCCTGGATTAAACCATAATTATCCATTCCACAACCACGCAAGTTGTTTCTATTTCTCCTCTTCTTCTATCTTCTCATTAATTTTTTACTCTTGTTTTGCTTCTGTATCTTCCTTGTTGTATTTGGTTTTAACAGCTTCTCTTTTTAGGAATGGTCCTAGCTCAGTGCCTTTTCCCTAAATATGTGTCTCCTAAGGCCTGAGTCTTGTTGGCCTGTGTAATAATATATCTCTGGATTACACCAATCTTTTCACAACTACAGGCCCAATTACATGGTTCCAGTAAAAAATCCTGTGAGTTCACATAAGCTCTAATGTTGCTATTACATTTCTCCAGCAGAAATCCCTTATGAGCAAACCTTTACGAGTGATTATCTTATCTAAACTGCTATTACATGACTCCCATAAGAGCATCACTGAGCATTACAATAACTATCAGCCCTATTAAATTCCCTCAACGTTGAAAACCGTAGCCCGTAACGTAGGCAGCAAGCCTTGCAGCTATTAAATTGGCCCCGTAAAGCAACCCGCTAACCACTAGTGGGTTAACGTCCTATCCATAGCACTGTAAAGGCAAATATACACACTACTGTACTTATAGGGAAAGGGAAAGGGATGCTAGGTACTTAAATTATAGCACAACATTCTCAAGCGTGCAAATCTGCAATATAAAATACTTTATTTTCAGTTTAATTTCCGTGTTATAGCGATCCCGGCAATGTGTTAATACATATAATGGAACTTGTATGGGCTTGGATAACATATTTACGGCTTTATCAATATTGCATTATTTCTGGAATGTGGGTCCGAACAAAACTCATAGTTGAAGCCTGTAAGGCTTTGAAATCTAACCTCCATTTTTTAGTGACGCAATGATGACAATCTCTGTTGCCATTGGCTCCATCTAAACCCGTAACTACGGGTTTGACTAATTGATCATGTTCATTGCCACACATCCAACGTGCGACAAATGGTTTAAGAGTTTGCATCTCAAGCCCGTAACTCACGGCATGGTCTAATTTAATAGCTCTGTAACGCAGCCGAATTTCAAGCCTACAGCCTTTGCGAGTTTGCCGATGTTGCTACGGGCTTCAAATTTAATAGGGCTCTATGTGTAATTGTAATGCTCTGCAAGTGCTCGCAATGAAACAAATCCTTACATGTAAACTCAAACACTTCACAGAACACTTACGGAACACTTAAGGAGCTGCAAGTGTCTCACTAGAAGAAAGTAGGAGAAAAAAGTCACATAAGGAACATTCTTATTCTAAACAATCAACAATAAAACTGGAATCCTTATTGACACTTCAAAAAAAAAACACATACAGGAGCTCAAAAGTAATTCTACCAATAATAGGCTGAATAGAACACAACACATATCTTTACCATATTTACAAGCTTTCAACACATTAGGCTACTACACTATTTCAAACAAATTGCCTCATTCAATTGAGCAATTGTGAGCTACAGTAGCACTTAATGGAGGCCGTAAATTATTTTGCTATTCAATTGGTGTTTTTTTGCAACCCGCAAATGGCCGACGTGCTACAGGCTTGAAATCCTTGCATTTGTTAAAACCGGAACTTACAGCCCATCAAAGCCTTTAATCTCTCACGTCCGCAAGAGTTACGCTCGCTAAAATTGTAAATCGCTACTCAATTGCCAAAATCCCTCAAGACCGCAAATGTAGACAAGCCCCCAAATGGCAAATGTCGGCCCAAATCTTATGGGTTCCAAATTGGACCCGCAAAGGGTTTACGGACTAGTTTGTAACACTGCAAAACACACAAAAAAAAGCACCAATGGACTTTAAAATATGAGAAAAGCAATGGAAGGCATTAGAATTACTTGCACAACAATTCCCAGTTATCAAATAGCTTAAAAAATTATATATATTGTTTCATATGTTGTAATGGTCATGCATATGCCAATATGAAAAGTCATGCTGCAAGATGCTGGGAGCTATTAAATACACTACCTGATTAAATTGCAACACAAATACATGAAAATGGTTGCCATATTAACCCTTTCTTATTCACAGAGGCTCTAATGTGGACCCTAAAAATACAAAGATCATCTTATATACATCTACATTGGCAAAACAAATTACACCGCCACATCACATATATCAAGTACCAGGGAAACATTTTAGTTATGGTTGTTCAGTCTTTAAGTTGTGTCCGACTCTCTGTGACCCTATGGACTGCAGCACACCTACTTATGTCGCTGTCTGTGTGTATCCACAAGGTTTGCATGGAAAACATATGGGAGTGGGTTGCCAGTTCCTTCTCCAGTGGATTGTAATTTGTCTGACCTCTCCGCTATGACCTGCCCACCTACTGTGGCCCCTACATGGTATAGTTCACAGCTTCATTGAGGTACACAAGCCCCTTCACCACTACAACCTAGCAAGCCAGAAGGGGAGCACAGGAACATACACCACACTAATTTATTCTAATCCATCAGGAAGAGCCGCAAAAACACATGGAGGCTGTGCAGAGGCACGTGGTGCAACAGCCCACTCTCCTCCATCAGGGATAATCTCCACTACGCCCATCCTGGAGAGTCCCACGCCATTGCTGGTGGACATGTGCCAAGATGTATACCCATTATCATTTGGTGACATCCCATAAAGTGTTTTGCTATCAATCAGTTGACATTATCACCTGTCAGATTGTTATGAGGCCTTCAGGGGAATGTTACTACTCCACAGTATCACAAATTAGACTTTGCATGTGTATTAACCCTTTATAATTATATATGATATATATTATTATATGATATCTTATGATATTATTATTATTATTGTTATTAGAAGTATTGATCTATTGCATAGTAACTAGGGCTCATTAGTTTTTATATAGGATATATGATATGTGACATACATGTGATGCATGTGGATGTCCTAAAACCCCAACCATTGAAAACACACTGACACGGTGATAACAGTATAACAAAGCTTTACTTCATACACAGAGCACAATCAGAAATGTGCAAGACTGTGCATTAATATCATGGGTGTGGTGTGATCCTGGGAGGGCAAGAGGCTAGTTTTGGGGAAAAATGGAATACCTAAAGAGGGTAATGTCATAGTCTAGAATAAGCATGATGTATAGAACCTACCAGGGTCACATTTGGTCACTACACCACTGCATCTGGAATCTGATGAAAAAAAGGATCATCAGCATAGCACTTACAACTTGTCTATATCTGCTCAATGAAACAGATGATTAAACATCTGGACTGTGTAATCCAATCCAGTTTCACACATACAGTGTGTTCCCAAAACAAAAATCTGAAAAAATTTGTAAAAAAAAAGAAAGGTGGAAGAGGATAAAATATAAGAAAACATACAGTGCTAAATACTGTAACTGTAACAATATACCAACTCAGCTGATGCTCATCTGCAAGCATTCCTAACCATTAGCTAGTTCTCAGGATAATTCACTGGCCATGACCATTAATAATGATGTTTCATCTCATGATAAATGCTTAGCTGTGACCAGCGACAGTGGTCAAGGTGTACTATCACCTTCGCAATATGATATTGTAGATCAACATTGATATCACATCTTTCAGCTATACAGGTGTTAGCACATGTTAAAGGATACTCATGATATCAGCAATAGAGGAAAATACCCATTAATACGGAGAGGACACAAAGGTCAGCAGCCAGATTTAGTGTTACTTACATCAGACACAAGGATCTGTTCTCAGACTGATATTGAGGTCAGGACCACATGCTTGTACCTAACACAAAACAAAACAAAAACATAAAACCTGTAAAATAAGGCCTTACAAAATATAGGAACTGCAGCATCTCTTCTCAACAGCATTACTCTGTGACCATCAATTGGTGAAATGTTACATAGAACCCTATGTGTCCACAGAGAAGAGGATCATGGACCATGTGATGGGAGGAAACCATCTGCGTACAAAATATCACTATCACATAGGCCAAGATCCAAGACTCTGTAGCCAGGCTAAATTAAGTTAACATCTGGACCAATAGATTGTCACTGAGGAGTGCTGTTGAGAAGGCACAAAACAAATGTGCAGCCCCTACATCCTCCTCTGCCTAGCATCAGGGCCTCAATCCCAAATGGGCGGCCGCTGTATCCTTAATGGTGGTGGTGGTGGGGAGAGGCATCCCCCAAAGAGGCAGCGGCAAGAGCAGTGGTGTTACTGGTGGCGGAGGCATGGGGGGAGGAGCGGCTGGACTGCGGATGTGCGGGGGAGGCCTCCAGGGTGGAGGTTAGGTGTAAGAATGTGCTCTGGTCCACCCTAATCCTGAGCAGACCGGCAAGGTAAGATTCTGTCATAGGATGGTGCCTCCTCTCTTCCCTATTGCGCCTGTCCAGGCTGCGCATGACCTCCACATTATTGCGGAGATGCTGAGCTGTATCCCGCTAAGTCACTCCATCTGCTGCCACATCATGGCCAGCATTTATGCCTGCACAGCCTGGCTTGGTGGTGGGTATAGAGGTCCATGGGCCGTTGCTGGGTGAGGAGGTGGCAGAGGTGTTGGTGAGGGCCCAGTGATAAGGGTTTGGGGCCCGGCTGGAGTGTCGCTCCATATAGGTGGTGGTGTTGTTGGGCCTGGTGGTGGTGGCCAGTCTGCCGCACTGGTTAGGGAGGAGGAGATGGGGTCAAGCCCCGCTGGTCTCTCCAGTAGGAGGGCCCTGGTGAGAGGCTGAGTCTCTGGGGGACAGTGGGGTCAAATGCCGCTGGTGCGTCCGATGGTCCTGCTGTTGACCCCACTGCCCAGATGACATCCTCCTCCTCCAAAACAGGGCTCTCTGCTCCACTTCTTTCCCCCTCCCTCTGTGCCGGTTCCTGCTGGGCGGGCACTCTTTCAACAAAGTCCTGCTCCGATGGAGCCGACGCCCCCACCTCTGGCTCACCACTGGGCCCATACCTCCTTTATGCTCAAAGAGAGAAAAGAAAGGTATATGATGTTAGTATGATGAATAATACATTGTTTTGTGTTCATTCCTAACAATCTGACATCTGGGCTTGAACCTGAATGATTCACTTAATTGCAACTATGAGTAGCTATCATTTGCTAGATGTGATCTATTCTTTGGTTCTTGATCTTGATTGTTCTTGGCTCCTAACGCTATCTTGATTCCGGCTTCGGTCTGTAACTGCATAGGCTGCAGTGGGCACAGCAATACATGGACTCTCTATTGGTTGATTACTGTAGTTGTCCCCACAAATGATAATGAATTGTCAGCTTCATGGATTTAATGATGTATCCATCTATCCCTTGTTAATTCCATAGAGCTGACATGTACATGTGTTGTGTGTGTGATGTACATGTGGTGCCATGTTGGTATATGTGATATTCACCTGACATGGAGGCTGGATCCTGCTGGGCCACCAGGCCTAAAGCTCCAGTGATGGGCACCTGGCTGAGAAGGAGAAGGTCCTTGGCCACCCTCTCCCACTCATTATAGTGCACAGTCACTTGGGGGCCACCACTTGGTGCTGCAGCTTGGTTGTCCTCCTTGGCCACATCCTCCTTACCTTGGCACTCATGTCGTCAAAGCTGGGCTTCACAGACCTCAAATCCTGTTCCGCTGTTCCGCTGTTACTGCAGCCACTACCTCCTTCCATGCCTGGGCCCTACGGCGGGGCCTAACCCCACACCCCCCAAGGACCACATTCTCCTGGTATGTGTAGTACAGGGCCCTGTGCTTGCCTTTAGCCTCTTGCCTCCCGACTGTGGGCAGGGATCCTTAGCTCCCTGAACTGTCCCTAAAGCCAGTCATTCCCACAAACTACCACCCCCTTGTATCAGGCTCCTCCCCCTCTGTTCCTGGACTAGATGTGCCTATTTCTTTGGGCACCCTGCCACCACCCACCTCTTCCACTCCACTATCCTCTACTCCTCCGCCACTCTCCTCCTCCTCTCTGCTACTCCTCCACCTCCTCCTCCAACTCCTCCTCCTCTCCTCCACCAGTACTCACCTCCTCCTTTCTTCCACCACTCCCCAGGGCTACCTCTCTGTCCTCCTCGCCTTTCCTCCTCTCCTCCTCCTCCACTCCTCCACCACTCTCCTCCTCCTCCAACTCCTCCAACTCCTCCTCCAACTCCTCCACCTCCTCCTCTCCTGCGTCACTGCTCACCTCCTCCTCCTCTCCTCCCCCATTACCCAGGGCTACTTCTCTCTCTCCTCTTCTCCTCCTCCCCGCCTCTCCACTCCTCTCCCCTCCTCTCTCCATTACTATCACAAAAATAATATAACGATAAATAAAAATAAGTGTTTCTGTATATATAAGAAGGGAAAAATGTGTGTTTTATGTGTATTTATTAACTGTTGGGTGATGGGGTGTGGGGGATGGGTGTGTGTGTATGGAGTGACCTAGCTCTATGTGTATCTATGTGTGCAATTTAATTTATGTGTATTGGTATTATGTGTAATCTGTAAATATGTGTAATCAAGGATTAAATACAGTGCTAATATAAAAGAACAAAATTGCAATATACTGCTCTGAAAACTCTCCTACTCTCACTCACTCTGCTCAAATCACCAACTCCGGGACCTGCGTTCTACTTCATCAGAATCTACATCACAGTCAACACATGGGCAGGTGGAACGCAACTTTATAATCTCTCTCTGTCAATCATCTTCGGCTAGACTGCTTTCTGTTGGTTGAGAGGCCTGCATCGCATGCCGTTATACCGTGATTGGATCGTAACTGCGGACCGCTTTTATTCCAGCCCATTAACAGCTTGCAGGTACGGGAGGGGTTTATGGGCTTGAGGCTTTGGCCGGTAACTTGCGCAGTTGTTCAATTGAGTAGCACTGGATTTGTAGTATACTCCATGCCCACAGCAGGCCCGCAGATATACGGCCTACATATCACGAGATGCACGCTTCGAATTGAATGAGGCTCAAAGTGTCTGAAGTAAATGTAGTAAAGGAATTGAAAGATCACTTTCATGTGTATGGCTAAAAGTGATGTCACTGTGGCAGCAGTGGAGAAATCGAAATATTCCCCTCATAATTATGGCCAGAAGGAAAGTGACTGTAGTAGCAGTGGAGGAATAGCCCCCCTAATTTTATGGCAAAAAGTGAAACTGTTGTGGTAACTATTTGTTGTGTTCCATATTTATTGTCAATAAAGGTTCCAGTTTTTTTGTTGGTTAAATAGTTGTTGTTAGGCACCTGGAGCAATATTTTTGTTTGTTTATGCTACTAAAGACTAAAAGAAGACTAAAAGACTTTCTAATGGTTAATCCAGCCCTCGGTAACAATACTAAAAAAACAAATACCTGTTTCACACAATTAAACACTGACACCCAACCAATGCTAACTCACACCTGATTAATACAAAGTCCCAGTAGTTAATGCATATCAACTACCACCCACCCACCTATGTATCCCCTGCTATTCAATACCATGTAAAGAGTTACAAATAATATGATGTGTTTGAACTGCAACGTTCATGTCCAAGTATTATAAACCACATCAATGTGTCAATTTTTGAGTGGGAAACACAATGTTGTTAATATTTACTGATGTCATTTTACTGGGGTTGCTATGGGAATTACTCTGTTTCGGCGGCTCAGACTCACAACTTCATACCTCCAACTTGATATAGGAAAAAGCCTTTGGGGCCATGTAATAAATACTTCTCTGGTAAGTACCTCTGTAGTTATGAGTCAGCCTTCATTAGAAAAAACAGCTTTTGGTGCCTCTGCTAGATCCTGGAGACATCTATGATAGTGTGGTGAAAGTTGTTTGTGAGAGAGTGGTACTTACATATCTAGAGAGCACTACTTGCATTCATTGATGGAAACTATCTGCTTCTGGGCCTGTGTGGGGGAAGGGGTGTGTTATCAACTTAAATCAGATCTAATTATCTATCAAATCTTTCTGACTTGTCCCTGTTCCTTCCTCCCCAACACATCTCTCCACTAATAGATAAAAGTTACACTTTTATGATCCAGTTC
Source organism: Discoglossus pictus (assembly GCA_027410445.1). NCBI lineage: Eukaryota > Metazoa > Chordata > Amphibia > Anura > Alytidae > Discoglossus > Discoglossus pictus. The sequence goes on along the minus strand of CM050163.1, from coordinate 351,384,411 downwards.
TCAGGAATGTATGTAACAAAGACAAAATGGATTGCTCTATTCAATTTTTATTCCATTGTCTACTCTAAAAATATTTTTAGCAGTTGCGTAGGAACTGGGGGGTTAAATCTTTCCAAAGATTATATGAATAGGGGACACACAAAATAGCAAAATTAAACTTAATCATGCATTACCGGATCTGCCACTATTGGGAGGTATGTCTCTCACAGGAAATCGTTTGACTCCCCCTCTTTTTAACAACACTGGGAGGATGCATTGGGCAGCTAGGAAGGCTACATGGCCGGAGGTAGCAGAAACAGTATTTGCAAAAAGGTACACACAACATTTTAATTAGAAATTGCTAGTATACTGTTTCAGATACGTATTTTTAAACTACAATACCTGACTTTTGTATTCATTTTTAACTCTTGCAATATATTCAATTGTTTCATATCTTTCCAGCTCACTTCTACTCTTTGCTCTTTAGTCAGTATTTTTCCAGTCTCCACTTTTCTTCCTTCTCACTTTCTACCTTCCCTCTCAGTGTCTGCTTCTTGCTCTTCACTAATTCCTCTTCCCTTCCACTTGTTTTCCCTCATCATCCATATCCCACCTACCCTCACACACACTATTTTTCCCTTGGAAGGTATCATGGATGATTAAACTTGGAGGGAGGTGCGGCGGAGGAAGCCTGTGCTATACAGTGATATGATACTGAGGTGGGAGGAACCCAGTATTATTCAGTGATATGAAAGAGAGGAAGTGAAAGCCTGTATTATACAGTGATATGACAGTGAGGAGGGGGAAAGTCTGTGTTATGCACTGATGATAATAAGGAGGGGAAAGTCTGTGTGATGCAGTGATGATAGTGAGGTGGGGGAAGCCTGTGTGATGCTGTGATATGATAGGGAAGAGGGGGAAGAAAATGTGATGCAGAGGAGGGAGGAAGCCTTTGTTATGCAGGAATATGATAGTAAAGACTGTGCTATGCAGTTATATGATAGCGAAGAGGGGGAAATCTGTGCTATGCAGTGATATGATTGCGAGAAGAGAGAAGCCTGTGTTATGCTATGATATGATGGTGAGGTGGGAGGAAGCCTGTGTTATACAGTGATATGATAGTGGAATGCTACAGCAAAACATGCCAGAAGATTCCAAGACATCCATGACTAACAGCACAGATTTATGTATATTCACATGACTGTTTTGTCTGCTTTGCATAGAAACTGTTATTTATAGTGATATGTGTATAATAACAAAGGGAATATACTGACATGTCTAGCAGCATAAACCTTTATATAGCATCTCTTGCTTCCTTCTCTCCATCTTATCCTTTCTGTCTCCTTCCCTCTAACCTCTCCACTCCTCTCTCTTTCGCTTGCTCTCTAGATCATTCTCCCTCCCTTTTACTTTTTCTTCCCCTTTTCTCTCCCTCTTGTCCCCTTTTTCTCTTCTCCCTTCTCTTATCTACTTCTGTCTCTTCTCCCTACCCTCTCCTCGTACTTCCTTTATTAGTCTCCATTGCTCTTTCACATTTTCTTTATGCTTTCTCTATTCTACCCCCTTTCTCTCCCCTATCCTAACCCCTTCTCTCTTCCTTGTCTCTTTCTATTTCTACCATTGTGTTTCATTTTCCCCTTTCTCTTTCTCTTGTCTATTTTGTTCTCTTTTGTCTTTCCTCCTCCCTTAAACATAGAAACATCCCTCTCTTGAGAGATAACTAAAAAGGCCCATCTAGATTGCCCATTATATCATCCCAAAACTGACTTATTAAGCACTATGGTGGCCTTATGCTTAACCCAGACATGCTTCACTCACTTAAAATCCATTGTAGGCTATTCCAGTCATCTGTTACTCTTTCTGTAAAGTGCTACTTTTTTTTCTCACTCAATTTCTACCTTTCTCTCTCTACTCTCAGTTTCTCTCTTTCTTCCCTATGGTATCTGATCTCTGCAGGTTCTAAGCACACTATGTTATCCTTTCTCTTATACTAGATGGTCAAAAGAATGTGATGTAAGTTTAGGTCATTTTAATACACACATGAAAGGTTGTACATACAAGACATAAAAACGGTGAAAATATGCCCTCAATCTCTGACAGTACTTAATGCTAAAAAAGTCAATTATCTAATATAATACATATGTAGAACCTATTTTTTTTCATTACAAAATCACAAAAGTGTAAATAATCTACCATAATACATACACTACAAAATGTGTTCTTCATGTGTTTTATGCCAAATAATTGACTTTTTCAATATTAAGTAGATAACCATTTGTTTATGTTTTTTGTTTTGTTTTGCATTTATGCATGGATTAAAATAACATTCATCCATACTTGGACTTGGACTGATACCATTAGAATTGAGGGAGAATCAGTATTGCCTCAAATCACTGCTTCCATTGGTGGTGGATATTACCATTACTTTCATACTTTAACATGTTTTATTTATATTGTGCCACTATTATATGTTTTCTTTTATAAATATGGGTTGGCATGCCCTCTCTTCCCTTTGAAGGCTGCCTGTCCTGGGAATAGAATTACATGCCACATACTTCACAAATGCTACATACTTCACAAACAATATGTATACGCTAATTGGTCCTATCTTTAACTGATGTTATTGGGGAGCTAAAGTATTTACCAAATTTGTTCAAGGGTTATGCACTGCTAATCATATTTCGAACCTCAATGTACTGTGGAGTCAAAATAGTCACAGGAGGGAACAAATACTACTGGAATCCTCATTAAAATGTTCTGCTCTTGTACAGTGTAGTACCATATTTGCTTGTTATACATTCTATTGCTTCTCTCAAAACACTCCTTACTTCTCAGTTAATGAACAGTTAATGTTATTGCTTAAAACTGGAAAAAACATATTGGAAATTTAGGTTGATGTCCAAAGATTCACATATTATATGACTGATGACATTAGCTATGACATCACCATTGCTATTAAATATAACATTATAAGTGACATTTACTGTATATGTAACATCACCATGGCAGCAGTGTAAGATCTCTATAGACCTCAAACACACCTCCAAGATGACCACTGCCTTGCTAAAGAGGCTGAAGGTAAAGGTGATGGACTGGCCAATCATGTTTCCAGACCCAAACCCTATTGAGCATCTGTGGGGCATCCTCAAACGGAAGGTGGGGGAGTGCAAGGTCTCTAACATCCACCAGCTCCGTGATGTCATCATGGTGGAGTGGAAGAGAACTCCAGTGGCAACCTGTGAAGCTCTGGTGAACTCCATGACCATGAGGGTTAAGGCAGTGCTGGAAAATAATGGTGGCCACACAAAATATTGAAATTTTGGGCCCAATTTAGACATTTCCACTTAGGGGTGTACTCACTTTTGTTGCCAAGGATTTTGACATTAATGGCTGTGTGTTTTTTCTGAGGGGACAGCAAATGTACACTGTTATACAGGCTGTACACTTACTACTTTACATTGTAGCAGAGTGTCATATCTTCAGTGTTGTCACATCAAAAGATATAATAAAATATTTACAAAAATGTGAGGGTTGTACTCACTTTTGTGAGATACTATATATACCCTTCTGGATCATTACCTTGTTGTGGTGAAGCTTTGAGCTATACCATGCAGGGTCACCCAAGATGGCCAGGTTGCAGCAGAGAGCTCAGAACAATTGCAGTCCACTGGAGAAGGAACTAGCAATCCACTCCAGTAACTTTCCTAAGAAAACTTTATGGACAGCACAAACAGAGACATAACAATATGGCACCTGAAGACGAGCCCCTCAGATCAGAAGGTGCCTACCACATTACTGAGGAAAAGCAGGGGGTGAGTACGAACAGCACCAGATCTAATTCAGAATTGGACCCTGGAATGTTAGAACTATAAACCAAGGCAAATTGGACATAGTCAAAAAGGGTAAACATTGATAGCCTAGGAATTAGTGAACTAAGGTGTACTGGAATGGGACATTTTGCATCAGACAATCAACAAATCTTCTGCTGTGGTCAATAATCCCGCAGAAGAAATGGGTAGCCCTAATAGTCAATGAAAAAGGTGGCCAAAGCAGTGCTTGGTTACAACCCAATAATTGACAGAATGTTTTCAATTTGAATTCAAGGCAAGCCATTTAACATCACAGTGATCCAAGTCTATGTTCCAATCATGGATGCTAAAAAGGCTGAAGTTGTCCATTTCTACAAAGGTATTCAACACGTCATAGATATAACACCAAGAAAAAATGTTACTCTCATCCTAGGAGATTGAAATGCTAAAGTAGGGAACCAAAAGATACCTGGAATAACTGGCAAGTTTTTCCTTGGAGTACAAAAGGTACAGGTCGGAGATTAGTAGAATGTTGTCAAGAAAATTGTCTGGCCATAGCAAACATCCTCTTCCAACAGCTTCCAAGATGACTCTATACATGGACATCACCAGATGGACAATGTAGAAATCAGCTTTACTATATACTTTGTAGCCAAAGATGTAGGAGCTCTATACAGTAAGCAAAGACAAGACCTGGAGCTAACTGTGGCTAAGACCATGAGCTTCCTATTGCAAAGTTCAGCATTATATTGAAGAAAAAAGTAAAAATCGTCAGCAGATAAGAAATAAATAATATTTCTTTTGAATATGCAGTGGAAGTAAGGAATATATTAAGGGACTAAAAATGGAAAAGAGAATGCAACATGTTTACAACAATATCCAGGAAACAGAGAAAACTAAGGCAAACTGGCTGTCTGATGAGGCTTTGAAAGTTGCCCAGGAAAGAAGGAAAACGAAAGGTAGTGGAGAAAAGATTTCTTTAACTGAATGCAGAATTCCAGAGGATAGAAAAAGAGCAAGAATAGACAATGAGAAATGTAAAGAGATAAAAGAAGATAACAGAATTAGAAAGTCAAGAGATCTCTACAAGAAAATTGGGAATCTCAATGGAACCTTTCATGCCAAAGTGGGCGTGATAAAAGACAAAATAAGCTGGGGTTTAACAGAAAAAGATTAGACAAAAAAGAGGTGGCAGGATTACACTGCGATTTACACAGAAAGGATCTTAACAGCAGTGATGGCCAAAATGTTTTGTCCAAGGAGCTGGAGCCAGACATCTTGGAGAGTGAAGTGAGGTGTGCCCTACGAAGTCTTGCTGATAACAAGGCTGTAGGAACTGATGGAATCCTAATTGAATGTTTCAAAATGCTAAAAGATTATGCTGTGAAAGTGTTGCTTGTCTTATGCCAACACATTTGGTAAACTCAACAGTGGCATATAAACTGGAAAAGGCCAGTCTACATCCCAATCCCCCAAAAAAGCAGTGCCAAAGAGTTTTCCAATTATCTAATTTCACATGCCACCAAGGTAATGCTTACGATCCTACAAGCTTGACTCCAACAATATATGGACCAGGAACTACCATATGTGCAAGTCGGGTTCCGCAGAGGAACAGGCACAAGACATCAAACTGCCAATGTCCACTGGATAATAGAGAAAGCAAGAGAGTTCCAAAAAAACATTTACTTCTGCTTCATAGTCTATTCTAAAACATTTGACTGCGGATCATAACAAAATGTGGCAAGTTCTTAAAGTGGTGGGACTACCAGATCATCTCATCTGCCTCCCGAAGAATCTGTATGTGGACCAAGAAGCCACAGTCAGAACCGCACATGGGACAAAAGAATGGTTCAAGATCGGTAAAGGTATGCAACAAGGTTGTATATTGTCCCCTTATTTATTCAACTTTTACACAGTGTAAATAATGCATAAGGTCGGGCTGGATCAATCCAAAGCTGGGATCAATATTGCTTGAAGAAATATCATCAATCTCAGATACACGGATGATACTACTCTGATGGCTGAAAGTGAGGAGGAACTAAATTATCTATTTATGAGAGTAAAAGAAGAAAGTGCAAAAAATGGCCAACTGTCAATGTTAAAAAGATGAAAATCATGGTAAGAGGCAATATCAGTTCCTGGCAAATAGATGGAGAAGAAGTGAAGGCAGTGACAGATTGTATTTTCCTGGGATTCAAGATCTCTTGAGATGATGACTGTAGCCATGAAATGAAAAGTTGTTTGTTTCTGGGGTGGAAAACTATGGCAAGCTTGGACAAGCTAGTAAAAAGTAAAGATATTAAACTATCAACAAAGGTGCACATAGTTAGAACTATGGTATTCCTAGCTGAAACATACGGATGTGAGAGCTGGACCATAAAGGAGGCTTAGCGCCATAGAATTGATACCTTTGAATTGGGGTGTTGTCGTAAACTGCTTAGAGTTCCTTAGACTGCAAGAAAATCCAATAAATCAGGGAAATGAAGATAAACTGCTCACTGAAAGGTATGATCATGAGGCTGAAACTTAAATATTTTGGTCATATCCTAAGAAGGCAAGATTCCCTAGAGAAGACGCTGGGAAAGATTAAAGGCACAAGAAGAAGGGGATGACAGAAGCGAAGATGGATAGATGAGGTCACGGAAGCAATGAATATGAAATTAATGACGCTCAGAGGGGCAATAGGGGCAGTGACTGGCAGATGTACCTTGCATGCTGCGGTCTATAGGGTCAGGAGAATTAGACACAACTTAATGACTAAACAACAAAAACTCTCTCTCTCTCTCTCTCTCTCTCTCTCTCTCTCTATATATATATATATATATATATATATATATATATAAACTGTATATATATATATATATATATATATAGCAGGGTCATCACATTATTATGACCAACGTCTACTTTTGATGTCAGCAGTGCATAGCCAATGTGTCATATGATAGTGAGGTGGGTGAAAGCCTGTGTGATGCAGTGATATAATAGTGAGGAGGGAGGAAGCCTGTTTTGTGCAGTGATATGATAGTGAAGTGTTAAGAAACCTATGTTATACAGTAATATGATAGTGGAGTGAGAGGAAGTCTGTGTTATACAGTGATATGATAGTGAGGTGGGTGGAAGCCTATCATCCCTATTAAATTTGAAGCCTGTAGCGGCATCGGCAAGCTTGCAAAGTCTGCGGGCTTGAAATTCGGCTGCGTTACAGAGCTATTAAATTGGACCATGCCGCGAGTTACGGGCTTGAGACGCAAACCCTTAAACCATTTGTCGCACGTTGGATGTGCAGCCATGAACATGATCAATTAGGCAAACCCCTAGTTATAGGTTCAGATGGAGTCAGTTGCAACAGAGATCATCATTACATCACTGAAAAATGGAGGTTAGATTTCAAATCCTTACAGGCTTCAATTACGAGTTTTGATTGGACCTGCATTCCAGAAACAATGCAATATTAATAAATCAGTAAATGTGTTATTCAAGCCCATGCAAGTTCCATTATATGTATTAACACATTGATTGCTGAAATCGATATAACACAGAAATTAAACTGAAAATAAAGTATTTTATATTGCAGATTTGAGAATGTTGTGCTATTAATTTAAATACCTAAATCACTTTCCAGTAGTGTGTGTATATTTGCATTTATAGTGCTACAGATTTGACTTTACCCCTCTAGCGGGTCCTCTCTAGTAACCATTGGCTTCTTGGCTCCATTTGCGGGTTACGGGCTTGAACACCAGTGAATTAATTGCAATTTAATAGTGTGATTGGAATGTAACAGTTAAGGGCTTGACAGATCAAAGGATTTGCTGGTGCGCAGTTCAAATTTCCACATCCCATAGCCTTTTCTCACCCTTACCCCGCAAGTCCTTGGTGGGTTGCTTTACAGGGCCGAATTAATAGCTGTAAGGCTTGCAGCCTACGTTATGGGCTACGGCTTTCAACGTTGAGAAAATGTAATAGGGCTGTATGTCATGCAATGATATGATTGCTAGTGAGTTGCTAGTAAGCCTGTGTTGTACTGTAATATGATTGTGAGGTGGGAAGAAGCTTGTGTTATGAAGTGATATGAATGTGAGGTTTGATAAAGCCTGTGTTATACAGTGATATGATAGTGAGGTAGAAGGAAGCTTGTGTGATGCAGTGATATGATAGTGAGGTGGTAGAAGTCTGTGTGATGCAGTGATATGATAGTGAGGTGGGAGGAAGTTTGTATGATGCAGTAATATGATAGTGAAGAAGGAAGAAGCATTTATGATGCAGTGATATGATAGTGAGGGGGGAATAAGCCTGTGTGATGCAGTTTTATGAAAGTGAGGAGGGAGGGAGCCTGTGTTAAGCAGTGATATGATAGTGAGATGGGAGGAAGCCTGTATTATAGTTTTATATGATAGTGGAATAATATATTAGCATAACATGACTACATTTCTGTGGTTTCCTCTGAATCAGCTTTTTTATCTGCTTTGAGAGTAAAGTTAAACTGTGCCACTCAGGGCCAAGTTTTTTTTTTTTGTCTCTTTAAACCCCCCCCCCCCCCCCGCACCCCCATTTTGTATTTCTGTATATTCTTACACTGTTTTCATTTTCTTTATACATTTTCTTTATTAGAGACATCAAGTAAAATTTGATTTATATTTGAAATGCAATAATAAAACCTTGGTTTCATTTATTTATTTTCAGTTTAATTTTATTGATATTTTCAAAGTAAAGCCTTAACAAATATCAAGAAAAAGAACATTTTTTGAAAACAGATGTCTGAAAGGTGAAGAGAAAAACCTGATATCTAAATGTTATAAAATAATAAAATAATTCTCCCAATAAGCGAAAACTATTCGAATAAAAACATGGGGAAACTAATTGGGCAAAGAATGGAGTTAATCTGACTGGAATAGGGAATTTGAGTTAACTTCGAGAGTTACCATAGTTTCATCTTTACTTGTAAAACTAGCTCCAGATAAATATTCTAATCCAGGGGTGGGCATGTTCGTTCCTGGAGGGCCACATATATGCCTGGATTTGATGATATCCCTGCTGCGCACAGGTGAGTCAATCGCTTCTTCAGACATCGTGATTGACTCACCTGTGCAAAGAAAATATATCTTCAAATCCAGGCTTGTGAGTGGACCTCCAGGACTGAAGTTGCCCACTCTTGTTCTAATCAATGCTAGAGCTGTAATGAGTTATGACAACTAAAGATACATATGTAGTCTATCTAATGCCTTCCTTAGGCCTGTAGAACATGTGTAACAAACAAACAGAAGACCAGATTGTGTTTAGAGGAGCCACAGCAACATTACTATAATGGTAGCTAAGCCTGCAGTTATTTCAAAATACTGAAACTTGTAGTTTACTGTTTTCATTAAATAAGTGACATGATAATCCATGCATATGTTTTTAATCCAGCAAAGATTATTAGAATTTTAACCCAAAACATGAAATACTGTGTGTGAACTCTTGCTTAGGGGTATAGAAAGCACATATTTTAATTTCTATTCATCCACAAAGTGTTATACAGAGGTTGAAAACTTTTTATAGAATAAAAAAAAATGCTTTTAAACTACGGTATTTACACTTGTACTGAAACTGTCAGTGATCTACTAAGTACACAATGCCTCCTCCTCTGCCTCTCCAATAATAAGAAACAACATATCAATATAATGTCTTATGTTCAGAATGTTCAAATCTAGAATATCCTAACAAATGCATAACATAAGGTATCAACTCAGCAAATAATAACAGGAAATATAACTGTAAAGTAATAATATCAGAATGTATTCATTAAACTCACATTTCTGTGTTAACCTCAATAGCCAATTGAGTCAACTTATTTTAGCTATGTACAAACTAACATTTAAACAACATAATATTATAATATAATAAGTATTAAAACGATAAAAGAAATCACCAAAGTACGAAAGCTGTTACAAATAGAGGGCAAAAAGGGAACCTATGATCCTCGAAGGGATAACTGCATTCTTGAAGGCTTGCCTAGGCAATGCCCCAAAAATGAACTATGGTCCATATTTAAAAACAGAAAACGGAAAACTATGATCCCCAATGGGATACCTAAATCCTGGAAAGCTTGCCTAAGCAAAGCACCAAAATCTCATTATAATGCCTATTATTCTAGATTAAATTAGTAATCATAATATAACTGATCTATATACCAAATTACAACAGGATTTTTTTTCATAATTCCTGTTTTGTTTCCACAGAATAAAAAATAGACAATAAATTAGTGAAACATGTTTTAACAATGAGAATAACGATGTCTACATTGTATAACATGTAGAAATAATCTTCTATAGTAAATTAATTTGTTAGCAAATAATTTATAAGTTAGCTATATCACTCCATAGGAACTACATATGAAATATATATGCAACACTATATCATAATATACAATGCTACCCAAGAAAAGAGTGCTTAAGCACTATAGTCATGATATTATTGAAAATAACTGTACTCAGTAAGAGTATCCTATGAAATCATTCAATTACAGAGGAAAGACTCCTGGCTGCCATTTTGTCGCACTCACACAGCTTTAGCAAAGGTTAATTTACACAATTGTTTAACTTAGCTTATGACAAAGCCGTGTGAATGCGGTGAAATATCCACATTCACACAGCTTTATCATGACCATAATGTCAGTTTTAGTTTTAGTTCACTTCTATTTTTAATTATTCACCTCTGTAGCTTAAGCACTCTTTTCTATGGGAACATTGTATCTTATGATATAACCTTGTAATGGAGTAATATAGCCATTTACTTATAAATAATTTGATAACAAACTAATGTATTATAGTAGATTATTTATACATGTTGTATGATTTATATATCATTATTCTCATAGTTTCACATCTTTCACTACATTATTGGCTATTGTTTATTCCGTGGAAGCACAAAAGGAATTATAAACAAAATATGCATCTAATCTTAATGTAATTTTGTGTATAAAGTCCCCTGCAAAAGTATTCACCCCCCTTGGCATTTTTTGTGTTTTGTTGCCTTACAACCTGGAATTAACATGGATTGTTTCAGGATTTGCATCATTTCATTTACAAAACATGCCCACAACTTTGAAGTTGTTTTTTTTTATTATTATTATTTTGAAGCAAACAACAAATAGGGCAAAATAACAGAAAAAGTCAATACTTTGTAGAGCCACCTTTTGTTGCAATCCAGCTCCAAGTCGCTTTGGATAAGTCTCTATGAGCTTGTCACATCTTACCACTGGGATTTTTGCCCATTCCTTAATGCAAAACTGCTCCAGCTCCTTCAAGTTGGATGGTTTGCGCTTGTGAACAGCAATCTTTAAGTCTGACCCCAGATTTTCTATTGGATTGAGGTCTGGGCTTTGACTAGGCCATTCCAACATATTACATGTTTACCCTTAAACCACTCAAGTGTTGCTTTAGCAGTGTGTTTGGGGACATTGTCCTGCTGGAAGGTGAACCTCTGTCCTAGCCTCAAATCACACACAGAGTGGTACAGGTTTTGCTCAAGAATATCCCTGTATTTAGCACCATCCATCTTTCCCTCAACTCTGACCAGTTTCCCAGTCCCAGCTGCTGAAAAACATCCCCCACAGCATGAAGCTGCCACCACCATGTTTCACTGTGGATGGTGTTCTTTGGGTGATGTGATTTGTTGGGTTTGCGCCAGACATAGCATTTTCTTTGATGGCCAAAAAGTTAAATTTTAGTCTCATCAGACCAGAGCACCTTCCTCCATACATTATACATTTTGGGAGTCTCCCACATGCCTTTTCGCAAACTCAAAACGTGACATTTTGTTTTTTGCTGAAAGTAATGACTTTCTTCTTGCCATAAAGCCCAACTCTATGGAGCGTATGGCTTATTGTCGTCCTATGTACAGATTCTCCAGTCTCTGTTGTGGAACTCTGCAGCTCCTCCAGGGTTACCTTCGGTCTCTGTGCTGCCTCTCTGATTAATGCCCTCCTTGCTCAGTCCATGAGTTTTGGTTAGCGTCTGTCTCTTGGCAGGTTTGCTGTTGTGCCATGTTCTTTCCATTTGGTTATGATAGATTTGATGGTGCTCCTGGGGTATCATCAAAGATTTGGATATGTTTTGATAACCTAACCATGACTTGTACTTCTCAACAACATTGTCCCTTACTTGTTTGGAGAATTACTTGGTGTCAGTGTTCGGTTAGTGGTGTCTTTTGCTTAGGTGTTGCAGCCTCTGGGGTCTTTCAAAAAAGGTGTGTATATGTAATGACAGATCATGTGACACTTTGATTGCACACAGGTGGACGTCATTTCACTAATTTTGTGACTTCCTTAGGTAATTGGTTTCACCAGAGCTTTTTATGGGCTTCATAACAAAGGGGGTGAATACATGCCAATTTTCTGTTTTCTATTTCTAAAAAAATGTTTTGTAAGGTTCCCTTACTCCCCTACATTTGTAACAGCTTTTGTTCTTTTGTGATTTTTTAAATCATTTTAATATTTGCGGCATGGTGACCCATGTGATTCTACAATAAAGTTTTTTTTTCCTACTTTTTTAAATGTTAGTTTATTCACTGATTTGGTTTTAAGGCACCTGGGAATAGCAAGGCTATAGTTTTGTTAAGTTATTCTAGCTATGTTCTGACGGGATGAACGCTTACTCTCCATGTTCTTTTTGTATTATGATAATTATGTGTAATTAGCAACGCCAATAAATTGAATGTTAAGACGGTAAGAAGGTGTTTTCTGCAATGGATCCATCATTCATGGGCCCTCATTCTATTAGCGGCCGCAGCCGTTGCGGGGCCGCAAGGACCGGCCGCAAGCTATTCTGCTATTCTATTCCCCTCCTGCCGGGGTCTCCGGCAGGCTTGCGGCCGGTGCCTTGCTATCTCTTGCGGCCGCTCGCGCCGGAGGAAATCCTTTCATCTAAAACGGCCGCAAGGAAATCGGCCGTAAGAAAATCCTATTTGCAATTCAATTGCTTCGGGAACCCTCTCTGCAAGGCTAAAAGCGAGCCGCAGCTTACTTGCAGGAAAGAGGTCCCGCTAGCACCAATTAAGCACATAAAATAGCCCAAATAAAGCCATCCTGCATTTCGAGAAGACTATAAAGTGATATTCGGTGTTAGCAAAAATAGCACATAATTACCCTATACTCAAATCCGTAAAATCTTTTATTTTTAATATCTGTAAAATATACATGTAAAAAGTCCAGAGGGCTTGGAGCACCTCAGACCCGCCCACGCCGCAGCCGGAAAATAAACAGTTAATTTGAACTCGGGTTTGGGCTGATGTGCAAGCTTGAGAGTGGGTTACTTTTAATCCTCATGTCCCCCAATATGATCCCTAGCATTTACAGAGCTGTACAGTGCAGGCTTGAATTTATATTTGAGTTTTTAGATTTCAGAGCTTACGGACGGTTTCAAGATATGCGGCCGGCCGTAAGAGGAGATCCTTGCGGGGCCATATAATAGAATCGCGAGCAAACAGAACCCCCGCAAGGAATCGCAGCCTTACGGCCGATTTACGGCCGATAATAGAATGAGGCCCCTGGTGTTTAAGTAAAACAACTTTTCAATCTATTCTGAAAAGTTAATCTTTTTAATCTTTTAAAGGTACTCTGAAAAAATGTTTTTGCCATCATCTCTTCTCTTTAGTTAAAGTCTGCACTGATTTTGCTGCAGCTTTAATACATAGCTTTGCTGGCACAGGATTCAATTACATTGCTCCCATAGCAAGCCTTACAAATAAAAATCTGATGTAATAACCCATGTAGCTATTACATGCTGCTCATAAGAAACCCTTGTGTGCCATCCCTTATGAGTGATTGCTACATGTGATCTGTTCCCTGCTCTACATGTGATTTTACCTAATATGGTATTAAATGGCTCATGTAAGCAATCTGGACTAATGCTATGTATGCTCATAAAACTCTGTTGGTGCTTGTAGGGAGCCTAAACCTTACATGTAAATTGAATCACCCATAGCAGCAGCTATACCCCTATAGAGAACCGTTATGTGACATGTAATCATTATAAAAAAAAGATATGCTCACATCTGAAAAAAAGCAGATGTAACTTACGCACCTTGATCATCAATAACCCTTTCCATGTATGCTATTTGTCATATAATGTCACTTAATTTCTTCAAGAAACAGTTATAATGACACATGCCTAAACATCATTACATGCTTTGAATAAGTGTGTATCAGTAGACCATATGATGTCACTTACCAGCAATGTAGGGGTCGTTCGTTTAGGTAGTCACACAATTACTTCTATTCAGTTGAGGCACTTGGACTCAATAACAGAGAACATAAATATATAAGAACATCGATACTGCAATCATGGACTGTTTATGCTACTCATAGAACACACATTGGTCTAGTGTGTGTGCACATAGCAACACCCATTTCAATTACCACTGAATGATTTGGAAAACCCAGCAGCCTGTGTTATAAGTATGCATATACACCTATATCAAATACATATTGATACATGACAGACATACATAGTCCTGTTTTGTGTATACTTTTCATATTAAAATAGTATTATGCCAGATTAAGCAGAGTACACGTTGCCTGTAACTAATCTATGAACATTGTCACTATTAATGTGTGTTTATTTTATGACTTCCTGTCATATGTAATTTGGAGGGAATCACACGATATAAGAAGCATTATATATTTTATGTACATATATATTATTTGGTGTGCACTATGGTCCACTAACTGTATCAGGTAGTATTTTTTGGAGATCAGCAAATTGTAATGTTCTATTTCAGAGCTGCCTGAAAAATAATAAATAAAAAAGTAAACTATGCATCCCTCATTTCCTCTTACGCTTGGACTAAAGGGCTCCAACTCCATGGCCAATGGCGTGTCTCACAAGTGAGTGGGCTCTATGGGCAGGTTGAGTTCGACAATGTGCAACTGGTGGGGGTACGTTTGTGGATGGAGGGGGGCAAAGGGATCAAAGTTCACAGGTGTGGCTAAAGGCCTTGATAAATGCTGCTCTGGCCAGGTGATGGCTACCTCTCTCTCCTCTTGCTCTCTTTCCTGTTGTGTGGCTGTTGGAGAAAAATAAACAGTGTTTTCTACTTCGTGATAATAGCATCATTCAGTGTTTGTATGTTACAATACTAATTACTGTATGTGTTGCTTAAGTAAGGATTAAGAGATAACTTAATATCTGGCCTGTCATTTTGAGGGAACAGTGTGCTTTACGTACAAGGAAATCAACAAAGCTTGCAAAAAAGCTATTAGACTTGCTAAAATAGAAAACAAAAAGTTAGTTGCAAAGGAGAGTATGACTAACCCTAAAATATTTTTTCAAATATATTCTTATGTGAAGAAGGACACAAAGGAAATTATAGGAACATTACAGTGTGACACAGGCCGTCTGATAATTAGTGACCAGGAAAAGGCAGATGAGCTAAATTGGTTCTTTTCTTCCGTATACACAAGGGAGGTACCAGTGGTTGCGAACACTGCAACATAATGGGGCTACACTAGCTTCACCAAGTAATTGGTTAACGCAGGAAGAAATCTTTAATTTTTAATCAAGCCCCAGGTCCTGATGGAATACATCCAAGGGTACTGTGGGAACTGGGTTCTGTAATAGCCAAACCATTATATTTCATTTTTCAATATTCACTCAACACTGGTCATTACCAGATGACTGGTGAAAAGCAGAGGTAATACCTATATTTAAGAAGGGAGCAAATCCGGCGAATTATAGACCAGTGAGCCTAACTTCTGAATGGGAAAGATTTCAGAAGGGTTAATAAGTGATATTATACAAGAGTATGTCTATTCAAACAGCATTATAAGTAAGAGCCAACATGGATTAATGAGGGATAGGTCGTGTCAGACAAACCTAATTAGTTTCTATGAAGAGATTAGTAGGAACTTGGATCAAGGCAACTCAGTGGATGTAGTCTTTTTGTATTTTGCAAAGCCTTTTGAAACAGTGTCACATGGAAGACTATTGTGCAAACTAAGGGATACAAAAATTGCAGTAAATATATGCTCATGGAGTGAGAGCTGGCTAAAAGACAGGAAGCAAAGGGTTGTTGTAAATGGAACATACTCTGATTGCACTAATGTGGTAAGCGGGGTCCCTCAGGGTTCAGTATTAGGTCCTCTCCTTTTTAACTCATTTATTAATAACTTAGAAGTAGGATTGGAAATCAGATAATGATATACTTTCCCACCAAAGGGATTTGAATAAATTAGAGAAATGAGCAACTAAAGGGCAGATGAGATTTAATACGAACAAATGTACATTTATGCACCTGGGAAGGGAAAATAGTCATGCAATTTATAATCTTAATGGAGCAAATGTATGGGGTATCAGATATTGAAAGGGATTTGGGAGTAGTTGCAGATAACCACCTAGGTGCTCAATGACAAGCAACATCTGCAAAGGAAAATAAAATATTAGCATGTATTAAGAAGGCTATGGAAGCCAGGGAAGCAAAAATAATTTTGCCACTATACAAATCTCTACGCCCTCATTTGGAAAATGCAGTGCAATTGTGGGCACCACTTCATGAAAAGGACATTTTAGAGTTGGAAAAATACAGAGAAGGGCAACAAAGCTAATAAGGGGAATGGAGAGGCTAAGTTATGAATAAAGACTAACCAAATTAAAGTTATTTTCTCTAGGGTCAATATAAGGCTTTGTCAATTAAACTTTTTTTTGTGCCAAGAGGTTACAAAAAACAGGCCTGACCAGTTCTAGCGCCTAAACCTAATGTAATAAACTAAATAACAAAAATAAAATCAGAGCTTTATTGAATTCAAAGTGAAAAAATGCACAGCATAAAATAAATAATATACAAGCAGTGATAGACACAAGGCTATAGTATATCTGATTGAGTATAATAGTCTCTGAAGGAATCCCTTCAATGAATACCACATTGTCTTAGATGTAACTATCAGCCTCATCAAATTGCAAGCCCGTAATTGCAACGTGATTCTCGCAACAGCTGCAAGCTCGAAATTCTGCCTACTTACGTTGCTATTAAATTGGAACCTGCTGCAAGCTCTGGGACAGAGAGGCAAAATCGAAAATCATCTGTTGGACATTGGATTTGCGGCCGTGCAGACTATAAATTATTGTAGATTGTAGTTACGGTTTAGATTAGTTACATCCCTGAAAAAGGGGAGGTTATTTTTCAAAGTCCTACGGGCTTCAATTACAGTTTGCGATCGCACCCACATTCCAGATGTAATGCAATATTGATAAAGCCGTAAATAGGATATTCTATCACATGTGCGTTACAATATATGTATTAACACATTGATTGGAGGGATCTATATAACACGAAATATAAACATGAAATAAAGTATTTTTCGGGGGCCGATTTGCGGGCTTGAGAATGTTGTGTTATTAATTTTAAGGCCTAACATCACTTTCCCTTTTAATAAATGTACAGTAGTGTGTTTTTATTTGCATTACAAGTGCTACGTATTGGACTTTAACGCCCCTTGCGGGTCCTCTCGAGCAGCTAACTAGCGAGTGACTTTGTTGCAATTTAATAGCTGAATTGAACAAGTAGCAGTTAAGGGCTTGACAGATCAAAGGATTTGCGGGCTGCAAAGTTCAACATTCACGTCCTGTAGGCATTTTTCGGTTGTCCTGCGACTTACCCTGCATGTCGTCTGCGGGGAGGTTTAAGTGGCCAATTTATTAGCCCAAAGTCATGCGAGCTACTCTATGAGCTATGATTTTCAAAAACTTAGTAATTTAATGAGGCTGTATGTATCCACATTCTCTGGATGTATTACAATGTAGAAGAAAGTATACCAGATTGGTAACAAATAGCCTGTGAAACAAATCCTATATAATATCACAGGGGATCGCCAATATGGATTTAGGCATATAGTATATATCAGGGTAAAGGGTTCGTTTCTAGATCCTACTACTAGAATCTCCTCTCTTAAGGGCTAAAAACTACCCCAATTTCCAATTTAAGGGGTCCCAATTAGAGAGGATCTGTTCATCAATATCTTAAACACAAAGAACCCTATGTCTCATTCCAGAGTCTTCCTAACTAAAGGGCCATGATGTGCCCCACAAGCTGGCTAGGATGCCCTTCAATCACAGCTGCCTGATGTATGCAAAATGTAAATAAGGCATCCCAAGAATATGGGACACTGCATGGAAAGACTATAGCCCTTTAGTTAGGGAACTTGGATTCAGCCAATGAGGAATAATATAGTTGTACAAGTAGGCTCCTGTCAGACATGGTGTATGAAGCTTGACAATGTTCTATCACACATTTAAACGGGCATATTTTCTACATTAAGTTTGCTTGAAATGCACTAATCATACTGTTGTTTTCTTATTGGCTGAAGCCAATGACTCGTACAGTTCTATTACTGTTCATTGTCAGATAAGAACATCCATCTGGCTAATTATACATTCAAAGCCATGTTGTTAGTTCTGGAGCCTTCATTAAAAAAAAACACAGTGAGACATATTCAAATACATTTTTTCCAATGCAGCAATAAAAAAATCCCATGTCAGTTTTACACAATTTCTTTCTAAACACATTTTGCTTATCATCTTTCATTCCAAAAAAGATTTGGATCATATACTGTAAATATACCCTTTTAAATACATGATAGAACATGTGAAAACGTAAAAAAGAATACATAATATACATTACATATAATATACAGTACATTATGGTCCAGTGAACCACGTTATGCTATGTGTGCATATATTTCCTTTCCAAATTATTTATCTGCAAATTGAAACTAAATTTATAACCAGTATTGGAGCTCTCAGTTTCTTCCACTCCTGTGCAGTGCTAACTTCATTCACAAGGGGTCATCAAAGGTCTGAATTTCATTCCCTCTTCTAAGCTGTTAAAATCTCGGAGAATCTTTGACTGGTTTAAGTTTTTATTTTAAACAGTTCCCCCAATATCTAATAATCTTACATCATGACGTAAATAAGAAGTTGAAAAGCAGTATATATTCCATACATGTACAAATATTCTAAGTAGCAATTTGCATGTGTCATTGTTTTAATATACTGAATTATTTATAGTTAGTATTACAATTCTGCTCCTATTCCTTATGAAGCCGTTCACTTCCTTTTTTTAAATGTAATGCAGATATGAGTTAAAGTATTATATGTCCTCAAGGGTAAAATAAATATCTCCCCAGTGTAATCTATAGTTGCAAAAGTAATCTAGCAAATAAAGAGATTATATTTAATAAATACATGAACACTAGAATAGCACATACATTTCAGAATCTATGCTCTGGACCAGTTGTGCATTATAACTAAAAGAAAAAGAACTCAAAATTATTAAGGCTTCAAAAAATAGAAATAAATGTCATTTTAAAAACCTTCAAGTGTAAACTGAATATTAACTATGGGCCTAATTCAATTGTGATTTGGCCAATTGAATAGGGCTCGATATAAGCACATAGCATATTTTTTTACAGAAGTTTTTAGTTAGTGAACTTCTATCCAAAAGCAAGGTCTTCACTTACTAAAAATGTCTGTAAAGAAAATTTGCTATGTGCTTATATAGAGCCCTATTCAATTGGCCGAATTGCATTTGAATGAGGCCCCTAGATAGTCTGCAAGTGGCCTCCATAGTTGTTTGTTTTTCTTTCTGTTCTGTATCGACACTGTTGATACATGACATCAAAGGGGTAATCATTTATATTTATATGTGTTAGTGCCATAACTCATATATTGCTACAAATATTACTTATTGGCACTAATGAATTCTCAAGTCAATAGAATGCATATAAACATGCATATAAAAAAAATACCTGAAGCCAAATTTATGAGTCCAATGCATTTGCAAGAAGCTAATAGAATAAGGGCCTCATTCAATTGTGATTTGGGCAATTGAATATGGCGCTAAATAAGTACAGAGCATATTTTTTTACAGAAGTTTTTAGTTAGTGAAGCCCTTGGTTTTGGATAGAAGTTTACTAACTAAAAACTTCTGTAAAAAGTATGCTCTGTGCTTATATAGAGCCCTATTCAATTGGCCAAATCACAATTGAATAAGGCTATAAGTCTTTATGCTGCAATTCATACAATTGAAATGCTCTACAGCAGGTGTAAAGATGTATCACACTTGGCATCACTGCTCACAAGAAGGGTTGTTCTGTTCTTGTTAGTGATATAAATTATCTTCAAATAAAGTGAATTTGGTTGAAAAACTGTCTAATCTGAGAAAAAGAATATTTATAGACTATTATACTACAGTCTGCACACAGTGTGTAAAAGATGAGAGGAACTCCATCCTACTGATGTGGGGAAAACAGCAATTTTCTGGGAAGTTTTTCATTAAAAAACAAACAAACAATATATTGAAAAGTTGATCTTTACTACTTAAGGTTATGAACACTGGACCATTGCAATGTTCATTTAAACTAGCTAATTTTGGGTAGTGTCAATTACTTTACTTCCTCCAATATCAAGAGAGGGAAGGATTATAAAGTGATCTTTTCTGTGATGTGGCTGAAGCTATAGGAGTTTTTCAACATTTGAAAACTCACAATTTGTTAGCTTTAATCTTCGCCTATAAACTTCCTAACTCCATTATGTATTTCTGAAAACAAATAAATTATTTCTTTTTAGGTAATTACATAAACATTTATAAACAAACTGATTAAATTCCAAACTTCAAATATAAATTGTATAAATGTTATTCTTTAAAGTCCAAATTAAATCCTATTCATGCCTCTAATGCTTTTAGTCCTATGGCAACTCAAACACACAATCAGCGTGAAGGGGAGTAGATTCACTAACCCATCACTGGATTGTGAAAGGCTGTGAATTGCTGTAGTGGCAATTCTCCCCATTTTAGCCTGAGATGGTTGGTGAATCTAGATGCGTTTCTTTTTTTGTAGTGCTGAAAGTCATAAAAATCAGAACAAGTATGTAGAATTCTGATTAGCAGCCTTATTAAATTGCGATTCGGCCAAATGACTAAGGCTCTATATTAGCACAGAGCATATTTATTTTACAGAAGTATTTAGTTAGTGAACTTCTATCCAAAAGCAAGGTCTTCACTAACTAAACACTTCTGTAAAAATATATGCTCTGTGTTTATATACAGCCCTATTCAATTGGCCAAATTGCAATTTAGTAAGGTTGCTAATCTTTATTTTTATTTGTGATTATACAGTGAGTTAATTCATTGTGTTACCAAGGAGTGGCAATAAGCTGCCTTATTAAATTGCGATTCAGCCAGTTGAAAAGGGCTCTATATAAGCACAGAGCATATTTTTTTTACAGAAGTTTTTAGTTAGTGATACCTTGCTTTTGGATATAAATTCACTAACTAAAAACTTCTGTAAAAAAAAAATGCTATGTGCTTATATAGAGCCCTTTTCAATTGGCCGAATCGCAATTTAATAAGGCTGTATATGTATACAACTCTTATGTATCTTCCTTTACTTTGATATTGAAGTTGGTCAACAACAAGAGATTATGAATTGCATTTGAAAGGTTGAGAAAACGTTGGAAAAGTCTGAACATACTACTCAACAGAAAAGTTAGAACACACAGTAATATTGAAGAGCTCCAAATAAGCTATTTAGATATAGATAACTCCTAAATCCCAAAAGACATGTATATGGTTTTATTTATTATGGTTGTTTACCTTAAGTGTTAAGAAGTGAATATATATATATATACCACAACAATCATTTATAATATGGTGGGCAAAAGAGCGATAGAAGCCCTCCACCATACAGTAGTACAGTAAATAAAAAGTACATCTGTGTTCACATCTGAATGTGTCAAAGCAAGTTAAAAAAACCTGCTTCCAGCTCAGAGTTCCGAGAAAAAACGTTATTACACTGCATTCTGGGAAGTTGAGCCGGGACACACAAATATGCCCACAAATGCCTCGCTCTTCATTCCGGAAGCAGGTTTTTTAACTTGCTTTAGACATTCAAATGTGAACACAGATGTACTTTTTCTTTACTGTACTACTGTACGGTGGTGTGCTTCTATCGCTCTTTTGCCCACCATATTATAAATGATTGTTGTGGTGAACTACCTACTCATAATTTCCACAACACAGGCTGAGATCCTGCTCCATGCTGATGATAGCCAGTAAGCTTGAAACAGCTGTACATGGATTGGATACACAGCCTGTGTTTATTCCAACCTTGGCTTTGCATTAAAGCTGTGTAATACAGCATGCTTAAGCTTAAAGGAAGCCATGTTTAATGATGGCTATGGAATGAAGAGCGAGGCATTTGTGGGCATATTTGTGTGTCCCAGCTCAACTTCCCAGAATGCAGTATAATAAAAAAAAAATCTCAGAACTCTGAGCTGGAAGCAGGTTTTTTAACTTGCTTTAGACATTCAAGTGTGAACATAGATGTACTTTTTATTTACTGTACTACTGTATGGTGGAGGGCTTCTATCGCTCTTTTGCCCACTATATTATAAATGATTGTTGTGGTGAACTACCTACTCATAATTTCCACAACACAGGCCGAGATCCCGCTACATGCTGATGATAGCCAGTAAGCTTGAAACAGCTGTACAGGGATTGGATACACAGCCTGTGTTTATTCCAACCTTGGCTTTGCATTAAAGCTGTGTAATACAGCATGCATAAGCTTAAAGGAAGCCATATTTAATGATGGCTACGGAATGAAGAGCAAGGCATTTGTGGGCATAGTTGTGTGTCCCAGCTCAACTTCCCAGAATGCAGTGTAATAACGTTTTTTCTCGGAACTCTGAGCTGGAAGCAGGTTTTTTAACTTGCTTTAGACATTCAAGTGTGAACATAGATGTACTTTTTATTTACTGTACTACTGTATGGTGGAGGGCTTCTATCGCTCTTTTGCCCACCATATTATAAATGATTGTTGTGGTGAACTACCTACTCATAATTTCCACAACACAGGCTGAGATCCCGCTCCATGCTGATGATAGCCAGTAAGCTTGAAACAGCTGTACATGGATTGGATACACAGCCTGTGTTTATTCCAACCTTGGCTTTGCATTAAAGTTGTGTAATACAGCATGCATAAGCTTAAAGGAAGCCATATTTAATGATGGCTACGGAATGAAGAGCGAGGCATTTGTGGGCATAATTTCCCAGAATGCAGTGTAATAACTTTTTTCCTCGGAACTCTGAGCTGGAAGCAGGTTTTTTAACTTGCTTTAGACATTCAAGTGTGAACATAGATGTACTTTTTATTTACTGTACTACTGTATGGTGGAGGGCTTCTATCGCTCTTTTGCCCACCATATTATAAATGATTGTTGTGGTGAACTACCTACTCATAATTTCCACAACACAGGCTGAGATCCCGCTCCATGCTGATGATAGCCAGTAAGCTTGAAACAGCTGTACATGGATTGGATACACAGCCTGTGTTTTTTCCAACCTTGGCTTTGCATTAAAGCTGTGTAATACAGCATGCATAAGCTTAAAGGAAGCCATATTTAATGATGGCTACGGAATGAAGAGCGAGGCATTTGTGGGCATAGTTGTGTGTCCCAGCTCAACTTCCCAGAATGCAGTGTAATAAAGTTTTTTCTCGGAACTCTGAGCTGGAAGCAGGTTTTTTAACTTGCTTTAGACATTCAAGTGTGAACTTAGATGTACTTTTTATTTACTGTACTACTGTATGGTGGAGGGCTTCTATCGCTCTTTTGCCCACCATATTATAAATGATTGTTGTGGTGAACTACCTACTCATAATTTCCACAACACAGGCTGAGATCCCGCTCCATGCTGATGATAGCCAGTAAGCTTGAAACAGCTGTACATGGATTGGATACACAGCCTGTGTTTATTGCAACCTTGGCTTTGCATTAAAGCTGTGTAATACAGCATGCATAAGCTTAAAGGAAGCCATATTTAATGATGGCTACGGAATGAAGAGCGAGGCATTTGTGGGCATAGTTGTGTGTCCCAGCTCAACTTCCCAGAATGCAGTGTAATAAAGTTTTTTCTCGGAACTCTGAGCTGGAAGCAGGTTTTTTAACTTGCTTTAGACATTCAAGTGTGAACATAGATGTACTTTTTATTTACTGTACTACTGTATGGTGGAGGGCTTCTATCGCTCTTTTGCCCACCATATTATAAATGATTGTTGTGGTGAACTACCTACTCATAAATTCCACAACACAGGCTGAGATCCCGCTCCATGCTGATGATAGCCAGTAAGCTTGAAACAGCTGTACATGGATTGGATACACAGCCTGTGTTTATTCCAACCTTGGCTTTGCATTAAAGCTGTGTAATAAAGCATGCATTAGCTTAAAGGAAGCCATATTTAATGATGGCTACGGAATGAAGAGCGAGGCATTTGTGGGCATAGTTGTGTTTCCCAGCTCAACTTCCCAGAATGCAGTGTAATAATGTTTTTCCTCGGAACTCTGAGCTGGAAGCAGGTTTTTTAACTTGCTTTAGACATTCAGGTGTGAACATAGATGTACTTTTTATTTACTGTACTACTGTATGGTGGAGGGCTTCTATCGCTCTTTTGCCCACCATATTATAAATGATTGTTGTGGTGAACTACCTACTCATAATTTCCACAACACAGGCTGAGATCCCGCTCCATGCTGATGATAGCCAGTAAGCTTGAAACAGCTGTACATGGATTGGATACACAGCCTGTGTTTATTCCAACCTTGGCTTTGCATTAAAGCTGTGTAATACAGCATGCATAAGCTTAAAGGAAGCCATATTTAATGATGGCTACGGAATGAAGAGCGAGGCATTTGTGGGCATAGTTGTGTGTCCCAGCTCAACTTCCCAGAATGCAGTGTAATAAAGTTTTTTCTCGGAACTCTGAGCTGGAAGCAGGTTTTTTAACTTGCTTTAGACATTCAAGTGTGAACATAGATGTACTTTTTATTTACTGTACTACTGTATGGTGGAGGGCTTCTATCGCTCTTTTGCCCACCATATTATAAATGATTGTTGTGGTGAACTACCTACTCATAATTTCCACAACACAGGCTGAGATCCCGCTCCATGCTGATGATAGCCAGTAAGCTTGAAACAGCTGTACATGGATTGGATACACAGCCTGTGTTTATTCCAACCTTGGCTTTGCATTAAAGCTGTGTAATACAGCATGCATAAGCTTAAAGGAAGCCATGTTTAATGATGGCTACGGAATGAAGAGCGAGGCATTTGTGGGCATAGTTGTGTGTCCCAGCTCAACTTCCCAGAATGCAGTGTAATAACGGTATGCAGGTAATAACTCTGAGCTGGAAGCAGGTTTTTTAACTTGCTTTAGACATTCAAGTGTGAACACAGATGTACTTTTTATTTACTATATATATATATATATATATATATACATATATATAATTTCTAAAATTTAAATTTTTAGTAATAACACTTAGTATACAGTCACTATATCTTCTTTTTATATATATATATATATATATATATATATATATATATATATATATATATACTAGCGTATTGCCCGTCAAAAAATGACGGCAATGAGATGTGTATGTTTTTAAAGTTGTTTAGTTATTAATATACATATGGAATTGTAAGGTAGCTAATGTTGTTTTGTGTGTAGTACTGAAATATAGAATTCAAATTAATAAATTAATATATGTATTTTTATGCATTGTGTTGAAGAGCTGGCAATCTGTGTTGATGTTGCTGCAGCATTAGTGGTGTGGAGGTGCTGTGTAAGCGTGATGAACGTGTGCAGTGTAATAGTGTGCGTGTGCTAGCCGAAACCGTTAACGTAGCTGTGTACTTCCGCATTATCCTAAAATGGCGGATAATGTGTGGTATGCGTCTTAGCGGATGATCCGTCCGTCGTTTAATGGTGGGTAATGTGTGGTATGCGTCTTAGCAGATTATCGGTACGTGTTTTCCGTGGTTATAGTGCTGTAGCCTCGTTTTCATTTTGTTCGTCCGCCATTCTTTCTTCGGCGCTCATTGCCAAAGTACTACGGTTTAACGGCTCGCCTCGCTGCGCGAGGCTCGCCGGGCAATGATCGCCTGCGGCGCTCATCGCTAAGCCGGCTAGAGTACTACGGTTTAACAGTAAATATGGTCAAACGGTCAAATGACGGTCAATAAAAATTAAATGTTGTGAAATTTGTTTGCCCCACAACATGACTCAGCTACATTTGTCCCTTTTTTTTTTTTCTTAAAATAAATACACATTTTTTTTTTTTGAACTTTTTATTTTTGTTACTTTCCAACTTATATTTCATCAAATGCGTTGGTTTAGGCAGGAAATCCGATGTTGCGCGAGACAAAGGCGTTAAATCTGTGTTAATGCGTAAATCTGTAATTGCGTTTCGTAAAATGTACTCGCTACTGTCTTATTACTCATTGCGCGGTTAATCCGCATCCTTTATCTCGTTGTTTTTCAAACACATACGTCTGTGGCTGTGTTTTACGCAGTTCGTAGTAGTATAGCCTCGTTTTCATTTTTTTCGGCAGCCATTTTTTTCTCGCTTAGCCGATTTTCGAACTTTGTAACTCGGCTAAATCGATGTAAATTGGAGTTCCAACTCACTTCCAGACGTCCTGCCTGGTTCCCCATGCTGTAAGTGACCTTTTTTTTAGTGTGTATTTAGTGGTTTTTTTGTTGTTTTGGTTCCGCCGCTTATCTCGTAATTTTTTTCATCTCGTATTTTTTTTCTAAGTGCTACGGTTTAACGTCTCGTTGCCAAAGTGCTACGACCAAAGTGCTACGATTTAACGGCTCACCTCGCTGCGCGAGGCTCGCCTGCAATGATCACCTGCGGCGCTCATTGCCAAAGTGCTACGATATAACGGCTCGTACGCACTACGCAACACATCGGTTTAACGGCTCACCTCGCTGCGCGCTCATCGCTAAGTCGTACGCACTACGCAACACAGCGTGACGACGAATCGTAGTTAGACAATTATAATATGTGATATATATATATATATATATATATATATATCTTCTGCTAAATAATTTGTCTGCTATCTGGGATGAAAATTGGATAATTCCCCACAACAGAAGTAGAATATATACTGTACTGTATGTGGTAAATACTGTACTATGGCTAAATCCCCCCCAAAAACTTTCTACAATGCATTAATTTGCTATTATTATTATTAGCCTTTTTTTTTATAATGTGCCAACATATTTCACAGCACTATTTGTTATATTTAAGTCGTAGACCAAGATATACATATAGCTTGCCCTTGGACATTTCTGTGTTAAATGTAAACAATCTTTCATATTAAAATCCATGTGTCTATATGACAGGGCAATTTAAAAAAAACGTTGCTTAGGGGCATCTCAGATGTACATCTGTAGCCATATTCTATTAACTACTTGCAAATGCCTTGAACTCATAATTTGGCTTTGGGTGTTTTTTTTATAAATGTTTATATGCATTCTATTGACTTAAGAATTCATTAGTGCCAATAAGTAATATTTGCCAAAAATTTAGCAATATTAAGAGTGATTTTAAGTGTGTATAAATTTACGAATTGGGCAATTGAATCGTGCCCTTGGTCCTAAATATACTTATGTTGCTATTAAATTAGAATTGGCTGCGAGCTACTAACGAGAGAGGCTACTTCGTAAACCAGTTCGCAGCCGTCGGGCTTGTGTGCTTGAACACAAACAATTAAGCAATTACGTAGTTACGGGTTCAGATGGAGCCAATGGAAAAAGAGATCGCTAGCGTTACGTCACTGAAAAAGGGGAGGGTAGATTTTGAAGTCTTACGTGCTTCGAGTACAGTTTACGATTAGATCCACAGGCCAAATATAATGCAATATGAATAAAGCAGTAAATATGATATTCTATTACATGCGAGTTACAATATATGTCTTAACACATTGATTTCAGGGATCAATATAACACGGAATATGAAAATGAAATAAAGTATTTTTTTGTGCCGATTTGCAGGCTTGAAAATGTTGTGCTATTAATTCTAAGATCTAAGATCACTTTCCCTTATAGTAAATGCATAGTAGTGTGTTTTTATTTGCCTACAAAGTGCTACGTATTGTACTTTACCCGCTTGCGTGGGCTCTTGGGTACACATTGGCCTTTGGGCTCCATTTGCGTATTACATGCTTGCTCGTGAGTGACCACGTTGCAATTTAATAGCTGAATTGAACAAGTAGCGGTTAAGGGCATGACAGATCAAAGGATTTACGTGCACAAAGTTCAATGTAGCTCAAATTGCAGGGATTTTTCGGCCGTCCTGCGTGTCAACACGCAAGTCCGCTGCGAGCAATGTTACGTGGCTAATTTAATAGCCGTAACACATAAATCTCGAGTCATGGGCTACGTTTTATACAAATAGCAGGTGTCTCTTGGTGACATTTGATCTCTGCACTATCTCCAACCTTGACAGTTCCTCACTTCCCCTATCTGACCACCACCTGCTAACCTGCAACGTCACCTCATCTTCCGCTCACCACCCTTCTTCAAATCCTGCCATCAGAACACGCAGAAACCTGCAAGCACTCAACCCACAACAATTGTCAAATGTACTAAAACCCCTTCTCAGCCCCCTCACCACCCTTGCCTGCCCTGACATCGCCACTTCACAGTACAACACTACTCTAACTTCCACCCTTGACTCTCTTGCCCCCATAATCACAAGCAAACGCCCTCGCTCTCACCCACAACCATGGCACACTACACAAACACGCTATCTACAGAGATGCTCACGCACTGCAGAACGACTATGGAGGAAATCTCGCTCCTCAGCAGACTTTCTCCACTACAAGTTTACCTTGCGCTCCTACTTGTCTGCCCTCAATCTTGCCAAACAACACTACTTCTCATCACTAATATCAAACCTGTCCTCCAACCCTAAACATTTATTTGCTACATTTAACACCCTTCTCTGCCCACCCCAGCCTCCTGCCCCTTCCTGTCTAACTGCTGATGACTTTGCCAGCCACTTTAAAACTAAAATTTAAACTATCTGAAACGAGCTCTCCTCCCAGCTTGGCCCTATCCCACCATCCTTTCCACAAGCCGACAACACCCAACCCTTACCCTTCCCCAATCCCTCCTCCACTATGGATTCCTTTGACCCTGTTAACGAGGATGAAGTATATACTTTACTATCAACCTCTCACCTTACCACATGTCCACATGTACCAGCTCTCACACATCTATTCAACCTCTCCCTAAACACTGGCAGGTTTCCATCCTCCTTAAAACATGCCGTAATTACACCCATTCTCAAGAAGCCCTCATCTGACCCAGCTTCTGCCTCCAACTACCGCCCTATCTCACTACTTCCCCTGGCTTCTAAACTGCTTGAGCGGCTTGTTTACAATCACCTCACTCAATTTATTTCTTCTAATTCCCTTCTTGACCCCTTCCAATCTGGTTTCCGTGCCCAACACTCAACAGAAACAGCCCTCACAAAAGTCACCAATGACTTGCTAACTGCCAAATCAAAGGGTAACTTCTCCATTCTAATTCTCCTGGACCTCTCTGCTGCCTTCGACACAGTTGACCACCCTCTCCGTTCATTTGGCATCCAGGGCACAGCTCTTTTATGGTTCACATCCTATCTAAAAGATTGTACATTTAGCGTCTCCTTCTCTGGCATCTCTTCTTCACCTCTCCCTCTGTCTGTTGGCGTTCCCCAAGGTTCTGTCCTAGGCCCCCTCCTCTTCTCCATCTACACCTCCTCCCTTGGCACCCTCATAAAATCCTTTGGATTTCAGTATCATCTCTATGCAGATGATACTCAAATCTACCTCTCTGCACCCGATCTATCCCCCTCTCTTTTAGCTCAAGTTTCCAACTGCCTCTCTAGCATATCCTCCTGGATGTCTACCCGTCAACTCAAACTCAACATGTCTAAGACTGAACTCCTAATCTTTCCACCCTCTACTACAGCTTCCACTCCTCAAATATCACTGTTGACAACACCATCATCACTCCCACCTCCCAGGCCCGTTGTCTTGGGGTTCTACTGGATCCCGCCCCCTCTCTTTTATCCCTCACATCCAATCTATAACTAAATCTTGTCAGTTTCACCTAAAAAACATCTCCAAAATTCGCCATTATCTTACACCAGACACAGCTAAAATTCTAATACACTCTCTCATCATATCTCGACTCGACTACTGCAATTCCCTTCATGCTGGCCTCCCCATCTCTCGTCTGTCTCCCCTCCAATCCATAATGAACGCCTCCGCTAGACTCATCTTCAATACCAAACTATCAGTGTCTGCAGCTCCTCTCTGTCAATCACTCCACTGGCTTCCCATAGCTTCCCGAATCACATTTAAAATCATGACCTTAACGCATAAAGCCCTCAACAACAGTGTACCCCCTTATATCTCTGCTCTTGTTTCAAAATACTCTCCCAACTGCCCCCTTCGTTCTGCTAACGACCTTCTTCTTTCCTCCTCTCTCATCACCTCCTCTCACTCCCGTCTTCAGGACTTTTCTCGTGCAGCCCCTACTATTTGGAACTCCTTGCCTCGCTCCATTAGATTAACTTCCTGCCTCAAAACCTTTAAGAAATTACTAAAAACACACCTATTTAAAAAATCATATCACCTTCTATAATTACAACTGCACACTCCACAGCTTAATAACACTCCCACCCACAATCTACAGTACAGCTCACAGACCCCTCCAATTGACAAAATTGCATTCACGTTGCCATTTTGTATTTGTCACCCTCTTGTATCACACCTAAACCCTTAGGCCCTCATTCAATTGCGATTCGGCCAATTGAATAGTGCTCTAAATAAGCACATAACATATTTTTTTCAAATAAGTTTTTAGTTAGTGAAAACCTTGTTTTTGGATAGATGTTTACTAACTAAAAACTTCTTTCAAAAATATGTTATGTGCTTATTTAGAGTGCTATTCAATTGGGCAAATTGCAATTGAATGAGGGCCTTAGATTGTAAGTTTGCGAGTTTTCAATTGTGTGTCCGTGTCTTGGAAACAAGCACTATGTACATTTGATTATATGCTCAAAAACAGGGCCCTCCATTCTTTAAGGTGTTAAGTTTGTTTTTTGCCATGTACTAACCCCTGTACAGCGCTACGGAATATGTTGGCGCGATATAAATAAAGATAATAATAATAATAATAATTTATATAATTATTGATGACTCTATACTGTGCGACTTCTCATTGATATTTTAATATTGTTTTTTTAATTGTGTTTAATAAAAAACATTTTTTGTCTCTGACTAAATTTTCCCGTATGATGCTGGTCCTCTATGGGAAGACTTCTTGGTGATTCAAGTTAAGTGTCTTTCTCTTTAAAAAAGTTCTCCCACAAGTGTAACTTTATCTTTAAGTTTTAAATACAAAATAATCTAACCAGGACAAAATGAAGATAGTAACCCAGTATTTATCTCCCAGAGGGTGGATATATTTTCTCAAAGCACAATGTTAGATAGTAATCCCCTTTCTATGTAAGTGCATCATAAGGTGTTTCCATGTAATACCCCATTAGTCTCGCAGGAAGAGAAGGGTGTTGGCTAGGTATAGCATTACAGATTTTATCGCATATTATAGACAAATAATACTAACTAAATAAATTAAGCAACTCTGCCAGAAAAGCTATTTTTGCATGAATCTCTAAACAGCTTATTACAGACTAAAAGTTAAATATATTATCATAGAAATTGTGTGTAAGTAACAGCAAGAATAGAGACTTGTTTCACCTCACCTATATTGAGGGAGTAAGCTCTAGGCAGTCACAAAAAG
Organism: Discoglossus pictus; assembly: GCA_027410445.1. NCBI lineage: Eukaryota > Metazoa > Chordata > Amphibia > Anura > Alytidae > Discoglossus > Discoglossus pictus. Next base: position 351,352,941 of record CM050163.1, on the reverse strand, counting down.
CTCCATGTATGTTTTACTATATTTTATGAGCACAAATAGGGTACTGCAATGCTATTTTTTCACAGATGTGATTAGCTCCAACTGACACACCCTTATACAAAAATTGAACTTTTAAAGGGGGTTCTATGATTGTCAATAAATGTAATAAATGTCTTTGCCCGTGGTTTAAATGTTAGCTTCCAACCTTAAGATCAAAAAAAAAAGTTAAAATCAGGCACTTTTAAATGTTATGATACATTAAGTAGCTCTTGATGGAAGTACAGAACTTTCAAGACTCATTTCCAAGTGTCATTCGTGAAATAAATTGCAACAAAATAATATAAATGCATAAAAAGTAATAATATAAATGTATGAAACTTTATAACAATACCTATCTTTTTATCAGTGATAAAATAAACACCTGCATAACTTTCATAATTTAGGGTCGACGATTGAGTTGTATTTACAGATTTTACATTCTGCAGTTTGCTGCTAAATCTATCCAGCAGTTCATTTGTCAGCCTGGCTACTCCATGGTATGATCTGTTGTTTCTCATAAAACTCACACAGGATGTCAGTTGGCAGCTGTATGAGGGACAGGAGCCTAGCAGGAATTGCCATGTATGCTGGCACTGACTGTGTCATAGTGTCACTCTCTCCATCTCCTGCACTGGGGGTTAGAAGGTAGCACTGAAAATATAGCTGATAATAGTCTATTCAAGAGACTAACAATATCATTAGATGATCATGGCTACTTTAATATTGCAGAATGGTGGGGTCTACAGGAAAATTAAGCTATTGTCTGTATTTACATATCAGCTTGAATTAAAGGACTACTGTAGTGTATTTACAAGTAAAGTTCACGTTTTTCGCTCGGCATAGACTATTAAAAACTGTTTTTTTCTTAGCTTTTAAACTGTCTGTTTTCTCCTCAAGCAGAGCTGAGTATCTCATCTACCTGTAGCAGTGGCCTGCTTTTGTGCATAGAAAGCATTTCTGTAATATTTTTTTTTAATTACTTATTTATATAGCACTTTTATATACATACAGTGCCTTGCAAATGTATTCACCCCCTTGACTTTTTACCTATTTTGTTACATTACAGCCGTAAGTTCAATATTTTGTGAATGAGAAATGAGAAAAATGTATACATAAAACTATTGTTTACATATAGAAAACAGAAAATTGGCATGTGCGTATGTATTCACCCCCTTTGTTATGAAGCCCATAAAAAGCTCTGGTGAAACCAATTACCTTCAGAAGTCACATAATTAGTGAAATGATGTCCACCTGTGTGCAATCTAAGTGTCACATGATCTGTCATTAGATATACACACCTTTTTTGAAAGGCCCCAGAGGCTGCAACACGTAAGCAAGTGGTACCACTGCCATGAAGTTGAGAAGTACAAGTCAGGGTTAGGTTATAAAAAAATATCCAAATCTTTGATGATCCCCAGGAGCACCATCAAATCTATCATAACGAAATGGAAATAACATGGCACAACAGCAAACCTGCCAAGAGATGGCCGCCCACCAAAACTCACAGACCGGGCAAGGAGGGCATTAATCAGAGAGGCAGCACAGAGAACTAAGGTAACCCTGGAGGAGCTGCAGAGCTCCACAGCAGAGACTGGAGTATCTGTACATAGGACAACAATAAGCCGTATGCTCCATAGAGTTGGGCTTTATGGCAGAGTAGCCAGAAGAAAGCCCTTACTTTCAGCAAAAAACAAAATGGCACAGTTTGAGTTTGCGAAAAGGCATGTGGGAGACTCCCAAAATGTATGGAGGAAGGTGCTCTGGTCTGATGAGACTAAAATTGAACTTTTCGGCCATCAAAGAAAATGCTATGTCTGGCGCAAACCCAGCACATCACATCACCCAAAGAACACCATCCCCACAATGAAACATGCTAGTGGCAGCATCATGCTGTGGGGATGTTTATCAGCAGCCAGGACTGGGAAATTGGTCAGAGTTGAGGGAAAGATGGATGGTGCTATATACAGGTATATTCTTGAGCAAAATCTGTACCACTCTGTGCATGATTTGAGGCTAGGACGGAGATTCACCTTCCAGCCGGACAATGATCCCAAACACACTGCTAAAGCAACACTTGAGTGGTTTAAGGGGAAACATGTAAATGTGTTGGAATGGCCTAGTTAAAGCCCAGACCTCAATCCAACAGAAAGACTGTGGTCAGACTTAAAGATTGCTGTTCACACGCGCAAACCATCCAACTTGAAGGAGCTGGAGCAGTTTTGCATGGAGGAATGGGCAAAATCCCAGTGGTAAGATGTGGCAAGCTCATAGAGACTTATCCAAAGCGACTTGGTGCTGTGATTGCCGCAAAAGGTGGCTCTAGACAGTATTGACTTTAGGGGGGTGAATAGTTATGCATATTGATATGATATTTTGTCCTATTTGTTGCTTGCTTCACAATAAAAAAAAACATCTTCAAAGTTGTGGGCATGTTCTGTAAATTAAATGATGCAAATCCTCAAACAATCCATGTTAATTCCAGGTTGTGAGGCAACAAAACATAAAAAATGCCAAAGGGGTGAATACTTTTGCAAGGCACTGTATGGTTGTGGTTTTAACCAACAACACATATATGATGCTGATTGTATTATTATTATTACTTTTTATTATTTAAACCCCGACATTTTCTTAAGAGTACAAGTACAGTACAGTACGCACAAAGGACAACCCTTGGTTGAGAAATCGCCACATTGAGCAATATTCACTAACAAGGGGGCGCTCTGGGATTGATATTGCTGTTTTCTATTCACTTGCAATAGAAAACTTTAAAAAAAAAACTTTGGAATCGTAGCAAATATGACCCAATGAAAATTCTCCATTCTAGCCTCAACCTTATCCCACTTCATTTCTATTGATTGTGCAGCAGTTTCCTATGGAGTCCATGAATACTTAGGGCCTCATTCAATTGCAAGCTCGCAGATTGCATCCTACAGGCCGTAAGTCTGCGGGCTTGATATTTGCTACAATTACAGAGCGTTTCAATTGAATAAGGTCCAAAAGCCGAAACCATAAACCATGCACTGTAGCATTTCAGTGTGTGATCCAGATCAATTAAGAGATCCTGCAATGTACAAAATAATAAAAAATATTACCAATACTGTTACAGTCCATGTGGGTGGCCTGATTTGTATTAACTCATTGATTTCCAAGTTCGATATAACACCAAAATTATACATAAAAAAAATGTTTTATTGCAGATTTGCAAGCTTAAGACTGTTGTGCAATTAATTATAATGCCTTTCATTGCTTTCCCCGTCTTTAAAATGCAGTATTGATTTTTTATTTGCATTTACAGTGCTACGATCAGGTTTTTAACCTCCTTGCGTGTCCGATCTGGTACCCGTAGTATTTTCTTCTACATTTGACATTTCTGTGTGTGAAAATATTTGCGGGCTTGAGTAATTGTAGCAATTGAATAGCGATTTGCGATTTTAGCAACTGTAACTCTTGCAGGCTGGACAGATCAAAGGCTTAGCCTGTAACCCGTAGATCGTTTGCGGCTCTCAAAAAGATGCCAATTGAATAGCAAATTAGTTTACGGGCTACATAACGGGCTCCCGTAAACAACAATAGCTCAATTGAATCAAGGTCTTTGTATGTATTATGTGTTTGTATCATATCTCTAAATCATGAGCACCATAATCATTATATTAGATTTTGCTAATACTATGCAATACTGAGTCTTTTTTTCAAAGCATTAGTGTCCCACTTTGACCACTTGAAATGTTATGAAGTCTGCAATGGCTTGATTTTTAGGTGCAAGGTTGTGTTGTGGGAAAATCCATTTTGCTCAGTTGTCAACTCTTCTTTAGTAAATTCCTTACTAAATGCATAAATAAGGAGCATCCACTCTCACAATAATGATCCTGTCAATCTTAGGCATATGAGTATAAATCAACACATACAGACAATGAGTGGAACTAATCTAGAGGACATTTACAATAATGGAGAATAATTATCAGATAACAATAATCCCTAGAAAAATGTTAATAGCAGCTCTTAAGAAAATAGAAATTACAAGTGGTGTGACAAAGGAATTGCAGAATTGGCAATGAAGCAATCTGAAGAGATGCACCTCACACTTTGAAGCTTATTCTATTGGTGCTAAACATATGTACAAATCAGAATTCAAACATAAAAAGTGCACATTTGAATGTTATGACACTATCCATGCAATTCACTAGTTTTTGATGGCTTTTGAACAGAAGTCTTTTGTGAGCTACCTATTGAAATAATTAGATTTTCCTTTGTCCTGGCAGCATTACAATCTGACTACAATTGTAGCTTTTTTTAATAAACAGGCATAAAGGGTTTCTGGAAATTACTAGGTATATATTATTATTATATTATCAGAGACCATGTAACAGCAGCACGTTGCTGAGACTTTGCCGCTGATTGGTTGGTATAAGACACTGCACAGCCAGTACTATAGAGTCTGTGTCTTCATGAGTGACAGAGGGTAGTTCCAAGCAGGTATGATTTCTGTTACAATAATTTTTTATTGTTATCAAGATTTAATAATATTTTAACATACAGTTTGAATTATATTCAATGTACATACAATTTAAATCATATTCCATGCAAGAGTAATATAATAAGCAGATTGCAGATTGCAGTTGCGCAAAGGAAGTTCAGTTATATTAAATACTCTGCAATAGGTTTGAGTTCTAATACTGCTGCGAGTTATGCCAATCAAGTTGTACAATATGTAGTGACATTAAACACTCAGCATCATTCCAGTACTGTTGGGAATTATGCCAAGCAAGTTGTTCAATGTCAAGCTATTTGTAGTGTACCTTTTCAATGGAAGAGACAAAACAATGCAAAGAATATGTAACTTTAACCTAAAATAAATAATTAATTACAAAAATAAAAATAATTCCAAATTGGTCTTCATGACCAGTCTTGATCTTTTAAGTATTTATTGAGCAGTCCGCTGGGGGCGGGGCGTCACCAAGTCTTTCTGTTAGGCTTAATGAAGTGTATTGGGAGAGTGAGGAGTATTTTATTAATTAGGAAATGTTAATTGCAGGTGGGTTGAATAACCAAGTGTTCCAGATATCTAGGAACTGAGGGGTGGAGTTTGTTAGTGTATGTGTACGCCTGTTGTGAATCATTATATGGTTCAACTTATGTTTTACTTCTTGAATTCTAAGAACAGGAGATTTCCATTTTTGTGCTATATGACTTTTCGGAGAGGTCAAAGGAAACTGTAGCCATTTGTTCTGATTTTTTTATATCATTGGAACGTTTCTACCCAACAGGCATATATCAATTGAAAGGGGGATTCGGGAATTTAGAATTTCGGAAGCTAGTTCCTGGGCTGCAGACCAAAGAGTTTGCACCACTGGTCAGGTGGATAAAGGTACCAAGAGTGGGGCATTGGAGTTGATCCATCTGGTCCAGGACAGGGGGAATGCAGGTATGATTTCAATTATTTTAGGCAGGACAAAAAGAGCTTATAACCACATAGAGGTAAATACATATAAAGGCACTGTATACCTAGTAAAATTCAGAAAACTTTCATATCCTCTTAAGTATTTTTATTAATTAGAAAAATGTGCTACAGTTAAAAAACAATGAGATCTAAAATATTTTATCAAATGTTTAAAAGAGCACAGTTACGGAAGTGTTATTTTGAATTAAAAACTATGGATTTGAAGTAATTTAAAACTAGCTTTTAATAACGGAGCAAAGACAGCTTTTGGAATATGACCTAAAAAATGTAACAGTTTCTTAAAATGTTTACAAAATGGTATGGCATGGATAATTGCACATCCACCCTTTTGTGCAGCCTCTGATTCACTGCCCATACCATGCTTATTTGAGCCCATTAAAGAGATGTTCTATATTTACAAAAGTGGGGTTTGCTCAGAGATTAAAAATATATTTGTTTTATATATTTTTATAGTCAGAGTTTTTATGTACACCCCTCACATTTGCTAATGTATAACAAATATTTTAATTTTATATTAGGCAATTAAAGTTCTAACATTTGCACAAACCTCTAAATTTAGCCCACTAACTAATAAATAAAACATATATGTTTAAACATATTATTCACTGAATATTTATAAGATTTTACAAGTCCTTAAACGTTGAATTACTGTGAGATTTTATAATTGTGCAGATTATTAGAAATTCTGCAATCCAAAATCACATACAGAAACGGTGAAAGTATTGAATTAGACATGTAATTCGCTTTTTATATATTTAGCTATATTGTTTCACCACCAACTTAAAACTCAGGCCTGTAAAATTGCAACATTGGTCCAACAAGAGGCCTTTCATAATTTAGTAGGCGGTACTAATTGCATCTAAAAACCTTAACTATACTTACAGATTTATAGATTAATTACATTTCATTACAAGTCATGCTTTAGTAATGATTAAACTATTAAAATGTTTCCAATGATTTGCGTACTAATCAAAAACCGGTTCAAAAGAAGCTTTAGATGCAATTATTAGGATTATACCCATCTAGGGTTTGCCCTTTAACTTTCTAAATTAGATTTTTGCTAAACATTTATTGGGTCACCAGTTTATTTGGTGACTGTTAAATAAGGGCAACTTTTGATACCCCTAGCAGGGGCTGTATGATTGTTTTTTTGCAGTTTTTAAGTTTGTATGTTTTTATGGTTTGAATGGCACCCTTTGGTGTTGCATTACTGAGGGAATACAGCATAGTACATTTTGGATCAAATATCCCTTAAGCTAGGGGGTTCCCCAAAAGTGGGACATGGGCCTTGTGTGGCTGCATGTATGTTTTATGTTACAAGGACATTTTTCCAGTCAAACATATTATTTACCTCATACCCTTTTGAAGATTATACCCTCATATATACTTTTTCAGTGTGCCATCTAGTTTGCAGGTTTTTAATATTTTAACAAGAATTGTGATAATGTTCCCCATTACTTTTTCTTTGGAGCTTGTCTATTTTGACAAATCTGCTTCACAGCCAGAACTAAACATTTTATACTTATTAAATCAAATGTATTAGATGATAAAAGCAGCTTGTAGGTTCTTCTTACCAAGAAAATCAAAGTGAAGAATATTTAAGAATTGTATTATAAACAAGAATGTCCACACAAATGACAAAGATGTGAAATCTGTAACTAGGTAAGACACTTAAAATCTGTGATAGACTCTGTTGCCCAAATATTATTTGTTTTTAAAAGAGACTATACACCGTACTAGCTTTTTTTAAGTAAATCATTCTTAAGAAACAGATCCTGCTTGTGTCATAACATGCTAAATTTTGTTTGTGGCTGCAAAAAAAATAGTAATCTAAATATTGCATACAAAATGGAAACATTGAATGTGAAGCACATATCAGATTGTACGCTGATATAAACCAAAAATTCTAAATGACAACAACTAGAAAGTACTGGCAATAACCAGCACACAAGTATTTCCTTGGCTCAGCCATAAGTCCTTAGGTGGAACTTCCAACTCCTACTATTGAGCAGGTAAGATCTATTACTACCCAACTGCAGTGCAAAACTCTTATGTGCCATTAAGAACTTGATATCTAAAAAGTTGTTTAGATCATGCATTTAATTGAAAAAAGATTTCACAATAAAAATGTGCAAATTAGATATTTTTCTATGACAAATAGCAGTAAAGAGACTACAGTTGTCTCTTGCATCTGGCAAGCACAAACAAGGGCCTCCATTCAATTGCAAGTCCGCAGTTGCCTTCATACCGGCCTTAAGTCTACGGGCTTGAAAATTGCAATGGTTACAGGGCGATTCAATTGATCAAGCCCGCAGCTACCTGGCCAAAAGCCTGAACCGTGAACCATGCACCCGTAAGTAGCATTTCAGGCCATGATCCAAGGCCAATAGTAAATCAGACCGTCAGTAAAACATGGCATTTAAACCTCTATCAATTAGTGTTTAGAAGTTCGATATGCAATCAGGCACGCAATCCGATAATGTACAAAATAACAAAAATGAATGACGATGCTGTTCTAGTCCATGTGGGTGGCATGATTTGTATTAACTCCTTGATTACTAAGATTGATATAACATGGAAATAAAACGTATAATAATACATTTTTTGTTGCAGATTTTTGCGAGCTTGAAGGTTTCATTCAATTGCTATGTTTTAGAGATCCTGGCTCGCAAATGGAGGTTGCAAGCTACTTTGATATATTGCCTTCAGTTTGCGGGCTCCGATCGAGTTACGTCCTACGAGCTACAATTCCTATTGATTTGTTCAATCGCAGTTTACTTCCCTCTAAGCCTTTAATCTTCTTTCACGGCCGCAAGAGTTGTGATTCGCTATTCAATTGCTCCGATTTACCCTTCTGTCAATCCCATAAATGGCTAAACTGGAACCACAGGTTACTTGGCCCAAGGAGGTGTCGCAAAGGGCTTACTTACAAATCATAGCACTGTAAAAGCATATAAAAAAGCAATCCTGTACTTTTATTAAAAGTGAAAGTGATGTTAGGTCTTAGAATTAATAGCACAACATTCTAAAAGCTCGCAAATCGGCATAAATAAATATTTTATTTAATGTTCAATTTCCATCAAAAGTCCTATAGGCTTCAACCTCCAAGCCTGTAGAACTTTATAATCCAACCTCCATAGTTCATTGAAATCCTACGGGTTTGAATAACGATTTACGGGCTTGGAGGTCATTCAAGCCTGTAGGACTTTGGACGGAAATTGAACATGAAATAAAGTATTGTATTTTGGCGATTTGCAAACATGAGAATGTTGTCCTTTTCATTCTAATGTCACCCATTGTGTTCCCCATCATTTGCAGTGCTTTACAGTGCTGTATTGAATTCATATTTGCAATTACAGTGCTCCGAGTTTGCGGGCTTGAACCACGAGTTACAGGCTTGCGGCCACAATCATGTTCAAGCACACAAATGCTTACTGCCGATAGCGTGGTTTGCTATTATCGGGAAGGGGCACTAACTTGCGGGCCCGGCCAACTGAATAGCATCGTAAACATAGAGCAACGCAAGGCCGCAACTCAATCGCAGGAAATCGGCGGTTTACAATCGAGTTACAGCCCCGAACTAAATGAGGTCCTGAGACTGTTGTGCAATTAATTTTTATGTCTTTCATAGATTTCCCCGTATTTTAAAGTGCAGTATTGATTTTGTATTTGCTTTTCCAGTGCTACTAACTGATGTTTAACCCCTTTGCGAGTCCTATCTGGTACTCGTAGGATTTTTGGCTATATTTGCCATTTACGAGTTTGAAGTCAATTGCGGACTTAAGGAATTATAGCAATTGAATCGCGATTTGCAATTGTAACATTTACGGGCTTGAAAGATAAAAAACTTAGATTAGTCAGAGTTTGGGATATTCTATTAGCTACCTGCAAATGCCTTAAACTCATAATTTTGGCTTTGGGTGTTTTTTTTAATAAATGTTTATTTGCATTTTCTTGAATTAAGATTTCATTAGTGCCAATAAGTAATAGTTGCTGAATATGTAGCAATATTAAGAGAGATTTTAAGTGTGTATAAATTTACGAATTGGGCAATAGAATAGGGCCCCTATTGCGAGTAGCTAAAAGAAGCCAATTGAATAGCAAATTATTTTACGGGCTCTTGTAGCTACAATTTGCTTAACCGAATGGAGGTCACAGTGTAGCTTCTTATTGAATTTTTTATTGTGCCAGCTGCATGTTTCTTGTCTTCCCTCTGATTTCGGGTGTTCTGTGGTTGAGGTGTTGTCTCCTTTGTGTACTTTTCTGTATAGCTATTTTTTTATACTATATAATATCTTTTACAACTATTGGAGCAGATGCATTTGTTTTACATTACTTGTTTACTGAGCTCAAGTTTCTGCTCTTTGCTGTATTAATCACTGTCAGTTTCCCTTTAATGATATTCAGCCCAGTTCCTCATAGATAAAATACAGAAGTTTCAAATTAAAATGACATTATCTTTAACGGTGCACTCCAATGTTTCAGCACTATGCAACATGCTGTAGCCTACATTACGACAAATAATTCTGCAATTTACTCTGTAAAAAAAAACTTCTGAAACTAAATTTTTCTACTTCTGATCAGAGCTCTTACTCCATTCCAGCATACTGTAGTAGCTTCAATTAAATTGTGTCATTATGGAGCACTTGATAAAAGCCCTGGCCCAGAACCATTGGATATTTTATCAGCAATTTTATGATTGGTCTCATTGTGTTAAAAGTCCATATCAAAAAGTTATTCCTAGTGCTATATGATATTTAGTCAATGATTATAGCCAATTTTCTGTCTTGTTGTTCTCACTTCTTAAACTGAATGCAAACATTTTTTAATTCAAAAATTCTCTATACTTATACTTTCTCATAGACTTCATTACTAAATATCTGGCACTTTTATTGTGCATGTGGAATTTTTTTTAAATGTCCTTTTAACATGAGAATATGATTCTTGCATTCTTTCACTTTTAGCCAAATTATTATTATTATTATTATTATTATTATTATTATTATTAATGTTTTTTTGTATGTACATTAGTGGTTCTCAACAGCTGTTCCTATGAGTGTGCTATATTATGTGCTATATTATCTGCTGGTTCTAAAACTTTAAACCTATCACTACCAATAGTCACAGACATACAGTGCCTTGCAATAGTATTCACCCCCTTGGCTTTTTTTGTGTGTTTTGTTGCCTCACAACCTGGAATTAACATGGATTGTTTGAGGATTTGCATCATTTAATTTACAGAACATGTCCACAAAATTGAAGATTTTTTTTTATTGTGAAGCAAACAACAAATAGGACAAAATAACAGAAAAAGTCAATGTGCATAACTATTCATACCCCTAAAGTCAACACTTTGTAGAGCCACCTTTTGCCGCAATCACAGCTCCAAGTTGCTTTGGATAAGCCTCTATGAGCTTGCCACATCTTACCACTGGGATGTTTGCCTATTCCTCCTTGCAAAACAGTTCAAGCTCCTTCAAGTTGGATGGTTTGCGCTTGTGAGCAGCAATCTTTAAGTCTGACCACAGATTTTCTATTGGATTGAGGTCTGGGCTTTGACTAGGCCATTCCAACACATTTACATGTTACCCCTTAAACCACTCAAGTGTTGCTTTAGCCGTGTGTTTGGCGTCATTGTCCTGCTGGAAGGTGAACCTCCGTCCTAGCCTCAAATCACACAGTGGTACAGTTTTGCTCAAGAATATCCCTGCATTTAGCACCCTCCATCTTTCCCTCATCTCTGACCAGTTTCCCAGCCCCGGCTGCAGAAAAACATCCCCACAGCATGATGCTGCCACCACCATGTTTCACTGTGGGCATGGTGTTCTTTGGGTGATGTGATGTGTTGGGTTTGCACCAAACATAGCGTTTTCTTTGATGGCCGAAAAGTTCCACTTTAGTCTCATCAGACCAGAGCACCTTCCTCCATACATTTTGGAAGTCTCCCACATGCCTTTTTGCAAACTCAAAACGTGCCATTTTGTTTTTTGCTGAAAGTAATGGCTTTCTTTTGGCCACTCTGCCATAAAGTCCAACTCTATGGAGCGTACGGCTTATTGTTGTCCTATGTACAGATACTACAGTCTGCAGCTCCTCCAGGGTTACCTTAGGTCCCTGTGCTTCCTCTCTGATTATTACCCTCCTTGCCCGGTCCGTGAGTTTTTACCCTCCTTGCCCCGGCGTCCGTCTCTTGGCAGGTTTGCCATGTTCTTTCCATTAGGTTATGATAGATTTGATGGTGTTTCTGGGGATCATCAAAGATTTGGATATATTTTTATAACCTAACCCTGACTTGTACTTCTCAACAACATTGTTTGGAGAGTTCCTTGGTCTTCATGGCAGTGTTTTGGTTAGTGGTGCCTCTTGCCTAGGTGTTGCAGCCTCTGGGGCCTTTCAAAAAAAGTGTGTATATGTAGTGACAGATCATGTGACACTTAGATTGCACACAGGTGAACATAATTTCACTAATTATGTGACTTCCATAGGTAATTGGTTGCACCACCTTTTTTTATGGGCTTCATAACAAGGGGGTGAATACATACGCACAGGCCAATTTTCTGTTTTCTATTTAAAAAAATAGTTTTATGTTTATATTTTTCTCATTTCACTTCACCAACTTAGACTATTGTGTTCTGATCCATCACATAATATTCAGATTAACAAAACATTGAACTTATGGCTGTAATGTAACAAAATAGGTAAAAAGTCAAGGGGGGTAAATACTTTTGCAAGGCACTGTATATATAATGATAATTACCGTATTTATCGGCGTATAATACGCACTTTTTCTCCCTGAAAATAGGGGGCAAATGATAGGTGCGTGTTATACGCCGATATTCCCTCCCCCCTCCTCATCCTCAACCTCCCTCCTCACTCTAAACCCCCTCCGCATTCTAACCCCCCCTCCTCAACCTAAACCCCCCTCCTCCTCAACCTAAACCCCCCTCCTAAACCTAAGCCCCCCTAATTTCCTCCCCCTCACTTACCTGCTTCTGCTCCTGCCTCCGCTCCGCTCCTTGACCCGGTAATGTCACATGCGCGCCAGCGCGCCACGTCATTAGCATATACCGGGTGCCCCCGGTATATGCTAATGATGTAGCGCGCATGTGACGTCACCGGGTCAAGGAGTGGAGGATGAGGAGGGGGGTTGAGGATGAGGAGGGTGTTGAGGAGGAAGGTTGAGGAGGGGGTTGAGGATAGGGTTGAGGATAGGGGCGTTGAGGAGGGAGGTTGAGGAGGGGGTTGATGATGGGGGGTTGAGGAGGGGGGTTGAGGAGGGAGGATGTGGAGGGAGGATGAGGAGGGATTTTGAGGATGAGGAGGGGGTAGAGGATGAGGAGGGAGGTTAAGGAGGGGGGTTGAGGATAGGGGGGGTTGAGGATAGGGGGGTTGAGGAAGGAGGATGAGGATTGGGGGGTTGAGGAGGGGGGTTAAGGGGATTTGAGGATGGTCGGGTTGAGGAGGGGGTTTGAGGAGGGAGGTTGAGGAGGGGGTTGAGGAGGGAGGATGAGGAGGGAGGTTGAGGAGGGGGTTGAGGATGAGGAGGGGGGTTGAGGATGAGGAGGGGGGTTGAGGATGAGGAGGGAGGTTGAGGAAGGAGGATGAGGATGGGGGGTGGAGGAGAGGGTTGAGGATGGGGGGTTTGAGGAGGGATGATGAGGAGGGAGGTTGAGGAGGGGGTTGAGGATGAGGTGGGCGGTTGAGGTTGAGGATTTTTCTTCAAAGTTCTTTATTTGAAATTTTTTTTTTTCCTGAAATTCCCTTCTTAAAATGAGGTGCGTGTTATACGCCGGTGCGTGTTATATGACGATAAATACGGTAAATAAATATTCATGTATATATATATATATACAGGGAGTGCAGAATTATTAGGCAAGTTGTATTTTTGAGGATTAATTTTATTATTGAACAACAACCATGTTCTCAATGAACCCAAAAAACTCATTAATATCAAAGCTGAATATTTTTGGAAGTAGTTTTTAGTTTGTTTTTAGTTTTAGCTATTTTAGGGGGATATCTGTGTGTGCAGGTGACTATTACTGTGCATAATTATTAGGCAACTTAACAAAAAACAAATATATACCCATTTCAATTATTTATTTTTACCAGTGAAACCAATATAACATCTCAACATTCACAAATATACATTTCTGACATTCAAAAACAAAACAAAAACAAATCAGTGACCAATATAGCCACCTTTCTTTGCAAGGACACTCAAAAGCCTGTCATCTATGGATTCTGTCAGTGTTTTGATCTGTTCACCATCAACATTGCGTGCAGCAGCAACCACAGCCTCCCAGACACTGTTCAGAGAGGTGTACTGTTTTCCCTCCTTGTAAATCTCACATTTGATGATGGACCACAGGTTCTCAATGGGGTTCAGATCAGGTGAACAAGGAGGCCATGTCATTAGATTTTCTTCTTTTATACCCTTTCTTGCCAGCCACGCTGTGGAGTACTTGGACGCGTGTGATGGAGCATTGTCCTGCATGAAAATCATGTTTTTCTTGAAGGATGCAGACTTCTTCCTGTACCACTGCTTGAAGAAGGTGTCTTCCAGGAACTGGCAGTAGGACTGGGAGTTGAGCTTGACTCCATCCTCAACCCGAAAAGGCCCCACAAGCTGATCTTTGATGATACCAGCCCAAACCAGTACTCCACCTCCACCTTGCTGGCGTCTGAGTCGGACTGGAGCTCTCTGCCCTTTACCAATCCAGCCACGGGCCCATCCATCTGGCCCATCAAGACTCACTCTCATTTCATCAGTCCATAAAACCTTAGAAAAATCAGTCTTGAGATATTTCTTGTCCCAGTCTTGACGTTTCAGCTTGTGTGTCTTGTTCAGTGGTGGTCGTCTTTCAGCCTTTCTTACCTTGGCCATGTCTCTGAGTATTGCACACCTTGTGCTTTTGGGCACTCCAGTGATATTGCAGCTCTGAAATATGGCCAAACTGGTGGCAAGTGGCATCGTGGCAGCTGCACGCTTGACTTTTCTCAGTTCATGGGCAGTTATTTTGCGCCTTGGTTTTTCCACACCCTTCTTGCGACCCTGTTGACTATTTTGAATGAAACGCTTGATTGTTCGATGATCACGCTTCAGAAGCTTTGCAATTTTAAGAGTGCTGCATCCCTCTGCAAGATATCTCACTATTTTTGACTTTTCTGAGCCTGTCAAGTCCTTCTTTTGACCCGATTTGCCAAAGGAAAGGAAGTTGCCTAATAATTATGCACACCTGATATAGGGTGTTGATGTCATTAGACCACACCCCTTCTCATTACAGAGATGCACATCACCTAATATGCTTAATTGGTAGTAGGCTTTCGAGCCTATACAGCTTGGAGTAAGACAACATGCATAAAGAGGATGATGTGGTCAAAATACTCATTTGCCTAATAATTCTGCACTCCCTGTATATATATATATATATATATATATATATATATATATAAAATGTTAGATTATTTATGCATGTATGAAATAATAGATGTATGTAGAATGTGCCACTGGTACACATGTAAAGAACATTTATAAAGAACTCTCTAAAAGTACCCTCTCTGATGAAAAATGAAACGGTGGACTGGAGAAGGAGGAATGTGAAAATTCAAGTAGATACAGGCACAAACAAAACATCAAACCATATAAAAACCTCTGACTTGCCTATTCAGTTAATAATATAAATGCATGATTTCTCTTGCAGATGTGTGCAAGACACATTGGGCCTTATTCAATTGCAAGCCCCTCAACTCTCTCGCCGACGTCCTCATATCTGCGATCGTGTTGTGGGCTCCTGTTGGACTCCATTTGCGAGGCTATTCAATTGCTCCAGGTCGCGAGTTGCGATCCTGAAGCCAGCTCCATAAACCATGCCCTGGTTTGGAGCAGTTGTGGGAGGGAACGTAACAATTCACAGAGCCTGTGACCGCCCATTTTGAATCGGCCAATAGAAAATGAGACTGTCATAATTACGGCAGTAAAACATGGAGGTTACATTTCAATCAATCCAGTTTGGGGGTCTGATATGCGATCAGACTTGCGCAACTTTGAAAATGAAGAATTATGCAAATGAATGCCAATATGGGTGGCGTGATATGTATTAACTCATTCATACCTCATTGCGAACCTTTCCTCCGGCCTACTGTACGGGGCCACTCTTTGCAGGGTTCATTAACCTGCAAGTTTTGTGCTTGGGAATGCCATTTGTCTCTTTCCAGCATCTCCCTTCTGTCCCTTCCTTGTGTGTTTCTCCTCTGTGTGTTTGCTTAATCTTTCCTTTGGTATGCGTGTCTGGCATTGTTCGTGTAAGTGTTAGTGTCTTTGCCGTTTTAGATTTTCTTAGTCCTGTGTATTTTTCAGAGTTCGGTATTTTTCCGATGTCAGAATGTGCTTAGCCTCGTTTTCATTCCGTTTTCAGACTTCTTTTTACGTTTTTTGTCCGCCATTTTGTGCTTAATTGGTCTTACATTCGCTTACAAACTCACTCCCAGGCATCCTGGCCCTTCCCTTGTGCTCATTTCTTTTTTTTTGTTGCTTTTCGCGTTTTTCAATTTCCGCGGTTCGACTGTTACATTCGTATGTTTGCGAGGTCGGATTTTGTTTGTGCAAGTGTGACTGTCTTTCACCTGCCTGCCGTTGCTCATATAAGTGTTACTGTGTGTGGCGTCTTGTAATTTCCAATGTCTGCGCACCTGGTATTGCAGAGCCTCGTTTTCATCCAGTTTCAGATTGTTTTGCGTTTTTCGTCTCCCATAAAAAAAATTTCTTAGCCATTTTTCGAGTGCTGAAACACATGAAATTCGGCTTAAATTCGCTTGCAACCTCACTGCCAGGCATCCTTGCTCTCTCCCTGTGCTGTGTGTGAGTGTGTTTTTAATTTTTTTTATGTTTTTTGTTATTTTCCGATCTCTGCAGTTCGTCCGTTACATTCATATTTTTCCGATGTTCAAGTGCTTGCAGCCTAAGTAAGTTCCGCGGTCCACATCTGCTTGCATCCGAAGTCCCACATGCTTCCATGCCACACCTGCTTGCCTGGCTTCACGAGGCTCGCAGAAGTGCCTTCAGTGCTCATTTCAGCATAAGTCCCCCTTGTTTCCATGACTCAACTGCTCGCCTTGCTTCACGAGGTTCGCAGCAGCGCCTTCAGTGCTCATTTCAGTCTAAGTCCCGCTTGTTTCTATGCCTCGACTGCTTGTCTCTCTTTGTGAGGCTCGCCGGGCAATGATCGCCTTCAGCACTTCTATTCCTCAACGGTTCACCTCGGTTCACGAGGCTCGCAAGCGTGACGAGAAATCACAATTTGACAACTATTATATGTGATTACATGCTTCACAAACAAGTCTCTTTTTCTTAAACTACAGTGGTCCTCTAATATAATCACAGATACTTATAGTGTTCCTTTAAGCAAACAGTAAGAATTACATCTGTACAAGTTGGATATAAAGGGGAAACAGAAGCAAATAATAGAGGCTAGAGTTTTGTGTTTGAAACAAATACTTTGGCCAAGAAAGTAGCCAAGTAAGTAACATTGACATCTAATAGTTGTCTGGGATTTGGAATAAAGCCGCTGAAAGCAGCAAACCAACAGCTGCAAGTGCCCCAACTGATTAATAACACAGGTTTTGCAGTGTACAGAGACCCAGAAAGCAAAATATATACAGCTGCACCTCACACTATGATATGTTTATGGTCTGTTTCTATAACAATTGATCAGATTGGAAACAATCATATATAAGAGATGATACAATAATAGCCAGAAGGATAAATGTATAAATATACACTTTGTACACAATACAATATTTATACATAGTTGTAGTTGAAACAACAGGTTAATCTAGATACAGTATATTATGATTGTCTAAAGACATTAAGATGACTCCTTCATGATTGGCTGGAGCTCTTGAGACTCCACTGATATGGGACCAATTGGAGCATTGAAAGTAGATATGTTTGACCTAATCCAAGATGACCAATCTCTGGATTCAATATTGAACTATACGGTTTTTGAAATGGATATTACAAGCCTAAAGTATCTCAGGTGAGATTAAACAACTTTGTGGCTCCAACAGAAGAGAACAGAAGTGTTACCTGAATTAAAGGTTCATCACCTTCTTCCATGGTGCCTCATTCAATTGTGATTTGGCCAATTGAATAAGGCTCTAAATAAGCACATAGCATATTTTTTTTAAAAGAAGTTTTTAGTTAGTGAAAACCTTGCTTTTGGATAGATGCTTACTAACTAAAAACTTCTTTAAAAAATATATGTTATGTGCTTATTTAGAGCCCTATTCAATTGGCCAAATTGCAATTGAATGAGGCCCATGGTGTCTAATCCTGTAAGGAGCAAAAACACAATGTTCAAAACACTTAAAGAAAAACTGAATATAACAGTTAAAAACAAAATACTTTCATTTTGATTTTGGTTCAGATTCTTCATAAGAGCATATGATAAATATATTTACTTCAGTGGCGCATTAAACAAGCGCTTCTATCCACGGTAAATTGACACACAAGGAGAATCCAGCTATAATATCCCAAACAATTCTCGTCAACTTTCTTTAAAACTCTAAAAGGCAATAAAAACTGTAAGTTACTATGCTCCTGATATTAATATTGAATAGCATGATACTTACTAATGCATCAAGTTAACTATCCATTTTACTTATTAATGATTTAATGTTATGGTTTATAGGCTGACATTATAAACAAAAGTGATTAATATTTGGTGGATACATAATTCTACATCGGGCTTTCCAGCATCTCATTGCGGATCTAATTATAATACCTGAGTTTTAGTAAGTCACATGTAAATGTAATTTGCCTTAATGTGCGATGTGCCACGGTAAATGGCGGTTTATTGCTTGTTCTCTTAGTAACTTCCCACTGTGAAGTATAAAGCAAAGTAGAACAAGCAACAGATATTCTTCTGATCCTGACAACAGTCAGTAAGTTGAGGGTTAATTATATATGACTTCCAAATTTAGCCCAAAAATTATTTTGGATCAGCCAATGAATGGATTCCATTGGTTAGGTCATCTCCTTTACAGGGTTTTGTGTATCGATGCTAGGGATTTCCTGGAAGGATGCCTGCTTCATGATCTGGGCAAGATGACAGTTATTAAACGACTCTGTCTCAAGCACATATCAATAAGTAGAGAAGTATTGGTTATGCATAACGTTAGGATAATGTCCTGCTCCCATTCCTCTGAGCTCATGAGCCAAACAGCACTTAGTCTCATGCATGAAAGCTAATGTTTACTATTTAACTGTCACTGTGGCCATAGAAACCCGCAACATCACACCACTTCTTTTGAAGATTCTTCCCCATCAAGCATCTAAGGCTTAGTCTAATAATTAAAAAATAATGGCCCCTTCTGGATCACTACCTTATCAAGGTGACAGGGTTAGTGTATGTCAATAAAACTATGGTCTATTCCATGTAGGGTCACCCAAGATGGGCAGGTCATAGCAGAGAGGTCAGACAAATTGCTGTCCAGTGCATAAGAAACTGGCAACCCATTACAGCATTTTTGCCAAGAAAATCATATGTATAAGCATAATCCGAGACATAACAATACTGCACTGGAAGACAAGCCCCTCAAGCTAGAAGGTACCTAATATATCACTATGGGAGAGAAGTGGGTGAGTACTAGTAACACCAAATCAAATGAAGTGGTTGTGACTGGTGGGGAATGAAAAGTCCATTGCTGCAAACAATTGAGCACAGGAACCTGAAATATTACAGCTACCAACCAAAGCAAAAATTGGATGTGATCAAACATGGGATGACAAGATGAAATATTGATTTCATGGGAATAAGTGAACTCAAATGGATTGGAATGGGACATTTCATATCAGACAACCACCATATCTTCTACTGGGGTCAAGAATCCCGAGAAGAAATGGACTTGATCAGTTCCCAATATGTACAGAATTGTTTTAACTGAAATTCAAGACAAGAGATTTAACAACACAAGTCTATTCTCCAATCATGGGTGCTGAAGAGGCTGAAGTTCTATAATAATAGGAGATTGGAATGCTTAAACAGAAAACCAAAAGATACCTGGAATAAAAAGTATAGTTGACCTTGGAGTATAAAATGAAGCAGCTCAGAGATTAATACAATTCTGTAAAGATAATTCTGTGGTCCAAGTAAACACCATGTTCAAACAGTCTCAGAGACTACTCTACACATGGGCATAACCAGATGGACAATATAGAAATCAGATTGACTATATATTTTGTAGCCCAATATGGAGGAACTCTATACAGTCAGAAAAAACAAGACCTGGATCTCACTGTCGCTTCATAAAAGCCAAAGTGAGTGTAATAAAAGACAAACTTGCAAAAGCTGGTCAGATAAAGAAGAGTTGGCATAAATGCATAGAAGTTTTGTACAGGAAGGATCTTAACAGCATTGATAATCTCAATAGTTTGCCCAATAAGACAGAGCCAGACAACTTAGAGAGTAAAGTAAGAGGCCCTAGCAAGCCTTGACCATAACAAGGTTGCTGGAGTTGATGGAATCCCAGCTGAATTGAAACCTACAAGATGTGAAAGTATTGCTTTTGCATAATGCCAACATACGTCCGTCTACATCCCAATCACAAAAAAGGCAATGCCAAAGAGTGCTCCAATTAACATACAAGTGCACTTATTCACATGCCAGCAAGTTAATGCATAAGATACTCCAAGCTTAACTCTAACAATATACTCCAAAAATATATGGATGAGAAGTACGAGATGTCCAAGTCTGGTTTTGCAGAGGCACAAGCGATCAAATTGCCAATGTCTGCTGGATAATCGAGAGAGCAAGAGAGTTCCAGAAAAACATTTACCTCTGCTTCATATCACAACAAAAATGTGACAAGTCCTTAAAGAGATGGGGGTACCAGACCTTCACATCTGCCTCCTAAGTAATCTGTATGTGAACTAAGAAGCTACGGTCAGAACGGAACATTGAACAACCAAATGGTTCAAGTTTATTCAACCTATACATGGAATACATCATGCATAAGGCCAGACTGAATTAATCCAAGGCTGGAATAAATTTTGCTGGGAGAAAGATCAACAACCTCAGATAGATAGATGATACTACTTTGATGGCTGAAAGTGAGGAACTGAAGGTCCTATTGATGAGGGTGAAAATGGAGAGTGCAAAAGCTGGCCTGCTCCCCAATATTCCCAATAGTAAAATACGGATGTGACACCTTTGTATTGGGGTGCTAGAGAAAACTGCTTAGGATCCCTGGGACTGCAAGAAAGTACAATTAATCAATATTTTACTGAAGGGTTTGATAATGAGTCTAAAGTCTAAATATTTTGACCTTATCATGAAAAGACAGGATTTCCTAGAGAAGACTGGTGCTGGTAAAGATTGAAGGCACACTAAGAAGGGTATGGCCAAAGTAGAGATGCATAGATGAGGTCATTGAAGCAATGAATGTGAGTTTGAGGGAGCTCAGAGGTGCAGTGGCTGAAAGATGTACCTGTCATGCTGTAAGGTCACAGAGACACAACTGAGTGACTGAACAGTATCAACAATAATCTAAATCTTCCCCCACTCAAAATGCTTATCTATCATATTAAAGAGTTGTATGTAAAAAACTATACTAAACTAAAATTTACAGCTATTAAAAAGACCTAACACACATTATGAAACATATATTATACATCAAATAATCTCAAAGGTGTGCAACTTTCCTGGACAGTCATTTTGTAAGTAGTTACTTTCATCATTCAAAATGAAAACCCATTATGGTATATGAGTTTTTATTACATCACAATTCTCTTTACTTTTTTCTTTGTTACATCAGAAAGAGGATATTTAATAATGTACCCCATTTTTTTCAACTGAATGTCTCAGAGAGAAAAAAGTATGCTGATGTTAAACTGCTCTTTGGGATTGGCAGCCTTGAGATATACAGACTAAAGTAGGTTCGCTGCACTTCAAGTTAGTTTAAGTTAAATTTAAACAGGTTTTACTTTTACTTACATATTTTTTCACTTTTAAATGCTTGAAAAAAATGTTGTGTTCCATGTCCCTTTAGTCTTATTGTGTTATTATTATTTAATATTATTGTACTATTATGAATATGCCTCCAAGATGAACAACAATGATTACAGTTACTTAATAACTTTATTTTGGATACAAACTCAAATTGAAAGTTGCATCTATAATATGACACATTTTTGTGTTTGAAATAAGCAACAGTTATTCTGGCCTTTCGGTTAGAAAACGCATTTTATATGTTGTTATTCATTAAAAAGCATTTCATACCTTTGTGTTATACTGTTTAACTAATTTATTAATGGAGCAGACTGATGAGAACATTCTATTTTTGCTTTAGTTGTTATACTATTACAACTTTATTTGTTGTTAAACTAACTACATACATTTTATTTGAAAGTTAGTTGCAACTCTTGTACAACACTACCTGTACGTATAACTGTGACACCACTAGTGAGCGACTCAGAGTCCTATATGCATTTCACTATATCATACATATATTTAAACAGCTAATCACCCAATCTTCTATGCTACTTGAATATATTTCAAATTAAAGGAAATGTATTCTCACAAATAATGAGAAAATGCTACATTAATGAACATGATGTTTTGTTAAAATGTCACTTCAAGTAAATTATAGATAATATGCAGAAATATTAGTATTAATATATTTCAACTGGGCAATATGAAAAACTGTAAGAAAGATAACCACAATTCACATGCATTTTATTGAAGGTATTTATGCATTCAAGTTTTTCAGGTCAACATATGTAGTTTACAATTTAAATTGACATCAACAACAAGAGAAAATATTACAAATAGAAAAGTAAATTATATATATATATATTTTCTTATTTATATATCTATATATATATATATATATATATATATATATATATATATATATATATATAATTGTTTTTCTTATGTATATATATATATATATATATATATATATATATATGTATATATATATATATATATATACTGTATATATATATATATTTATACATACGCATATTAACTGAATAGCCATTAAAAGATATCTCGTGAAATATATTAAAGATCCACTGTAATCCTCTGTAATGCCCTAACAAGAGGGGGAATGATTTTTATTATCATTGATACAATTCCTATTTAATAATTTATAATTGTAATGTGTTTTCTCCACCCTGGAAAGGTCATTAATGGGAGATTGGGGAGGTTGACTGGTAGATAGGTCTAAAGGGCTTTAAGAATAAATTAAAGAGTTTAAAGTCCTGCAGGCAACCATAACATTGGACACATTTTATGATAAGAAATGGTTATAGATAAGGTTCTAAAGTGTTGCACTGATTTCCATCTTGGAATTCTGTACAGTTTTTTAAACAAAAGCCATGCATTTTTTAATTCATATAGTATGTTTGTATAAATCAAATCATCTTCATTTTTGTTTAGCGATGGTTATACTATTCATTTCACAAATTTGTTTATTTTTTCTCCCCCCTTCATTAACATATTAATGTCACAAATAAGATCTCAAATAAATGTTAAAAGACTTCTATTTTTTGCTGAGTTTCTTTTTGATAAGTACCCATTAATAAATTGTAGTATTCTCTCAAATACAGAAAAAGAATTACAAAATATACATAGATTAGATTTCACATAAATTTGAGTTTGTATATAATTTTTTTTCACTTATTTCTTAACAACAGAAGTCTTCCTCAGATAGTAAAACATTTTTCTACTACCGAAGTTGGAGAAATAGCTTCAATATGTCACAAAATTGATATTATCTACCAGAAACATCTGGAACAAAGGTGTGGAATCTTTTCCAAAACACGCAATTCTTGCAAAAGATAACCCTTTATATTCTGATATAACCAAAAACATACCTATACAAACTTATCTAGTATCTATGTATTTATCATGATTATAATCAACCCTAAGGTTGATATAACAAAAATGCTGCTTGAGGATGTTTTAGAGGTTGTGTGGACAGACTTCTGAAATTAGTTAAAAGAGATGTTTTAAGTTTTTTGCTGCCCTAGGCCCACTTAGATATGTGCTATATCTGCTCTCATTCTAGTTATTTCTCTTCAAGCCGCATATCTTTGCTTTTTTACATTTTATTTTTGTTTCTATTCTGTTGCCCAGTTTTTCTTTGGCATTAACTCCCTCTTTCTATTCTACTGCAGTTATGAGTGCAGAAATTATTATTATTATTATTATTATTATTATTATTATCCTTTATTAAAAATGCATTATTGGTAAAATACAGACAGCATGTGACACATAACAGTGCAATAACACATATTAATACAAAATGAGAGGAAATCCCTGCTCCTGAGAGCTGACATTCTACACAAGATGGTTCAGCATAAGATACAAAAGGAGTCGAGAGATTAGTAACCAGTAGATACTCTGTGTCTGTGTGCAGGGGTGTAGGAGCCAGAATAATTCGGGGGGGGGGGGGGGGGGGATACTTATCATTTTATACATAGGCCGTAAAATACCTTTTTTATACATACATACAAACATAGAGAAATCTAGGGGGGGTCTATCCCCCCTCCCCATCCCCCCCAATTCCTACACCCATGTCTGTGTGTCATGGTGAAGAATTAACCAACAGGCCAGTTGGTATTAGTTTTTAAAGACTCTGACAGCTAGGAGAGAGTCTGACACAGCAAGGTCGGGAATTCCAAATGGTAGGAGCAGTACTGGAGAAGTCTTGTAGGTGAGAGTGGGTGGAGGTAATTAGAGAGGAATTTAAGAGTAAGTCCTGAGCAGAACTAAGGGTGATGTTTGGGGTGTACTTGGATATGGGAGCAGAGATATAAGTTGGAATGGAAGCATTGAGTACTTTGTATAAGACATATTGAATTGTATTTTGTAGTATATGGGAGCTAATGGAGAGTCTGACAGACAGTTACAGAGCGATTCAATTGAACAAGGCCGCAACTACCTGGCCAAAAGCTGAAACCATAAACCATGCACCAGTAAGTAGCATTCCAGAGCATGATCATGATCAATTAAGCAAGGCTGTAACTACCGATGTAGAAACATCCAATTGTAAATGACACCGTCATCATAACGTCAGTAAAACATGGAGGTTAAACGTCAATCAATTAGCATTTAGAAGTCCGATATGCGATCGGACTCGCAATCGGCAATGTACAAAATAATACAAATGAATGCCAAACAATATTTTTTTATTGCAGATGTGCGACCTTTTGTCTGTTGTGCAATTAATTCTAATGTCTTTTATTGCTTTCCTCATCTTTTGAAGTGCAGTATTGATTTTTTTATTTGCATTTACAGTGCTACGATCATATGTTTACCCCCCTTGGGGGTCCTATCTAGTACTCAAAGGATTTTCTTCTACATTTGCCATTTAAGGGTGTGAAAACAATTGCGGGCTTGAGGAATTGTAGCCATTGAATTACGATTTGCAAATTTTAGCAATTATAAATTTGATCAAAGATCAAAAACTTAGTTGGGTCGGAATTATGATTTTGACAACCACAGGGATTTTCAGCCCATAAGCCACAAAACGTTTGGGGGTAGCGAAAAGACGCATACTTGAATAGCAAATTAGTTTACAGGCTCCATTACGGGCTCCCATATCTACAATTTTCTCAATTGAATAGGGACCTAGCTGTTGCTGTCTTTGTCTCAGCTTAGGCAACCTTTAGTAAATATGTCACACCGAGACATAAAACAAAACAGACTGAATGTGTTAAAGTCAAAGTTGTTTGTAGTATATTTTTAGTATCTGAACTAAAGTACTTTACATTTCAGAGGTAATCAAACGGTCAGTGTATACCAAAGACCATGCACATGATCAGAATTAATTATGATTAAAGGTATATGGAAGTTTTCTGGATTTTACTTGGTATATAATATACCTGTGAGTCTATTTACTTTTAAGAACTTTTTTTTTTTATTAAGAACTGCTTATAAGCTATGTTTACTGCAGCATGTTGCAAAGAGTTGGTCAATAATTGGTTAGTATGAGGCACAGCACCGCAAGTTTTTGTGCATTTGTGAGCTGTAGGTGCAGCTCAAAGCAGGTAACATCTGTTTAATTTTAGGCAGTAAAAACAGGTCTTACCAGCACTTCATAATAAAATAAAGAACATAAAAACAAATAAATACACAGATATATTATATACCTAGTAAAATACAGGAACATTCCTTTAACATACTTAGAAAGCAATCAAGAAAATGCCCCCCCCCCCCCCGTTGAAGAAGAAAGTCACACAAAAAATCCTTAACACTACCCCTGTACCAATTCACACACTTTAAATATTTTTATACAAACATATATATATATATATATATATATATATATATAAACATACGCATACACAGTATATAAATATAACACCCCTCTGCCCCCCTTACACCCACTGGCACCCCTCTAGCCCCCTTGCCCCCCACTTGCACCACTCTAGCCCCCTTGCACCCCCACTGCGCCCTTGTACCTCTCAGTCCCCCTTACTCATGCCCACTTGGACCTCTCTGCCTCCCCTTACCCTCTACTTGCTCCCTTCAGTTGCCCTCTTACCTCCCTCTAACCCATTCTGTCCATCTTGCTCCCCTCTGTCCCACTTACCCCCCTCTGGCCCCTTCTATGTCCCTTGCCTCAACCTGCCCCCCTTGCCTCCCTTCCCCCGTCCCTTGCCCCAACCCTGTCTCGCTTGCCTCCCTCTGGTCTTTCCTTGCCCCCTCTGTCTCCCTTGCCTCCCTCTGGCCTGCTTTGCCTCCCTCTGGCCCCCTCTTTCTCCCTTGCCTCCTTCTGTCCCCCTTGCCCCCTCTGTCCTCCCCCTTGCCTCCCGCTCTCCCTTGCCTTCCTCTGTCACCCCCTTAGCTCCCTCTGCCCCCCCTTGCCTTCCTCTGGCCCCCCTTGCATCCATCTGGGCCCCCCTTTCCTCCCTTACCTCCCTCTGGCTTCCCTTGCCTCTCTCTGCCCCCCTTGTCTCCCTCTGGCCTCCCTTGCCTCCCTCTGGCTTCCCTTGCCTACCTCTGGACTCCCCCCTGTCTCCCTTGCTTCCCTCTGGCCCCCTGGCCTCTCTCTGGCTCCCCTTGCCTCCCTCTGTCTCCCTTGCCTCCCTCTGCCCCCGCTTGCCTCCCTCTGGCCCCCCTCTGTCTCCCTTGCCTCCCTCTTGCACCCCTTGTATCCTCTGGCCCCTCCCCGGTGTGTCTCTTGCCTCCCTCTGTCTCCCTTGCCTCCCTCTGTCCCCCGCTTGCCCCCTTCTGCACCCAACAGACTCTCCATCCTACCTGCTATTCATTGGTGGATCATCGCAGCAATGCAGTCCCACCCCTGCCGGCTCGTCCTCTGCAGCGACTGGGGGGCCCAGAAAAAAAAAACATACATAAATAATCGACTGCACCAGTGCATTGCCAGCAACTTGCAGGTTAGGGGTGAAAAAGCCCTACGGGGTGTCGAAATTGAACTCTGCGGCCGAACATCCTTTGTTCTGTCAACCCCGTAACTGTGACATTCTAATCACACTATTAAATTGCAACAAATTCACTGGCTTCGAAACCCGTAACCAGCAAATAGAGTCAAAAAGCCAACAGGTGATAGAAAGGGCCCGCAAGGGGATTAAAATCCTATCCGTAGAACAGTAAATGCCAATATACACACACTACTGTACTTATAATGAAAGGAAAGTTATGTTAGGTATTAAAATGAATAGCACAACATTCTCAAGCTTGCAAATCTGCAATATAAAATACATTATTTTCTGTTTAATTTCCGTGTTATATCGATCCCGGCAATCAATATGTTAATACATATAATGGTACTCGCATGGCCTAGAATATCATATTTACTGATGTATTAATATTGCATTATTTCTGGAATGTGTGTTCAGATCAAAACTCGTAATTGAAGCCTGTAAGGGGTTTGAAATCTAACCTCCATTTTTCAGTGACATAATGATGACGATCTCTTTTGCCATTGGCTCCGTCTAAACCTGTAAGTACAGGTTTGACTAATTGATCATGCTCAACGCCACACATGCAACATGTGCGAGATTGGTTTACTGGCTTGTCTCTACCAAAAGCACCAAAAGGATTACATTTTTTGAGGAGCAAGCTTAAACTGAGTTGTAGAGAATATACAAGTAAATGGACACCAATTTGAATTATATTCTGTAAACTGATTGATTCAAAGGATGAATACAGAGCTAAATAAGTGGAATGTTTCCCAGCCTTTGAAAAGTGACTTAATGGTAAGACTTGATACTTGTTTCTTTGCCATGACCTGACTTGGAAACAGAAAAAGAGTATGTTGAATTACAACCATAGGTGCCATAGGTTCTAGAGTACTGGTACAGTGGAAGAAAATGTGTCTTTAGCATGGAAAGTGATAGTTTTAAAAAGTTCAGACTGTAAATGTCATGTTTCAGAATGCATTGTGATGAAGAATTGTATGTATAATCTATACATGTTATTACAAGCTTTATAGAAAATGTAGTGGAAGCGAAATCAGCTAACTATCCTACACATAAGGGGAAATGTATTGAATTGCTGGATATAACGGTGTCAAGCCTCAAAAGTTTGCTGCTTTTCCAGGCCTTCATGAATATCACCCCTATCCTGTGTACAAAGATAGAACAGAGAAGTGAGAAGATTGGGAAACCGAACTTCATTGCAAATTGCATATTATTATATAATCTTTGTCCATCATTTCTTTATGCATTTTTATATGCATAATGCCAATGGACCTATTAAATGTTACAAATGTATTTGTATTAGGATTAACTTTTCAAACAATACAGAGATGCAGATTCTTTTTTTACAAATAAATAAGTTTTGCTGTTGTACTGTCTACTGGGTACAGTGATTGTTACATATACAGTATGTTATGCCTACTTTAGGGATTTTGGAAATATATTGTTTTTTTTCAAAATATTCTTCATGCTCCTAACCACTTAACTTACTTATTTCTATGTGATTAAAATGAACTCATCTAAAGAATGGCTGTCAAAGAAAATTTGTGTCTGAATACCTTGGGTCGGCAGTTTGAAGCATATAGTATAACTCAACCAGATCTGTTTTGATTAAGACAACATGCACAATGTATGCAAATAAAATGATCCTATTGAAGTATGATATTTTCTTCAGCAAACATTTTTTGGGGGAAAGATAAGATTTAAAGGCTTCCCTGTTTAACAACTAAGTAATGCAAGATTTGATTAAAATGTACTCATTGGGCCTCATTCAATTCGGGGCTTACAACTGAATCGCAGACAGCCAAATGCCTGTGATTGAGTTTCGGCTCCCGTTGCTTTACTTTTGCGACCCAAGTTAGGCACCAGTCAGAAACCATTGCCATCGGACGTAGCATTTGCGGACTTGAACATGTTAGGCGAGCAAACCCATAACTCCCGATGCAAAAACAGCCAATGAAAACAGAGATCATCATCATAACCAACCTCCAAACCTGTAACTCATAAGTGAAATCCAACCTCCATTTTTCAAAGTCCTACGGTCTTCTACCTCTAAGCTTGGAGAATGAAGCACGTAGGACTTCCCATTACTTGCCGTGATCGATATAACATGAATATTGAACATGAAATAAAGTATTGGAGAATCTTGTGCTATTAATTCTAAGACCTAACATCAATTTCACTCTTAATAAAAGTATAGTATTTCCTTTTTATTTGCTTTTAAAGTGCTCCGATTTGTCATTATGCCCTTTGCGAGACCTCCTCGGTACCATTAATTTGTAGTTTGATTTTTGCCATTTGCGGGCTTGACAGAGTGGTTAGCGGGAGGGAATCAGAGCAATTGACTAGCGATTTGCAATTTTAGTTTGGGACTCTTGCGGCCGTGGACGATCAGAGGCTTGAAGGGCACTAACTTGCAATTTTACAAATCGCAATGGATCGCAGCTCGGATCCCATAACTCGATCGGAGCCTGCAAATGGAAGGAAGCCAATTGAATAGCAAAATAACTTGCGATCTCCACTTGCAAGCCCGGATCTCCCCAACGGCTCAATTAAATGAGGGTCATTGTTTCTGCTGTTTTATAGAGGGTAGTATTCCATTATATCATGTAGTTCCATTGCTTTGAATGTAAAGAAGCTGTGTACTGAACCAAGTGGTATACATCAAAGCAAGTAGAGCATGTTTTAACCCACCTGTACATCTAATGTGATTTCTAATGCAACTTTTTCCTGGTATGCGCTGGATTTACCACAACACTTTAGAGTAGTCTTTTTCAACCTAGAAGTCATCATACCAGGTCCTCAAAGTGTTCAAGTCCTTTGTAACCACCTGCAGGCTTTGTTTAAAAGTTAGAGCAAAAAATTATAATGAAATATGCATAATATACAATACAGATACCAGGGAATATATTGATCAAATGGGGTAGAAATGGAGATATGTTTAGTTAAAAGGTGGAGTAAATATTCACACTTCTCTGGAGTCTTATTATTAAACTGGCTTACAGGTTATCCAGTCTAACAAATAGTATGCATACAAAACACACAAAGTAGAAATATGCATTTTTAGTAAAACCGCTATATCCCTCTTACCCGGTCTGTTTTCATGGCTGTTGCAGATTGAGCACAAGTGTATTTATTAGTGGCTTTGTCACACTTAAAATTTAGAACCTGACATGTTATTATCAGACGACTGAAAAACTGGCAACGACCACTTGGCATTGACCACATTTAAACTCTCTAACCATTTTCCCATGTACAACCACATGATCATTGATCCTTATTTTGCCTGTTTGACCTATGTCATTTAACCTATGTTTTCCAGGCTAATTAGTGCCTGGGGTTTGTCTGTACTCAGATATGTTTAGCAAATATTACACTGTGGATCATAAAAGTTAGCTTTTATAATATTATTGTATAATATCCACACATGGCTGCACATCATGGTATATGCAATGTTATATTCAGTGTCTCTTTTGAGGCCAGTGCCAGTGATCTTACTTGTGAGAGGCCCACATTATTTCCAATGAATTAATCACTAGTACTATTGTTTTTAGTGTTGCAGTTTATGAACCACAATTGTTTCATGAGCAACTATTATCACTTTTTGAACCTTTGACACATGATAAAACTGCACTAGATATACCTGTATAGCCAATTCATTTTTTTTATATAGTTTTATGTCTCAATATATAGTTATATGTCTCAATACTTAGGATTCAGAAGTGTGCTGTTCAGCTTTCACTGTTTTACTGTTTCCTGGAAGCAGTTTTCTGCCTTAACATTGTTATAGGTAATCCAACCAGTTTAACAGTGAAATTTATGCTCCAGGGCTCAAAGAATAAAGCCGTTTCAGGAGAAAAGAACATGGGGTCAGAGGCTAAGTTTGTTTTCTATTGTGTTAAATTAAGTGAAATTATTATATTGGTTACGGTTTAACCCTTGAAAATACAGATCACAACAACATTTTCAAGTCATCTGTTTAGCCATCTATTCTCTCTAATCTTTTTCTTTTCTTTCCTATTTTCTATGTCTAAAATTGTGGAGCATATGCAAGGGGTCAAGAGACACACTGGATACAAGTATACAGGGCTCGTCAAAGAAAAGAGCCTGATTTCCATAACTGCTTTAGGTTAATATGGAACTTGACATATATGCAGGTTATAAACTTAAAGGGGTGGGTCATGTTTGTGGCACGTGGAACATTATAGTTTATACTGTGTGTTGGGATAAGTAGGACACTCAGACCCTTCCACAGATATGCGTGTGCACATTTTTTGTGAGCTGTGTTTACTTTAGCAAATTAAATGAACACTGAAGAGTAGCAAAAATTTCACTTTTGTGAAGCGTCCATCAAATAAACAATTTCAGCAGCTATATAAGTAACGGGCAAAAAACAAAACATGATTATACTTCCTTTACAAGGCACATGAGAGCTGTGCAGGCAAAGACTGTAAGTATATTTGTCGGCTGCTACTACTGAGTATATAGAAGTGAGTGGAAGGTGTTCTTTGTTGAAATCTTATCAGAGTCAAAAATGAATCAAATTATTATCCCCCTTATTTAATACAAGTGAATACAGACAGACCTTATCTGCCTTATTCAATACAACTGAATGCAGACATTTTCTGCTCTAATTTGACTAGTCAACTTTGTAAAAAAAAAAAAGCTAATTAAAATTGAAAGCATAGTTGAACATTTATTTATTTATTAATGTACTAAATTTTAACTTTCAAAATACATTTTTACAATTAAGAAGTCAGGCTCTATAAATATGCAGTTTCAGCTGACTTTTAATTACATTTCATTACATTGGAATCACTCCAGTGCAGGTACACCCCGAAAAAGAAGCAGCAGAATGGATAAGAATGCTGCTACTTGCTTATTTGTTGTTTTATAGTAGTTTATCATGTATTTTACATTCTACAGCTTCTAAAGTTTTGTAAATACCTACATACATACATACATGGACAGATTACCCATTAGGCATCAAGGCAGCCGCCGAGAGGCGCTTCCCTGTGAGGGGTGCGCATTATTTTAGCTTAAAAAAACGTAAAAGTTAAAAAATGCTGCAGTTCACCTGGAACTAGGGTTTCACTGTTCACTCATCCCATGCGTTTTCTGCTGAGTGTAGAGTAAGGAACTAAAGCTGTTGAACAAAGGCAGGTTTAGTAAGTTTTTACAGTATAAAGTTTTTCACACAAAAAAAATTGTAATGAAATACTGGTAGAAAGTATCTCACAAAAGTGAGTACATTCCACACAATTTTGTAAATATTTTACTATATCTTTTCATGTGACAACACTGAAGAAATAACACTCTGCTACAATGTAAAGTAGTAAGTGTACAGCCTGTATAACAGTGTAAATTTGCTGTCCCCCTCAAAATAACTCAACACACAGCCATTAATGTCTAAACCGTTGGCAACAAAAGTGAGTACACCCCTACGTGGAAATGTCCAAACTGGGGCCAAAGTGTCAATATTTTGTGTGGCCACTATTATTTTCCAGCACTGCCTTAACCCTTATGGGCATGGAGATCCCCAGAGCTTCACAGGTTGCCACTGGAGTCCTCTTCCACTAATCCATAATGACATTACAGAGCTGGCGGATGTTAGAGACCTTGCACTCCCCCACCTTCTGTTTGAGGATGCCCCACAGATGCTCAAAAGGGGTTAGGTTTGGTGACATCATTGGCCTGTCCATCACCTTTACCTTTAGCTTCTTTCGCAAGGCAGTGGTCGTCTTGGAGGTGTGTTTGGGGTCTTTATCATGTTGGAATACTGTCCTGCGGCCCAGTCTCCAAAGGGAGGGAATCATGCTCTGCTTCAGTATGTCACAGTACGTGTTGACATTCATGGTTCCCTCAATGAATTGTAGCTCCCCAGTTCCGGCAGCACTCATGCAGGCCCAGACCATGACACTCCCACCACCAAAAGTATACATCTATACTGAGGAAAGGTAGTTGAAATAATCCCTAAATGACAGATAAACGGATAAGGCACAAAGAGCAAAAAAGCACTGATATGAGATGAACCCATCAGTTTGAACGTAAACAGCGATACAGAGAGTGGAGGCAGCATCTGACATAAACAGGTAAATGCATATAGGGGGAATCATCACAACATATTATAGAAAACATGTATACCCATATAGACATATGTGTATATATGTTTTGTCTGGGCCTGCATGAGTGCTGCCGGCACTGGAGAGCTACAGTTCATTGAGGGAACCATGAATGCCAACAGGAGAGCTGAAAGGCAGAAAGACCAAAGAGTAAGATGTTGCAGTAATTTAGATGAGACAGGATAGGAGTTGGTGTGATTGTCTTGGCAGTGGCAGGGCTAGGAAAAGGGTGTATCTTTGCTATATTTATGAGGGAAAATAAAGACATATTACAACAGATTGGATTTAGAGGAGAGTGTAAGTTATTGAATCATTTTTGTTTTAGACTTCCTCTTCCTCACTCTATATTCATAATATTAATTTTGCTTTTTCAATTATTTTCTAAAGCAACACTCCAGTTGCCCAGTTTCCACATTAGTCGTTTAGTATTTAGACCTTCTTACTCTCTGTACATTCAGATTAAATGCAGCTCAGCAACTATGGTACAGTAAATATTTCCAACTTATTTTCTCTTCTTAGTGTTAAAGTACTTGTGTTTTACTAATCAAGAACAGAGGGAAAAAGGGGTGAATAAAATCTGATTTGACTTAAATTGTCTATAATGGTGCTTGACATTAAACAGTGAGCATACATTTCATCCCCTCCAAGGATTCCCTCATCTCTCTTTTGAAACTTCCTTTCTCCAGCTACATTCCCTCTCCAGATGGGCCATATTTCTAACCTTACCACAAGATGAAATAAGTAAGGTCAAACATATTTCATCAATAAAGTTCTCTTCATACATAATTATATCTACTCCACCCCCTCTGAATACTCCAAATACCAAACAGCAACTACTAATCTCTTCTGAGTTAGCTGCCTGGACTGCTGATAGTTACTGTTGTCATCAAGTTTGCCTATTTTTCTGCCATGAAAAAATGGATAATTAATTCAGGTTATAAAAACTCATGAGTTTGATTTAAGAGGAAACGTAAATGATTCATATATTGTGCTGCTTTGATATTGTTTTGTAAAATATGTTAGTGGTTGGACAGTACTAAGTGGTTTGATCATCAAGCAGAATTCATAGGTGATGGAGATCAAAGATCCTGTGTTTCTTTCTGAGCTTTGCAGCTTTGTCATTGTCAACATGCTGAAGCTTTGTTGATGGGACTCTGAAGAACTATGACTTCAGTCTACAGCCAGACTACTATACTGTGTCAGATCACATTTAAAGGGGAACAGAGAAGTTGACATATGGTAGGATACATTTAGAAAACAATATTTGTTTGCTACTGATTGCTATTAAAAAGGTAATTTAGAAGGGGACAACTTTATAACTTGGTCAATCTCTTGTCGTTTTTCATAGCGCCTGAAAAATTCTTTACATACCTCGTGAGTAGAGAGAGCAAAAGCATGATGGCTAGTTGTACATTAAATGCCTTGGATACCACAGAGATATTCTGGTAACAGGGAAAGTACTGCTTGTGTATTAAAACTGTTTTTAGACCAGTGATTGTGGTATCCTATTTTTATTTTAGCTTTCACATATGCTACTGTACTGAATAGATTAGTTGGACTTCACAGGATCTAAAAGTGTAAGCTGTAAGTTAAAAACAGCCTTAAACCTGGAATGGGAACTAGTTCTATAGGTGTGGCAGAATAGTTGGCGACAACTGAGTGTATGAAGAGTTGCATCATGACAGCATTATGGCAGCATGGAGTTATGTAATATCAAGCATCATGCAGACCAGTGTTTCAAAATAAGAAAACGTATTCACTCAAGGCACCCTTTCTTGGATTGAAAATTAGTGAGGGATACACATGACCAAAATAATGTTTTTCATAGAGCTCCATTGCTCTCAGTTGTCTCCCTTCCCAAAAATCCAAGTACTCGAAAAATAAACCAAAAAACAACCTCTCTGCAGGTCAGTCTTTAAAACATGCAAAAGTGTTCCAGAGAGAGAAGCCATTTGGAGAAATTGTTTAATGGAATCATTAGTCATACAAAATGAAAATCTAGAGTTTCATGAAAAACAGTTTAGGAAAGCTGTAGACACAGCTGTAGAGTGTGTACACATAGGTCTATATAAAGGAAAGTGAGAAGTTTCTGACAAGTGACTTCTCCAGTTCTTCAGTTCCTGTGTTATCCTATGGAGCCTGTTCACTAGAATGCCAATCAATGTTCCCTTTGAAAAAGAGGCTTATAGCGTTTACTTTTCATGAATTTTAAGACTTTAAATATGTGTTGTTGTGTTTTTATTTAATTTTACTAAACTATGTAAAATGTATTTATACTTTACATCTATAAAAACCTATACATTTTCATTTTCATGTATTTATCATTTTCAGTTATGATATGAAAATAAATGGGAAAATATGATAATATATGTAACCATAAATGTTTCCCATTATCAAATGTCCCTCCGGGGAACCTTATTCACTCACAAATAACTGCAACCAACCCAAAATGACAACCGCTTAATAGGATGATGGAAAGATAGCATAAATCACAACAAATGTACTTCCCCGATAACCCCTTGCAATT
This sequence comes from Discoglossus pictus, assembly GCA_027410445.1. Lineage (NCBI taxonomy): Eukaryota > Metazoa > Chordata > Amphibia > Anura > Alytidae > Discoglossus > Discoglossus pictus. The sequence continues at coordinate 351,317,365 of CM050163.1, read as the reverse complement.
CCTGGACATTCCACATTGCTTGTGTCCTGGATTTCAGCTCAGTAATATTTGTTTGTTTATCAGATTAATCATCGAAACTCAACTTGTTTTTCACTTTTTACAAGTGCTGTTTACAAGTGGATTTACCTTACAAGTAAAGGCTGATAAACTGCAGAGTGCACTAAGTGTGCCCAGGTTAGAGGGGTGTGGCTTGACTGTTAAACTTGTATAAAAGGTTTGGGAGCTGGTTTGGGTTCTGTTTACAAGTGGATTTACCTTAAAAAGTAAAGGCTGATAAACTGCAGAGTGCACTAATTGTGCCCAGGTGAGAGGGGTGTGGCTTGACTGTTAAACTTGTATAAAAGGTTTGTGAGCTGGTTTGGGGTCTGTTTACAAGTGGATTTACCTTACAAGTAAAGGCTGATAAACTGCAGAGTGCACTAATTGTGCCCAGGTGAGAGGGGTGTGGCTTGACTGTTAAACTTGTATAAAAGGTTTGTGAGCTGGTTTGGGGTCTGTTTACAAGTGATTTACCTTACAAGTAAAGGCTGATAAACTGCAGAGTGCACTAAGTGTGCCCAGGTGAGAGGGGTGTGGCTTGACTGTTAAACTTGTATAAAAGGTTTGTGAGCTGGTTTGGGGTCTGTTTACAAGTGGATTTACCTTACAAGTAAAGGCTGATAAACTGCAGAGTGCACTAAGTGTGCCCAGGTGAGAGGGGTGTGGCTTGACTGTTAAACTAGGATAAAGGATTTGTGAGCTGGTTTGGGGCCTGTTTACAAGTGGATTTACCTTACAAGTAAAGGCTGATAAATTGCAGAGTGCACTAATTGTGCCCAGGCGAGAAGGCAGAAATTAATAGAAACCGGAGAAGGGGAACTTGTGAGCTTGCAAACATTTTCAGTATCAAGTGCAATTCTAGTAAAAGCCTAGGAGTTTAAATAAAAGGAGGGCCTTCAAAGAAAAGGGAGGGCAGATTTATAGTGCAAAGGAGGAAAACTTTATATAAATATATTATATTATATTCTTTATTTTTCCCACTGAAATTTCGTAGACAATAATAATAATTATGAGTCAGTCCAGTGGCAACCTTATTCAGTGTACATCCTGTCATATGTATGCAATACTGGAACAGATGATCCAGGGTCCATACCTCTGTGAGAGGTGTGAGCATGTTGCCTCTCTGGAAGCTCAAATTGGAGATCTGGAGAGGAGAATTGCAGCACTTAGTGATATTGCTCCACTGGAAAGGGGGTTGGTGCTCACTGAGCACAGTTTAGCTGGGCCTAGCATGGAGGGTGGAGCTGGGGCTAGTGAGGATGTCCAGGGAGGCAGCTGGGTTACAGTTACAAGGGGAAGCAGGGGGAACAGGAGGAGGCAGGCCAGTTCTGAGTTGGCAAACAACAACAGATTTGCCAGATTGAGTGAAACTGTTGGCGATGTCCATTCAGGAATGGCAATGCCAGATAGAGCTGTTCCCTCTAATAGCCGGGCGAACAGCTCTACTGGAGAAGAGGGAGGGCAGAATAGGCAGAACAGACAGGTTTTGGTTGTAGGGGACTCTATTATTAGGAAGGTAGACAGGGTGATTTGTCACCCAGATCCCAGCAATCAAACAGTTTGCTGTCTCCCGGGTGCTCGGGTTCGTCATGTTGTGGATCGGGAAGACAAATTATTGGGAGGGGCTGGAAATGAACCGGCGGTCTTGGTACATATTGGTACCAATGACAAAGTTAGTGGAAGATGGAGTGTCCTAAAGAATGATTTTAGAGAACTAGGTAATAAGCTGAAGGCAAGGACCTCCAAGGAAATATTTTCTGAGATACTACCAGTGCCACGTGCTAGCCCAGGGAGGCAGAAGGAGATTAGGGAGGTTAATGCGTGGCTAAAGATGTGGTGCACTAAGGAGGGGTTTGGCTTTTTAGAGCACTGGGCTGACTTCTCACTTCGGTACAATCTCTACAGTAGGGATGGATTGCACCTTAATGATGAGGGAGCTTTTGTACTAGGGGATAGGATGGTAGAAAGGCTGGAGGAGTTTTTAAACTAGTAGGTGGGGGGGAGGGACTAGATATAAGTAATGGGGTAGAAAGTGTAGAGGGTATAAGGGATGAATTAACAACTCATAGGGGAGGAGATGGGGGGAGGGGTAGTATAGTCAATATGGAGGTAGTACTAAGTAACTCAAGTTCAGTGGCAGGCACTTCAGAACTACAGACTCATAACATAAGGTGTATGCTTGCTAATGCCAGAAGATTGCCAGGAAAAATGGGAGAGTTAGAATTATTAGCAATTAATGAAAAATGGGATTTAATAGGCATTACCGAAACGTGGTGGGATGAATCTCATGACTGGACTGTTAATCTGGATGGTTATAACCTATTTAGGAAAGATAGAGGCAATGGTAAACCAGGAAGAGGGATTTGTCTGTATATTAAGCCTGAATTTAAGGCTATAGTCAGAGAAGATATTTATGGTGGACCTAGTGATAAAGTTGAATGTTTGTGGGTAGAGTTAAATAGCGGAGCAGCAAATTCCAAAAGAATATTAGTAGGAGTATGCTATAAACCCCCAAATATAGCTGAAAGTGAGGAAATACAATTATTGTTACAGATTGGAAATGCAGCTAAGCACGGGCAAGTTCTAATAATGGGAGATTTTAATTACCCTGAAATAAACTGGATAAATGAGACCAGCAGTTCAGCTAAGGGGAGCAGGTTCTTGAGTACACTCAGGGATCATTATCTGGCCCAGGTTATACAGGAGCCTACTAGAAATGAAGCTATCTTAGATTTACTCATTACAAATAATATTGATATTGTATCAAATGTTGAAATAGGGCAACCTTTGGGAAACAGTGATCACAACACAGTCTCATTTGAGATTGAATTAAAAAAACAACATTTTAAGGGGCCAACAAAAACTCTTAATTTTAAAAGGGCAGATTTTAACGGTCTAAGGGCAGCAATACAAAGTATAGACTGGGACAGAGAACTGATAGGTAAAAACACTGAACATAAATGGACAACATTTAAATCCTTAGTAAATATACATACACATCGGCATATACCACGTGGGAATAAAAGTAAAAGGAGTAAATCACAACCCATGTGGCTTAACAATGATTTAAAGATCAAGATACGGAGTAAAAAACAGGCATTTAAATTATACAAACAAGAGGGGACAGAGACTGCTTTACGGGAATACAAGGAAATCAACAAGGCTTGCAAAAGCGCGATTAGACTGGCTAAAATAGAAAATGAAATTAATTGCAAAAGAGAGTAAGACTAACCCTAAAATATTTTTTAAGTATATTAATGGGAAGAAGGTGAGGAAGGAAGCTATAGGAACATTACAATGTGAAACAGGCTGTCTGAAAATTAGTGACCAGGAAAAGGCAGATGAGCTAAATAGGTTATTTTCCTCGGTATACACAAGGGAGGTACCAGTGGTTGGGACACTGCGACATAATGGGGCTACACTACCTTTGTCAAATAATTGGTTAACACAGGAAGTAATCCAAAAGAGGTTGGAAAAAATAAATGTTAATAAAGCCCCGGGTCCTGATGGAATACATCCAAGGGTACTAAGGGAACTGGGTTCTGTAATAGCCAAACCATTATATTTAATTTTTCAAGATTCACTCAACACAGGGTCTCTACCAGATGACTGAAGAAAAGCTGATGTGATACCCATATTTAAAAAGGGAGCAAGAGCAAATCCGGGGAATTATAGACCAGTGAGCCTCACTTCTGTAGTGGGGAAGCTTTTAGAAGGGTTAATAAGGGATAATATACAAGAATATGTATATTTGAACAGGATTATAAGTAGGAGTCAACATGGGTTTATGAGGGATAGGTCATGTCAAACAAATCTAATTAGTTTCTATGAGGAGGTTAGTAGGAACCTGGATCAAGGCAACTCAGTGGATGTAGTCTTTTTGGATTTTGCAAAGGCTTTTGATACAGTGCCACATGGGAGACTATTGGGCAAACTAAGGGATACAGGAATTGCAGTAAATATCTGCTCATGGATTGAGAGCTGGCTAAAAGACAGGAAGCAAAGGGTTGTTGTAAATGGAACATACTCCGATTGGACTAATGTGGTAAGTGGGGTTCCTCAGGGTTCAGTATTAGGTCCTCTCCTTTTTAACATATTTATTAATGACTTAGAGGTAGGATTGGAGTGTGGTGTCTCCATTTTCGCTGATGACACAAAGTTGTGCAAGGTAATTAAATCAGAAAATGATGTGCTTTCCCTACAAGGGGATTTACATAAAATTGAGGAATGGGCATCTAAATGGCAGATGAGATTTAATACGAATAATGTAAGGTTATGCATCTGGGAAGGAAAAATAGCCATGCAATTTATAATCTTAATGGAGCAAATCTAGGTGTATCAGATATTGAAATGGATTTGGGAGTGCTTGTGGACAACCACCTAGGTAACAGTGCTCAAAGCCAAGCAGCAGCTGCAAAGGCAAATAAAATATTAGCATGTATTAAGAAAGGTATAGAAGCCAGGGAAGCAAATATAATTCTTCCACTATACAAATCTCTAGTACGCCCTCATTTGGAATATGGAGTACAATTTTGGGCACCACTTCATAAAAAGGACATTTTAGAGCTGGAAAAGAAGAACAGAGAAGGGCAACCAAACTAATAAGGGGAATGGAGGGGCTAAGTTATGAAGAAAGACTAACCAAATTAAACTTATTTTCTCTAGAAAAAAGGCGTCTAAGAGGAGATATGATTACCTTATATAAATACATCCAGGGTCAGTATAAAGATTTGTCGGGGGAGCTTTTTGAGCCAAGAGGTTTTCAACTGACAAGAGGACATCCCTTGAGGTTAGAAGTAAAAAGATTCCACCTCAAAGAAAGAAAAGGGTTCTTCACAGTAAGGGTGGTTAATCTGTGGAATTCTCTACCAGAGGAGGTGGTGACAGCGGATTCGATAGATAACTTTAAAAGGGGACTAGATTTATTTCTAATTAAAAAGGGTATTCAGGGTTATCATGGATAATTAGAGAGACAGTAATGATCCAAATTTAACATTTCCCCTTTAGACAATTGGCTAAGTCTCGTTTTTTTTTTTTTTTTTTTCTATTTGCCTTCCTCTGGACTAATTAATAATAATTAAAAAAAAAAAAAAAAAAAAAACATTAAATAATTGATTAATAATTAATTAACAACTAATGAATTAATAGTTAATCCGCATATTGCAGATCAAAGGAGATCTTAAAAGGTTGAACTTGATGGACTGAAAGTCTTTTTTCAACCTTAAATACTATGGCCCTCATTCAATTGCAATTTGGGCAATTGAATAGGGCTCTAAATAAGCACATAAAATATTTTTTTAAAGAAGTTTTTAGTTAGTGAAAACCTTGTTTTTGGATAAATGTTTTCTAACTAAAAACTTCTTTAAAAAAATATTTTATGTGCTTATTTAGAGCCCTATTCAATTGCCCAAATTGCAATTGAATGAGGGCCTATGTAACTATGTAACTATGTAACTTTTATGGGCCATATAAACAGTCCAGGGCCTTAAAGGGACATTGAAGTCTTAAAATGCACTCTGCACAATCAAATAGAAGGTAGAAAATAATGTGGAAAAGTTGTTTACATTTTTAAATTATTCAAAAATCAAATAGTCTTTTTTAGTTATTGGATGTCAGACCATGAAGCCCTTCCATAAGAATCTGTATAGATATTTAGTATTTTATCTTTCTTGAATTCTATACTCACAACTAGTCATGCAAACACAATAGCCTGTTTGTAGAATTGTAAGTCATGGGTTCAAATTCTGCTTCTCTTATTTCTCCTTTTTTACATAATAATATTATTTTTATTTAGATTAAATACTTATTTTTAAAAAAAAACTTTACAACTCCCTATTTGTCTCATGTATTTTGTATTTTATAGCATCAAAAATAAAATTACTTTTTATATAAAAAGGTAGAGCCATAAACATAAAACAGCGTGCAAGTCCATTGACTTCAGTACTTAGTTTCTCAATAAGCAACATGTCCATTCCAGCAACTATAAAACACATAATAAGTCTTACTAAATAAAAAGTACTTTGTACCACTTAGAATTACATCCTTTTAATTTTTTTTAAAAGGAACTAAAATATTAGTTTGTTATACAAATTAATTTTTTCAGTGTCAATATATGAAACTACTTACCGTATTGGTCCGAATATAAGCTGCACCTTTTTTCCGATTTTTGAGCTTGCGAGCTACGGGTGCGGCCTATATTCGCGACCGTAAAAAAAATCATTGCCGATTTGCTAACTTTGCTTGTTAGGTGTGCGGCTTCTATTCGCGAACGCAAAATTACTGCGAGTTAAGGGTGCCGATTTTCGTGCTTGAGACTGCGGTATTGAATAGCGATTTACAGTTTTAGTGATTCTAACATCCGGGAAAGCCAGTAACCTGCAAAAAAAGCTACAGTGCTAATTAGAAAGCCTGTTTCTTGCAATGGCTGAACACTTTGAGTCTTTTTCTCTCCAATTTTACGGGTGCGGCTTATATTTGAGTACTATCTTTTTTCTATTTTTCCCCCTTGAACTTTACAGGTGCAGCTTATATGCGGGTGCGGCTTATATTCGGACCAATACGGTACTTAATATGAACTTAGTGACTTATAATATAATTTAAAAGAAGATAAAAATTACTATTCATATTTAGTAAAAGAAAAAAAGGAGGGAAATGGATGAAACTCAGCACCGCAACTCCATAGCTACTTGCACTTACCATTAGATTCAACATTCAAATACTTTCTGATATGTTAAAAAGAACAATATGTAAAAAGCAATTTATATAATACGCGACTCAAAACAGTTCTTTCCACAACCAGTGCACCTACTACAATTAGAATCACTGGCTGGTGCCAATCACTATCTATTCTGCCACAGAGAAGGGGGTCAGAAAAAGCCTATAACTAATAACTTTAAAAGCTCATAAATCAGTTAATTTAAAAGCAATTTTTAAGAGAAAATCTGTAACCTTAGTAAATAAAACACTATGGCCCTCATTCAATTGCAATTTGGCCAATTGAATAAGGCTCTAAATAAGCACAGATTATATTTTTTTAAAGAAGTTTTTAGTTAGTAAGCATCTATCCAAAAGCAAAAAAACGTATTGAAAAAAAATATGCTAAATCGCAATTGAATGAGGCCCTATGCATTTTCCTAAAGAAAGGCAATGTATTTTTTGTGAACACTAAATGATTTTTTTATTAAGACGACAGATAATGAATACTTCAAAAATATGTCACAATTATAATACACTGTCCTAGAAAACCCCAAGTGCAAACAAAAAGTAGGTTACCCCAGTTTCTGTTGTTCAGTTTCATGATGCCTGGTGATGGTTACATAGTACCAGGCAGTGTTAAAACAATGTGATTGATGGCTATAATTATGTTGATAAATTGTAACTCTTTTATTTCCTTTCCCAGTGACACCATTTATTATAAATATGTTGTTGTTTTCTCTTTTGATCCTATACTTAGTGGTTTGGCACATGTTTGTAATCATTACATTTATATCTTTTATGTTTTTACCCCATTTACATTCCTTTTTTTGATAAATAGGAAGTGTATTATTATGAATCTTCCAATGTTGAAATGTGCATAATTCACTATCAATCCTGAAAACATATTCATGTGTATCTTATGCAATGTACTTGGGACCATAAAAAATTGGTTTTACAAATTAAATGTTTGAGCCAATAAAGCCACTAATTTGTTGGCTGATGTGGGTTTATTTCCTTGTTTTAAAATAACTGTAATAATAAAAATCCATTTGACCAAATAATACTAGACAGTGAATTAGAGGGCTCTAAACAGCCATTTCCACTCAACTTGACTGAATCTCATTTAATGAATCAAATTGGAAATAATGAATTTCAGCAGTATTGTGGAAAGTTGGCCTCACATCAATCCACATATGGATTGAAAATTCAAATGCAAAGCATTTTTACTTAATCATTCTAACAAATCAGTTCCAACTAATTTGCACAGTTCTTTTGTCATTAATATTTGATGCTGGGATATGTTGCAGAGGGGTTATCATGCCTGGGCTATTCATAGTGGGAGCTGAGCCCAGCTAGGTGGGTGTGTGCATCTACACATGTATACTGTATTTAAGAACAAGTATGAGTAAGTGTATACCTCCCCAAGTACCCTCTGTTGTCAGCAGAGTTTCAAATTATTGAAATTATAACAGTGACTTATTCAGCCAGGACACTCTCATTCAGGTGGTCATTAAGGTATTTCCTGTGATAGCATTACTAGTGTGTACTGATATCACAGATATTCATGAAGTTCCTAATCCACTGTAATTTCCTGGTTGTTGTATCAACAACATGTGCTGAGGTATAGAGGCACAATCATTTGCAAGTGAATAATCTCTTTCATGTGGACTATCTTTACCCATCATTGTGCAATAGCACAATTACCGTAAATTCCAATTCCACTAAATACTACACCATGATGTATTAGCAGAGCACAGACTTTCAGCACTCATTATGTCCAGGGGCGGCTTGTGCATACAGGCAAATGGGCAACCGCCCCCCAAAATGAATGCACTGACTTAATCCCCCCTCACTTACTTAATTGTTTAATTTAAATAATAAAAACATTTAAATTAATCCGTATTTTTCGCCGTATAAGACGCACTTTTTCTTCCCCAAAACTGGGGGAGGAAAGTTGGTGCGTCTTATACAGCGAATATACCTTTTCAAACTGCTTCTGTCCTCTTGATCTCACCCCAGCGCTTCCTACCAGCATCGCGTCGGCCGGTGCGTCCTAGTGACGTCACACACGCAACGCTGCATCACACACGCAACGCTGCAGTACACGAGGAGTGCTGGTAGGAAGCGCTGGGGTGAGATCAAGATGGCAGAGATCAGAAGAAAGGTGAGGATCAGGGGGGTCAGGGAGGATCAGGATGGTCAGGGAGGATCAGGAGGGTCAGGGAGGATCAGGAGGGTCAGGGAGGATCAGGAGGGTCAGGGAGGGTCAAGGGCTCCCAAATGCTCCCAAATGCTGCAGTATATGGATATGTATGTGTATGTATGTGTGTGTGTGTGTGTGTATGTGTGTGTATGTGTGCATGTATGTGTGTGTATATATGTATGTATGTGTATGTATATTTATGTGTGTATGTATATGTATATATATATATATATATATATATATATATATATATATTTATATATATATATATATATTTGTGTGTAATGTAGGTGTGTATCTGTGTGTAAAGTGTATTTGTGTTTGATTCAGATTTTTTTTCTTCTTGTTTTCCTCCTCTAAAAACTAGGTGCGTCTTATCTGCCGGTGCGTCTTATAGGGCGAAAAATACGGTATATCATGTTCAATCTTCTATTTTTTTTTTATATCTGCTGCTGTCACTTTAAATGACATTGTGCAGCAGACACTGACTTACACACTGACTTATCACATATATCCCCCTGCTGGTGGCTTGCCTAGTTCTACAGATTAGGGTACATGTAAGGATAAAAAAAAATGTCAAAATGCTGTCTTTGATCGAACTGTGCTTTAAACTATAGGACTGAGCCTGTCTGTCACACGCAGCATCACCCAATCAGAATGGTAGGAGGGAAAAGTCCCTGATCCTGCAGGTACAGCCCCTCTTACTGCCCCCTCTGACAATCTAAATAAACTTTATTATGGAAAATAATTCTGACTCACTGTGCTTGGTTCAGTTTTGTCAGTACTGTGGTGGTTTTATTGTTTCTGACTACCCTGCTCCACACACACCAAGCTTGTGATTTTCTGTCACCACCCCGGCCTATACCAGACAGAAGCAGCTGCAGAACTCAGGTGAGTCCACATCCCTCTCTGTGTCCCTGTCAGGACATTCTCACCCTCTGTCAGTGTCTCTCTCTCTTAAAAATAAATCTCCCTGTGTCTTTTTGTTGTTCTGTCCTTCAGTCGATTCTGCAGCACACAATGTACATCAGTGCTTCTGGTTGTGCTTCTCCATGCAGTTTTCCTGGCAAAAATACTGGAGTGGGTTGCCAGTTCCTATTCCAGTGGAATTTGTCTGACCTTTCTGAGATGAACTGCCCATCATGATATAGCTCACAGCTACATTCCTGGGCAAAAGTCGTATGTGCCTGTCTGTGTTTTGCGTGTTTAGGGTTCGTGTAGCCTCGTTTCTGATTTTTTCAGCGGCCATTTTTTTTCTCGCATAGGTGATTTTCGAGTGTCGAAAGTCTGGAAATTTGACTTAAATTCGTGTGCACCCTCACTCCCAGACGTCCTGGCTGTCCCCCCGTGCTGTGTGTGATGTTTTTGGTATTTTTATTTTTTTTGTGTTTGTTGGGTTTTGCGTGTTTTTGGATGTGTGGACTTTGGCCGTTAAGTTCATATTTTTTAGGGTCATATTTTATTTTCTCTAAATGGCAATTTCCTTTTTAAAATGTTCCGGGCGTAATTTTTTCAGGCGATTTTTTCAAAGTGCTACGGGTCTTGCACTATGAATTGTGTATTTGAGTTTTCTGTTGTTCTGTTGTCCCGCGAGTCGGAGGTATGATAATTAATGTGTGCGAAGGTTTCAGAGACTTACCTATTTGTAGAGGTTTTGTTGGGCGTTCAGGGTTTCAACAAACTTGACTTTGTGTGCACAAGATTTCTCCCGCTTCGTTTTTCTCTATTTGAGTTTTAGTTCAATCGAATTGTGTCAAAATTTTCATACCAGGTTTATTGCCCAGGCTACTACTCCAAAATTACAGGGTCTTAGACTAGAATATCTGTTCATTGAGGAAGAGGTCCTTCTGACCATACATGATTTGAACCCCTTTGTCAGAGAGGAGGTTATTGCTTCTTTTTTTTTTTTTTATGCCCCTCCAAGCCTTTGATCTTTCCCGGCCGCAAGAGTTCCGAACACTAAAATCACACACCTCTATTCAATTGCTCTGATTCCCCCTCACTAGTAAATCTTCAATTGAGAAACCCCACCAACTCTAGAAGATTCTTCCCCTTGCAAAAGGAGGAAGGTGGTTCTGTTTTTCCCCCTTCTACAGGTATACCTATGGAGCAACAGTCTAATTGGGATTATGAAGTGGAAACTCCTGGGATGACGGGGTGTAAGCTTTGCTAGAAACAATGATGGAGACTACTGAAAGCACAAAGAGAGCACTGGGTGCCGACGAGAGGAGAGCGAAATGAGAGGCAAAAAAACATCTACCAAGAAAGCAAGGGGACCAGTGTATCTGAACTTGAGGTTAAAACAGGTGTAACGAGTTTACTTTCATCTTCAGAAGAAGGACTGATGCATATTGAGTCTGGTTCGTCAGACAATTAATCTATGTTTTCCAATATGTCTGCCTTAGAGTTTAAAGGGTGTAACATTTTAATATTGTATAAATGGAGTTAAAAATCATATAATTAAACACGCGCCGTATATGGACGCAGGCGTGCAGGGCAGTATTTATTACCTACAAAGCTACTTTGGGGGCTCATATTATATTTCTTCAGGAGTGTGCTATATCAAAAAGTGATAATGTTATCCAACTTAAAAAATAATGGAAATATGGTCCATCAGAGTGGTCGGGGTTGATGATAGCATGGCCAGTGGGGTATATATCTTGTTTAACGCCCATGATTCGGCGTTATGAGTCGTACTGTTATTTGCCTTGGGAGAGCATTATCTGTGAGGATTTGTTTTCATTCAAAAACATTTCCATTGATTAATATTGATGCCTCCCCATACAAGCAAGATAGACCTGAGACACTAAGTAATATCCATTTTTTTTCTTCCTACGACTGAGCCATTTATACTGGCAGGATACTTTAACACCATTTTAAAGCCTTTAGGAAGAAAGAGAAAGAGAGGGGATGGTGTGACAGATTAAACGTCTAAAATTTTACAGGATATACTGTAATTTCTGATTTTCAACTCAAAGATGTATGGGATTTTTTGCATAAACAGGATCCTGGTTACACATGGGCAAATTCATCTCCACAGTCGAGAATTGATTTTGTTTTCTGCTCTTCTTTTTTTTCTCCTACACAGGCAATGCTCTCAGACAATGTGTTCTCAGACCACAAAACTTAGCTGGTATCTCTAGCTGTCTCAGTCAGTACAGTAAGGGGCAAGGGGACATGGACATTGAATAACTCTTTGTTAACAAACCCTGAAATCGCAAGACATTTTGTAAACTTTTATAGGATTTTCCAATATGCAAAACTTTTTTATAAGTCCCATATATTTTGGTGGTGATGGCTAAAGGAGAGATTACTATTATTATTATTATTATTATTATTATTATCAGAGATTAAATCTTTCTTCATTAGGTGGGGAAGGAAAAGAGCACTAGAGAGGAAACACTTTTACAGTGTTCTTCAGAATAAATTACATTTATTGTATAGGCTGAAAAAACAATGCTTGATGGTGGAGGAGGGTATAGTTGCAACAAAAGTAGAGATATGGAAAACAGTTGAAGAAGTAGGCAAAACTGTTAATTTGATTTAATTCAAGAATGATAGAGATAGAGGAAAATTTTAAATTTACACAATATTTTTTTAAGCCTATTCGAAAAAGAAATCAGATGATTATGCTAGAAGAAAAGGGAGTAAAAGTGACATACTCAGGATATGTTGAAAATAGTGAATAGGTTTTATTAAAATGTGTACAGTGAAGAATTGGTTGATACAGACTGTATGCACACTTTTTTGTCATCCATATCCTTAAAATTAGATCAGGAAAAGTGAGTGTTTATTAAAACAAGTGTCTGAAGAAGAAATTGAAATAGTGTTAAACGAAGTCACAAATAATAAATTACCAGGTATAGATGGCGTACCTTATGTATTTTACAAAAGTTTTGGGAATTTAATTAAGACAGATGTGGTAGAAATTTGTAGGTTTTGTTTACAGGGAAAAAAATATTTTCTCTGATTTCAAAAAAGGTTTAATTGTGCTATTAAAAGAAGGACGGAAAGAAAATATTCAAAATTGGCGACCAATCACCTTTCTTAACAGTGATTATAAAATAGTGACAAAAATACTGTCCAATCGTCTTAAGAGGGTCATTAAGAGGATTTATCATATATTGATTGTGTAAACTGTATTTTTTTACTGTATACACCTATTTTTTCTAGACAGGAAAAAGTACAGTATTATTGCAAAACAATTATGGAAACCAAATGTGTGGTTACATTATATCTCAAGTTAAGTTACATATGTGTAATACTGCATTTTTTCTCTTTTTCAGAACTCACTGCCTTTGAGAGGGACAGTTACGAGGGACAGAAGAGGGAGAATGAAGGGTAAGTGTAGACAGCTGTAGGGAATGGGTGTTTAGATAAATGTGAGAAGGGGACATTGGAAGAGTCAGTTTAAGGGACGGTGAGGGAAAGAAGGCAAACATTTGTAGAAATCTGTTTTTTGATATTTATGCTTGTCTAGTTTTTTCGATGATGCCCTTTTCAGATGTAGAGATTATTTTGGAGTAATTTTTTTGCAGATGACAATGTAAAGTTTTGCAGATGTAGTATTTATTTGCTGTACTACTGTACGGTGGAGGGATTCTATGGCTCTTTTTCCCACCATATATTAAATGATTGTTGTGGTGAACTACCTACTCATAAAGTCCACAACACAAGCTGGGATCCCGCCCCACGCTGATGATAGGCAGTAACCTTGAAACAGCTGTACGTGGGTACGATTTACAGCTTGTGTATAATCCAACCTTGGCTTTGCATAAAGACTGTGTAATGCAGCGGGCATAAGCTTAAAGGAAGCCATGTGCAGGAAACAGTTGTTTTTTTTTCACTTGTTTTAGATGTATATATATATATATATATATATATATATATATATATATATATATATATAGTTTAATTTATTGTGGGCAACAGAGTGATAGAATCCCTCCACCATACAGTAGTACAGTAGATTAATAGTACATGTGTATTCACATTTGAATGTCTAAAATAAATTTAAGAAAACTATTTCCTGCTCAGAATTCCCAAAAATGCAGTTATTCAAGCAAAATGCTCTCTCCGTATTATCTATCTATCTTCCAATCCATATTTTGCTTGTCTCCATTCTGTGCCACCTTAATATAACATCTAAATGAATTTAATTTTCTTTTCTTTTAGTATCACTGTAGTTTCCCCAGAAATGCTATTTTGAATAACGCACAGAGATTGGCGGGGATATCCGATAAGTCACAAGACTGTTACATGTACTCTCAAGCTTTTTATTAATACCTGAATACCTTGAAAAGGTCTTTATCCAAACTAGGAAGCATTTAATAGTGAAACGCTCTTTAAGCTTTATGAGCCCCAGAATGTTTTTGGCTCCTACGCCCCTACATAAAGGAGCAGAATTATATGCTTAATTAACCGCTCAAATATGTTTTTTTGCAACTTAATATTAATTATGTACAGGCAGCTTATAAACTGGATAAATAAAAAACACATATATTTATACAAATGTATTTTTTTAAAGATAGTCTAAATAACATGTGGGAGATTTGAGGTGATTCTCCCACATGCTATTAAATTATGTTTAAAAAGGAGGGAGAAACAAAACAGTACTGTATCATGTAGAACCAACTTGGGGTGCAATTTACTTGTTCTGGTCTTTGTTCTGGTCTGTTGTTGATGAATTATCACCCTGTTATTTGGCTGGGGAAATAAGCCAACACATGGTTGATGAGGTAGATTCAGTGGTGCTCCTGCCCATAATCCTGTAGCCCTTTCCCTGCTCCTATGCTATAAAAAAACACCAATTAGCACTCATCAAGTGTCTTGCTGATTGGTTCAGGGATGGCTAAAGTGACCCCACACCCATCAGTACCAAACAGAGCTAGCTCTGATTGGTTGACCCAGGCTAAGAAGGGAAATTCATAACACCAAAAGTTGCCCATGTTATGTTTGCCTATGTAAATGTGCTATTGTTCTTTTATGTGTGAACAATGTATACACAAGGGAGCCCAAGATATAAAGATAATGCTCTTTCTTTAACACATAGTGATGGTATGTTTCATTTAGAGGGAAGGCTTTTATTATTTTTATTGTCTTAAATGTCTGAAACTTGTCCTGAGAGAAGGGATTTAGAAGAACAGTTTTTATCTGTGGGTAGGATTGTGTATTGTTGTCCCAATTCAAGCCCACAAAAGAGCAGATCTTGATAAATCCCCAAAATATATATTTAATGGAAAGGTGGGGAGAGATGAGGCTCTATAGATTCTTAGTAACATCTCACCTAGAATGATGTGTCCAGTTAAATTTCTGATCTCTGGAAAGCTGAAGGTAGAAATCACAGAATTAGATTTATGTGAGATGCTGTGTTCCCTTATTCTATATTCTTTTGTGGAAACTTGGCTTTCTGGTGTACCATATACATGTACCTTACACCCATTTAGGAATGTGTTCAGAAGAGCATATGGGAGTCATCCCACTTCATTGATCATTCAACTGTGCTATAGATTTACTGTCTGGCATGACACCACATGGTAGAACATATGCTATTCCTGAGCCAGAGCCACATGCAAAGAAGGAATAGGTTAAAGATAATCTGAAGTGAGGATTTATTTAATCGTACTTTTGCCAAGTGCTCCCAGGAGGAAATGATGTTGGGAGTTATTATACTGATGATTAAAAGTGTCAAATAATGAAACAAAGTGAGTAAAAGCCAGTAGGGTGCTTTGTTGTACTGGAATACTAATGCAACTTTATACAGTAGATCAGTGGCATACAACCTATTTCACTTGAAAGGACACATGTGTGCTCCCTGATTTCTTAAAGGGGCCTCACAGTGTGTTAAACCTTTTTATTTTACCCAAAGCAAAATAGTAAAATTACTGCAGGAATTGAATTAATTGGTAAAAGGAACACAGATAATGATGAGAAGTATTTAGGAATACAATTTGGTATTTTGTCTGCCAGTTTTAAGGAGATATAATGAACTGTATATTGAAGACGAACATGCTTTCCCATAAGAGGGAATAGGCTAAGGATCATATGAGAAATGCCTGAGGGCCACATATTGAATACGGTGCCCTGTTCTACAGACTGCAACTTCAAAAGGATTTGAATAAATAAGAAACAATTCAAAGATGAGCAACTAAAATGGTACTTGGATTTAAAGACAAAAAGCAGAAGAGAGAGGGGAGATATGATAGAAACCTTCATATATGGAAGCATCAGGATAGCTTGCACCAATCTATCATCAATCTATCATCTACACAACTTGCACCAACAGCGTCTACAGGGTCTAGCACAAACATCATATTCTTTTATTAAAAACTATTTTCCATGTTTGGTTGTGCTCTTGGTCAGATACAAAGGGCCTAATTCAATTGCAAGTCCGCATCGTAGTAGGCAGTATGTCTGTGGGTGTGTTGCGGGCTCCTGTTCGTCTCCGAATCTTGAGCTATTCAATTGCTCAAGGCCGCAAGTTACTGGCCCAAAGCTGACTCCGAAAACATGCACTGGCTCGTAGCAGTTCAGGGCGGGAACATGAGCAAGTAAGCAAGCTTGTAACCTCCCATTTTGAATATTGCAATAGAAAATGAGGCTGTCATTATTACGGCAGTAAAAAATGGAGGTTACATGTCAATTAATTAGGTTCGGGGGTCCCATATGCGATCAGACTCGCAAACCCGCAAAATAAAGTATTATGAAAATGAATGCCAATACTGTTCTAGTCCATATGGGTGGTTGATACCCAAGATTGATTAAACCCCGAAATTAAACTTAACAATAAGTCTTATATACTGCCGATTTGTATGCTTGAGACTGTTGTGCAATTAATTATAATGTCTTTCATCGCTTTCCCCATTATTTACAATACAGTAGTGATTTTTTATTTGCATTTACAGTGCTACGGATCAGTGTTAAACCCCCTTGCAGATCCTCTCTAGCACTCGAAGGATTTTCTCCTTTTGCCATTTACGGGTGTGACAACTTTTGCGGGCTTGAGCAATTGAATAGCGATTTGCAATTTTAACAGTTGTAACTTTTGCGAAAGTGAAAGATCAAAGGCTTCTGGAGACTGTAAGTTACGTTTTTAACCATCGCAATTTTTTCAAGGCAGTAACTTGTAACGCGTTTTGAGCCCTCAAAAATACGTCAATTGAATAGCAAATTAACTTGTGACCTCAAGTACGGGCTACAGCAACTTGCAAAAGCTCAATTGAATCGAAAGTTTTTAAACAGAATTTTAACAACTTTTCCTGTGCATCGATCATGCTAGTTAAACATATACTGCAGCTCTCATAATGACTTTGGGCTGAATGTGTGAAACTTCAAGTGAACTACGTTGCCTATCACTGTCTTGGGAAAATTAAACCTGCACATGAGTTGTGCTGTCTAATAACAGCCGTATTTAATTGCGATTTGGCCAATTGAATAGGGCTATAAATAAGCACAGAGCATATATTTTTACAGAAGTTTTTAGTTAGTGAATTTCTATCCAAAAGCATGGTCTTCATCAACTAAAAACTTCTTTAAAAAAAATATGCTCTGTGTTTATATAGAGCCCTTTTCAATTGGCCAAATCCCAATTTAAAAAGGCTGTAAATCTTCTAAGCTTCTACTGGTGTAATTACAATGTAAACTATGTCACTGTTTCCCTTGAGTTTACTTAAGGTAGATCCTTGGAGCTATATGTGCTGTGGAAAGCCAAAACATGTAACTGTCTTTACCTTCTTTTCTATTTTAAATGTCCTCTCTCAGCATTTTTGAGAATGAGCATTATTGTCGATTTTTGTTGATATCTTAAATAAGGTCAGGTCAAATAAGTACGTTAAGCACCTAATTGGATCTAAGTAAGCGATGATGATAATTTCTGTAAGAAGATAATAGTTGACCTTTTTGACACTTTCACTGAATCATTGCCAAAATTAGCTCACGGATTAGAATAATTAGCTTTTTTTTCTCACAACAGAAGGAGGGGTTAAATGTGCAAACTCATAAAACAACTCTATATTGTTGAATGCCTTCAGTGTATGTTTATGATGAAAACATTGAAATCACACATTATATGTCCATTTTTAAAATGTTTACTTATTCCCATCATATTCTGTATTTATGCCCCTTGAAAATTATCACAACACCACAAAAACACCATTTTTATTCCTCAAATCTACAGAGCATTTTGTTTAATGCCTGGCACATTACATGTGTATATTTTTGCAAGCAAGCAAATTTTTTGAAAACTGACATTAATTGGTCTACTCAAAGTACTTCCCCTCAGCTATTCTAGCTCATTAGTAGTATGGAATACGTTCTTTTTGTCCGAAGACAGACTTTCTTGTTTGCAAACTTGCATTTTTTTCCACAGTTAAAAAGCTAAATCTTTGCTTTAGTTTGTAAGGGCAAATATCTAAACCTGTATACACTGACAAGCTGTTCTGTGACAGTTCTGTACAAAGTGATATCTTGGCATTTCTGTGGAATATTCTTTTTCCTAGAACCAGCATCCTTCTTTGTGATCATTATGTTATCAGAATGTATCCATGACAGAATGCAGTAATGTTCCACAGCTTTAGCTGACAAAGAGAAAAGTCACCACTTAGGATCTAAATGTAATGTAATATGAAATATCAGCTTTCTTAAAACATGATTTAATCTAATAAAATGGAGGATTGTTGTCCTGAAAACTTAATATATGCTGACATCTGAAAGCTATTAAGAAAGTCATTTTGACTGAGCAGGCTTAAGACATTCATAACATAACTATTTGATAAAATGGATATAGATAGATTATGTTAGATAGAAGAGTAACAGATACAGGGAGCTTTTTCATGTTTGAAAACATGATGACATATTGTATAATCCCAGTAATGCATTCTGTTACTTAAACAAATTGCCCAAGGCTAATCATGCACTGCCCTTTGCATTTCTTTTAAACAATTTTAGAAAATTCTTTGATGGCCGATCTCAAATCAGAGGTTAAGGGCCAAATTGAAGAAATCATAATGTGACCCTCTAGGCCATTTTCAGCCGTAATCTAATAAAATTGAGACTTGGGCCTAAATGGCTTTGCAGATTCAGGAACCCTTTCTACATATGAATATGTGCATTTAAATGCTTATGTATATGTATATGCATTTAAAAGGAAATTTCCATCTAAAACTAACTCTTTTTTATATTAAAAAGTAAATTTACTTTTTGTTTAAAAGTTTAGAAATGTGTCTTGTTTGCTAGTTATTCCTCTATATTTGTGGGGAATAGAAGCTCCAATTAAAATAAATGTTTGTCACTAACACACAAAATGCAGAACTGTTTGGGTTGAAAGTTCAAGAGCCAGCTCAAGAGCAAATCAAACTGCAGCTGGGTTCTAAGCTGTGGCAGCTACATTAATTTTTTGTGTTCTCCAGAAACACCTTAAAGACAGAAGTGTTGAAGCAATAAGAGGCAATTTTAAAACTTTTACACATATATTTTTTTTTTTCTATAAGTAAACTTTTTCATTTAGGAGCAACTTCTGTTTAGGTCAAACATCCCCATTAAGAAACATCTATATTTATACCCACGTTTATGTCTGTGTTTTGTATATATATTTGTTGATTTGTATGAATATTTATACCGTATTGGTCCGAATATAAGCCGCACCTTTTTTCCGATTTTTGAGCTTGCGAGTTACGGGTGCGGCTTATATTCGCAACCGTAAAAAAAATCATTGCCGATTTGCAAACTTTGCTTATTAGGTGTGTGGCTTCTATTCGCCTGGTAAAGAATGGAGGGCCCTGTTTTTGAGCATAAAATCAAATGTACATGGAGCTTGTTTCCAAGGCTCTGACACAAGATTAAAAACTCGCAAACTTACAATCCAAGGGTTTAGGTGTGATACAAGAGGGTGACAAATGCAAGATGGCAGTGTGAAAGTAATGTGTTCAGTCAAGTGGAGGTGTCTGTGTGTTGTACTGTAGATTGTGGGTGTAAGTGTTATTAAGCTGTGGAATGTTCAGTTGTACATGTTAAGGCTGAATGTGATAAGATTTTTTAAACCGGTGTATTTTTTGTCATTTTTTAAAGGTTTTGAGGCAGGAAGATAATCTAATGGAGTGGGGCAAGGAGTTCCAAATAGTAGGGGCAGCACGAGAAAAGTCTTGAAGACGGGAGTGAGAGGAGGTGATGAGAGAGGAGGAAAGAAGAAGGTTGTTAGCAGAACGAAGGGGGTGGTTGGGAGAGGATTTTGAAACAAGAGCAGACATATAAGGGGGTGGACTGTTGTTGAGGGCTTTAAAGGTTAGGGTCATGATTTTAAATTTGATTCGAGAAGCTATGGTAAGCCAGTGGAGTGATTGACAGAGAGAAGCTGCAGACACTGATCTTTTGGTATTGAAGATGAGTCTAGCGGAGGCGTTCATTATGGATTGGCGAGGAGACAGACGAGAGATGTGTAGGCCAGCAAGAAGGGAATTGCAGTAGTCGAGTCGAGATTTGATGAGAGAGTATATTAGAATTTTAGCTGTGTCTTCTGTAAGATAATGACACATTTTGGAGATGTTTTTTAGGTGAAACTGACATGATTTTGTTATTGATTGGATGTGAGGAATAAAAGAGAGGGCAGGATCCAGTAGAACCCCAAGACAACGGGCCTGGGAGGTATGAGTGATGATGGTGTTGTTAACAGTGAGAGATATTTGAGTGGAAGCTGTAGTAGAGGGTGGGAAGATTAGGAGTTCAGTCGCTTTGGATAAGTCTCTATGAGCATGCCACATCTTACCACTGGGATTTTTGTCCATTCCTGCTTGCAAAACTGCTCCAGAGGTCTGGGCTTTGACTAGGCCATTGCAACACATTTACATGTTTCCCCCTAAACCACTCAAGTGTTGCTTTAGCAGTATGTTTGGGGTCATTGTCCTGCTGGAAGGTGAACCTCCGTCCTAGCCTCAAATCACGCATAAAGTGGTACAGGTTTTGCTCAAGAATATTCCTATATTTAGCACCATCGATCTTTCCCTCAATGGTGTTCTTTGGGTGATGGGTCATTTTCTTTGGTGGCCGAAAAGTTAAATTTTAGTCTCATCAGACCAGAGCACCTTCCTCCATACATTTTGGGAGTCTCCCACATGCCTTTACGCAAACCCAAAATGTGCCATTTTGTTTTTTGCCGAAAGTAATGGCTTTCTTCTGGCCACTCTGCCGTAAAGCCCAACTCTATGGAGCGTACGGCTTATTGTCGTCCTATGTACAGATACTCCAGTCTCTGCTGTGGAACTCTGCAGCTTCTCCAAGGTTACCTTAGGTCTCTGTGCTGCCTCTCTGATTAATGTCCTCCTTGCTCGGTCCGTGAATTTTGGTCTCTTGGCAGGTTTGCTGTTGTGCCATGTTGTTTCCATTTGGTTATGATAGATTTCATGGTGCTCCTGGGGATCATCAAAGATTTGGATATTTTTTGATAACCTAACCCTGACTGGTACTTGTCAACAACATTGTCCCTTACTTGTTTGTAGAGTTCCTTGGTCTTCATGGCAGTGTTTGGTTAGTGGTGCCTCTTGCTTAGGTGTTGCCGCCTCTGGGGCCTTTCAAAAAGTTGTGTATATGTAATGATCATGTGACACTTAGATTGCACACAGGTGGATATAATTTCACTAATTATGTGACTTCTGAAGCTAATTGGTTGCAACAGAGCTTTTTATGGGCTTCATAACAAAGGGGATGAATACATACGCACATGCTAATTTTCTGTTTTCTATTTCTAAAAAAATAGTTTTATGTATATATTTTTCTCATTTCACTTCACCAACTTAGACTATTGTGTTCTGATCCATTACATAAAATTCAGATTAACAAAACATTGAATTTAAGGCTGTAATGTAACAAAATAGGTAAAAAGTCACTTTTGCAAGGCACTGTATTATGTATCTTTATTGAACCCTCAAATTATTTTGTACCATAGTCCTCCATTCAGTAGCTCCGCCACTGTGTCTACATATATGCTTCTATGGGTATATATGTCCATCTTTCTATCTTGATTTATTAATATATTCTCCTTTTTCTAGTGCTTCTAACCAAAGTGTCAAATTTAAGCAAAACTGAGTCAAAGTCATGGGAGTGCCCAAGATACCTTGGAGTGCATTAGGTTGGGAGGAATTAAAGGACTTCTCCAGTTAAAGAAAACTGCACTTCTTTATGAGGTGTATAATAAACTAACCACACTAATATGCACATAGAACATTTTTTAGAGAAAATTAGGATTTTTGAAGACTGTTTGTGAATAGTGGAGAACTTGATAATGAGGGATGATTTTTTATCAGTGGAGGATGGGTTGGAGCAGAAAGGAGTTTGGTGTATGTTGTATAATTTCAATTCATTGATATTGTCAACTCCCACCCCGCCTTCAAAGGCACAGGACCAGAAGTAGGCAGCTTGTATAGAAGCACTGTGCTCCAGAAATGTAAATGCCACTCTCACACACATACAGCATTATTAAATTGCGATTCTGCAAATTTAAAAGGTCTTTATTTAAGAACATAGCATATTTTTTACAGAAGTTTTTAGTCAGTGAAGACCTTGCTTTTGGATAGAAGCTTACTAACTAAAGACTTCTGTAACAAAAATATGCTATGTGCTTATATAGAGCCCTTTTAAATTTTCTGAATCGCAATTTTATAAGGCTTATACCTTCCACCAAAGTATTATTAGTGGCTCCAGCAGAAGCATCAACTTTTTTCCTAATTAAAGACTTTTTCTGTGTTATTATGCTCTTATTCAGACTCAAATATTTAAAATATATATAAAAATAGATAGATAGATAGATAGATAGATAGATAGATATGGGCATGTACTCAAGATAATTTAGATATATTAAATATTTATATATACTGGATTTTATAACCAATTCTGAAAAAAACAAGGTCATGGAGTTTGAAAGGGTTTTAGGAAAAACCGTCTGGCAACCATTTACTTTATTAAAGTTTACATTATAAACACTTTTCTGTATTCTGGGTAGGTTAACTAATCTAACATATATCATAAATTTGGAGCTTTTCATACACAGGGTATAGTTAAGTTTTAATGTGGGTCATAAAAACTCATTGCCTTGAATCTGTGTGTTTTCTTGTTGTGGAGAATTTGAATATTTTGTGCCACTTTATGAGTCATGCTCTCAGGACTGAAAGCTTAATTGTAATGGGAATGGCATGCAATTGGACGGGTGACAGAATTACACATAGGTGAGATGTAATGTGACATGTCGTCCAGAAAGCATTACGGTTCTACAAATGTGACAAGGACAACAAGCAAGTTCTCCCGTTACATTGGCACTTTTGGCTGACTGTTTATTTAATCCATCTACAATTATACACTATGACATGTTTGCCATGAATGTGACAAAGATAAATCTATGTAATTAAGGAAAAGCATAATTCCATTGTTCAGTGGTGTTTTTTTTTTTTTTTTAAATTAAACTAGAATTTGGTAAAGTGTTCCATAAAGCCAGCACTGTGTATTCATGTCAATTTGTTTATACAATACTAGCTTTCTTAGAGTACAAAATTGATTCCAGTTTTTCAAGAATGTTTATCCCATTGGAATATTTATATTGATGAATCTAACATTTACCTTGCTTGTGTAAAAATCAATATTTTAGACAATCTCTCTGAATCCTAAATACTTATAGGAATTATTAAAGTTTTCAGAGGTTGTTTTAATGCGTGTTTCACAAATTATGTTAAGCTTTTATCATTGAGAGAAATTAAATTGGGAAGGACTTCTCACAAGCGTCTTGGGTCCTAGTGAATCCACTGAGAAACCTCTTCAGACCTAGATATATAATTAAACGACTAGTTTTTAATAAGCGGGGGGGAAGTCATAGAGCTAGTTTTTAATAAGAAAAAAATGATGTCTCTCCCGGGGGTATCCATGATACATTGGTGTGATCCTTACTCTTCAGCCCTGGATAAGTGACATTCCATGTTGGTTGTAGAATCCAGCCTCTTCCTGCTTAATTGAAGTCCTTGGTCCTTATATTAGTCCAGTGGAAATGGGCCTCTGCCTAAAAATTCCTGCTTAAAATGTTTTATGTCCTTGGCTTATACAGTTGCTAATATTGTTGGTTGACAAACAAGTGCCTTTTTTCTTGAACTGAAGTGTTCATGACTTGAGTGCAGTGCAGTAATATTAACCCTTAAAACTTCATGACCAAATGTGGCAATTGAGACTGTCCATTTGTGTCAAGGCTGTGAATCAGGCAGCTCATAACTAAAATGTTGTAATTGAGCCAAATAGAAAACCAGAATCACATTTTAATAAAACCTAAAAGTCTTAAAAGTTAAAAATACAATTATGAGTAGATAATGTTATTTTGCTGATTTAAGCTATTCATCTGTCAATGAATAATGGGGGATTTCCAAGAAAGTTAAATTGGATCTGGCAGTACAACTTAGAAAATCTTGAATGGGAATTCCCATGCAGAGATGACACATATATTTTTGTACACTTGTTCTCTCTATGTTTTGTCCACACGTGTAACTAATTTGAATATGCACTATAGTCTTGCTTAGCTTATTTTTGTTAATACATTTTTAAAATCGGTAAAAAAAATGGTAAAGTCCACTCTTTGTTAAAAAATATGAGCCTTCATGTGCAATGTGAAAATGTAAATAATAAGTTGTTGAGGGAGTTCTTATTTTAACTTTGTGTATTTATTAGCATTTATACTAAGATTGTTGTGAGAATGTCAGATTGTGCTGGGGGGATGGGGTGGTATCATGATAGCATAGGATATAGAAATGAGATGGGTAATGTGCAGATTCAGGGGCTTGTCTGATAAGCAGTGGAAGCATTAAACCTATTTAATTGCAACAGTTACAGATTCAACTGAATAAGGTCGCAACTACATGTCCGAAAGCCAAAAGCTTAAACCATGCACTTGTAAGTAGCATTCCAGAGCATGATCGTGATCAATCAAGCAAGGCCGTAACTACCAATGTCGAAACAGCCAATAGTAAATGAGACCGTTATCATGACATCAGTAAAACATGTAGGTCAATCAAATAGCGTTTAAAAGTCTGATACGCGATCAGACTTGCAATCCGGCAATGTACAAAATAATAAAAATGAATGCCGATACCATTATAGTCCATGTGGGGGGCCTGATATGTATTAACTCCTTGATTACCGAGATTTATATAACATGGAAATAAAACGTAAAAACAATAAAAAATGTATTGCAGATTTGCGAGCTTGAGACTGTTGTGGAAATAATTCTAATGTCGCTTTCATCGCTTTCCCTGTCTTTTAGTGCAGAATTGTTTTTATTTGCATTTACAGTGCTACGAACAGGTATTTAACCCCCTTGCGAGTCCTTTCTGGTACTCGTAGGATTTTCTTCTACATTTGCCATTTACGGGTATGAGAACATTTGCGGGCTTGGGGAATTGTAGCAATTAAATAGCGATTTGCGATTGTAACATTTATGTGCTTGAAAGATCAATGGCTTAGCTTAGCCCATCTTCTCATATCTTTTCCTCCTCCCCTTCTCCCTCTTTTCTCCCCCTCATGTGTCCTTCCCCTTTTGTCCTGCTCATCTATCCCCGTCACTCTCTCCATTTTTCTCTTTCTGTTCTCGCCCTGTTCTCATCCTCCTTTCTCTCTCCCCATTCTGTATCTTTTCTCCTTCTCTCTCTACTCTCCTCACTATCACTGATCTTTCCTCTCCCCTCTTTTCTCTATTTCTCTCAAACTTCCTCCTTTACCCTCATCAATAGATCCTTTAGCTCCTCCTCATTTTTAGCCATCAAAGTAGTATCACCAGCGTACCTGAGGTTGTTGATATTTCTTCCAGCAATATTGATTCTGGCTTTGGATTCATTTAGCGCGGTATTATGCATGATATACTCTGCGTATAAGTTGAATTAATAAGTTGACAATATACAACCTTGTTACACAACTTTTCCGATCTTGAACCATTCTGTTGTCCCATGTTCAGCGCTGACCGTGGCTTCTTGGTCCACATACAGATTCTTCGAGAGGCAGATGAGATGATCTGGTACTTTATATCTTTAAGAACTTGCTACATTTTGTTGTGATCAACACAAGCAAAGGCTTTATAATAGCCTATGAAGCAGAAGTAAATGTTTTTTGGAACTCTCTTGCTTTCTCTATCATCCATCAGACATTGGCAGTTTGATCTCCATCCATATATTGTTGGAGTCAAACTTGTAGGATCTTAAATATTTGCTGGCGTGAGAAATTAGTGCAATTGTTAAATAATTGGAGCACTTTTGGCACTGCTTTTTTGGGATTGGGATGTAAACTGACCTTTACCAGGTTTTTGTCCATTGTTTCCCTAATTTGTTGGCATAAGGCAAGCAACACTTTCTCAGCATAATCTTGCAGAATTTTGAATAGTTCAATTGGTGATGTTCTTCTGTTAAGTCCCTATTATTTTTGTCTTTTATCACGCCCACTTTGGCATGAAAGGTGACTTTGAGATCCCCAATTTTCTTAAAGAAGTCTCTTGACTTACCCATTCTGTTTTCTTCTTCAATCTCTTTACATTGCTCTTTGTAGAATGTCTCTTTGTCTGTTTTTGCATTCATTTGGACAAATCTTTTCCTAACTCCACTACCTTTCACTTTGCTTCTTTCCTGGGCTTCTTTCAAAGCCTCATCAGATAGCCAGTTTACCTTCTTAGTTTTCTTGTTTTTAGGGCTATTCTTTGTTACTGTCTCCTGGATTATGTTGCAAGCTTCGGTCCAAAGTTCTTCAGGCATTCTATATTCCATGTCTAGTCCCTTAAATCTATTCTTTACATCCACTGCATAGTCTTAAGGCATATTATTTATTTAATGTCTACTTGATTTCCCCCCATTTCTTCAGTTCAATTCTGAACTTTGCAATAAGAAGCTCATGGTCTGAGCCTCAATCAGCTCCAGGTCTTGTTTTTGCTGATTATATAGTGCTCCTCCATCTTTGGCTGCAAAGTATATAGTCAATTTGTTTTTCATATTGTCCATTTTGTGATGTCCATGTTTACGGTTGTCTTGGAGGCTATTGGAAGAGTGTGTTTGCTATGACCAGAGAATTATCTTGACAGAATTCTACCATTTTTCTGGCCTACTTCTTCTTTTGTACTTCAAGGCCAAACTTGTAAGTTATTCTGGGTGTCTTTTGGTTCTTTACATTAGCATTCCAAAATCCTATGATGACAGTAACATCCTTTCTTGGTGTTATATCTATAATGGTTTGAATATCTTCATAGAATTGGATAATTTTCTCATCTTCAGCATCCATGGTTGGACTATAGACTTGGATCACTGTGATGTTAAACGGCTTGCCTATAATTTGAATTTAAATCATTCTGTCATTTATTGGTTTGTAACCAAGCACTGCTTTGGCCACCCTTTTATTGACTATAAGGACTGATCCATTTCTTCTGTGGGATTCTTAAACATAGTAGAAGATCTGGTGCTTGTCTGATGTGAAATATCCCATTCCAGTCCATTTAATTTCACAAATTCCCACAATATCAATGTTTAATCTTGTCATCTCAGTCTTGACCACGTCTAGTTTGCCTTGGTTCATAGTTCTAACATTACAGATTTTAATGCTGAATTATTTTTTGCAGCAGCGGACTTTCATTTCCCCTTCACACACATCCACAACTGCGTGTCCTTTCAGCTTTGGCCCAACCACTTAATTAGATCTGGCGCTACTTATACTTGCCCTTCTCTTCCTCAGTAATGAGGTAGTCAGCTTATGACCTCAGGGGCTCATCATCTAGTGCTATATGACTATTTCTCTGGTTGTGTTGCTATTTACTTCTCCAGTGGACCGTGATTTGTCTGATGTTTCTGCCATGACCTCCCCATCTTCAGTGACCCCTTATGGTATAGCTCACAGCTTCATTGAATTACATTA
This sequence comes from Discoglossus pictus, assembly GCA_027410445.1. NCBI lineage: Eukaryota > Metazoa > Chordata > Amphibia > Anura > Alytidae > Discoglossus > Discoglossus pictus. Next base: position 351,289,527 of record CM050163.1, on the reverse strand, counting down.
GCCCCTTCACCATGACAAGGTAGTGATCCAGAAGGGGATACTTCTCTATACCTCCTTCTATCTCTCTCATGCTAGCCCCATCTGACATATGAATTACTTGCCTCTGTCGCCTCATGATCCCAGCTACCGATTTTGGTGCCTGCTGGTGGTTCCCAACCCCCTGGCTCTCACTTCTCCTTCACACACTGCAGATAACTCTGAGTTGCTCTGCAGCTTACTTCCATATTGTTGCCACATGTCATGTTAATAACTGGAGTATTCGATTGTGCAGACGAGGACAGGCCAAACTCCAGTGCTATTGGCAACTTTACTCCCCTCCACTGGATGGCGCTATGGGAAAGGGCAACAGTCAGTGACAAAAATAATATTCAACTAACAATTTTTGCATCTAGGCACTCAGTTGCCTCCCTGTCACAATTGCTTGCAAAAAAATATGTCTACAAAATGCAGAGGCTATAAAGTGTTACTGCAATATAAAGGTGCCAGCTTGAGCAACACATGAGATTTTTCGTGATCTATATGCCATATATATACAGTATCTCACAAAAGTGTGTACACCCCTCACATTTTTGTAAATATTTTATTATATCTTTTCATGTGACAACATGGAAGAAATGACACTCTGCTACAATGTAAAGTAGTAAGTGTACAGCCTCTATAACAGTGTAAATTTGCTGTCCCCTCAAAATAACTCAACACACAACCATTAATGTCTAAAGCATTGGCAACAAAAGTGAGTACACCCCTAAGTGGAAATGTCCAAATTGGGCCCAAAGTGTCAATATTTTTTTTCCATCACTGCCTTAACCCTCATGGGCATGGAGTTCACCAGAGCTTCAAAGGTTGCCACTGGAGCCCTCTTTTATTCCTCCATGATGACATCACAGAACTGGTGGATGTTAGAGACCTTGCACTCCCCCACCTTCCGTTTGAGGATGCCCCACAGATGCTCAATAGGGTTTGGGTCTGGAGACATACTTGGTCAGTCCATCATCTTTACCTTCAGATTCTTTAGCAAGGCAGTGGTCGTCTTGGAGGTGTGTTTGGGGTCGTTATCATGTTGGAATACTGCCCTGCGGCCCAGTCTCCGAAGGGAGGGGATCATGCTCTGCTTCAGTATGTCACAGTAGAAGTTGGCATTCATGAACTGTAGCTCCCCAGTGCTGGCAGCACTCATGCAGGCCCAGACCATGACACTCCCACCACCATGCTAGACTGTAAGCAAGACACACTTGTCTTTGTACTCCTCAATTGGTTGCCACCATACATGCGTGACACCATCTGAACCAAATAAGTTTATCTTGGTCTCATCGGACCACAGGACATGGTTCCAGTAATCCATGTCCTTAGTCTGCTTTTCTTCGGCTAACTGTTTGCAGGCTTTCTTGTGCATCATCTTTAGAAGAGGCTTCCTTCTGGGACGACAGCCATGCAGACCAATTTGATGCAGTGTGCTGCGTATGTTCTGAGCACTGACAGGCTGACCCCCCACCCCTTCAACCTCTGCAGCAATGCTGGCAGCACTCATACGTCTATTTCCCAAAGACAACCTCTGGATATGACGTTGAGCATGTGCACTCAACTTCTTTGGTCGACCATGGTGAGGCCTGTTCTGAGTGAAACCTGTCCTGTGAAACCGCTGTATGGTCTTGCCCACCGTGCTGCATCTCAGTTTCAGGATCCATCTTTATGTAGAGCCACAATTCTTTTTTTTCAGATCCTGAGAGTTATTTGCCATGAGGTGCCATGTTGAACTTCCAGTGACCAGTATGAGAGAGTGTGAGAGTGATAACACCAAATTTAACCCACCTCCTCCCTATTCACACCTGATATTTTGTAATACTAGTCACATGACACGGGGGAAAGAAAATGCCCAATTGGGCCCAATTTGAACATTTCCACTTAGGGGTGTACTCACGTTTAGACTTTAATGGCTGTATCTTGAGTTATTTTAAGGGGACAGCAAATTTAAGCTGTTATACAGGCTGTACACTTACTACTTTACATTGTAGCAGAGTGTCATTTCTTCAGTGTTGTCCCATGAAAAGATATAATAAAATATTTATAAAACATTTGAGGGGTGTACTCATTTTTGTGAGATACTGTATATGAATACTACTCAATATACATAAATACATATATGCTAAAAAAAAAATTGCACACTACGTTATGTCACATATATAGTTGTGAGCATGCGAGTTGTTGCTAACACTTGCGGGCTCGCGTAGCGAGGGCCGCGGCCGAGGGCAAGGGCCTCAGGGCAAGGGCCTCAGGGCAAGGGCCTCAGGGCAAGGGCCTCAGGGTAAGGGCCTCAGTTGCTGAGATGGAGCGCCGAAGGCGCTCCATCCCAGCAACTGAGGCACTCGCTTCCGCAAATGCGGGTCCTCGCAAAGCGAGGGGCCGCATTTGCAATGCGGGTCCTCGCAAAGCACTTAGGAAATGAGGCAACCTTAACGTAACAGACACAGACACGCACTAAGAATCCCACTATAACGGCTGATCCGCGCGCCACTACAAACAGTGAAAACACACGAAATACAAAAACGACATAAAAAGCTTACCCATAGCAAGGGGGGGCACCCAGGACCTCTGAAAGTGAAGTTACACCTCCATTTAAATACAAATTTCCGAGTTCAGACACACAAAAATCCCATAAGCGAGAGAAAAAATGGCAGCCGAAAAAAACAAAAACGAGGCTCACCTCGGAAACCTGCATTAACCTCAGAACCAACCTTAACGTAACAAACACCCACTCGCAAGACAAATGGTGGAACTGCGCGCACCTAAAAACAGTCAAAACACAACAAATAAACACAAAAACAACATAAAAAGCTTACCCATAGCAAGGGGGGGGGGGGGGCACCCAGGACCTCTAAAAGTGAAGTTACACCTCCATATAAGAACAAATTCCCGAGTTCACACACACGAAAATCCCCTAAGCAACAGAAAAAATGGCCGCCGAAAAAAATGAAAACGAGGCTCAAAGACCCAGAACCGCTCAGCCACCTACAACTTACCCAAGAAGGGATCCGAGATAAGATCGGAAACCTGGATTCACCGCAGGGGATCCGAGATAAGCTCCGAGCTCTGCATTAACCCCACATTAACAATCGCAGTGGGGGTCCCGATTGCATGCGATCGGGGACCCCGCTGCAATCAAAATTCAAAATTCCTGCGTCACAGGTCCTTAAAGGAACTGTTGTAAAAGAAAAAAAAATACACTGTCACCCTGTCAATCATGGGGGTCAATACAGACCCCCATAAAACCCTCATTAAACCTGTCACTTATGGGGGTCAATAGAGAGCTCCATAAGCCCTTCATTAGGCCTGTCACTCATGGGGGTCAATAGAGAGCTCCATAAGCCCTTCATTAGGCCTGTCACTCATGGGGGTCAATACAGATCCCCATAAGCCCTTCATTAACCCTGTCACTTATGAGAGGCAATACAGACCCCCATAAGCCTCTATTTAACCCCATCAGTCCCATAAGGGTATATTAACACCATTATGGGCCTGTTACAACACTACATTAACCACATAAGTGCCATGATGGTCCTCAAGGACCATCATGACACTAAGTATTAACACTATACTGCACTATACCACCCCCAATAAAACATTAAAGATCAACTAAACACCCTCTACACTAACCTATTAACATCTACACTACCTACCCTCTATTAACCCCCACCACTCTAATTACAGAAAATAAAAAAGCCTAAAGTCAAGACAAAAAATAATCTACATTACATGAAATCAAAAACTAACTCACAAAAAAAAATTAACTACATTACACAAAAGAAAAAAACCTAAGTCACAAAAAATAAAAAAAGGAACATTACAGAAAAAAAAAAAAATTACAACCCCCCTCATTACAGAAAAAAAAAAAAAATACACACCTGAAAAGGAAATACATACAATACAAATACATACAATACAATACACCATTATCTAATATACATTACACAATCTATCTAAAGAAATAGCATAATCTAATATACATCCTATCTATATAATAATATATTCCCAATCTATCTAAATAAATAACATAATCTAATATACATCCTATCTATATAATAATACATACCCAATCTATCTAAATAAATAGCATAATCTAATATACATCCTATCTATATAATAATACATTCCCAATCTATCTAAATAAATAACACAATTTAATATACAATCCATCCTATGCTATCTATATAAAACCCCTAGCTAACATACAATAAATGCTATCTATATATTAACTAATCTAAGTCTAAGCTAAAATAAAAAAATGAAGACCACTTACCTTTCCAGATGTCCATTGCGATCAGCCACCTACGGAAAAAAAATTACAATAATAATACACTTATAAAATAAACATTATAGACATTCTATACATTCTATACATTATATACATTCGATACATTATAAATATTCTACTCACCTTTCCACCATGTCCCGTCCGGCATTCTTTAAATCCTTCTCCGGCGCGGCATCTGTTAAAAGAAAACAACATTAATACACATACATCAAAATAAAATAAACATAATCTACATTATACTTACCTACCCGCGATGTCTACGGCCTGCTCCAGATCCTCTTCTGCCACGCCCTGTAAAAAAATATATATATATACTTACATCCGCACTCCCAGACATCCCCGACGCTAATGAGGCTCCAGGAGAATTTTCCGGAAGAAAATAAGCAATGGCGCCTTCTGATTGGTTGAAAACGCTGTCTATCAAATTCACCCAATCAGGAGGCGCCAATGTGTGAGTCAATCAGAAAGGGATACACCCTAAAATCACACTATGATTGAATAATGCACCTATCAATCTTTATTTAAACCAATCACAAGGCGCAGATGCCTTCAGCCAATCACAATGGAATACACCCCCACAGGGTGATTGGTTGCAGCCTATGCGCATTCTGATTGGTTGCACTGACAATAGCCAATCACAATGGAATACACCCTCACGTACTGATTGGTGAAGGATTTGTGCATTCTCATTGGCTACTGTTAAAATCAATCAATATTACAGCCAATGGGAAGGCTCAGATGTATTCACCAATCACTACGTGGGGGTATATTCCATTGTGATTGGCTGATGGTAATAAAGCCTTAGGATTGGTGGCGTTTTTTTTTTTTTTTTTAAAGGCGCGGATGCTTCCAGAGAAGACGAGGAGGCCAGAGACATCGCGGTAAGGTAAGTATAATGTAGATTGTGTTTATTTTACTTTGCTTTATGTTTACTACTGTAATGTTTGTTTTTTTACAGGAGTACCGCCGTACAACAAGCAAAGATGGCCGACGGAACGAGGCGGACGGAACATGGAGGACGTGACATGCTTGAACGGGACATGCTGGAAAGGTGAGTATAATATTTACAATATTTAGAATATTTAGAATGTTTACAATGTTTACAATCTTTAGAATGTTTAGGTATTTCATGGAAACATGTTGTATTAATTTTTGCAATCTTTTTTACCATAGGTTGCTGATCTGAAGAAACATCTCAAAGGTAAGTGGTCTTAATTTTATTGTGGCTTACAATTAGGGTAGCTATATATACTGTATATATAGATAGCATGTATTGTATGTTACATAGATAGGGGGATGTATTATTAGATAGTTTTGTATATTACATAGTGGCATGTATATTACATAGGGTTGTATTGTATTTTATGTAATTGTATTGTATTTTATTTTATTTGTGTTGTATTGTATTAGATGTATGTATTATATGTATTTCATTTTCAGGCGTGTAATTTTTTAAACAATTTTTAGTGACGGGAGGTTGTAATGTCTTTTTTTATTTTCTATAATGTTCCTTTTTTTTCTTTTTAGTCACTTAGGTTTCTTTTTTTGCTTCTGTAATGTAAATTTTTTTTTGTGGTGATTTTACTTTTTCTTATTTTATGTCATGTACATTTCTGCTTTTGGAGGAATTTAGTTACTTGAAGCACACAGTACACTCACATTATGTGTGACAGACAGCATTTCAACACTTTCTTTTATTGACCGTCATTTTTTGACGGGCAAGTCGCTAGTATACATATAAACTCCAAAAGAGATAAAATCACATGGTTTCATTGGCTCTCAGTTTTCGTAAGTAATCCAGGAGCAGATTGTCCAGCTTGAAATGTTATCAATTTTCTGTAAGAGAAATATGGATGAGTTTGAGGGATGGAGAGAGAGAATGAAGCACATAGAGATAGCGAAATGGGTTGACTAGCAGAGTTATGCAGGATAAAAGTAAAATACATACTCAGTATGGAGGATGATTAACTATACAATGTGAGACTTGTGAGACTTGGATGGGTATATTCATTTTCTTTTTTAAGAGGGATTGTTTGTCCAAAAGACCGGGCAGTGGGGAGATATGACTTAATGATAAATTAGGCTCATCATCCAGTATTCCTAACAGTTTACATTATATCGATTTCTACACACATGTCAATGATATCATCATGAAATACTATCAACTAGACATGAAATTAAATTACATTGTTTTACATGGCAAATGCTTGTGATACCAGTAAGACGTAATTAGGAAAGACCTAGGAAACTAATTTTCCAGGCAGTGATTGCTTACAATTCTAGTTAATGAGAGCTTTATGAGAGTTCTGTTAAGATTTTTAAAAGCAAGTGGAACAGGCTTCAGTATGGAAAAATGATATAACCAGAATACCTAAGTTATGTTAGTATTTTTGTTTGGTTGTAGAGAAGGAAGGGTTAGATTGTATTGCTTACAAAATGAACAGTCACATGTTAATTTATATTTGCTTAGTTGAATTTTAAACATCATTTCAATGTATAAGAATGAAGGAAACTGGTTTTACACAAGTGCTCTGCTTATGCCTTTTTACTAGTCTAGGGACGATATTCAATTTGAAGGGGTAAATGGGCAAGTACCCCCCGCCAAAATTATCAATCACTTTAATATTGTTATTTAAGTTTATATAAAGAATAACATTTAATTATATCTGTATATCAGCATTCATGTCTTCTTTCATATGATTTTGTTAAAAATATGCATCTATCACTTTAAATTAACCTTTTGTGTGACTTCCCCATTGCCTGATGTCTCTCCCTAGTACTGCAGTTTACAGTGTGAGCGTTGTGCTGTAACGCTCATCCTAGGTGAATCTAAATTCACTCTGCTAGGAAATGTATCCTGTGTGTGAGATGCAGCATCAATCAATCAGATTCAAGCAGCTGCATAATGGTTTTATGACCGTTCACTCTGAACCCCTACAAGCCAATTAGGAGCTGCAAGTGCGAAGTGGCAGTTCCCACCACCACAAAGGTCTCTCTCTCCTCTTTATTCCCTCCTTATTTCTACCTCTTACTCTCTCACCCTCTCTATTACCACCACATTGTGCCAGGGAGAGAGGGAGAGAGAGAGGAGGCAAAGACAGAGAGAGGAGAGAGAGACAGGAGGGAGAGGGAGAGGAGGGGGAGATATGAAAGCTATAGGGAGAAGGGGGAGAGAGTGAGGAAGGGGAGAGAGATAGAGAGGAGGGCAAGAGAGAGGAGGTGAGAGAGGAGTGGGAGAGAGAGAGGAGGGGGAGAGAGAGAGAGAGGAGAGAGGGAAAAGGGAGAAAGAGAGGATGAGGAGAGGGAGAGGAAGGGAAGAGAGAGAGAGGAGGGGAAGAGAGAGAGGAGGGAGAGAGAGAGGAGGGGAAAGAGAGATTGAGGAGGGAGAGAAGGAGGAGGGGGGAGAGAGAGGAGGGGGAGAGAGAAAGAGGAGGGGGGAGAGAGAGGAGGGAGAGAGAGAGGAGGGAGGAGAGGGAGATAGAGAGTGGGGCGAGAGGAGGGGGGAGAGAGAGGAGGGGGAGAGAGAGAGAGGAGGAAGAGAGAGAGGAGGATAGAAAGAGAGAGGAGGGAAGAGAGAGGAGGGGGAGAGAGTGAGAGAGAAGAGGGAGAGGAGGGGAGAGAGAGAGGAGGGGGAGAGAGAGAAGGGAGAAAGAGAGAGAAGAGGGAGAGAGATAGAAAAAGAGAGTGGGGGAGAGAGGAGGAGGAGAGAAAGAAAGAGAGAGCAGAGGACGAGAGAGAGAGAGAGGAGAGAGAGGAAGGGGAGAGAGAGGAGGGGGAGAGATGAAGGCGAGAGAGGAGGGGGAGAGAGAGAGGAGGGGGAGAGAGAGAGGAAAGAGGGAAGAGGGTGAGAGATAGGAGGGGAAGAGAGTGAGGAAGGGGAGAGAGATAGAGAGGAGGGGGAGAGAGAGGAGGGAGAGAGAGGGGAGGAGAGAGAGAGAGAGAGAGAGAGAAAGGAGGGGAGAAAGAGAGAGAGGTGGGCCAGAGAGAGAGAGAGGAGGGACGAGAGAGAGGAGGGGGAGAGAGAGAGAGGAGGGGGAGAGAGAGAGGAGAGAGAGAAAAAGGAGGGAGAGAGAGAGGAGAGAGAGAGAGAGAGGAGGGGGAGAGAGAGAGGAGGGGGAGAGAGAGAGGGGAGGAGGAAAGAGAGAGGAGGGGGAGAGAGAGGATGGAGAGAGAGAGGGGAGAGAGAGAGAAGGAGGGAGGGAGAGAGAGGAGGGGGAAAGAGAGAGGAGGGGAAGAGAGATAGAGAGAGAGAAAGAGGAGGGAGAGAGAGAGAGAGAGGGGATGTGGAGAGAGAGGAAGGGGAGAGAGAGAGAGGAGGGGGAGAAAGGAGGGCGGGAGAGAGAGGAGGGGGAGAGAGATATGGGAGAGAGATACAGAGAGAAGAGGGAGCGAGAGAGAGGAGGAGGAGAGAAAGAGAGGAGGGAGAGAGGTGGGGGAGGGAGAGATAGAGGAGGGGGAGAGAAAGGAGGAGGAAGAGAGAGAGAAAGAGAGGGGGGCGAGAGAGTGATAGGAAGATAGGGATAAATAATAATAATAATAGATAGAGAGTGGGATAGAGAGAGGGATAAATAGGTGATAGACAGAGAGAGGGGGATAGAGAGAGGGAGAGAGGAGGGATAGAGAGAGGAGGGGAGAGAGAGAGAGGAGGGAGGGAGGGGGGGAGAGGAGGGAGAGAGAGAGAAGATGGGGGAGAGAGAGGAGGGAGAGAGAGAGAAAGAGAGAGGAGGGGAGAGAGAGATAAAGAGAGAGAGGAGGGGATAGAAAGAGGAGGAGGGGAGAGAGCGAGGAGAAGGAGAGAGAGGAGGGGGAGAGAGAGGGAGAAGGAGGGAGAGAGAGAGGAGGGAGAGAGAGAGGAGGGGAAGAGAGAGAGAGGAGGGGAGGGGAGGAGAGAGAGAGAGGAGGAGGAGATAGATGGGGGAGAGAGAGGGGAGGGAGCGAGAGAGAGTAGGACAGAGAGAGAGAGAGAGAGAGAGAGAGAGAGAGGAGGGAGAGAGAGAGAGAAGAGGGGGAGAGAAAGATAGAGGAGGGGGAGAGAGAGAGAGGATGATAGAGAGAGAGAGAAGGGAGTGAGAGAGAGAGGAGGGAGAGAGAAAGGATGGAGAGAGAGGAGGTGGGAGAGAGAGAGATAGGAAGAGAGGGATAGAGAGATAGGAAGAGAGGGATAAATAATAATAATAGATAGAGAGTGGGATATAGAGAGGGATAAATAATTAGGGGATAGATAGAGAGAGGGGGATAGATATAGAGGAGATAGATAGAGAAAGAGATAAGGAGGTATAGAGAGAGAGGGGATAGATAGATAGAGAGAGGGGGGATATATAGAGAAAGAGATAGGGAGGGATAGAAAGAAAGAAAGGGAGAGATAGGTAGGGGCAGAGAGAGGGAGAGAGGGATAGATAGAGAGAGAGGGGAATAGATTGGGGAGAGAGGGATATAGAGAGGCATTGATAGAGAGCTAGAGAGAGGCATAGGTAGAGAGATAGAGAAAGAGTGATAGAGAGAGAGATAGAGAGCGAGAAGGAAGGATAGATAGGGAGAGAGGCATAGTAGGTAAAGATATAGCGAGGGGAAGGGAGAGAGACATAAGGAGAGGTATAGAGGGAGGGAGAGAGATAGGGAGAGGGAGATAAGGAAAAGGGATAGGAAGAGAGATAGGTAGGGGGAGAAAGACAGGGGGGAAAGAGGGAGAGAGAGATAGGGGAGAGAGATAGGGAGGGAGAGATAAGGAGAGGGATGGAGAGAGAGATCGGGAGGGGGAGGGAGAGGGATGGAGGGACAGAAAAATAGGGAGATTGGGAGGGAAAGAGAAAGGGAGGGAGAGAGGTAGGGAGGGAGAGAAGTATGAAGGGAGAGAGGTAGGGAGCGAGAGAGGTAGGGAGGGAGGGCGGTAATGAGGGAAAGAGAGATATGGAGGAATGGGGATATAGGGAAAGAGGGGTATAGGGAGCGGGAAAGGGGGGAGATAGGGATAGGGCGAGATAGGGAGGGAGAGAGATAGGGAAGGAGGAGAAAGATATTGATTATATGTTGTGTTTATTTATTTATTAATTGTAATGTTTCTTTTTCTTACTAGGGGTGCCAGACCTGCACAGATGAAGGATGGGCCCTTATGCTAGGGACGAAGGCCAGAAAACCGTCATAGCATTTTAGGCAAGGTAAGTGGGCTTATTTACCCTATTATAGGTTTAGGAAAGGGGTTGTTTTAAGTGTAATTTGAGGGTTTTTAGTGTATGTAATGTATGTTTTTATTAAACTGTAATATAGTCTTTTTGATTTGATATAATGTCTTTTTTTATTTTGTGTAATTCTAGTTTTTTTATTATGAGTAAATTGTTTATTTTTTTGTGTAATCTAGGGTTTATTATTTTGTGTAATGTTTTTTTGTTACCCAGTTATTTAGGATTTTTTTTTGTGATTAGTGGGGTAACAGGGATTTTATTAGGTTGTTAGGTAGGTAGTGTTTGGGCTAATAGTGTAGAGGGGGGGTTAATAGGGTAGAGGGAGGTTAATAATTTAGTGTTTAGACTTAATGTCATAAGGGTCCTGGAGGACCCTCATGGCACTTATAGTGTTATTCTAGGGGCTAATAGTGTCCAATAGAGGCCTAAATAGGCCCCTATTGGACTAATGGGGTTTAATTAGTGTCCCATAAGGGTCTGTATGGACCCTTATGTGACTGAGGGGGTTAATTAGAGGCTCATGTCTCTATAAGCCCCCATAAGTGATGGGGTTAATTTTAGATGCCTGGGAGGGGGGGGGACTTATAGTAATTTATTGGTTAGGATATATAGCTGTCAACCGGGAGTGAGGGGAAGGAGTCTATACTAAGTGGTGGAGTCAATGTAAGGGGGGCAGGTATCTGTCTTCCGCCCCCTCAACTTGGAAGGTCACCAGCCGCCACTGCTGTAACCACCCATTCTAAATCAGCCAATAGGAAATGAGACTGTCATTATTACGGCAGTAAAACATGGAGGTTACATGCCAATCAATTAGATTCGGGGTTCCAAAATGCGATCAGACTCGCAAAACCAAAAAATAAAGAATTATAAAAAAAACGGCCAATATTGTTCTAGTCCATGTGGGTGGCCTTATATGTATTAACTCACTGATACCCAACATTGAATTAACCCCCCATTTCCTGCCGATTTGCGAGCTTGAGACTGTTGTGCAATTAATTCTAATGTCTATTATCGCTTTCCTCGTTATCTACAGTGTAGATTTTTTTTTTATTTGCATTTACAGTGCTACGAACAGGGGTTTAACCCCCTTGTGAGTCCTTTCTGGTACTCGTAGGATTTTCTCCTTCATTGGCCAATTACGGGCGTGAAAACATTTGCAGGCTTGGGAAAATTGAGCAATTGCATAGCTATTTGTGATTTTAGATTTGCGAAAGTGAGAGATCAAAGGCTTCTGGAGGCTGTAAGTTACGAGTTTTACCATCGCCATTTTTTCAAGTCCATGACTCGGAAGACTGCAATTGAATAGCAAATTAGCTTGTGACCTCACTTACTTGATCCCGGATCTCACAACAGCTCAAATGAATATGGCCCTAGGTTTTTCTGTCTGTATGTGCATCACACTAATTTGGTTGCCTACTACCATATGATAAAGTTAATGGCGGAGCTAGAGAAAGGAGGGCCCTGGTACAAAAAAAAAATGTTGGGGCCCCCAACGGGAGGATGCAAAGAATGTTTTGCGCTCGGCCCCTCCGGAACTAAATCACTCAGTGTTCCTGCCTGTGCCATGCTCCACTGCCTGTGTACATATACAGTGCCTTGCAAAAGTATTCAAACAACAAACAGGACAAAATAACAGAAATTGTGCATAACTATTCACCCCTAAAGTCAATACTTTACCACCTTTTGCTGCAATCACAGCTCCAAGTAGCTTTGAAAATGTCTCTATGAGCTTGCCACACCTTACCACTGGGATTTTTGCCCATTCCTCCATGCAAAACTGCTCCAGCTCCTTCAAGTTGGATGGTTTGCGCTTGTGAACAGCAATATTTAAGTCTGACCACAGATTTTCTATTGAATTGAGGTCTTGGCTTTCACTAGGCCATTCCAACACATTTACATGATTCCCCTTAAACCGCTCAAGTGTAGCTTTAGCAGTGTGTTTGGGGTCATTGTCCTGCTGGAAAGTGAACCTCCGTCTTAGCCTCAAATCACACACATAGTTTTACAGATTTGGCTCAAGAATATCCCTGTATTTAGCACCAACCATCTTTCCCTCAACTCTGGTCAGTTTCCCTGTCCTGGCTGCTGAAAAACATCCCCACAGCATGATGCTGCCACCACCATGTTTCACTGTGGGGATGGTGTTCTTTGGGTAATGTGATGTGTTGGGTTTGCGCCAGACATAGGGTTTTTGATGGCTGAAAAGTTCAATTTTATTCTCATCAGACTAGAGCACCTTCCACCATACATTTGGAAGTCTCCCACATGCCTTTTCGCAAACTCAAAACGTGCCATTTTGTTTTTTGCTGTAAGTAATGGCTTTCTTCTGGCCACTCTGCCCATAAAGCCCAAATCTATGGAGCGTTTATTGTCGTCCTATGTACAGATACTCCAGTCTCTGCTGTGGAACTTTGCAGTTCCTCCAGGGTTACCTTAGGTCTCTGTGCTGCCCCTCTGATTAACTCCCTCCTTGCCCGGTCCTTGAGCTTTGGTGGGCGGCCATCTCTTGGCAGGTTTGCTGTTGTGCCATGTTCTTTCCATTTGGTTATGAAAGATTTGATGGTGCTCCTGGGGTCATCAAAGATTTGGATATTTTTTTATAACCTACCCCTGACTTGTATTTCTCAACAACATTGTCCCTTACTTGTTTGGAGAGTTCCTTGGTCTTCATGGCAGTGTTTAGTTAGTGGTGCCTCTTGCTTAGGTGTTGCAGCCTCTGGGGCCTTTAAAAAAAAAGTGTGTATATGTAATGATAGATCATGTGGCACTTAGATTGCACAGAGGTGGAGATCATTTCATTAATGATGTGACTTCCGAAAGTAATTGGTTGCACCAGAGCTTTTTTTTTTCATAACAAAGGGTGTGAATACATACACCCATGCCAATTTTCTGTTTTCTATTTCTAAAAAATAGTTTTATGTATACATTTTTCTCATTTCACTTCACCAATTTAGACTATTGTGTTCTGATCCATTACATAAAATGCAGATCAATAAAACATTGGACTTAAGGTGGTATTGTAACAAAATAGGGTAAAAAGTCAAGAGGGGTGAATACTTTTGCAAGGTATTGTATATATACACATAAATAAACATCACCCCCAAGCAGCAGCCACCCTTCTTAGCATCCATCCCTAAATAGCACCCAGTTCTTGTCAGCAGCCAATTTCAGGCTGGAGGTGTATGTGTGGTCAAGGAGGCACAGGGAGGTCCCAGGGAGGTCCCAGTGGGGCCTTGGCGTGGTGGACTGGGGTGGGAGGCCACAAGGGGGCCCCTACACTCCAGAATAAGAATGCGATAAAAAAAAAATACACAGCACTGAGCCCCCCCAGAGAAGGGACCTGCATCACCTGTACCACTAGTAGATCTGCCCCTGGATATAGTATATGTTTCCTTGATCAAGGTGAAAGAAGGGTGAAAGGAATAGACTGTACATGTATTAAAAGTCTGATTTAGTAATGGGAAAATGGAGAAACTGGGGTGGTGGTGGTTGTAGAGGAATAACAGTGATATACACATTTTATATGTATGATTTGTGTGTCCTGTGGTAAGGACCTTTATTGTGAATCTACCCATGGTGTTCATTTCTTTGCTGGTAAAAATGGGTAGCACAACTTTCGAGCGACACATGCGAGCAGTGACAATAGCGCGCCTGACAGGAGCACGCCACATCTAATACAGGTAGTGGGGTCTAAGGGTTAGGGTTGGGCATGGAGTCTGAGTCTAAGGGTTAGTGTTAGGCATGGGGTTTGAGTCTAAGGGTTAGGGTTAGGCACGGGGTCTGAATCTAAGGGGTAGGCATTGGGTCTGAGTCTAATAGTGAGGGTTAGGCATGGGGTCTGAGTCTACGAGTTAGGGTTAGGCATGGGGTCATTTGCTATTTATGGATGTGAAAACAATTGTGGGCTTGAGGAATTGTAGCAATTAAATAGGGCTTGAAGGATCAAAGGCTTAGATGATCCTGTAACCTGCAAATCGTTTGCAGCTCGCTAAAAGACGCTAATTGATTAGCAAATTAGTTTATGGGCTACATTATGGGCTCCAGTAACGTACAATTGCTCAATTGAATAGGAGCCTATATTTTTATTATTTAACCAAAGCGACATATTAATTAAAAAGGCTAAAATGTTAAGGTAAGGAGTGGCAGATTTGTGGTTGCAAAGGAAGCAGTCTGTGGCAGTGTAATATGTAAAGAACATGGCACAATATGGCAGTCATACATATTTCTTATCTCTCAGAGTTGGTAAGAGTCTCAGTAAACAATAAAGATGCATAGATAATTAATGATTACTAGGTGTTTTTGCTAATATAAATTCCTTCTGAAATGTTGACCCTTTTTACAGTTACTGCATTATGTGCTTGTTCCTTTTTATTTGACTCTCCTTGAGGATAAGTACATGGATGTACTTTTCCACTCCATACGTGAAATGCTTGGGAGTAATTTCCATGATTAATTATCCCCTGGTCAAGGAAAGTAAATTATGTATAGGGGAGTTTATCTACATAGTGCTGATATCAGCTTCCAGATTGTAGCAGCTACCACTAGCATCTTGAATGTCACGTGAGTATTATGTAATGGTCATTAATCTGAACACCAACCGTAGTATTGCAGTATATAGTGATACCTTTTTTATTGGACAACTATTTTAGTTAGAGTGACAAGTTTTGAAGAGTTGTACGTCTCTTTATCAAGTTAAAGGCAATAAGCCTTAACTTTAACATTTTATATATGTTTTATTCCTGCTTATAAATCCAGCTGCAGCAGAGTATTGACGTAGAAACTTTGACTCTCAACTACATGACTCAATGAAGCAATATGTTGTTTTACATACACACAGGAGCAGATATATTTAGAATAAATATATTTATTATATGTATAATTTATATATATATATATATATATATATATATATATTTATTTATATATATATTTATTTATTTTTATATATATATATATATATATATATATATATATATATATATATATATATATATATATTATTTACAAGTTATTTTCAGTGTATAATATGTTGAATGGCCTCTGATGCTCCAGCATTCATAACTTTTAAGTAGTGAAGATTAGCATACAGCATGTCTAGTTATTGTGATTTAAAAAGTTGAACTTTTGTGAGAAAATGTACACTGAATATAACTTTAGAGCTGGAGCTTCTT
This sequence comes from Discoglossus pictus, assembly GCA_027410445.1. Classification (NCBI taxonomy): domain Eukaryota; kingdom Metazoa; phylum Chordata; class Amphibia; order Anura; family Alytidae; genus Discoglossus; species Discoglossus pictus. Next base: position 351,273,868 of record CM050163.1, on the reverse strand, counting down.
TCATTTTTACAAACTATGGCAGAGTTTAAAACAAAATAAATAGAAAAATTGCTTATATTTATATCTATTACTGGAAAGTTATGAAAGCTGAAGAACGTTATTAGTTCCAAACAGTTTGAATGTCTGATCTCTTCCCACAGAATTGTCTGATTGCTTCCAATTGAGTTTCATTTACCAAGAAGAAGAGAAAATGATTCCTGTGACACTTTAATATATATTTTCTTGTCGTAGTGTATTACTCATTTAACATTAAAAATAAAACATTTTTGTAATAATGGTCTAAAAGCATAACAGACTTACTACTACTTCAGTGTCCATGTAACTGATTCTACAGGCATATGCAGCCCATTATTTGCAACAACAACGATGTTCTTTAAACATTTTAATGAAAATGTATATTGTAATTATCTTACATGCTCTATTGTTATTACTCCAGCATTTATGTTGTTTACATTGTTATTAAACAAAAACAATGTTGTAGATTGGCATTATAAGATCTTGCAAATATGCAGCCAGAAAATGATTATTCATGTTGTACATAAACAGTGCATGTGCTTATACTTACCAAAGGTAAATAATTTACTATTCTTCTTGTGGTGGGTCCTCTGCCCCTTTGTTTTCTCTCACTCTTTTTTTCCAGCAACAAGAATTGGTTGTTACTGGATAATGCCGCCTTTGTTAGATGCCTGTAGAATGAGGTAAGATTGTAGGACAGAGGCCAACATTTCTTTGCAACCTCACAAACCACAACCCGAGCAGACAGCCCTTTAATCTTTGAAGTTTTATGACACCTTTTTTTAAATAAATAACAGTTTAATGGATGTCCAGCAAACATCTCCATTAAATGTTTATGCCTGCTTTTATTTACTACATTTTTAATAAATATTTGAATAAAAAAGATCTAATAAATGCTTGAAAAAATGACATTGGATTCAATGGACTCACTAAGGTGAGAGTGTTCTTGATAGTAAGGGTACTTCAGTTCAATTACAGTAGAATTTACAGCTTTACCTATAAATAAGGATATTTGCAATTGGTGGTTGTTCAAAAAACTGAGGGCCTTATTCAACTGCAAGCCCCCAGGCCCTATGTCTGCAGGCTTGAAATTTTCTAAAATTACGGAGTGATTCAATTGAACAAGCCCGCAAGATACGGGTAGAGAAAGCCGAAAACATAAACCCTGCAATCGTATGTAGCATTTCAGAGCGTGATCATAATCAATTAAGCAACTATGCAATCAGACTCGCAATTCGGCAATATACAAAATATTAGAAATGAACAGTGATACTGTTTTATTCCTTGTAGGAGGCCTGGTATGTATTAACTCATTGATTCCCGAGATTGATATGACACCAAAAAGAAACAAAAAAAAAATATTTCAGATTTCCGAGCTTTATACTGTTGTGCAATTAATTCTAATGTCTTTCATCGCTTTCCCTGTCTTTTTAAGTGCAGTATTGATTTTATATTTGCATTTACAGTGCTACAAACAGGTGTTTAACCACCTTGCGAGTCCTATCTGGTATCTGTAGGATTTTCTTCTACATTTGCCATTTACGTGTGTGAAAACATCTGTGGCTTGAGGAATTGTAGCAATTGAATAGCGATTTGCGATTTTAGCGACTGTAACTTTTGCGGGCTTGAACGATCAAAGGCTTAGATGGGGTATAAATTATGATTTTGACAACCACAGGGATTTTCAGATTGTAATCCGCAGATCGTTTGTGGCTTCCTAAAAGTCACCAATTGAATAGCAAATTAGTATACTGGCTACATTACGGGCTCCAGTAACTTACAATTGCTCAAATAAATAGGGGCCTGAGTGTTCCAATATAACTATTTTTTGTAATCTAGGAGTTACTCTTCAAGATCCTCTAACATGGAAGGGTACTTTATCTAAGGTGATTGATAGCCCATCACACTGAGGAGAGGAAGTGCATGACCATTTGATTTAAGGATAACAATGATGTAGTAATTACTCAAATTAGGGTCCAAGTCTGTTAGAGATTGGTGGTCTGGAATATATTATCCAATGTCAGTGGTAAATTAAATCAGAATGCTCTGATGACAGGCAGAAGGTTGAAGCAAAAAAGTTAATTCAGGGAATCAGAGATCTAAATAGAAGATCCATAAGTAGTATATGGCACCCTTGGCATGGGCACTGGACATGGGCACTAATTAGCTGGGGGTCCTACCAGAGTTATCTCGGGATGCCTATCTTCCATAGGTTGGCACACTATGTATCATTACCCGGAGCACCACTTTGGTGTGATATAAATCGGCTCAGGCACCCAGAGATGATATAAGTATTGCAGATCACCTCTACCAGGGATGATGTGGTTAGGTTTCCAAATCCTCACAAATATTATATATTTTTAAAGTAAAAACTGACACCCAAGTTTATCTTAAATCAAAAATACTCTCACCCTGATCTGGTGGAATGAATTGTTTTCCATTTGACCACTTACTTGTTAAGGGTCTACAGGAGTTGAAGTATTTTGGAAATCTATCAGATTAAAGGGCACAGTAGTGGTCCAAATTATGGTATGATAGTAAAGTACCAATAAAATATAATATATAATATATATATAATATATATATTATACTTGCGATTGCAATTTTGTTATTACAAAAGTGGTTTTCCAATAATAGATAAACAGCTTTTAAAATACAAAATTTTATCTGCCACACAGCTCAAGAAATCCTCCCACCATTATCTAATTAACCTTATGATCAATTTCTCTCTGATAACTTGCAGGCAACTTCAGAGCTTTCAGTCTGTGAACAGCAAACCTTTATTGTTGTCACATAAGTTGTCTGTAAAAGGTAGTGATAAATCAACTAGTGGAGTAAATAAATAATGAAACAAGACCACTCTGGTAAGAGAATCGCTTGAGCTGAGTGATAGCCAATATGTAGTAACTTTAGTGCTGTCTTTCTGGTAATAAATTACATTATTAATAACGTTCAATTGAAAATATATATTTTTTGGTTGGTTATTTACTATCCTGTCATAATTGGGACCTCTTCTGTGGTTTACGGTTGCTTTCTAAAAATGTATTGCCCATCATTTAAGTTTTGTTATTCAACAGGTTAAAACAAAGTTGACTACAGTGGTCCATTAACCATTTTCTCTATATACATTTCCTCCATGTTACCTATCCAGTTAAATAAATAAGGTTGATATTTTTAATGAGCAACCACACAATAAGAATAAGAAGATTGTTTGTCTCATGGACATGGCAATGCTGAGCAGGTAACCAAAGTTCTCTGAGGGCTCGATTCCATGACTCCAGTAGGAATACCACAAAGAAACCAATATACATATTGCATGCTGTCCATAACAAACCATTACTCGTCAAGTCTTACAAATGAATGCTATATGTTAACTATTCTCTGCTCTACATGTGGTGTGAGTTTAAGTGAGATTACTTTACTTCTGTAAGAAATCTTGGTTAATGCTACGTTTTCTGGAAAAGCTCTTTGGGCGTTAATAGTGAGCCTAACCCTTCTTAACTTCAAACACTTACAAGACGCTTGAGAAGTTGCAATGTGTAAAAATATAGTGCAAGAAAAAAAAACAGCCTAAAGAACCTGAATAAAATAAAAAATGTACCCTACACATCTTTAAACACAAAATAAGCCTTTCCAATAGTCAACCCAGTTACCTACAAAATAAATACTAAAGAACAATTACCAAATCACAATTTTAATTACAAATAGCTGAGAACACTATTAAACACTGACACCCAACACATTTTAAGTCATACTTGATTTATACAAAGCCGCCAGGGTTAATTTGCCATTTACATAGCACAAGTTGGTGCATCACAAAGATCACAAGCCCTGAAGAAGTCTCTATAGATAAAACGTGTAGGCAGTGGTGTTGGGGTTTCATAATAGGTCTGGACAATTAAGTGGGATTCAGCCGACCAACGACCCCATTAAATTTGTGCTACATGTCAAAATGTAGCTTGTAATGTAGCTCACAAGACTAAAGGCTATTAAATTGGCTTCTTAAAGTAACCCCGCAGACGACTTTCGAGTTAAGACGCAGCAAGGCCGAAAAATGCCTACGGGATGAGCAATGTTGAACTTTGCGGCCACAAATCCTTTGTTATTTCAATCCCCTAACCGATACGTTCCAATTGCGCTATTAAATTGCAACAAAATCACTGGTGTTCAACCAAGTAACTCACAAATGGAGCCAAGAAGCCAATGAGTGCTAGAGAGGACTCACAAAGGCTTTAAATCCCTTATGTATGCTGCCGGAGCAGCAAAATAGACCCCCCCTCCGGCCCCCAAACCTCCCTCCAGTCCCTAAACCTCCCCCTGCTCCCCAAAAAAAATCTCCATGCTGCAGGGGAGCCGATCAGGACCCACGCAGGCTCCCAACATCATCCCTTGCTGCGGGGCTCTACGGGTTTGCGTCTCCGGCCCGTAGATCATTGCTTTACCTAATTGAATAGCCCCATAAATCCGCAACTCTTCAAGCTTGCAGCCGTTGCAAGCTTCACGTTGCAATTACAGGTCTGGAATTTAATGGTGCTGCAAGTCGAAGTAAGCAGGCAATTCTTTTCCAATAAGAAGACATTTGAACCACATTGTGTGCTCAATAATGTGCATACAGATGCACAAAAATATAAGTTTGATGTGAACTGCTGTTTGGTAAATATATAAAACATTTGTTAATCATATTGCACGTAAGTATTTGTTATTATATATTTTTCATGGTCCTTCAACTGGAGGAAGTTGTTGATCCACAACAGAAGGCCAAAGAAAAGAAACCCAAGGACATATTAAAAATAACTTTTTTTAAAAATATATTTTTTTTATGCAATAGGGGATGGTTGTATGTTAGATCGGATAAGCCTTGTCAATCCATAATTTGATAAACAATGTTAATGTCTACACACCTGTACTACAAATACAATTAGAATCCCCCATCAATAAAAATGTCTTAGCATTACATGTGTACTCCCTGCTACTTAGTATCATGTAGTATTTGTGAATTTAACATACAAACAGCCCCATTAAATTGCTACAACTGTAGAAATCGTAGTCTGTAAAGGAGCCCACAAGAGTTACGGCTACTAAATTGGCCTCTTTCAGCTGCCTGCGAACAATCTGCGGACTCCGTCCCAGCTAAGCCTTTGATCTGTCAAGCCTGTAAATGTTATGATCGCAAATCACTATTAAATGTCTAAAAATCCCCAAGGAAGCCATTAAAGACACACTACCTGATTCAATAGCAACACAAAAACATGAATAGTATGCCATATTAACCCTTTCAAACAGAGGCACTCATGTGGACCCTGAAATATAAATAGGACCCGCAAAGGGTTCTTACAGAGATGTAAGAGTGTCCTAGTAGCCCTTAAAAAGACAGTAAGCCACTTTTAAAACAATAGCAGATTGTCATGCTCAACATTCCCATTGCCACATTAGTTTCAAAATAAAACATGTGCCACTCTCCTCAAGTGACATTCATCATATAAACATCATGTACCAGTGGTTCACAAACCTTTCCTCCAGACTTCCCAGGCAGGCCAGATTGAATCCTTAACCATGACAACCCAGGTGCCCAAATCAGAGGCTTCTGTTGAATAATAATTGCCTCACCTGTGTTTACACACTGTTAAACAGAAAATCTTACCTGTGCGGCTAGCCCTGAGGATTAGCTTATGAAACACTGCTATACACATTGCCAAAAAAAATGATGCAGCATTTAAAGAGATAGCACACTTATATAAAATTCCTAGCTACTTGTCTGTCAAAAATGACAGGAATATGTTTTCGCCCCTCTCCCTCCCCTGTGTCTACTTCCCCCCTCCCTTGTGTCTCCTTCCCAACCCCTGTGTATCCTTCCCCCTCTCATCCCTGTGTCTCTTTCCCCACCCTCTCTCCCCTGTGTCTCCTTTCTCCCTCTCCCTTTCCCCCTATCCCTCCCGTGTCTTCTTTCCCCCTATCCCTCCCCTGTATCTCCTTACCCACCTCTCCATCTCCTGTACCTCCTTTCCCCCTCTCCCTTTCCCTTTCTCCCTCCCCTGTGTCTCCTTTCCCCATCTCCCTCCCATGTGTCTCCTTTTCACCAATCTCCATCCCCTGTGTCTCCTTTCCCCCCTCTCTCCCTCTCCTGTTTCTCCCCCTCGTGTCTCCTTCCCCCTTTCCCTTACCTGTATCTCATTCCCCCCCTCCCTCCCCTCTGTCTCCTTTTCCCCCTCTCTACCTCTACTGTTCCTCCTTTCCTCCTGCCTCCCTGTGTCTACATTCCCACTCTCTCTTTCTCCCTTGGTGCCTTATTTAACCCTCTCCCTCCCCTGTGTCTCCTTCTCCCTGCCTTGTGTCTTTGTTTCACCTCCTCTCCCTCTCTATTGTCTCCTTTCCTCTCTCCTCTTCCTACCTTGTCTCCTTTCCCCCTTCCTTTGTCTCCTTCCCACCCTTCCTCCCATATCCCCCCCATTTCCCTCCCATGTCTCCTTCCCCCCCTTTCCCTACTCTGTGTCTCGTACCTGGATGAATCCTGCCAGTAGCGCCACACTCACCTCCTCTGCTGGTCCCGTCCTCCGGCCGGAACTACTATCTGGATCAAGCCGCGCATCATCCACCTATGATTTGTTACAGTCTTGCCAGAACCCAGAAGAATTCACAGGCAACCATGTATTACTAACACTGGATACACTAACATATACATCATGTTTCCCTCTATTGCTCTGATGATCACATTTGCTTAAGGGAGTAATAATACCTAAGCCATAACAAAATTGCTCATTGCTGTGCATAACCATTAGCTTGCCCAAACAGTATGAAGTTCACATTAGGTATACGTTCATATGCTTTGACAAGCATCAGAACATCCTATTGATATCCAAATCTCCCATTTTGTTTACGTGATACAGGATGTGAATGTTTGATGGGTTGTTGACCCCTATGAGCAATCCACAAATGCAGGCAGAGGAGAGGTATAATGCAGGTCATAAGACATGCCGGAATGTAATTGAGCGCACCTTCGGTGTACCCGGGATGCCCTTCAGATGCTTATATTCCTCTGGGGGTTCTATACAATATAGCCAAGACAAGGTTTGTCGGATCATTGTTGTCTGCACAATATAGCAGTACAGGCCAACTGCCTGGGGGACATTGATGCGGCTCTGCTACATGGGGAGGAAGAGCCTTTGCCTCCCCCTGTAGAGATGCTCATTCAGAGAACAGAATTCCCCACAAATTGGCCGGTTTGTTGTGAATAAATCTCTCAAATAAGTTAGAACACACTGATATGGTCCTGGTCAGGTCCCCATCTGAGTGTCCAAACTTAGGTATGGATAGTCTGCTCTCATAGCAGGTTAGCATTGCCAAAGAACTGACCTGTTGGGGCTATAACATTAACTGATTGAGCACTTATACCTCTGCAGTACCATAGGAGTGTCTGTTGGACACACAAGCCTACAGTTTACTTCTCCCCATGAGTATATCTCCTAATTCTGTATTATTGTTTTTTTCTTATTGAATGTTATAGTTCTCTTGATATATGTAACAATATGATGTAACTTATATTGCATCATGTTGGATGATAACCTGTAAATCCCCCTCAAAAGATCGTCCATCTCATTGCCATCCCCGCTGCCTGCATTTTGTCCCTATTTTCCTGTGTTACTGGAACTCTGTATCCTATCCACCTCCAACATGATACTGTGCATACTTGTGATAATTTGTCACTGTGTGGCTTTGTTGGTATGTTTGTTATTATTTGTGCTAAGATTAAATATTATTTATCAGCAATATTGTTTGTGTTAGCCTTGCTAATGTTTATATTATAGCTTTTCCATAACAACAATTAAATGACCCTGAAAGGCAACAGATGTGCTGATCACCATCAGTTAGGGGTGTAAATATTCTGTTCAATATGTGTTTACATTACTACATAATAATCATGAATGTAGATGAATACCATCATTCTAGTTAAGCCTTTAAAGTAATTACAGACAACCTTGCATGTATATTGACATGACTCATGAATTCACGCCCCCTGGCTGACACTTTCATCTATATTGGCAAGGTACAGATTTATGCAGTATAGGTATATCTCTAAACACACACACACACAAACATATATATATATATATATATATATATATATATATATATATATATATAACAATGAAACCTAATGAAATCTAGATTCTGTAGATTCTAGAGCATGATACGGCACAAACACACAAAAAATGTGATAACGGTATAACATCATCATTCTTTATTTGATATACATAGCACATGTTAATATGTATACGACCGTGCATACATATCATGGGTGTGATGTGGGTGGATCCCGGAAGGGCAATAGGCTGTTGGCCAACAAGGGACACCTAAAGGGTTAAACAGCATCTAGTAGGGTCACATGTGGTCAGGACACTACAGTAACCATAATCGGATGTGAAATTGGAACATCATATAGCACTCCATTTCATAGAAATAACCATTAATGCGTATACAGCAACCATATGGTATCCATCTGCTGTATTAAACAGATGCTAGAAATCATGGATCATGTGATACTAATCAATTACACACACAGTGTTTTTTCCTACATTAATGATGATTCCAAAATAGATGATAGGAATATGTAAAACATAAAAAGGAGGTGTAAGAACAATCATAAGCTGTTATAATAGTACAGTGTTTTTTCTCTAGAATCCAGAGTTCACAGTAAACCAAAAACATGGCACATAGACATATTTCCAAATTTAGGTGGCAAGATGAATTAAACAAAGGCGCTCATTGCCAAAGGCGTACATCGCCAGGCCAGTCTCTCTAAAAACTCAAACAATGTATGGAAATTTATGGCTCTCGCCACCAAAAGTTTTATTGCAAAAAACTGGAAACATGCAACACTGAACTATGTTATGGTAAATGAGAGACTGTCCCATGTCCTGCAGAACACAGTCCCCCTATTCCTAAATATCTGGACACCATGGCTGACCTCGGCCCACAGCATTAAGGTTGGGATATGACTAGGACAGTAAGGAAGGCGGCTCTTGTCGAAGGATTGCGGCCGTTGGGGAGCCCGGATGACCACTCATACCAGAAGAATTTCCACCGGTGCAGCAATGGAAGAGTGCGCCAGGTATTTCAGACCCCCTTTTTTTTTTTCCTATCCCTTTAAGCAATGTACCAGTAAGATTAGTATAGAAATAACATGCAGCTTCTTCGTTAAGATGCTGGGGAATTGTGTTGCTGTATAACCTGAATGCCATGTTGTTCTATTCTTTTTCCTTTTACTCAATGCAATGTTATATTGTTAACTTGCCTTCAATAATAAAAAGAATGAAAAGAAAAAAGAAACATCTCAAAGGTAAGTGGTCTTAATTATTTTATTTCAGCTTAGAATTAGGGTTGCTATATAGAGATAGCATGTATTGTATATTAGATAGATAAGGGGATATATATTACATAGATAGGGCCTCATTCTATTATCGGCCGTAAATCGGCCGTAAGGCTGCGATTCCTTGCTGGTGGTTCTGTTACCTCGCAATTCTATTATACGACCCCGCAAGGATCTCCCCTTACGGCCGGCCGCATATCGTGGAACCGGCCGTAAGCTCCAAAATTTTTAAAGTCAAATATAAATTGAAGACTGCACTGTAAATCTTTGTAAATGCTAGGGATCATATTGGGGGACATGAGGATTAATAGCAACCACCTCTCAAGCTTGCACATCAGCCCAAATCCGAGTTTACATTAACTGTTTATTTTCCGGCCGCAGCGTGGCCAGGTCTGAGGTGCTCCAAGCACTCTGGACTTTTTACATGGATATTTGACATATTTAATAAAAATTTGTTTTTACGGATTTGAGTATAGGGGAATGTTGTGCTATTTTTGCTAACATCTACAATCTCTTTATAGTCTCCTCAAAGTGCAGGATGGCTTTATTTGGGCTATTTTATGTGCTTAATTGGTGCTAGCGGGACCTGTTTGCTGCAAGTAAGCTGCGGCTCGCTTTTAGCCTTGCAGAGAGGGTTCCCGGAGCAATAGAATAGCAACCGGGCTTTTCTTGCGGACGAAACTCTTGCGGCCGTTTTAGATCAAAGGCTTTCCTCCGGCGCGTGCGGCCGCAAGAGATAGCAAGGTGCCGGCCGCAAGCCTGCCGGAGCCCCCGGCCGGAGGGGAATAGAATAGCAGAATAGCTTGCGGCCGGTCCTTGCGGCCCCGCATCTCCTCCGGCCGATAATAGAATGAGGCCCATAGTATTTATTGTATATTAGATAGGGGGATGTATATTAGATAGGGGTGTATTGTATTTAATTGTATTGTATTTAATTGTATTGTATTGTATGTATTGTATTGTATGTATTATATGTATTTCCTTTTCAGGTGTGTATTTTTTTTTTCTGTAGTGGGAGGGGGGGTTGTAATGTATTTTTTTATTTTCTGTAATGTTCCTTTTTTTATTTTTGTGACTTAGTTTTTTTCTTGTAATGTACATTTTTTATATTTTGTGATTAGGTTTATTTATTTTATGTAATGTAGATTTTTGATGACTTTAGTTTTTTTGATTTCTGTAATTACAGTGGTGGAGAGGGGGTTATTAGGGGGTAGGTAGTGTAGTGTAGGTAAGTAGTGTAGGTGTTAATAGGTTAATGTAGAGGGCGTTTAGTTGATATTTAATATTTTATTGGGGGGGTATAGTGCAGTGTAGTGTTTATACTTAGTGTCATGATGGTCCTTGAGGACTGTCATGGCACTTATGTGGTTAATGTTGGGTTGTAACAGGCCCATAATGGTCATAATATACCCTTATGGGACTGATGGTGTTAAATAGAGGCTTATGAGGGTCTGGATAGACCCCCATAAGGGACCTGGTTAAAATGGTGTAGTTCTTACACTTTGGGTCATGAGGGTCCTGGATGACCCTAATGGCACTTATAGTGTTATTACATGCGTTCATTAGTGTGTTAGAGGGGTCTATGTAGTTGAGGCACACAGTACACTCACATTGTGTGACAAACAGCATTTCAACACTTTCTTTTATTGACCGTCATTTTTTGACAGGCAAGTCGCTAGTTATCATATAAATCTCCTAAACAGGCAGTGTTCCAATTTCCCCAGTCCCATATATAAGGTAGGCTCAAAATCTTACTTAGCCAAGATAAAGGAATACTGGGAGAAGGAAATATAGATAACTTAAGTTTCTTATTCCAGTTAAACCATATACCAAAACCAGTTTTAATTACAATTGACAAGCTATTATTCGCTTCATAGGTATTTTTATCTTGCCAAAGCCAGTCTACAATTTGATTCTTACCTGCTAATATATTTTCTATTTGTAACCAACTTGTTTTATTCATTTTAGTCGACCATTTTATAAAATGGGAAAGCATTACTGCAGTATAATAATCTTTAATACATGGAGATGCAATACCTCCTTTTGCAAAACTTATTTTAACAGTTAAGATTTTAAGTCTTGGTTTCTTCCCATTATAGATAAATGTATCAATTAAAGATTTAAATGTCTTTATAATAAAGTTAGTCACTTCCAATGGGAGACATCTAAATAAATAATGTATTTATGGTAGGATAGACACCTTTATGTCAGATACTCTGCCTAACCACGACAAAGGTTTGGTTTTCCAATTGTCTAGTTGTAATTTAATCTTGTCATATAGTTTACTGAAATGTAATTTAGTTAATTCCTCGAACTTTTGTGTAAATTTGATTCCCAAATAGGAAATCATATCTGAATTTCAATTAATCTCCCATATTCTTTTTAACTGTACTATATCTTCCTTATTAACATTTATAGATAATGCCTCTGTTTTAGTCATGTTAATTTTATAGCATGAGATTTTAGCAAATCTCTCAATCAAGCTTTGAACATGAACCAGAAAGTTTATAGGATTAGAGATAGTTAAAATCACATCATCTGCAAAAAGCATAATTTTATACAATTGTCCATCAATTTTTATTCCTTCAATATCTTCAGCAAGAGGCTCCACCATGAGAGCAAAGATCAATGTCGATAGGGGAACATCCCTGGTGAGTTCCATTTGTAATCGAAAAATGTTCTGTTTTTATACCCACACTTGATACATAGGCTGATGGTTGAGAAAACAAAGTTCATATTGCTTTTAACCAAAATGTATCTAGGCCAAATTTTTGTGATACTAGGGTCATATAATCCCAATTTAGCCTATCAAAGGCCTTCTTTGCGTCTAAAGTTATTACTACACATGCCTTTTGTTTATATTTACAATATACCAGGTCTATTAATTTTCTAGTGTTATCTGCCCCTTGACGACCATGTATAAAAGCAGTTTGATCTAGGTTAATTCAATTGGGGAGTAAGCAATTCAATCTCATTGCCAGAATCTTAGAATATATATATTAATATCAGTTTTTATTAAAGATATAGGTCTATAATCTTTGCAATATCTACTATCTTTCTTCTGCTTGGGAATATTTATTATAACTGCCTCCAACATTTCCAAGGGAGCTTTAATCATAACAATATTCTTATTAACTACAACACCTCATCTCAAGGTCAATCCACATTGAACATCAATTGTTGAAATGAACATAACCAGACATGAACACACTCTGTAGCCAGCCAATAGTATGTCAACATTAGGGGCAGAGATACGGCCGGTGCAAGAGGTGCATTGCACCAAGGCCCTTGCATCTAGAGGGGCTCGGTGCTGTCCTGCAGCTACCTTAACTTAGGGTAGTGGAGGAGGACCCAGAAGAGGAAATGGGGGAGGACCCAGACGAGGAAGTGGGGGAGGGCCCAAAGGAGGAAGATATTTCCTTCCTTTCACCTCATTCTAGAATTGATGTGAGGGGTTGCTAGAGCCCTGCCTCATCTCCATGGTGCACACTGAGAGGGAGGAAGAGAGCAGAGCTGCAGCTGCACCCGGGGATACTGCAACAGTATATATCAATTAATCTGTCAGTGTTGTGTGTCTGTGTGTGTGTATGTCACATAGGCCACATTGCAGTGACCCTCACAGGCTTCATGATAGTGACCCTCAGAGCACTATTAAAGTTGCCCTTACAGACTTTATTATTGTGCCCAAGACTGCCTCCATCTACCCCTCACTAACACAATCTGTGCCGGCCTCTACCTCCCTCTTTCTGAATGAAAACCACCAATTTCCCCAGCTCCCTCTGCCTCCCTCTACCCCTCACTAACCCAATCTGTGCCTGCCACTACCTCCCTCTTTCCCAATGCATCCCACAATTCCCCTGACCCCATTGTCTTTCTTTACCCCACTACTTTTTCGCTCTGCCCCCACTGCCACCCGTTTTATGTGCTACTTTGCTCTACCTGCAATGCCTTCCTCTACCCTCACTAATTCGCTTAGTTACTCCATCTATCTCCCTCAATGTATCCACTACCCCCACTGATTCCTCCTACCCACAGCTTCCTCCATCTGTCCCCACCTGCATTCCCTTGCCCTTCACCTGCTTCTACCTTCCTCTGTTGCCTCGCCAAAACCACCCCAGACTACCCCATACAGCTAGCTACCTCCTCATGGCTGTTGGGCGAGGATGAATACATAACTTTCTATCTATCTCTATGCACATACAGTATATGTATATATATAAATTATTATTATGATAAATATATACACACATGCACCCCCCCCCACACACACACACACATATATATATATATATATAAAATAAGTTGGCACTGCAAAGGGGGGGGGGGGCAACAATTATTTTTGCACCGGGGCCCTCAATTCACTAGCTCCGCCACTAGTCAATATATATACCAATCAGTATTCAGTGAGGAGGACTTTGGGGATGGTCCTAACTCCTCCTCTTACGCAGCACTGGGCCCCCAGCTTCCGTGCCCGCGCACCATCTCCCTCTTCCAAGTCTGGGTGGTGTTTGAGCATGGGGTGTCCCTACATTGGGTGGCTGGGGATCAGGTTGAGCTGGTGGTGAGGTCTGAGATGAGGAGGCCTCCGTCTCTGGTTGCAGTTGTGAAACCGAAGGCTCGAGAGGTATGAGCTGGCATTAGGCTAATTGGATGAGTTGCTGCCTGTCCCGAATCGCCTGTTCCAAATATCTCTCCATCCTTCAGTTGTGCGTCCTAAACTCAGAATGGAGCGATCTGTTGCTTGCAAGGAGGGTGTGTGTGGCCCAAACCTGCCTTCTGAGCAATCTGAGCTTCTCAGTCCTTTGTTTCTTCCGTGTCATGTCCTCCCTGGTGAAATGGGCCATGATTTCCCTCAATTTCAGGGGTGGTGGTGTTGACGGCATTGGGGCAGATGTTGACGGTATTAGGGTCAATGTTGGCTGTATTAGGGCTGGAGGTGACGGCACGGCATGGTGGCCAGAGGTGACGGCATTGGAGCTGGAGGTGACAGCATCGGGGCCAGTGGTGATGGCAGGAGTGCTTGAAATGACGGCAGGAGTGCCTGAGGTGTCGGCAGGAGTGCCTGAGGTGTCGGCAGGAGGGCCTGAGGTGATGGCAGCACTGCCTGAGGTGATGGCAGGAGGGCCTGTTGTGTCGGCAGGGGGGCCTGAGGTGTCACCAGCAGGGCATAAGGTATTGGCAGGAGGGCCTGAGGTGAGGGCAGGAGGGCTGGTGTGTTAGGCCATGTTGGGGTAGCCTATTGTGTGGGAGTCCATGTTGGGGGACCCCATTGTGTGGGAGGCCATATTGGGTGACCCCATTGTGTGGGAGTGGTTGTGCCCTTCCATGGCTGCAATGGTGTTTTAGCAGGGGGCAGTGGTGGCTGTGATGATGGCTGGGCCAGGACAACGTCGTCATGTTTGATGTGGTTGTTTGTTTGCTCCATGACCTGCTCAGTGGAACACCTGTACATAGCTGGATGATGCATTTGAGGGCCTGGGCAGTGAATCCCACTCCTGAGATGAGAGTGATCGTCTGTATTGTGAACAGCCAGCTTCTGTGGATGGTCCCTGGCCCTCTCAAATGTCCTGACCTTCTTCGTCAACCACTCCCAGGGGTGAATTCTGTTCCACTACAAGTGGAGCCTTCACCTGTGCCACTGTGGTTGGCCTTGTCCTCCTGGGTACTGAAATGGAAGAACAAACATATTTGAGTTGGTTTCCCTACACAATTGACAGCTATGTGTTTCCATATCTTTGACATCATGGTCACCTGCGATTGACTGTGGTGCTTGTGTTACACAGATGAACCAAAGCCTGCATAATGAGCATTGTGGATCATGGCTCATATGAATATATGTACTGTGGTGTGCCATCTCCATATGCATTAGACACATGCTCTGCTAGATCTGCTGGGCAGTGTGTGAGATTGACCAATCTGTGACATGTTACCAGCAATGGTTGTTAATATGCAGCTGCAGTGCGCACACCCATACACTCTGTTTTGAATGTCAAATCAATCTTGATCTAAAAGTGAATTGTACTCACAATCAGGTTTAACTGCAGATATTGGCCAGACAGTTCATTGATAAAAATTATGATATGTTTGCTACCAGGATTTTTTTTTATTGATGCCCCATATATCTTCATTCATACCCTTAGGGCTTACAGTACTATTGTATGTCAGTTATCTATGTGTGTGAGCAGGGTTGTAGGAGCCAGAATAATTTTAGGGGGATCCAGTTCGTTATATTCACCAGGCAGAGAAAACGCTTAATTATACATACATACAGAGATAATGATATCTGCAGGGCTATTTGGCAACCCCCCAATTCATACACCAATGTGTGTGGGGTTCATGTGTGTGCATATGAGAGTGTGATGGTGTATATGATACTCACATTGCATGGTTCTCAGCACATCCGTGTAAACCTGTCCTGGAAGGCCCACTACTGCCACTGTCTCAATCCCTTAAAATACTCTCCCACCCACCCTCTTTGCTCTGCTAATGACCTTCTTCTTTCCTCCTATCGTGGCACCTCCTCTCCAGGACTTTTCACATGCTTCCCCTATTCTTTAGTACTCCTTGCCTTGCTCCACTAGACTAACCTCCTGCCCCAAATCCTTCAAAATTGCACTCAAAATGCATCTTTTTAATGAAACGTATCACCTTCAGCCTTAATATGAAAAATGCACCTATAACCCTCCTGTAACTCACCCATACCATTTAAAGTGTGAGTTTGTGAGTTTTCAATCCTGTTTAGGGAAAGCACTGTGTATATTTTTTTAATTGTTCTTAACCCCTATATAGCGCTATGGAATATCTTGGCGGTTACAAATAAAGAATAATAATAATAACTAACCCCTATCACTGTAGAAACATGCTTAGCACTTATTATTATTGTTTATTTAAAAAGCGCCAAAATCTTCATAGTGCTGTACATAAGTTCTAGGCAAAGGTAAATACAAATCAAAACATAACAAAGCAAGGAGGGCCCTGTCTTTGAGCTTGAAATCCAGTTTCCATTGTGCTTTCCCCAAAGCACCTTGCAGGATTGAAACTTGCAGACTTACAACCTAAAGGTGTTGTGTGTGGTAAATGAGGGAGAGAGAGGTGCTGAGAGTGTTAGGTGGAAGGTGACACGCTTCTTTAAAGAGATGTGTTTTTAGTGAGGTTTTGAATGTTTCAAGGCAGGAGGACAATCTGGTGGAGCGAGGCAAGGAGTTCCAGAGAATTGTGGCAGCACGAGAATGAGAGGAGGTGACAAGAGTTGTAGAAAGAAAAAGGTCATTAGCAGAATGAAGGGTGGTTGGGGGGATATTTGGAGATGAGAAGCAGAGATGTAAGGGGGTGCGCAATTGTTGAGGGCTTTGTAAGTTAGGGTCATGATTTTAAATTTTATCCTGGAGGCTAAGGTAGCCAGTGGAGTGATTGACAGAAAGGTGATGCCGACAATGAAAGTTGTGTATGGAAGATGAGTCTAGCAGAGGCGTTCATTATGGATTGAAGTGGGAAGAGTCGGGTGGTGGGTAGGCCAACAAGAAGCGAGTTACAGTAGTCAAGTCGAGAGATGATGAGAGAGTGTATTAGGATTTTAGTTGTGTCTTGTGTAAGACAGTGGTGAATTTTAGAGATTTTTTTTAGATGGAGAACCTATCAATCATACCTGGTCAGTACATCGCAATAAATATCCAAAAATTGGATTTCTAAAATGGAATTTATAGAAATAGTGCAAAACCCCTAAATATTTTGTTCATCTTACCAGAACACCAGAATGACAGGGAATCAAATTCATCTACACACAGCAAGTGTCACTAAAAAGTTTTAATATAGTATGACACAGCTCTAGAATGCTTTAAGTGGAAAAACAATTTAAAAAAGAGTGGGAAGAAAAACAAAGAAAAATAATGGATACAGTAAGTATAGCTTAGCAAGGTTTGTGTTTTAGTGTTCCAATAAGCAATTCTATCTGTTGTTGATCTCCAAGCAGCACTACAAATTTTGTATCATCTGTTGGCCGTAAGTTATTATAATAAAATGCATATTATTTGATTTGTGATTTTTCACACTCAAAAGCAGAGCACTTGCTATTAAACAATCTTCTGGTCCATGTAAACAAAGAATTTAGAATGGCAAGCACTATATATATGTTTTACTTACAGTATCAGGTAGCACTTTTTAGAGATCAACACACTGTAATGTGCTAGAGTTACCTGACAAAAAAAGATATAGAAAAATAGATAGGGCAACAAAAAAATCCTTATTAACTCTCCCACCCCCTCCTCCCCATTGTTTTTGAAGGGGCACACACTTCTGCACCACCATGTGGTCTACCCCATGCAAGGTGGAGTCATCCTGGTGGTGAAGGGTTTGGTCCAGGAGTAGGGTGTTGGGCAGGTGCATGTGGTGGTAGGCCTTTCCTCCAGTGTGATGGATTGGGATGTAGTCTCTGTAAATATCCAACATCGCTGTGAAGAGGTTCCTAATTATAACCAAATTCCAGTTTAGGCTGGATCCTCTTCATGATCAGGAAAATATACTGTTTTTGGAGGCAATACCATTCTACATCCATTTCCATTTGCCAATGGTGCCTCCAGTTGTCCCACCCAATCTCATGGAGTAGTTCTCTCTGTAACTCTTTCAACTCTAAGAAAATGCCTGCCCACATCCTGCATATGCTGCTGTATCTGCATGTACAATTCTTCCTTCACCTCCGATATGAGAGATAGTGTCTGTGGGGTGGTTGCTGATGCTGCCAGGCTGCTGCTGGTCCTGAAGGTGTTGCTGGTGCATGAGTCAGTGGTGGTGTTGTAGGATACAGAAAAGCAGTGATTCAAGATTCCTGCTTATGGTTTGTATAAAGAGGCCACTTCCATGATGAGAACCCTGGAGGTAGCTCAGTCTGTTGGAGGAGGGATCAAATGAGTCCATGGTGTCCGATGGTTCTATCTGTTCCTCCATGCTTCTTCCCACTCCTCTGTTGGCTACTAGTTTTGCTGCATTGCTGGTGGGGTTATAGAAAATATTTAGTTTCAAATTGTCTTAAACACAACATCATTCATTGTTTGTATTTTAAGTTTTCAATTACATGTTGCATAGGCAATGATTAGGAGACATCTTGATAATATTAATATCAGTGAATTCCGATGTCATGGGTCTATCAGATGACGTAATCTATTTTGACATCTTGCTGATGTACCCATGGTTTGGCCTTCAAGTTATGTTCAAACATAGGGCTTCTTTTTTCCATATTATTATCATCAAAATTTTTATCACACATAATTGTTGGGGATGTGTTACAGGGCAAAAGGATTAGTCATTCACGGGTATCAGCTAGAATGTATTTATGCTATTTTTATTACAGCTGAGTTATAAAGCCATAGCTATATGTTGTAGAGGACTTCAACAAGTAGGATTACATGTTATGTGTTATTCTCACATCACTTACCCATTAGAGGCCTCTCCTACTGGCCCTAATTAAGGTGTACAAGCTAGGGGCACCCAGTTCTCCTGTCCCTTCCCTTTCTCCTCTTCCTATCACCTTCAACACATCCATTTCCCTCTCTCCACTCCTTCCCCTCTCCATAACTCTCCCTCTCTCTCCTTCTCTCTATCTCCAGCACTCTCCTTTTCTCTATTCCTCTCCTCCTCTCCCATCCTCACTCCTTCCTCCATGTCTAAAGTACAAATACAAAATGGAGTCACATCACACACTCACACAGACACACACTCTCACTGCCCACATTATTAAGCAGAGTGTATGTGTAGTTGGTACTTAGTATGTGGTATGTAACAGTGGTATGAAATAGGAGTATGTCAAAGGGTCATGTAGCAAGTGGTATGTTGCAAGGAGTTATGAATGGGTGTGTTTGGGCTGGGGGGATGTTTTAATGTAGGGTGAGTGTGGAGTAGAGAGTAGACTAGATAGGGGTCTGATAAGAATGACCAATGAAATGTGCTCTAACAATCAATATTATGTAGGTATGTAGACTATGTGTATAATTAATGAACATTATACATGTAAAATATGTATAAATAAGTGAGTGCTTGTAAAGGGATACAGGGATATTGAAACATTATTTTGTGATAATGTGCACTGTTTCTTTTTTTTTTTTTTAATTAAGCTCACAAAGCAGAAAAAACATATTCATAAGTTTAATTGATCTGGGAGCTTGGCCCTGTCAGCCAATGGAAAGTAATATACCATATATACTCAAGTAGTATAAGCCGAGTTTTTCAGCCTTTTTTAAGGCAAAAAAGGGCCCCCTCGGCTTATACTCGAATCACTCCCCCCCCCCCCCCCCCCCCGTGTCTCTCTGCCCCCCCGTGTCTCTTTCCCTCCCCCCTCCTCAACCTAAACCACCCTCCTCAGCATAAACCCCCTCAACCCCCCTCCTCCACCTAAACCCCCCTAGATACCTCCCCCCTCTCCCCTCACTTACCTGCTTGTGCTCCGGCCTCCGCTCCTTGACCCGACGCCGGCGCTCATGTGACGTCACATGTGCGCCACGTCATTAGCATATACCGGGCGCCGGGTCAAGGAGCGGAGGCCGGAGCACAAGCAGATAAGTGAGGGGAGGTATTTAGGGGGGTTTAGGTGGAGGAGGGGGGTTGAGGGGGGTTTAGGTTGAGGAGGGGGGTTGAGGAGGGGGATTTGGGTTGAGGGAGGTTGAGGGGGAGGTGGAGGGGGGTTGAGGTTGAGGAGATGGGTTGGGGTTGAGGGGGGTTGAGGTTGAGGAGGGGGATTGAGGATGGGGGGTTGAGGATGGGGTGTTGAGGAGAGAGGATGAGGATGGGGGGTTGAGGAGGGGGATTGAGGATGGGGGGGTTGAGGGTGGGGGGTTGAGGATGAGGAGGGAGGTTGAGGGGGGTTGAGGATGAGGAGGGAGGTTGAAGAGGGGGTTGAGGATGAGGAGGGAGGATGAGGAGGGAGGTTGAGGAGGGAGGTTGAGGAGGGAGGTTGAGGATGAGGAGGGAGGTTGAGGAGGCGGTTGAGGATGAGGAGGGAGGTTGAGGATGAGGATGGAGGATGAGGAGGGAGGTTGAGGAGGGAGGATGAGGAGGGAGGTTGAGGATGAGGAGGGAGGTTGAGGATGAGGAGGGAGGTTGAGGAGTGGGGTTGAGGAGGGTGATAAGGGAGGGGGGAAGAGACACAGGGAAGGGAGAGGTTGGAAGAGACACAGGGAAGGGAGAGGGGAGAAGAGACACAGGGAAGGGAGAGGGGAGAAGAGACATGGAGAGAGTGGGGGACACAGAGGGCACAAGAGGGACAAAGGGGGCATCACATTTCCCACCCTCGGCTTATACTCGAGTCACTCATTTTACCCAGTATTTTGTGGTAAAATGGGTGCCTCGACTTATACTCGGGTCGGCTTATACTCGAGTATATACGGTATATGTATGAGTCATATTGCATGCTCTGTGTTTTTCCTGTTAGTTAAAGATTAAACAGGTATTATTTCATATTTTTTCATTAAATGCATGAAAAAAAGAACTGTGTTCCATGTGCACTGTTTAGTCCATTATAGAGATGAGGCACACTAACTGGGACTGTGATTGCCACTTAAATTTATCAACGAATAGGTTGAAGAAAGTTACTGCTTGTACTGGAGTTTTAACAAAGGCCTTATGTATACCTGCTTTAACTGTACGTGAGACATTGCTTCAGTTCAGAAGTATTACAGCAGGCCTACTGTAGTGTAACAAGGCTGCCCCATCTAATTCAGCCCTAGCTATGTATTCTAGGAGTAAACCAGCACCTGCTAATTGTAATACTTAAGTGAATTTATTTATTGCTGCAATATTTCATGGCTTACTCACTGGAACCATTTGTGGTGCTTGCACAATACAGTACTGGAAGTACACATGTCTGTATAAGCAATGGTATATGTCATATTTTGTATACCCTTTAGAAAATGGCCAAACCAGGAAAGCTAAAGCTGTGAAGTATGAAGACATGCTAACTATAATTTCCAGTGAGATGGGTCTTCATAGTATAGGAAATATAACATAGTGAATCATAGTGAGATGTGCTTGGGATGCTAATTAAGTTCTCTCCCATGCCTCTTTAATGCAGATAATTTCCGAAACTGCAAATAATATGTCTATTTTTCGGTTGCTTCCTGACGTGAGTGTTTCTCCTTTTTTTTTTTTTATATATTTCCTAATTATGGTTTCTCTTTTAAATGAAGAAAGTATGCCATTTGAATTTAATTTGATGAAGCAGGTTGTGATTGTATAGTTTGCCCTTAGGCACCCTTGGGATCAGCAAAGAGTCTGCTTTCAAGATGGTCGCGGTCTTGCTGAACTTTGTGCATCATAAGCGGCTTAAGAAGAGAAGGGGTGTGTCACAATCTGCTTCTTCAATGGGCTTGATAAGGACCTAGTCCAAACCTACCCAGCAGTATTGTGAGGTCCGTTAACACCTCTGATGAGGAGCCCTTCCCAGGAGCCCTTCCAGCACACCAGGATATCAGGAACAGTTAATCACGGACTGTGTGCTGTAGACACTGCGGTTATTTGCTTATGTGACTTGCTAATCTTCCTAACCCTTTTTCTCCTGCGCCACAGCCCAGTAATGCTCCCATGATACATACCATGTCACATCATATAAAATATAACATAAGCATAGCCATAATACACAATATTTCATCATCCTTAACACATAACCAGATAACATAAAACCTAAGTGACAATCAAGGTAACCCCTGTCCTCCTAGGGCCAGGACATAGTCCAACACAGTCTAGTAAGGCCCTGGGCATGACAGGGTGCTTTATATATAATATGTTCCATACGTCATTTTATGTTGTTTCTGTATTGTTTTAGCAGCAGTCATTTAGAATTGTTTTAGTCACCGAAATCAAGTGTCAAATGAGACCTATTTTTTGATATATAGAAAAATGATGTCTGGTTTAAAGACATTTTCCAAAAATACAGACATTTTACCAAAAGAATTAAGGCAAAAGGCATAAATAAATTACGTTTTACGAAACTAAAACTATTATATATCTGAAATTGCCAGACATCAATACTACTAATTGCCTATCTTTTTGTACTTAAAAGAAACCTTTCCTTTTTATACTGGTATTAAGATACCATTTGTAACATCTAATCAACTTTTGACTCAAAGACTTGCTACTCTAAATTATATGTTTGTCCAATAAAAATAGTTATTACTGTATACTGCAATAATCATATTTTTCATTTGTACTTATAAAACACAGTTGCCGTTTTTTGTAACCTGTAGGATCATGCCTACAGTATATTTGGAAAAACAAACAATTTAATAAAAGCTCACTTCCTTTCAGTTTATCTATAATGTCTGACATGGAGTTATTCTTGGCTTGGGGACACATATGACACCACTGCAAATATTCTTAGAAAATTCTTAGATCATAGCAAAAGCTGAATATTAACAGTTTCCTGTAGAAGCTCTCATTTGTAAGATGTTTTTATCTTTTAGCAATCCTGAATTACAGTGATTTATTAAAATGCACTGTTGTTCCCGTGGTTTATCTGTAGTCCAAGTGTAAATAGGTTAGCACTGTCTGCATATTCCCCTTCTCTGTCGCTACCTTTTCATGGTGAAGGGGCGTGTATACTTCAATGAAGCTGTGAGCTAAAACATGAAGGGTCACTCAAGATGGACAGATCATAGCAGATAGGTCAGAAATATCATGGTCCACTGAAAAAGGGACTGGCAACACACTCCAGTATATTTACCATGAAAACCTTATTGATTAGCACACAAGACACAAGATGTGCCTAGCGTGCTGTGGTCCATAAGGTCATGGAGAGTTGGACATGACCAAACAACAACAATCTGTATATTCATGGGTTAGGTAAGTAACATTGGGCAAGATTCACAAAGCTTCACATGAAAGACCTGTGAAAGCTCTCTGGCAGCGGTCTTCACCATATTCACAAAAAATATCTTGAGAAGGCTGACATGCTGCAAGAAAAGGCACTGCACTCTATGCTCAGCCCCAGTGAGACTACTGCTATGCTTCTCTTTATGCTTCAACAGAAAAGTGAAATTCTGACAACTTGTATCCACTTTGAGCTGTTTTTTCTTTAAACAAATACAAATTAATGTCTCTGGGAGATTAGTTACATTCCCTCACAAGCAGCAAAACTTCAGGCAAAGGGTGGATGTCAAGGGATAACAAAATGTGTCAGATTGGCAAGGACATAATACATGTGTAAAAAGAATGATGTATATGAAATATGGTTTTCCCACAAATCCCAAGAGCTACGGGACAAGGTTTCACTGGAAAATAATAGAAAATGAATAAAGAGACTGCTTTCCTCTATTTCTTCAACATAATATCCTTTACTATTCATCAGTGATTTATTCAGATGCTGTGAAATAGATACTATATTATAAACATAGAAATTGTTTATATTTTGATTATGGAAATTAACGTTCTTGCTTTGGTCTATCATTTGGATCATTCTGAATACCAGAAGAACCATCTCCCAATAATCAATTCATATTGAAAATGTATTTTTTAAACTATGTACAGTATTATTCATTTTATTGGCAACCAATGTCTAATTAAAAGCTCATGTTGTCCTATCAATACAGTCCTTTCCATTGTTGACCAATGGATAGATCATCAGAGTGAACAGATGCCACAGGTCAATGGAAAGGATCAAGATGGGTCATTGGCACTTTAGCACACTGGTTCCTCTAATGGACTAATTATTTGATTGGGTTTTACAGATTACTGGTGCAGTCTGTAAAACCCAATCCACCCCAGTGGAAAGCTGTGATTGGGCTGTAAGGGTCATTGGAATAGACTGTTGTCACTGGAGTGGGCAAGTCATTGGTGGGATATTTATCAGTGGAAAAGCCAGGTCAATGGAGGCAGAAGTTGTCACTTAAGTGGACAGCTGTCACATTTCAGTTTTAGAGTTTTACATTTGGAATGCGCCTTTTGAATGATTTTTATTTCCTTTAGTCAGTTTCATAAGCAATTTCAATCACCATACCTTTTAATACCAAATAATTTAAACATCTCTAGGTGCCTAGTCATAGATTACTCTACTATAGTGCCTTGCAATAGTATTCACCCTCCTTGATCTTGTTTGTCACATTACAGCCTTAAGTTCAATGTTTTGTTAATCTGAATTGTATGTGATGGATCAGAACACAATAGTCTAAGTTGGTGAAGTGAAATGAGAAAAATATATACATAAAACTATTTTTTAGAAATAGAAAACAGAAAATTAGCATGTGCGTATGTATTCACCCCCTTTGTTATGAAGCCCATAAAAAACTCTGTTGCAACCAATTACCTTCAGAAGTCACATAATTAGTGAAATGATGTCCACCTGTGTGCAATCTAAGTGTCACATGATCTGTCATTACATATGCACACCTTTTTTGAAAGGCTGCCCCAGAGGCTGCAACACCTAAGCAACAGGCATCACAAACCAAACGCTGCCATGAAGACCAAGGGACTCTCTAAACAAGTAAGGGACAATGTTGTTGAGAAGTAGAAGTCAGGGTTAGGTTATAAAAAAATATCCAAATCTTTGATGATCCCCAGGAGCACCATCAAATCTATCATAACCAAATGTAAAGAACATGGCACAACAGCAAACCTGCCAAGAGACGGCCGCCCACCAAAACTCACGGACCGGCCAAGGAGGGCATTAATCAGAGAGGCAGCACAGAGACGTAAGGTAACCCTGGAGGAGCTGCAGTTCACACAGCAGAGACTGGAGTATCTGTACATGGGACAACTATAAGCCATACGCTCCATAGAGTTGGGCTTTATGGCAGAGTGGGCAGAAGAAAGCCATTACTTTCAGGAAAAAACAAAATGGCACGTTTTGAGTTTGCGAAAAGGCATGTGGGAGACTCCCAAAATATATGGAAGAAGGTGCTCTGGTCTGATGAGACTAAAATTTAACTTTTCGGCCATCAAAGAAAACGATATGTCTGGCGCAAACCCAACACAAATCATCACCCAAAGAACACCAACCCCACAGTGAAACATGGTGGTGGCAGCATCACGCTGTGGGGATTTTTTTCAGCAGCCGGTACTGGGAAACTGATCAGAGTTGAGGGAAAGATGGATGGTGCTAAATACAGGGATATTCTTGAGAAAAATCTCTCTGGCTAGGACGGAGGTTCACCTTCCAGCAGGACAATGACCCCAAACACACTGCTAAAGCAACACTTGAGTGGTTTAAGTGGAAACATGTAAATGTGTTGAAATGGCCTAGTCAAAGCCCAGACCTCAATCCAATAGAAACTCTATGGTCAGACTGAAAGATTGCTGTTCACAAGCGCAAACCATCCAACTTGAAGGAGCTGGAGCACTTTTGCAAGGAGGAATGGGCAAATATCCCAGTGGTAAGATGTGGCAAGCTCATAGAGACTTATCCAAAGCGACTTGGAGCTGTGAGTGCCGCAAAAGGTGTCTCTACAAAGTATTGACTTTAGGGGGGTGAATAGTTATGCACATTGACTTTTTCTGTTATTTTGTCCTATTTGTTGTTTGCTTCACAATAATAATAAAAAAAAAAATATATATATATATCTTCAAAGTTGTGGCCATGTTCTGTAAATTAAATGATGCAAGTCATAAAATAATCTATGTTAATTCCAGGTTGAGGAAACAGAACATGAAAAATGCCAAGGGGGTGAATACTTTTGCAAGGCACTGTATGTATGTATCCAGAACTGCTATTTAACTTAATATACTACTCCTAAGGCATTATATATTACATAGTGGTGTAAAAAAAAAAGTATAGATAGACGTAAAACGTGTTCCTCATATCGCTAAGAAGAAAAACACATCCTGAGATCCTCATATACAAGAGCAGGAGTTTTGTGATGAAGTGAAGAGCTTTTTGATATTATTAGTCATTCTTAGTTTTCTTATTATTTTCATACTGATTAATTCTAATGTTCACATTAATAATGCATCTCCTGTTATAACTCATGATGTAATTGAAAGCCACAACATATTCCATTATGAGAGAATATATATCCCTTTTACAGATTTTGGGTAGACCTTGCATTTTTCTGATTTATATGACACATTCCATATGAATTTCAGACAGGCTAACAGAAAACTATGCAAGTAACCTCATCAATGCACATGACATCATTAATAGATCTGGCTCCTCTCTCTCTGATAAATGAGTGGCTTAATCATTAAGCCATGAAAAAATAGCAGAAATGATGTTGTCACCCATTTGAGGTGATAGTTCTTATGCTATGTGCCAGTCACGGTCACGCAAGAGGTCAGTGCTGGTCAGTTGCTTGAAAGGTATGTCAGACGTTCATGAGGAACACAAAACTGCATTCTTTGTCACAGTTCAGTAACCTTGCCATCTCTTTTGTTAAATCATTAATGGCACGCACTGCCAGGTAAATTTACTCAGGCTGTAAATCTATACATGGCATGGGAAAGATGTGGTACAATGATTTTCATATCTAACTAAGAAAACACTATATCAAGTAACAAGCTGAGCCGCAGATAAAATCAGAGCACGTGAACTTATGCATAGTTTGAGCTACTAGAGATGTAAAGAAAAATATGCTGTTATTTTACAGCCAATTTTGTTTAAGCTATGTAATTATCATAGGCAACTAGTTTTTATAATGTTTGCTAAACAGCTTTCTATTCAGATGTGTAACTTGTGATAATTCGTAAAATTATTTAGATCACAAACACATTATCCCCCTGATACAAAGCACCAGACAAATATTCTAATGTGCATAAGCTAGACAAATTCCTTAAAGAGTCACTGAAGTGATCTAAGCCCCTAACCAAATACAGAATATAAAGTAAAAATACAAAATTATTTATTTTTTAAAAATGATAACTTTTTCACCATATATCTTTGTTGTTATATGTGCTACTGATGTTTTTTTATAGTCATCCTTCAGTGCCTTGCATTAGTAATTAGCAGGAGTGTTTAGCAGCTGTAGCCAATATGTACTCTGTGGTACATTGCAGCTGATTTTGACTAACAGCTATGTCAGTTAGACCCTCCCCGCATGTGGTGATGACTGCTGGAGGTTGTCCTAGCCTCTCAGTCCCCAGAGACTGATTGGAGGAGGCAGAATGCTTCAACTGATGTGTTTTACACGCTCATGCTGTGTTCTACTTACAGAAATGCAGATTCACCTTGCTATATATTTTGCCGGTGTCCTACACAGCAACTTTTACTGGAGATAATAAGAAAAAGCAAGTTAACAGAATAAAATATTTATATGTGCGTTTACACAGCACTATGCATTTGGAGTCATGTGAGGACCTTCACAGGTCAAGGATAGTGACTGTACTCAAAGATTCATAAAAAGCTGTGTAGGACACAAGCAGATCTAAAAGAAAAGTATGTTTCAGTTGTTAGTTATTTTATGAACAGGGGGTAATTATCTATGCTAGAAAGCCCAGTGTGGATTTTGCATTTAGTTTTCGATTCGGGGAATGCATAATCAAACATTTATAAACATATATATTTTACATATGGATCTCACTCACAGAATAGAAATGTGTTAAAACAGCAGAAAAATCTATTCTATGTTCATAAATGCTAAGGTGTTTCATAGAAAACATGTATAGCTTGATACCTAGGATCATATTTTGTGAACTAACACAATATTTATGTGTATCTTCTATCTATCTATGAAAAATATATTAATGATATCTAAATGATGCTGAATGCAATTTTCATCAAATTTCTTTTACTTTAAGGTAGGGGTAATATGTCCTGATGATTACATGTGGCCATTTGCCTTTTCTGTATGGTTCTCAACAAATACAAATGTGTAGCCCGGTATACATGCCGCATGTCTGCGGACCTGCTGCGGGCTCGCAGTCTGCTACAATTCCAGTGCAAGTTACGGGGCGAAAGCCGAAACCGTAAACCATGCACTTGTCCGTAGCAATTCAGGGCAGGAATATGATCATTTAAGCAAGACACCTATTTCAAAACAGCCAATAGAAAATTAGACCGTCATCATAAAACATGGAGGTTACATGTCAATAAATTAGCATTTAGGGGTCCAATATGCGATCGGACTTGCAATACCGCAAAATATAAAATAACAAAAGTGAATGTTCCAGTCCATGTGGGTGGCCTGATATGTATTAACTCATTGATTCTCAATATCGATATAACCACAAAATTACACATAATAAAATTAATTTTCCATTGCCGGTTTGCAAGCTTGAGACGGTTGTGCAATTAAATCTAATGTTTTTCATTGCTTTAGTATTGCAGTATTGATTTTTTATTTGCATTTACAGTGCTACTGACAGGGTTAAACCCTTTTTCGGATCCTCCTAGCACTAGTAGGATTTTCTCCTACATTTGTCGTTTACAGGTGTGAAACCATTTGCGGGCTTGGGGAATTGTAGCAATTGAATAGCGATTTGCGATTTTAGCGATTGTAACTCTTGTGGAAGGGAAAGATCAAAGGCTGCGGGAGGCTGTAAGTTTCAAGTTTAACAACTGCAAAGTTTTCAAGCGCGAAGCCTGTAAAACGTTAGGACCCTTCAAAAAAACGCCAATTGAATATCAAATTACCTTACGTCCTCACGGGTTCCAGTAACTTACGATTGCTCAATTGAATCGGGCTCTTGGTTCTTACTACATAAGGTCCTATTTAACACAAATGAAGAGGCTAACATCCAATTCTACAAAAATATTCTATATCACATAGATAGAACACCAAAAAAAATGTTACTCATTATGGGAAATTAGAAAGCTAAATAGGAAACCAACAATACCTAGAATAATGGGCAAGTTTGGAAGATAAAATAAAGCGGATCAGAGATTAGATTGGTACACTCAACATTGGCCAGTAGACTGGAAAAGGCAAGTCTACAACCCAATACCCAAAAAAGTCAGTGCCGAAGAGTGCTCCAATTGTACTCATTTCACATGCCAGCAAACTAATGTTTAATATCCTGTAATCTCGACTCCAACAATATTCAGACAATATATGGACCAGAAAATACCAGATTTGAAAGATGGGTTCCTCATAGGCACAAAAGATAAAATTGCCAATGTCGATTAGATAATAGAAAGAGCATGATAGTTTCAGAAAAACAGAGATGAGAGTACCAGACCATCTCATCCACCTTCTGAGGAATCTATATGTGGATCAAGAAGCCAACAAGGTTGTATATTGTCACCTTATTTATTTAAATTATATATGCGGAATACATCAAGCGGCTTGATAAATCCAAAGCAGGAATCAATATTGCTGGGAAAAATATCAACAACCTCAAATACGTGGATGATACTACCCTGATGGCTGAATGTGAGTAGCAACTAAAAGGCCTCTTGATGAGGGTGAAAGTGCAAACGCTGGCCTGCTGCTCAATGTTAAACAGATGAAAGTCAAGTCAAATCACAATTTAGGTTCCAAGCAATAGCATGGGAATCTGACATTTGGGTAAATAACAGTACTGCATAATGGCAAAAGTCTTGACACATTGGTGAAGACATAACTTAGCACCATTGTCAAAGCGAAAAAGAATGGATTCAAGCTGATGGCCAGGTGGTATCTCACTGTATCACCTCATGTCGTCTTTGCTTGAAACAGTGCAGCCAAATTTTAATCCAAACCTCAATCCATATTTTTTGGACATGCCAAGTTATAACTAAATATTGGATGAGATTTTCCAGCTCATCGAACAGGTAACAACATTCAGTTGTTCAGAATCCCTATGACTGTTTTCTTCTCTCTGCTGCTCAATGATATCCCCAGTCTTAAGCAAACAATTATTGAACATCTACTTTTTCCATTCTATCTTATCTCTTACCCTCCCAGCCACCCCATCTACAGCTAAAATGGAAATTACTACATAAATGAACCTGACCAACACAACTCATGCCTAAGCTCAGCTAATTTGGTCATCAAGTCTCCCACTCATCTGGTACTCGCTCCTGATACATGTATTACACAAACTGGGTGAAAACATTCTGTTTGTTTGTGCTTTCTTTTTTTCAGCAAACAGAGAATTCAAAAAAGTACCTGTTACTGTGCAAATTAGGTTTGCAACAGTGTTATGAAATCCCTCTTGCAAAGTTTAATGTCCTGCATCTTGGAGCACTACACTCAGAAATCCAAGTTTGTACGAAGAAAGTACTGACATTGTAGTAAAGCTGCATTTGCAAAGTATCAAATTAATTTTTAACCTTTGCAGTACATTTACAATGATAGATAATATGGAATTCCCATCTCCATTTAACATTAGTGCCACTCATAGGGCCTCATTCAATTGCGATTTGGCCAATTGAATAGGGCTCTAAATAAGCACATAGCATATTTTTTATAGAAGTTTTTAGTTAGTAAAGACCTTGGTTTTTGATAGAAGTTCACTAACTAAAAACTTCTTTAAAAAATATATGCTATGTGCTTATATAGAGCCCTATTCAATTGGCCAAATCACAATTGAATGAGGCCCATAGAATGCTTAGTGGAGCTGTTTTGTGTAGATTTCCTGTTTATTACATTTAACTCACTGCTGTTAGAGTATTTGATGGTTATGAGCCAAAGTGGTATCTAATACAGTTGGAACCACCTTTCTGGTGCTTTGAGATCAGTGTATTGCCATGTTTCTTGTTTTGTTTTGTCCACCAACTCAAGATTTTTTTTCCTTAAATGCCCCTATTAGTTAATATAATTCAACCTGCCTTAAATTAAAATATAACAGTACAATTCTATATTATGAATGTATATATGTAAAGCAGTGCTGCATACTTGCTCCCACTATGCACTGCAGTTATTCACTCATTCTTTAAATCCAATTTACTATAATAAATCAAAGCAACATGTGGATATTCTTACAACAAAGTTCTGTAATTAAACTGTGCTTTATTTCAGACACACTTAATCAAATACATGAGTTCAGTAAAGTCTCAAAGTCACAGCAATGTAAAATATTTCCAGTTTTATTGTGTAGCATGTGCACAAACCCTTCATTTTTACTTTTTAATAAAAAGAACTTCATGGAACAAACAAAATAACTTACGATTATATGAAACATAACTGTGACAAATCATAAAATTATACATATTAATAGAAAATGTTAAAACGTTGGATGACTTACAATAAACAATAAATGCTTCATAAAATAATAATAATAAAAAATCATCCAGATATACAGTATGATATATGCTGTTTAAATCTATATGTGATTACATATATTTATATACAAAAGAATCTATGATATTATGGAAGACACTTCCACATTTTCCTGTCCCAAAGTGCTTGTTATAAACTACATTACACAAGATAATCTGTTTTATGTACAAGTGTTTTGTATATTTATTTGATTTATTTTTTTACACACAAACATAAACTATTTTCTACCATAAGGGGCACAACCTCAATGTTGTATTCCCTCTGGCAAAAAAAATAATTGTGTTATTTAATATTGCTTTTTCTTTTATTATTTTTCACCAAAAATACAAAAAAAGTGCTCTGTAAAAACATCTGTAATTAGGGGAACATATTAGATATAAAATATATGCAAATATTTTCTTTACATCTGTTTTAATATTCACACAAAATGTGCAAATACACATACAGTATAAAATAATGTTCAAAGGATTTTGTACAGGTAAAATGTATAATGTGTAACAGGTTTTTGTCCTATGTTGGTACAGTGTAAAACAGTATCTCTTTGTAGTTCAATCAAGCAAGTGTTTCACAAATTAGGGTTATTAAAGGTCTTATTTGCCAGATATCTAATTAACTCCTAATTAGTTCACCTGCAGATGCTACCTTGACAATTGCTTTTATGAGTGTTTGCAGCTCTCAGAGAGAACTTATGGTTCATTGATTTACAAAAAAATAGAATGATTACACCTTCATTGCAGTTAGGTATAGTGCTTTTATGATACACTGCGGTTTACAGTAACACTAGTTTTCTAATTTCATTATTATCTTCATTCAGAAATAATAACACACTGTTTACCTCTTTCTAGCCCTTTGGGCAGCAGACTGGTCTGATTAGTTAAAGTATAAAATAGTGGCAATGAAACTGCACACTCTCGAATCCATTACTGGTCACAGAGAAAACAAAATGGAGCAGTACCCTGGTACAACATCCATTCTTTATTTCTAATGTTAATCACAACTGGGACATGCTGTGTGGATATAGTGATTAGCTGTACCATGCTCCATCTTTGCAGCAAAAAGGCCTTTTAGGGTGCCAAGGGTTATGATTCTTTCTACATTTCTATGATTTGAGAGCTGGGGCTATGTTTACCAAAACTAGATTTGTTGGATACCAGATCATAGTACAAATGTTCCATACCATGGGGAAAAAGGGAGGTAAATGTATCCAAGAGTTAGCCAACATTTCTGGCCCAATATTTTGTAATGTATGTATTGAGGTTTATTTTGCCTTGCTTAAAATATTAAAATGGAAGCAAATATATGTCTAAAAAATATGTGATGTAGAAATGATTAAGTTTTATATCTATGGTGCTGATAAAATTATAGAGTAGAAACGTACCTCTATAATTCTGGGTGTCTATAATGTATAATGTTTTCTATACAGTTATCATTCTGGACCATCTATTGTAACAAACTAGATATTGGGGAACCGGACAGGAAGTTATCATCATTTCCTGTGCTATTGCTGCAGACTTTATGTCCGCTATAAAAAATAACAATACAGTGATGATGCCAACTAGACATCAAAAGCACAACTTATAAATTAAAGTAATGCGTGGTTATAGTAGAATCCAGTGTCTACTTAAAACACAAATGCACCAGAGCTTTGTACAGACTGATGCATAAGTATATACTGTAAACATAGAGTACAGTCCCTTTAAATCTTGTAAAACATTATAAGCATTTGAAGCATTTATGTGTTTTGCATGCACATTTTGTTTTTTTTTTAAACTGGAGAAAGACCCATAACAATGTCATTTACAATATCCATCATATTGATTACAAAAACAGATGTTTCTGGGATTATGGCAAAATCGCTTATAAACATTAAGTAAAGACATAGTAGCAAAAAATATAAAATAGATTTACATTAAGCTGAAGGATCAGATTCCAAGTACAGTAGATTTCGTTTTAAATGTGCATTTTGGATTAAACAGAATATTATACATTTGTGTATAGCATGCAAGTAATGAAGCCATCTAATAGGAACATGCTTACCAATCTTCAATCATTACGGTTAGTAATACGACTTTACAAAAACCATACTAGCCGTTACTTCCCCTGTGTTTGTTGGTAAAATATGTATTTGAAATAACAATTACGTTTTCAGATTATCAACTCAGTCATTGAAATCCACGAATAAACCTTGTATTTTACAACTGTGCATGAAGAGAGGTATTGGGAAGAGGATAGCCACAATAATGACATAAAACGCTCCGACTAAATATACAATGTAAAATAAAATGCAACTTTCATGTCTTATTTGTAGCTAATTACCATAGCTTCTTTCAGAACAATTCAACAGAAAGACCTGCGTCTGAATCAGCAGCTCCAGCTTCTTTTTTCCTGCCCTTTAGTACTTTATTACATTTTATATTTATCCACACTGGAGATTTCACATATTTATATAGATTTGTACATAAATTGTGTCCCTTTTCTTGGGTCTCTTTTATTAATTATACTTTCTTTCTGTGTCCTTTTGAAAGATATTACATAATATATATATTTTTTTTTTAATTCATAAAAATGGTAGGTACCTGACCTTGGCTTCTTTTTCACAAATCTATTTATACCCCAAAAAACGAATGACAGAAACGCCAACCAAATTATTAACTCTGTGTGCGAGGGCTTAGGAGTGGTTTGCATTTACTATTAGATACATTGCATTTAAGGTCAACAAAAATGGTTTCTCAGAAGCCCATACTGATATTATCCTGACACTGAGGTCTTATGGATTAATACTCCTTAATTTGAGAGATAAATTGCTTTACTGTAACATTAGCTCTTCAAAGCTTCCTACAGAGATCCTGCATCAAAAAGTATACAACAATTACAGCAGGAAGTACACTTCATTTTAAATGTGTTGAGTCTAAATGTGTTTTTTTCCATGTGTGGATTTGGGTTATGTATGAGATCTCGTACATCTGTATAAAAGGCAAACTGGTGACATACTGGAGTAAAGCAAGCTGCTCCAGATGTATCAGAGGAAATATCCTATTACATTTAATTGGATTTCTCTCTTTGATACATATGGTACATGCTCCTACTTTTGCCTAGCTATGTAAACTTCATAGTTGTTTATTTTCTCTCATTTTCTGAGGATAGTAGCCAAATTCAGCTACATCTTCATATCTTTGGCAGCTGAGCCTTATATAAATGTCATTGAGATTGCCCAATTCTCATAAAAAGTGCTTGTTGTGCCATGTATACTGGGAACTGTATACAAGCCCCCTAATATATTGGAGGCCGCAGATTAATTATAATATAATGCACAGCTTCCTGCAGTGAAAACGTTTTAAATGGAGCACTTTCATACGTTCCATAGCTACAGAGAGAGATGCATAAATATTTAGCTGTAAAACATCAGAGGGTCAAAATAAAGCAAGTTATGTAGGAGTTCTCCGAAAAGAATCATTAGTTGTGCGGCATGAAGGTGATTTGCTCCTATGTGGGAAGATTATGTAAAGGGGAACTAAATAATTAGCTTACAATATGAATGATTAGGTGCAACAGTTTGTTCCAATAATTACTGTTCTTCTTTCTTAACCAAAAATTGCATCTTAAATAAAATTACATCATGTGAGTTAGGAATCATGTAAGCAACCCTCTGATATATGACAAATGTACCAAAATAAAATATTGTACAGCATTAAGGAACAGTTATCATTAATGTGGTGCAATGTCAATGAGACAATGTACATTAATATGTGCATTATCTTTGTGCAGTGCCATTAATGGTATGACAAAGGATTTGTTTTTCACTAAAAGAGATCAGATTTGTGTCAAACCTACTTAACTTGATGCAACTAGATGAAAAGACAGTGCCACATACAGTAGAGTTTGTAGTAAATGTAATTCCTGACATTCTTTTGTGATGATACAGCTGTATGGAAATCCAGTTGCTCAGCGGCTGCAAACCATATGTTGATTTAAAAGACCTTCATCTGAATGTTTGGAATTAATGTGCCAAAATAGTTTTCGTTTGTCCATCATGGTGCGTCCATTTAATAGTATGGAACTGTTCTGTCTTACATATATAACCATATCAAGGCTTGGAAGAACCAAAGTCAGGGTTGACTGGATTTTGTTTTCTATTGTTCCTTTAGTGTGCTCTCTTCATAAGAAAATCATTATATTAAGTGTTTGTAAAAAGTGGCAATCTTTAAATTTTCTCTTCTTTCTTCCCTTTGACTGGTTTAAAACTTTCAATTGAACAAGAAATAATATATAGACAAATTCACAGGGATTTGATGTTAACTTGTAAATGGTGTAGATATCACCCAAGTGGATGTACCAGACAAGTTAAAACTGCTCTCATCCTTCGGTGTAAACTGATGAAAGCTGGCTTGGGCAACGGTCTATTGCATTAATTTGAAGGAAGCTGGTATCTTCACAGCCATTTCTCTGCGAGTCCCCAAAGAGGCCAGCTGGTCCACTTGGGAAGTCATAAACTAGAATGAAAAAAAAATACAGTTAATTCTCCAGATATTTAGCTTCAGTTAGTCATTACAAAATTCACACTGAAAAACTCCAGTCGTTCATGTGAAATTGTATGAGCAAGTATTGTACATAAATAATACAATGAAAAAGAACATTTAAAAATAGTATGTTACATCATAATTCAAAAAAAGTAACAACAATATTTAGCAAATTACACAAAAGTATATCAATAACCAATACTCAATATCCAAGATGGAAAACTACCACCACCACCACCCCAGTTGCATATAGTCACCAACAGTGAAACAGCAATTCCTCATTTTCTCCCACTATGCAGTTGTTTATTTGCAGCAAGTGAAGTTGATATTATGGGATTCTTACCTGTAATCCCAGAGTGAGAGGTGAATGCCCGGTGAAAAGCGTCAAACTCTGTTTTGTTACCACAACCATGTGATAAGCAGTCTTCAAATTGAGGCACCATATTGCAAGGATTGCCATGAGCCATGTTTCTAGGAGCATCACTGTAGTGTGTGGGACAAAATGTCTGCAACTGACCATAAAATCCTACAAAAATAAAAGAATGAACAATGATATTATTACACAATTAAAATCGTTTTTCCTAATTCAAGCTTTACAAAAATTATGTCTCTTTTTTACTTGCAATATTTCCTGCTAAAGTCACTTTCACACATCTCCACTTATATCCATCATTAAAAATGACATAATTTCCATCGTATGTAAAAAATATGCCTAGTCCCTAAAAAAAGACATTCAACAATGCAGTGGATAATAAACATCTGCCTGGGGGCAAGTTGCTAAAATCTAAAATGTACAGTATTAAAGCTCTTGTAGTGTCTGGAAACTATTACAGTGAGGCAAAAGCAATAGTCCAAAGCATTCTTTTAGTTGTGTGCATATAATATATGATTGAAATAGGAAAAAATGCTAGACAGTAACTTTTTAAGCTGCACTATTCTTTATTCTTTTCAATATCTCCCAAATCAGGCTCTAATTACCTATTTCATTATCAGTAGGTATATATATATATATATATATATATATATATATATATATATATATATATATATATATATATATATATATAAAACAATAATTTAGTGTATGGTGAGCACAAGAGTGAGAAAAGCTCTCCACCATACAAAGTACAGAAAACGAATAATACATTAATAAGCCCATTTGCATGTCTAAAAGGCGGGGACATGCAAATGAGAATACAATGTACCTCACCCTTTCAACCCAAAAATAGCAACTTTATACATTGCTCACTTAAAGCATATGCCCGCTGTATTAAACAGCTTTAAGGCAAAGCACCGGGTTGGATTTTACACAAACCAAGAATCACTCATATGCAGGCCTGTTTCAAGCTTTTGGATATCATCAGTATGAGGTAGATTCTGGTTTGAGCAATAGATTTTGTAGGATTGGGTATTCCGCAGCAGCTCCAATGTACCAGCAGCATGTTATGTTACAGATATATCAATAACTGCTATCGTATAATAATAAAAATCATAGCAATGTAGTAGCTCAGGGAAAGAGGAATTTGGATCAAGTAAAATAAATTCATATTGGGTGCCACCTTTGGTTTAATCAGCAGATCTGAGTCAAAATCTATGCTTCAAATACAATTTTTATATATTGTGCACATAATGATTAATTCTCAATCCTCGAGGGAACTGTGTTTTAAAATGAAATATTTATATAGCAAATAATTTCACAGAATTATCGCATCATCATTCTGAACCAATACATTATAAACCAAATAAAGTGATAAATGCTGTCTTAATTAAATTTTCAATTCATTGTTCTGGATTTGGAGGCCTAAAACATAATTGGCATGACCATTTTCAAAAGTAACTAACCCGTAATACTGAGACAGAAATAAGAATTCTTTGGGTGATTTTCAGAGATAACATTGTGATTACTTAAGTGAATGTTTTTGTTTGCTCAAACAGGAAAGTTCTCAGAGGAACAGCAAGGTAAGGTCAAACAGAATTATGGGCACAATCCACAATCAAAACTTCAGAAACCAATGATATTCAGCCGGGCCGAGGGCCAAGTCTGTAACCCTGCATCCAACAAGCTTTTCCTATAGCAAAATATAGTATCTTACAATTTAATATACAAAGATGATGATCAAGCGTGCACACATAATAAATAGGCACACACTGTGTACACTCATTTCACTTAAAGGCATATCTAAGTTTCCCTGTTTGTACCTTTATCTAATCTAACACAGGCTGCTTATATCAGAAACACACATTACATGGAGTCATTCTATACACATACAGATTTATTGTTTTCCACACACTCCGAGCTGCTTACATAGGCACAGTGTACCTACCAATAGAAACACTGCATTTGTGTACAAATTTTAACCCTTTACTAAGCTTCAATTCAGCAGCAGCTCAATACAGAGATCTACAGATCAGTGTCTGGCTCCTCCTGCTTCTTTCTACCAGGAGACTACACATACCATGATTCCTTCCTGTACAAACTGCCATCACTCATTGTTACAATGTATTAACTGTCTTTGCTTGGCCAAAACAAATTTATGCTAATTTTAGTAGGGATTTACAGGGGTGTTAACTAACAAAAGTAACTGCTTGCAAACTCAAGATATTTAGCAAACATCAGGGTGTTTGTTAATGATTATTTTGATATTTTTTCATGCAAAAAATATTTTCATAAACTGATTCTCCTCTATTAGATGCATCCATAATCCAGGAAACTTAGATATTTAAGGGTATATAAAAAAGATCTGGGGCTATTGTCAAAATTGATTAGAATACACCTTGAAAATAAAAATAATAACCATCAGCCTTATTAAATTGTGATTCGGCCAATTGAAAGGGGCTCTATATAAGCACACAGCATATTTTTTTACAGAAGTTTTTAGTTAGTGAAGACCTTGCTTTTGGATAGAAGTTACTAAATATTTCTGTAAAATAAATATGCTATGTGCTTATATAGAGCCCTATTTAATTGGCCGAATCACAATTTAATAAGGCTGCTGAAATTTGTAAACACACAAATAATTGTAAATCTTGAAAACTGACAACTACCAATCTACAACAATAAATCAATAATCTCTCATTCAAATGGCAACTTTAACAGGTATTCAAGTTTGTCTCGGATGAGACTATTTATCAAGATTAAAAGTATTATGTATATATTTATTTTAATAAACAAATGAAAAATATTGGCGTTTGTAACTTGACAGGTATGTAAAAAATGTTTTGTGTTTGTTTTTGCATTAAGAGAGCAACATGATAATGCTATAAAGGATGAAACAGCTGACTGTATTTTCTGCCACTGTACTTCTACCCAAAAGCTATGTTCCAAATGTTCCCTGAGAACAGTGCGCATAGGCTAAAGGACTGCACATGGAGGGGAGTCAGAGTGGTGATTCACTGTGAGACTCATTTCCACGTCACTATCTACTATGCTTAGTACTTGTGGAAATACTTTATAATTAATAATTCTGTTTTAGGTGGGTGAAGTCAAAATACCCTTTGGAATTAGGATACACTGACTTATCTGATGCCGTAGTCATGCAGTATAGATTACATAAGAACATTTTGGAGAAAAAATTATATTGTCTTACATTTTCAGCCAGGTTGTCTAGATAGATTTGTTGCCAGAAGAATAATGCACTTGTTAGGTGACTATAAGTAATATTTTCTATATTCTATGGTCAATGGAATAGTGATTTCAGAGAAACCATGATCATTAATGGAAATGTTATTCCCTGTTATGCAACTTTAGATATACATTGTGCCCCTACCTGGAAAATGTATATATTTTTAAAATATATAGGGCCTCATTCTATTACCGGTCGTAAATCGGCCGTAAGGCTGCGATTCCTTGCGGGGGTTCTGTTAACTCGCGATTCTATTATATGGCCCCGCAAGGATCTCCTTTTACGGCCGGCCGCATATCTTGAAACCGGCCGTAAGCTGTGAAATATAAAAACGCAAAAATAAATTCAAGCCTGCACTGTACAGCTCTGTAAATGCTAGGGATCATATTGGGGGACATGAGGATTAAAAGGAACCCACTCTCAAGCTTGCACATCAGCCCAAACCCGAGTTCAAATTAACTGTTTATTTTCCGGCTGCGGCGTGGGCGGGTCTGAAGTGCTCCAAGCACTCTGGACTTTTTACATGGATATTTTACGGATATTAAAAATAAAATATTTTACGGATTTGAGTATAGGATAATTATGTGCTATTTTTTCTAACACCTAAAATCCCTTTATAGTCTTCTCAAAGTGCAGGATGGCTTTATTTGAGCTATTTTATGTGCTTAATTGGTGCTAGCGGGACCTCTTTCCTGCAAGTAAGCAGTGGCTCGTTTTTAGCCTTGCAGAGAGGTTTCCCGGAGCAATTGAATTGCAAATAGGAATTTCTTACGGACGAAACTCTTGCGGCCGTTTTAGATCAAAGGCTTTCCTCTGGCGCGAGCGGCCGCAAGAGATAGCAAGGCACCGGCCGCAAGCCTGCCGGAGCCCCCGGCCGTAAGGGAATAGAATAGCCGAATAGCTTGCGGCCGGTCCTTGCGGCCCCGCAACGGCTGCGGCCGCTAATAGAATGAGGCCCATAGTCTTTAATGGTGTGGAAAAATAAATAAAAAAAAGCTTTCAAAAGTACAAAGTATTTTGGTAAAATTATCTACTGTGGATAACGTTCGATTACCATGCCTTCTGTATGAGGTGCATCTATAACATTAAAATGATGCTTTTTGTAAAGTCAGTATTTCCAATAACTGGAATGCGTAAATATCAAGGCAGAGTCTCTGGTTAGTTTAAGTAACATTTTATAAAACACAAATAAAAATAACATATTCAGGATTAGAGGCATCCTGACACTGAAAGGGTAAACAGAGTATAAATGAGGCACGACTTTCATTGTATGTGTCACGAAACATGTGTATTGCATTAACTCAGCATTTTAGCAAGAGCTAAGGAGAGCAAAATGGTGAGCAAGCACTCATGACTATACGCTTAAAGTCCTGTAAAGTCTGTGCCAAGATGTTTATCACCGTTTCCAAGAATTAGTTTATCACATTCTCAGTTTCCCTTGATTCTAATTTATTACCCAAATGTGGACTTCAGCAAGAGTTTAAGTTGCACTTAATAAAGCTTATTATGTTCCTGTGATGGCCAGATTAATCAAACTGTGTAAAAAATAGCTACTGTACCGGCATTCACAAAACAGTACCTATTTATCAGGCTCCTTTTACTGACAAGATTTTGGTTCACATTTAAAAACTTTAAAGGACAGATTGAACCAAACATATGTTCCTTTTACATGAAAGTGAACCTTTAGAGAAGCCTAAATATGTATGCAAAAGTTAAGTACATATCTAGATGCCTTGCAGTGTTTTGTGCTTAAGAAGTCAGACAGCTGCTATTTAGTATGTTTTTCTGCTTTCTTGGTCCCAATGACAGATTAGAATGCCTCCTTTCCATGGATCATTACCTCTGACAATATCACAATCCAAAATTTCCCTTCTTGTAATAGCGATTTGCCTGTCAAAAATAAAGGCAATGAAATTTGAAGCCATGACAATGCTTTGGTGTTCATCGTAAGCCCTGCGATGAGTCTCTTCGGTGCTCATTGCGGGCCTCTCAACGTTTAGTTTAGGGGCCTGGCAATGAGTGTTACTGACTTTGGTTAAGTGTTACTGCCTTGCGTAAAGTGTTACTGGCTTCAGACTCTTTTTTACTGCCTTTGGCCTCGTTTTAATCCTGTTATGTTTTTTTGGCCGCCATTTTTTTTCCCTAGGCGATTTTCGAGTGTGAAAAAACACCAAATATGCCTCAAATTAACTTGTAACCTCACTGACAGACTTCCTGGCACTCCCCCTGTGCTGTGTGTGAGTTTGTAAGTTAATTTGAGGGGTTTTTGGTGGTCTTTTTAGTTTTATGGTTTGGCCGTTAAATTTGTAATTTTTCCGAGGTACGCAATTTTTGCGCAGTCCTACAGGGCTACTTTGGCGCTCATTGCAGATTGTGGCGCTCATCTCCACCCCTGCAATAAGCTCCTTCAGAGCTCATTGCAGCTAAGCCCTACGGGCCTCGCAATGAGCGCCATCGCTCATTGCAGGCTAAACCTAGGTCCCGCGGAGCTCGCGATGAGCGCCTGTGGCGCTAATCTCCACACCTGCAATGGTTGCCTTTGGCGCTCACTGCAGCTAAGTCCCGCGGGCCTCCACCCCTGTAACTGCGTCCCTTGCTTCGCGAGGGCTGCAGTTGGGGGCCTCGATTTGCGAGGCCCACAACGGGACAACAACTCACAGTACGACAACTATATTAGTGATATATATATATATCTAAATATATATATATATATATATATATATATATAAATATATAGTAAATATATATTACATTTGTGTTCACATTTAAATGTCTAAAACAAGTTAAAAATTTGCCACAAAGGCTTAGCTCTTGTAATCCATAACCATATCAAACATGGCTTCCCTTAAGCATATGCCGGCTGTATCAAACAGCTTTGAGCAAATCTAGGGTTTGATTATACACAAGCTAGAAATCCCACCCACATACAGCCGTTTCAAGGTTACTGCCTCTCATCAGCGTGAGGTAGGATCCTTAGCTTGTGTATAGAATATAGGTAGTTCACCACAACAATCATTTAATATATGGTGGGCAAAAGAGAGATAGAAGCCCTCAACCCTACAGTAGTACTGTAAATAAATAGTAAATTTGTGTTCACATTTGAATGTCTAAAACAAGTTAAAAAACTTGTTTCATGACCAGAATTCCGAGAAATACAGTTATTTCACTGCATTCTGGGAACCTTGGCAAGGACATGCAAATGTGCCCACAAAGGCTTCCCTCTTGCAATCCATAACCATATCAAACACGGCTTCATTTAAGCATACGCCCGCTGTATCAAACAGCTTCGAGCAAAGCTAGGGTTGGATTATACACATTTATATATATATATATATATATATATATATATATAATTTTCAATTATTTCAATATAATTATGAAAAAAAATCCAATTATTTTGTTTCTATGCCAGGTTGGAAGCTGTCACTGGAGTAGGCCCTTCAATTACATTTATTCATGTTTGTATTCTTTCATATTGTCTCTATTGTATTCACTTTTATCCTTTCACTTAGAATATATGTATACATTTTATAATTAAATACTAAAAATTATTATTGTAAAATTGATGGAATGTTTTTTTAGCCATTTAAAGACGTATAATTAGAAAAACTCAGTGGCATCAAGTAAATGGATATAGTTCACACAAGGGGTGGGTTTTTTATAGGTAAACAATGGAGACGACTAGGACAACATATAATTGAAAATCATATACAGTGGATAAAAAAAGTCTACACACCCCTGTTAAAATGTCAGGTTTCTGTGCTGTAAAAAAATTAGACAAAGATAAATCATTTCAGAACTTTTTCCACCTTTAATGTGACCTATAAACTGTACAACTCAATTGAAAAACAAACTGAAATCTTTTAGGTAGGGGGAAAAAAATTATAAAAATAAAATAATATGGTTGCATAAGTATGCACACCCTTAAACTAATACTTTGTTGAAGCACCTTTTGATTTTATTACAGCACTCAGTCTTTTTGGGTATGAGTCTCTCAGCATGGCACATTTTGACTTGGCAAGATTTGCCCACTCTTCTTTGCAAAAACACTCCAAATAGGTCAGATTGCGAGGACATCTCCTGTGCACAGCCCTCTTCAGATCACCCCACAGATTTTCAATCGGATTCAGGTCTGGGCTCTGGCTGGGTCATTCCAAAACTTTAATCTTCTTCTGGTGAAGCCATTCCTTGTTGATTTGGATGTATGCTTTGGGTCGTTGTCATGCTGAAAGATGAAGTTCCTCTTCATGTTCAGCTTTCTAGCAGAAGCCTCACGGTGTGCTAATATTGACTGGTATTTGGAACTGTTCATAATTCCCTC
The DNA here is from genome assembly GCA_027410445.1 of Discoglossus pictus. Classification (NCBI taxonomy): domain Eukaryota; kingdom Metazoa; phylum Chordata; class Amphibia; order Anura; family Alytidae; genus Discoglossus; species Discoglossus pictus. The sequence goes on along the minus strand of CM050163.1, from coordinate 351,229,922 downwards.
TATCTTAACTAAGGCCCCAGTTCCAGCTGAAGAAAAAACAGCCCCAAAGCATGATGCTGCCACCACCATGCTTCACTGTGGGTATGGTGTTCTTTTGGTGATATGCAGTGTTGTTTTTGCGCCAAACATATCTTTTGGAATTATGGCCAATAAGTTCAACCTGGTTTCATCAGACCATAACACCTTTTCCCACATGCTTTTGGGAGACTTCAGATGTGTTTTTGCAAAATGTAGCCTGTCTTGGATGTTTTTCTTCGTAAGAAAAGACTTTCGTCTTGCCACTCTACCCCATAGCCCAGACATATGAAGAATACAGGAGATTGTTGTCACATGTACCACACAGCCAGTACTTGCCAGATATTCCTGCAGCTCTTTTAATGTTGCTGTAGGCCTCTAGGTAGCCTCCCAGACCAATTTACTTCTCGTCTTTTAATCAATTTTGGAGGAAGCTCCAGTTCTTGGTAATGTCACTATTGTGCCATATTTTCTCCACTTGATGATGACTGTCTTCACTGTGCTCCATTGTATATCTCATGCCTTAGAAATTATTTTGTACCCTTCTCCTGACTGATACCTTTTAACAATGAGATCCCTCTGATGCTTTAGAAGCTCTCTGTGGACCATGGCTTTTGCTGTGGGATGCAACTAAGAAAATTTCAGGAAAGATCAACTAGAGCAGCTGAACTTTATTTGGGGTTAATCAGAGGCACTTTAAATGATGGAAGGTGTATGCTGACTCCTATTTAACACGATTTGGAATGTGATTGCTTAATTCTGAACACAGCTACATCCCCAGTTATGAGAGGGTGTGCAGACTTATGCAACCACATTATTTTTCTTTTTGATTTTTCTTCCCTCCCACTAAAAGATTTCAGTTTGTTTTTCAATTGAGTTGTACAGTTTATAGGTCACATTAAAGGTGGAAAAAGTTCTGAAATGATGTATCTTTGTCTCATTTTTTTACAGCACAGAATACTGACATTTTAACAGGGGTGTGTAGACTTTTTTAATCCACTGTATTTGATAATACATTGCCGGAGGTTTTATTTTTTTTTTATTTCTATCAATACATTAAAAGGATTATTCCAGTGTACCAAACTGCCATCAAGCAATGCCTTTCCTTTTGTTTCCATCACTCCATTAAGATGTCATGGGAGTAGGGACCTCAGTTTGTTTTATTTCATATTTGTTCTTGTTTTTTTGTTTTGTTTTTATATTCACTTTCACTCCAGGACTTAGCATTACAAAATATGTATATATTTTATTAAATAAATAATATCAACAATTCTGACTTTTGTAATATGATTGATAACGGACTTTTGAATCCATACTGAAATGTATTGTCTAACTGACACAAGAGGAACACAGATAAGTTCACAGATAGGGGATGATGACAACAATGGACTTGGCCAAGACTGCATATAAATAAAACAGATACTTCTTTTGTACCAATATTTATTCTTTCAACTTGTTTATATTCACATTTACCCCTGTACTTAGTACTACTAAATATGTAGATTTTTTTATAAATAAGAGAATTCTAATAATAATAATAGTAATTCTAAAATTTATGACTGACCCATATATTTTGAAAATCAAAATACGGGCTCAAATTTCTAATGTCTCAGTGGCACAAGAACAAAGAAAGTTACGTCACAGATAGGAGAGATCTTATAACACAATAATGGAAATGTCTAAAATGGCATTTTATAGGTAATAAATGAAAGGTTGTGGATATTTGGCATATCTAAAAATATTTTTCGAATTGTTATTCTAGGTCTTTAGAATATTAATATGTAAGATGTCCGCTTCACTATAAATACCTGGTGCAGAAACACACCCTGTAAAATATCTGCCAGCAGCTGTGGTGCTAGTTATTGGAGCTCATCCTGCTCCCCATAGAGAAGCAGATTAACCCCAGCAGCAAGTGAGGACCTACTGTGTGTGTTCAAAAGACACACTGTGTTAATGTTTTTAGTTGATAATAATATTACTTTAACTATAATCCTGCTGCATTCTGGGAAAGTGTACTCCAGTCATGACATAACATTACTCTATTGCAGATTTGATAAACAGAAGTCAAAGCTCCCATTGTGGGTTATATACCGTAGCGAGTATGAATCACCTTCTCCATCACAAATGTCTCCATACAGCACAGTTTATTTTTACCTTATAAACATCCTGTTCTGAATAGTGATTACATTTGTGGCATAGGAGAAATCATGGGTGAGAGATGACGGGCCATCATTTCAAGTCCTCACAAAACCATTTTTCAAAACATATTTCATTAGCGCCCTAAACTCCCACCATCAGCAGCTCTGTTTTAGCATAGCAGATAGATGTTTGCATTTTAACTTGATTGGAAATAGCCAGACTCCATTAAAGAGTAAATAAATGCACAGATTTTACAAACACTGGAACAACGTGATTGGCTTAGTTGCGAGTGACGTATTTAATGATCCTTAAGTATTTCATTGTTTGCTTCCATTGCAAATTAAGCTTTTTTTTTCTTTTTTTTTCTACATTTAAATCTCAATTGGATTGTCTTTGAAGATACCTCTAGCAATCCTGTATATGTATGCAGCTAGAGTACCATCCAGCATATCAATTAACCTTTGAAATGGAGAATATATAGTACACATGCCAGCCAAAATATGGACTTACAGCCTTATTAAATTCTGATTCGGTAAATTTAAAAGGGCTCTATATAAGCACACAGCATATTTTTTTACAGAAGTTTTTAGTTAGTGAACTTCTATCCAAAAGCAAGGTCTTCAGTAACTAAAAACCTCTGTATAAAAAGTATGCTGTGTGCTTAAATAGAGCCCTTTTACATTTACCGAATCCCAATTTAATAAGGCTGATAATGTGCAGCATAACATTTTAGAAATGTGTATATAAAATTCATTAATATAAATAATTCTCATCAACATAAAGCTATCCAAATCATAGGAGAAGGGTCAAATAAAGTTAAAGTTAAAGGTATATCTAACACATGCTGCTTATATCAGAAACACACATTACATTGACTTATTCCACACCCCTAAAGTTGCTTACAAAGTGATCCGACCAATAGAAACACTGTATTTGGGTATAGTTTTGAACCCTATAATAACCTTCTAGCCAACAAAAGAAGGATTCAGAAGTCTACTGCCTGTGATTGGCCAAAACAAATGTTATGCTACTTTTAACAGGGATTTACAGGGGTTGTAACTTTGAAAAATCAACTGCTAGCAACCTCAAGAGATTTAGCAAATTTTAGGGTCAATTTTATAAAGTTTATTTTGTTATTTTTTCATGTAAAAATGTTTTCATGTAAAAATGTTTTCATAGCTGTTTGTCCTCTATCAGATGCACCCATAATCCATGAAACTTAAATATGCCTTTGAATATTAGAGATGAACATATGTTTGTTTTACTAGTCTTTTTATTCACTCAGACTGCAGCTGTGAATTCAAATCAAGGTCAGTTTAATTTAATTTTTTCTCTGTTCTCTGCAAATCACATCATATGCCTTTTTTTAAATTCTTACGAGTTAAAAAAGTAGAATGGACAGGTTCCAAAACTTTTACATAAAATGTCAATTTCTTTCTGTTAGCTCTTTCCCTTAAGAGCTGTTCCTCTTAAAGGCTTATCTAAGGTTCCTGAATTATGAGTGCATCTGATAGAGGAGAATTAATAGTGTATGCAAACATTTTTTGCATGAAACCCCCCCCAAAATAAACATTTACAAACCTGATGTTTGCTAAATATTTTCAGTTTGCAAGCTGAGGCTTTTGTTAGTTGACACCCCTGAAAATCCCTGTTAAAATTAGCATAACATTCATAATCCATTTTGGCCAATCAGGAGAAAGCAGAGTTTAGCTGATACATTTGTATAATACTCTGGGGTTCCTGTGTTGCAAAGCAGCCTGGATTGTGTAATCTCTATCTCTCTATAGCGTTGTGCTCCGATTCAGCTGTGAGCCCACCCAACCATGTGTCTCCTTCCATCCTGCAGCAAGTACTTCCTTTGAAAGGTCAAACTCTGTACCTGGCTCCTTTCCTGTGTGTACCTGCTTATGTAAATTCCCTGTGGGTGTGCAAAGCTGGATTTTACTTTCCTCCATATAACTTTGTAAGTACATTGAACTTTTCTATATATCCCATATTTTTCTGATAATCACTGCCTGTTCCTTACCAAACATTTGAAACCCATGAAACTTATATATGCCTTTAAGTATTGTAGTCCATTGTGTTGAGAGTGCATGCTAGGTTATTATTAAATAATGTGTCAGATATCAATAATAGCAAATTGTACATTTTCAGTAATTCAAATTGTCAAATATACTGGCTTTTGTTACAACAAATGCCAAGTATGGCAATAAATAAGTCCACCAATCAACTAAAGTAACCAGAAGCATTTGATATACTCTATTATTGTCATTGTGTGCAGTGAAATACCTAACAACTTATGACTCGATCATCACAGCTTTTGCTGAATAATTGTAAAAATATTTTAAGCAAAAACCACACTATCAGTGTGAAACTGCAAATCATTACTCTGCCACATAAAAAGCCTTCATACATGAATACGTTTTCTTTTATAAGAAACAAAATAGTTATGGCCTCTATTAGCTGCTTCAAAAATTCTTAAACTGCTCAGTGTTGAGGATTGAACAGCCCGACACATAGAAAAGCTTCCATTTTACTTTTTTTTTCCCTTAAGGAAATCTGCAGATGCATAATAAAAGTGGTTGCTAGATTTTGGACTAGTTTCATGGTTTCCTTTTAAGTATTAACACTTACGGATTTCTATTAGATTGTGAGACGCTCAACTCTTCAGCAGGGAACTACTTACGACTGTTCTTTTCACTAAGCATGCTGGCTGAGAAGTCCTTTTTTATATTTTCTGGGGGCAGCTAATTTAAACGGAGCAGACAGGTTTCAGGCTACACGTTGAGACACAAAAATGTCACCATTGTTTGGTAACAGACTTGAACGAAAGTTTAGTGTCTATAGCTACAGCCCTGTAAATCTTGAGCAGGAAAAGGTATGGGCTACTGGGAAAAAGCTGCTAACCGCACAGTTCCCGACTGCAAACTGATGCAAGCCATATAATTCTATCTAATTAAGAATCACCATGATCTGAAATCTATCACTCACCTGCTGGACTTTGGAACAAGGATTCCAAAGACAACAAGGCATTGAAATAATATATATAACCATTCTCAATCCAAAGCAAACAAACTGCCAGTATGATTTTAACACATATCCATGAAAATAGTTTTTAATTTTAAAGGAATACCTAGCAAAATACAAAAATATTTCTTCAGTATGGCATTTTTTGTTCTAATCTTTGATATATTTTTTAAAGTTTAGCCTTTTCTCATTTAAAACCATGTCGCCTCCAAATCTATACATTTACTCTGATAGCAAAGCAAAGCTTGGCAGAGTAAATGGACATGTAGAACTATATAATGTATCTGAATAATTATATAAAGGAATATTACTGTAAAACATGCTATCTTTGATTAATAATTTCCTTCTCTTCTGAAACTGTTGATAAATATTGTTGATTAATTTACCCCTATACATACTCTATGATATGCATGAACATTCCTTTGTAATTCATGTGATAGAAATATGAAGATTAATGAGCTTTTATGGAAGATATTCATTAATGTCAACGTCATAGTTTCTCAGCTACAGTTTTCTGGACACCCCAATGACTCAGGATTTAATAATATCTCAACTTGAACACCACCTATTGTTAGTACTACTAATAATAAATAATATTTTTTCTTTAATTTCAACTGTAGATGGGATCGTCTTGATTTGAATTACTTTATTGATAATTGAACAAAAAAAGAGATAATCTTAATATTTTCCTTAGTGTATAATACTACTTCCAACAGAAAAAAAAAATATATATATACCATGTAACGTTATTAACACATCAACCACGCCGCAATTAAAAATAACTATTTACACAACCTATCCCTATGATCCATAACATGGAAGATGCATAAAGTTGCTGTCCCAAAACGAACTCAATCCCCGTGATCACTTAAAGTTATGAAATTCACCAGCAATATTAATCCCACTAAAGTACATGAACTATGGAGCAAAAATGGATGTCCAAAAATAGAATATAAAAGCCATTATTATAGAGATGTACTAGCCACTTACACACTTTTCTCAACAGAAGTTTTTGAAATGCTGCTGAAGGACAATCTGTAAGTGGCTAGTACATCTAGTACAAATAGAAACATTGTATACATGAGCTTTGGGGGTAGACCTTTGCAGGCACTGTTTGGAAGGTTTGACTAAGTAAAAAACGTGTTAATAAAATGAGGTTTAGATATGCAAACAAAAACTTAGGTAGTTTATTTTAATTTTAACCATTGGAAAACTTCCATATACCTTTAATATACCAGCAATTTCTTCAGATGTTGTATCTTTTCATAACTCCTCATCATTCTGCTGTTAGACCTTCTGCTCTCTTATTTCAATCTCACCTCATCTGCCCATGAAATCAATCCATTGCAACGATTCTAACCAATCCACATTATTTACAAAATGCTTGTTCTCTAATCCAAGTTGTAGGTCTACCATTCAGCTATACCCCCATCACCCCCCTTATGCTATGCTAAATGCCTCTTTAATATATACACATCAAGCCACAGCTAAAATCTCATGTTTTCAGTGAATCAATTGACTAATTTGGATTAGAGGTTACCTTTTGCACTCATAACCCCTAATTCACTCAGTCAAGCATATTCTGTACGTTCTTCCTATGTGTTCTGTGATTATTATCCATTATTCTGTTTAGATGGCAGACATTGTATGGCTGTTGTTAACTCCTAGACTTCTGATATCACGGACTGCAAATATTAATCTGCAATATCCTACTACAAAGCACTACATGCATTGCTTAATGTATCTACATGAAATATACTGTATGTTCACATTGCTCAAAAATGTTACACTTTTTAGTTGCATTATCTATACTAATGTATCATGTATTAAAAAATACATGGAAAAATAATCAGCTAAAACGCAAATGAAGTTTTTATATAGGGTATGATACAAATTAGCTCATTTGGGGAGAATACTATGAGCATTTGTTGAGGAGACCAATCAAATAGTTTCATTAGCTATATTATTGGGGAAAGTTGTTTCCAATTTACATCTATTACCAAATAAATCATAATATAATTTACTGATTGAGCATTAGATTCATCATAGTCAATTCCAAGTTTGATATACAACACTTAAATGATCTAAACCCTTAATAAAACACTGCATATAAAAGTATATAAAATAGATCTTGAATTATTTCAGTGTATTTATCACTTCTACTTCCACAGGAATGTGTTTCCATTGGTTTACCACCCTATTTACATGGTAGTGCTTGTGTGCAATCTTCTAGAATCTATTTTTTTTTGGTGTGAGGCCTCCCTTGGGTTTCCTTGGCAGCACCCTCCCATACGATAAATTGGTGTGAGCATGTTTCAAAAGAGCATTTTTACTGGATCTCCAAGAGTTCAGTTCGGCACACTGGGGATGTGTATCAGGGAAGGACTGCAAAGTGAAAGCAAGGTACAGGGGGGGGTTCTGTGAGGGGGAGCAAAGGAAATAGTGATGGGTGCTATGTAAAGTGGGTGTTGAGAGGATGGTTTAGTACTTTGAGGGGATGGATGCTGAGAGGAGTAGCTGCTGACAAGGACTGGGATCTATGTATGGATAGAATATGCGGACAAACCAGCTCCCCCACCCTTGTAGAGGATGTCGCCCGAAACTGGAGAGTGTGCATACTGGAGATGTACTACAGGTAGAGGAGATTTGTGCAAGCAGGAGGTAAGGGAAGGGCAGCAGCTATTGAAAAAAAGGTCTTGGGGAGGGGTGTTATTATGTAAAGGGTCTCAGAAAGGGGAACTGTTATGGGAAGGGGTCTTGGGGGAACCAATTTTTTTTTTGGACCACTCTCCATCAACCAACTTATTTGCATTAATGCAGAGTTCATTATGGGCATACCATGAAATATCTGTGATGAGGCATGTGTGAATGTTCTATTCATCCATTATGTTATTGGTATATGATGTGCATACATTCTCATGTAATACAACAGGAAACTGCATTTATTGTGTTAAAGAACAATGTTCTTTCAAATTAATATACCGTACTTTTAACCCAGAAAGGCTTTTTTTTTCATGTGTTTAATCAGGTGCATAACAAATTAATGATATACCGTATACTCGAGTATAAGCCGTGTTTTTCAGCCCTTTTTTTAAGGCTGAAAAGGGCCCCCTCGGCTTATACTCAAGTCACTCTCCCCCTGTGTCTCTCTAACCCCCCCCCCCCGTGTCTCTCTAACCCCCCGTGTCTCTCTAACCCCCATGTCTCTCTAACCCTCCCCCATGTCTCTCTAACCCTCCCCCTCCTCATTCTAAGCCCCCTCCTCATTCTAAACCCCCTGCTCATTCTAAACCCCCCTCCTCATTCTAAACCCACCTCCTCATTCTAAACCCCCCTCCTCATTTTACCCTTCTAAATACCTCCCCCTCTCCCTTTCCACTCACTTACCTCCATCTGCTCCTCCACTCTCCAAGCTCCTTCCTGCGTCGGGACCCGGCATATGCTAATGGCGTGACGTCACATGCGCGCCACGTCATTAGCATTGGCCGGGTCAAGACGCAGGAAGGAGCGTGGAAGAGCGGAGGAGAAGCTGCAGATTGAGGTAAGTGAGGACAAAGGGAGAGGGGGAGGTATTTAGAGGGGTAAAGTGAGGAGGTGGGTTTAGTATGAGGAGGGGTAAAGTGAGGAGGGGGTTTTAGGATGAGGATGAGGATGGGGGGTTAGGATGAGGATGGGGAGGGTTTAGGATGAGGATGGGGGGGTTGAGGATGAGCATGCGGGTGTTGAGGTTGAGGAGGGGGGGTTGAGGTTGAGGAGGCGGGCTGAGGAGAGAGGTTTTGGAGGGGGGCTGAGGAGAGAGGTTGAGGAGGGAGGTTGAAGAGGGGGGTTTAGGATGAGGAGAGGGGTTGAGGAGGGAGGATTGAGGATGGGGGGTTGAGGTTGAGGAGGGGAGTTGAGGTTGAGGAAGTGGGTTGAGGAGGGGGTTTAGAATGTGGAGGGGGTTGAGGATGGGGGTTGAGGATGAGGATAGGGGGTTTGAGGTTGAGGAGGGGGGTTGAGGAGGGTAGTTGAGGAGGGGGGTTGAGGAGGGAGGTTGAGGAGGGGGGTTGAGGATGAGGAGGGAGGTTGAGGATGAGGAGGGAGGTTGAGGATGAGGAGGGAGGATGAGGAGGGAGGTTGAGGATGAGGAGGGGGGTTGAGGAGGGGGGCTGAGGAGGGTGGTTTAGGATGAGGAGGGTGGGTTAAGGATGAGGATGGGGGGTTGAAGATGAGGGGGTTGAGGATGAGGAGGGGGGTTGAGAATGTGGATGGAGGATTAGGAGGGGGGTTGAGGAGGGTGATAAGGGAGGGGGGAAGAGGCACAGGGAACAGAGAGGGGGGAAGAGACACAGGGAAGGGAGAGGGGGGAAGAGACACAGGGGAGGGAGAGGGGAGAAGAGACACAGGGGAGAGAGAGGGGGGCAGAAGAAAAGGGCACACAAGAGGGGGGCACAAGAGAGACACAAGGGGCAGCACATTTCCCACCCTCGGCTTATACTCAAGTCACTCATTTTTCCCAGTATTTTGTGGTAAAATAGGTGCCTCAGCTTATACTCAGGTCGGCTTATACTCGAGTATATACGGTAAGTACATTTTAGAAAAACCGAGCAAAGAAAAATAAAATATTTGAGGACATTTTTTTTCCTCCATTTGTAAAATGCAAGTTGGAAGGAAATCATGTCTAGTTATAAAAAGGGACACTTAAAAACTAGATTTTATGATGATTTGGCAAAAAAAACTCCTACTATGTCTGACTTAACTGATCTGTGTAAAAGAGCAAACATTTCTTTGTTACATCAATAAGGTTTTCTAACCTACATTATACTCACATTTCATGCAACAGTACAGGATAGCAACAACTATAGCACCATTATAACATTTGTAAAAAAAATGTTCTGTATTTTGCAAACACTGACAGTAATTTGTATGATTTTGCTACTTTGAGTTTATTTTACAAAATAAAACCAGCCCATAATACTTTTACACAGGAATGTTTTGCCATTTCAAAATCTACTTCTTAAAATAACTAAATTTTTTTGGGGAAAGTGACACTGCAATAACATCAACTGCAGCAAAAAGGAAAGAAAAAAACATTAACTTGAAAATATGAATGTTATCAAATGCATTAAACCTGGAATTCTTGAGCTTCACACAAGAATAACATTTCTTACAGGCGAAAAGTTTCCTGGACTTCAAATTAAAGACTATTTTACAGTAAAGCATCTCACTTAAATTGCCATGTTAGACTCATGGGTTAAATTTCAGGAATGTTGGTACTCATTTTTGTTAATCAGACCTGCATTCAGCTGACCACTGAAACATTAAGTGTTTATGACATAGGAGCACAAGAAATAGCAACTTTACACCCTGTTTATGTCCAGTGTTATAATGCTCTACATTGTCATGTTTTTACAATCTTTTAACGGTAGTGCTGCTAGATTTCTATATATATAATGCTGCTTATGAGTGGAGCTTGAAACAGCCAGTCCACTAGCTCCAGTGCAAGAATGATAGACAACACCCATTTGTGCTATGCAAAAAAGAGAGACAAGCTGTTCATAGATGGGAGAAAAAAAGCTGCCTGAGCACTGGAGCTAGCATTTTTTTCATCATTTAGTCATTTCCAACTCTGTGACCTCATGGACCATACCAGGACATCTCCTCAGCTTCTGGGTGGTGTGATCTCTTGGTTCCCTGAATGGAATCAAACCCAGGTCACAGTGTTTAAAGCACTGAATCCTAATCACTGGACCACCAGGGAACATAGTGTAACACAAAACAACCAATATTCAATCAAGCAGTTGAAAGGCCCATATTCCCTACCCTTGCTCATATCAATACATTATTTTAACCCCAGGTTCTTGTAGATGCTGAAGCTGACAGTGTATATGTCATGCTAAGCAGTGAATTCATAATAATGGTTACAAAGCAGCCAGTCTCTCTTTTCCACCCTTGTCCTCAGCCATTCAACTCCCATATAACAGATTAGAACAGGGATTAAACCGGGGGCAATGTGCACAGCGATGTATTTTCAGATTTTATAATTGCCTACAAATGCTGTGGCACATAGTGACAAACAAGACTGATCCCCTCAATTTAATTTCATTTGCAGCAGCATTTCCTTCTCATTCCACTTGGTTTCTATTACCCTTTTTACTTTTTGCCCATATTTTTCTCAGAACTCTCTTACTTCTGTGATTTTCCCATGTCTCTTTTTTTCTTCTCTCTCTTATTGCTTCATTTCAAGCCATCACCCATAGCTTTTCTCTCTCTTTCCTTTCCAATTCCTTCTCATATCCCATCACTCCATCTCTTATCCTCTTTCTACTCCCTCTACTTATCATCTTATCTGCCACATGTCTTCTCTTCATTGTTCCCTTCCTTCTATTACCCCTTTCTCACATCTAATATTTCTCTGTAGCATACCTGAGAGGTACAATAAAAACATTCCAAGGTAGTGAGGCCTATAATAAAAGTCTGGTGGTTCAAATTTGCAGTTTGAAGTACTGGCTAATAACGGATGCATCTAAAATATTTAAAGGCATACCAATGTTTTGCGTCAGTAGTATAAGCAAACATTTTTTCCCCATGAAAAAATACCCAAATAAACATTAACAAACTAACCCTGATGTTTGCTAAATTTATTGAGTTTGCAAGCAGCAGCTTTTGTGCGATTACACCGCTGAACATTCTTGCTTAAAGTAGCTTAAAATTCATAATTCGATTTGGCCAATCACAGGCTGCTATACATTTTAATACAATGTAACAATCGGTGATGGCAGTTTGTGCAGAAAGGAATCATGGGATGTATAGCCCCGCTGTAGATGGAAACAGGAAGAGTCAGACACTGATTTGTAGATCTCTGCATTAAGCCGCTGCTGGCTTGAAGGTTTGTAAAATCTGTATTTGAATGCAATGTTTCTATTGCTAGGTTCACTGTGCCTGTGTAAGCAGCTCTGGGGTTTGGAAAACTATTTTTATTTTTAAATAAAATAAATCTGTGTGTGTATAGAATGACGCAATGTAATGTGTGTTTCTGATATAAGCAGCCTGTGTTAGATAAGATAAAGGTAAATGTAGGGCAACTTAGATATGCCTTTAAGTGTCCTATATGGATAGTGAACGATATTATGTATCATGTGACTAAATGTTTACACACCACTATATACATCACATGCACAGCAATGCATATGGAACTTCACTCCAACACTATCAATTTGCGAATAGCAATGCAAGGGTTAAAATTGGATCATTAGTAGTAAATGTACAAGTTGTACAGAACAAAGATCTGTCTATCATTGGTAACAACATTGTGTATATCATCATGTAGAATAATGACAATATGTTAAGGTTTAGAAGATTGAGAATGCTGTTGCTTGAACCTTTTATTAGCTTGCTCTTGTATTTTTCTCAAGACACTGATCTAGGAAAGACATATTCCAGACAACTGTGAACACTTCTGCAACAAAGGATGATCTGTAATAATGGTTAAATGCTAGAACGGATCTGCCTTTCTAATGCCTACACAAGCATGAGGTCATGTAATTGGAACTGTCTAAACTGTTACAATCTTATTTATTTAGAAATTTCATTGGCAGAAGGTAAATGAGACGATGATCATGAATGAAGATTGCAGACACACCAAGAGGAAAATTACTGTGAAATTCAACATATTAGAGTCTAGTATAATTTACTCTGATGAAATGTTCCTGTCTATAGAGACATCCATCAAGGTGTGATGATTTTCAAGGAAGTAAGCATTTAACAGGGATACTTCTAAAAATAGAGGTAATTTCCTTTCCACAGATCCTAATTATTCATGGATAGTATGTACAAATGTATTCGTTTTTTTCTTCAGCTATATTTATGTAATCAACTATACTACCTGCTGATAAGATAATATACTGTTTCAATGATTCTCATCCAATTAAATTATCAACCCTTGTAAGTATTGTAATATAATGCAAATTTTTATATATATATATATATATATATATATATATATATATATATATATATATACATATATATATATATATATATATATAACATTAATACATTTTCAGTATGTTTGAAGGTGTCAGTTTCAATTAAAAACACTATTTTGGAGATTGACATTACCACATTAAACAGTCATTCTATTATCTTGTTTCACAAAAATTAAATGGTGGAATCTTGGGTTCCAGCCAAGCGGTTTCTCCAAATCCAGTTGCTCTGTTGATTCTGACACACAAACATAAAATGGAGTTCTCATTCATTTATCACTTTTTGGTCCTACTGCTTAGCACGGTGCGTCCAGACTGACTGCACTGCTATTGTCACTAGCACCTGCTCCTTCAAGCAACTTCAATAATGCGTGTTTTTTTAACAATTTGAGGTGATCGGTTTCCTTTCTCTACAATACCAATGATCCAGACTTGGTGGCCTTCACCATGCTTTGGGGACTTTATCTCTGCACAGATGATGCATGCCTAGAAAATTACAATATAATGATTTCACAAGAAGTTTGAAAGCATTTGCAACAGAAAACCAGGGGCCCTATTAAATTCAAAGCCCGCAGTGGCCGTTGTACAGCCCTTAAGTGTGCAGGCTTGAAATTTGCTGCAGTTACAGAGCAATTCAAATAGAAAAGCCTGCAAGGACATGGTTGAAATCCAAATGCGTAAACCATGCTTTCGCAAGTAGCATTTCCGACCATGAACATGATAAATTATTCAGACCCGTAGTTATGGGTTAAGACGAAACCAATAGTAGAAGAGACTGTCATCATTATGTCACTAAAACATGCAGGTTACATTTCAATTACGGTTTTGAAGTCCGAGTTGCAATCGGATCTGCATTCCAGAAATAATGCAATATGAAAACATCAACAAATATAATATTCAATACAAGTTCTATTATATGTATTAACACATTGATTGCTGGGATCGATATAACACGGAAATTAAACATAAAATCAAATCTTTTTTATTGCAGATTTGCAAGCCTGAGAATGTTGTGCTATTAATTTTAATACTTTTCATTGCTTTCCCTGTAATTTAAGATACAGTTGTGTGTTTATATTTGCTTTTACATTACTGCAGACAGGAGTTTAAGCCCCTGGCGGGTCCTCTCTAGTATCCTAGAGTAAACACCCCATTGAAACCCTGGCTAAATTAGCAAAAAAAGTCTGGGGATCATGCTCTGCTTTAATATGTCACAGTACATGTTGGCATTCATGGTTCCCTCAATGAACTGTAGCTCCCCAGAGCTGGCTTCACTCAAACACCTTTAATGTGATCTATAAACTGTACAACTCAATTAAAAAACAAAATGAAATATTTTAGGTAGAGGAAAGAAAAAATATAAAAATAAAATATGGTTGCATAAGTATGCACACCCTTAAACTAATACTTTGTTGAAGCACCTTTTGATTTTTTTACAGCACTCAGTCTTTTTGGGTATGAGTCTATCAGCATGGCACATTTTGACTTGGCAAGATTTGCCCACTCTTCTTTGCAAAAACACTCCAAATCTGTCAGATTGTGATGGCATCTTCTGTGCACAGCCCTCTTCAGATCACCCCACAGATTTTCAATCGGATTCAGGTCTGGGCTCTGGCTGGGCCATTCCAAAACTTTAATCTTCTTCTGGTGAAGCCATTCCTTTGTTGATTTGGATGTATGCTTTGGGTCGTTGTCATGCTGAAAGATGAAGTTCCTCTTCATGTTCAGCTTTCTAGCAGAAGCCTTTTGTGCCAATATTGAATGGTATTTGGAACTGTTCATAATTCCCTCTATCTTAACTAAGGCCACAGTTCCAGCTGAAGAAAAAACAGCGCCAAAGCATGATGCTGCCACCACCATGCTTCACTGTGGGTATGGTGTTCTTTTGGTGATGTGCAGTGTTGTTTTTGCACCAAACATATCTTTTGGAATTATGGTTCAGAACGTTCAACCTTGGTTTCATCAGACCATAACACCTTTTCCCACATGCTTTTGGGAGACTTCAGATGTGTTTTTTGCAAAATGTAGCCTGGCTTGGATGTTTTTCTTCGTAAGAAAAGGCTTTCGTCTTGCCACTCTACCCCATAGCCCAGACATATGAAGAATATGGGAGATTGCTGTCACATGTACCACACAGCCAGTACTTGCCAGATATTACTGCAGCTCCTTTAATGTTGCTGTAGGCCTCTTGGTAGCCTCCCAGACCAGTTTTCTTCTTGTCCTTTCATCAATTTTGGAGGGAGCTCCAGTTCTTGGAAATTCTTTTGTACCCTTCTCGTGACTGATACCTTTTAACAATGAGATCCCTCTGATGCTTTGGAAGCTCTCTGTGGACCATGGCTTTTGCTGTGGGATGCGACTAAGAACATTTTAGGAAAGACCAACTAGAACAACTGAACTTTATTTGGGTTAATCAGAGGCACTTTAAATGATGGCAGGTGTGTACTGACTCCTATTTAACACGATTTGGAATGTGATTGCTTAATTAAAAAATACGGGCCGCGGGACTTAGAATTTTTTTTTACAAACTCGCAAAAATACGACTTTAACGGCCGCATTGCGCACAGCGGAAAACATAAAAAAAAAACGAAATACACACAAAAATAAAATAAAAACCCACAGCAAGGGGGGACACCCAGGACGTCCGGAAGTGGGGTTACACGTCAATTTAAGTCCAACTTACAGAGTTTAAAAACTTGAAAATCCCCTAAGAGAGAGAAAAAATGGCAGCCAAAAAACCCAAAACGAGGCTACACGAATCCTAAATCCGTAAAACACCGCCAAGCACATACGACTTTTACCAAAACCTGTACGAGGTACAACATACACTATTAGTAAGGACGCTAAATCATCCACACCCGCGTACCACATACACAATCGCCAACATTTTACAACGCTAGCTTACAGAATGCGGAAGTACACAGCCACACTAACGGTTACAACTCGCGCACGCCGCCTATTTACACTACACACTGCACACATTGCTGACACTTACGCCTCAGCTCACCAAGAGTGCAAATCTACATTGTATGCTGCAGGAACATCAAAACAGATTGTTAGCTGTTCAGCACACTGCTTGCTGCATATATTAATTACAAATAGGTAAAGTATATTAATTTATCATTTAATTAATTAATTAATTAATTATCATGAAAAATACACAAAAAAAAAGTGCCAACGGTGCTCATAGGACACAAACTACACCAGGGGAGAGACTTGCAATAAGCGCAAAAAGGACATCAGCGCGGACCTTACAAAGAGAGCAAAAGCACCACAATTTTATTGCCCGTCATTTTTGACGGGCAAGTCGCTAGTATATATATATATATATATATATATATATATGCAAAGAATAGCTGTGACTGCATTATATTTTCTTTGTTGATAAGAAAAAAGTACAGCACTTTCATTGTGTGTTTCTTTTCTTTATCCTTACATAAAGTTACTTAAAACATTCTGAAAGATTGTGTTGTTTGAATTACTTCCAAGTCCCAGAGTTCCCAGCAACTTACGTTTTCAATTACAGTAACTATTTAAACTTTGCAGAGCTTTAAACCAAAAAATAACCTTTAATTATTTTCTGCTATACATGCTGTCAAATCCTGACATTTAAAATGCAATTCACATTTTGCCAGGGATGACATTGCCAAGTTCAACAGTTTTCACAATTCTGTGAACAGAGGAAAAGCATGTGATGAAATGACACACATAAATAATGATGATTAAAAAGGTCATGGATCAATGAGGAAGTTAGTTAGCAGGGCAGCTTTGTTAAGTTAAAATGCAAAACAATGTCATTCCTAGTATTCTACGCTCTTGTGTACTATTTCTACATATGGTCTAAGGTATCATTGTTTACATATACTTTAAGATTTAGAACAATACAGCATATTAGCATTGTGAATAAAATAGAAAAATGGATCACAAATAAAGTTACCAATAAGTAATATTAATAGAAGATGAATTAAAGGACCAGTGTGGTCATATTTTTTAAATTTACTATTATGAACAACTACACTTAAAATACACAACATGTTATTAGACTGTTAGTTTGAGAGTCTTGTAAGTCTTGAAAGCACCATGTATGTAAGATTTTACTTTTAAACACAGGGCCCTCAATCTTTGCCATGTGTGTAATATTGTTCTTTCGTTTTTGTACTCAACCCATGTATAACGCTATGGAATATGCTGGCACGTTACAAATAAAAATGATAACAAAAAGATTGTAATAAAATAAATAAGTCTCTAATTTATTGTGTTTTATATGCAGTTATGCTGTTGTGGAATCTACCATTTTTGCTTTAGAAGCAGAACTTCCTAAAGTGAGAGGTGGCTTTGAATACACAGGAAGTGTCAGCAGAATGGGAAAGTGACAGTTACATCTACTAGCTTTCAGCAGCACTATCCAGACATGAATTAGTTTAAAAGGACACAACCATCTGAGAAAGTAATAGGCAGAAGCAAGGAAGAAAGCAAAACCGAGCCAAGCAGTAGAAAATAATTGTATATAAAAGTTGCAAATTATAAAGGTTGTGTATTATTTTTGCATTCTAAAAACATTTTGCAAATTATCAGGTTTAGTTATTCATAAAGTTTTTTTTTAATGTTGACATAATTAATAATTAATGCCAGAGAATGGATAAAATGAAAAAAATATTTTGAAAATATGCTATGAGTGTGACATTTAAAGGTATATGTAAGTTTCCTGGAATTCAAATGTTTCCTAATAAGCAGCTACCGACTAGTAGAAAAAAATATGTATTATATTGATAAGTTGAATTTAATTACATATTTATATGCTAGATACTGATATCTGGATGTCCACACCCCTAGAAAGCTTACATAAAGTGTACACTGCAGGGTACCGTGTGTGACCTCTAAAGGAACAGCAACTGCCAGATTGTGATACAAATGTTTCAGTCTTTACTTCCTACTGATTGGACAAAACAATTTTTCAATTGCATACCATTTTAGCCTGGGTTTGGAGGGCGTTAACCCTAAATTTCAACTGACAGAAATTAAAAGATTTTTTGCTAACTTCAAGGTTAGTGTTTAAGGGCTTATTTGGGTATTTTTTCATGCAAAAAAAAATGTTTTCATACACTACTAATTCTCTATCAGATGCACTCATAATCCAGCTCACTTACATATCCCTTTAATTGTTTCTTGATAATAAGCTATTTTTGTTTTGTTCTTTAAAGATCTGGTTAGCTCTTTGGCTAATACAGTAGTGCTGTGAGAATCGTTTTTGGAATCCACAGGATAGACACTATGAGCCTCTTTCAATTCAAAGGCTGCATCTGCCTGCGGGCTTGCTGCGGGCTCGCAGTCTGCTACAAATTCGGTGCTATTCAACTGAACAAGCCTGCAATTTACGGGCCGAAAGCCAAAGCCGTAAACCATGCAATTGTATGTAGCATTTCAGGGCGGAACATGATCTATTAAGTAAGGCCGTAACTACCCATTTAGAAACAGCCAATAGAAACTTAAACCGTCACCAATATGTCAGTAAAACATGCAGGTTACATGTCAATCAATTATCGTTTGGAGGTCCAATATGCAATCGGACAAGCAAAACCGTAAAATACAAAATAATAAAAATGCATGCCGACGCTGTTCTAGTCCATGTGGGTGGCCGGATATGTAGAGATCGATATAACCCCAAAATGAAACATAAAATAAAATGATTTTTGATTGCCAATTTGGGAGCTTGAGACTGTTGTGCAATTAATTCTAATGTATTTCATCGCTTTCCCCGTCATTTACAGTGCAGTATTGATTTTTTATTTGCTTTTACAGTGCTACGGATATGTCTTTAACCGCTTTACGGGTCCTCTCTAGTACTCGTAGGATTTTCTTTTACATTTCCTTCTGTGAAAACATTTGCGGGCTTGAGGAATTGTAGCAATTGAATAGCAATTTGCGATTGTAACTCTTGCTGAAGTGAAGGATCAAAGGCTTAGATGGGGTGTAAAATACGGTTGTAACAACTGCAAGGATTTTAAGCCCATAACACATTGCCCTTTTGCAGCTCCCATAAAAAATGCCAATTGAATATTGAATGAAGTAACGGCCTCCATTACGGGCTACTGTAACTTACAATTGCTCAATTGAATGAGGCTCCATACCCTTGAACAGTATAATTTATGAACTTAAATAAGTTGCCAGCATGCAGCATGTGTTAGTGTTTGTATCCTGTAAACCCTAAATGCAAGTTCTGTTTAATTGCTGATAAGTTAAAACAGCAATACAGTTAGGGTCCTCCTAACTCCTAGCCATTTTTTGAGAGCTATTGGTTATGAGAATCATGGCTTTGCATTGCTGTGCTGTTCATAATTGAGTATATATTCTAATGTTTGTTTTATTCTGTACTCTTTGCCTGCTAGATAAATGTAGCAGGAGCGGGAACCCTACAGCTTTGAACATACTAATATTTCAAAGAACTCTATGGGAATTCTCTGCTATTAACAATGCTACCTATTCCAGTATCCAATGGACTCCCTGCTTCATACTCACAAATATCCTTTATAGTATATAAGGAAGTATAACATCATAAATATAACTGTAAAGTGTCTCAGAGTAAGCTCAGTTGACCATGTGTAATATAAAAAGGTTTAAATTACTATCCCTATGTGCTGAATAACATCTGAAAGTTATTAAACACGTGGGTGAATTACACAAGAATGAGCTAGTGTAAGTAGACGGACACTATATGTTATATGTGTATGCATATTTAACAATACTAAAGTATTGTTAAATATGCATATAAAATAGAAGGATAGTAAATAACTAATTATATACAAATATTTATATACATATATAGATATCATAATCCAGCAGACTTTATTCTATTGTTATCATGTGACCTTCTGCTTACTATAGATGTTAGAAATATATAAAACAAAGTACAATTTTTAAAAATGTGTTATCTTTAGAAAAAGTTATTTTGCATTGAGATGAGTCGCCACATTACTTAAAACTAGAATAACCTTTGACGTGTCAGGGTTCAAAATAGAATATATTTTCTGCTTCTGTATACTGTACCCTAGGAGATTCAAAATGACTTTCTTAACAAAATATAGTGTATTACTGGGGTCAAGCATGCACAATTTAAAAGCTCTAAAAATGCATTGCTTAATTTAGATGTGTATAGATTCCGTGCATGCGCCATCAAAGGTGCAATAGTGGTTAGCAAAGATCCAATGGCTGTCTTTCAGTCATTACTGAAATATAACTGGTTTTACCAAACAAGTGAGCATGAATGTCCTTATATATTCAGTACAATGATAGTAAATAAAAAAAATTTTTAAAACTGCCGGGAGGTAGTGAGGCTTTATTCAGTCGTTTAATCTAAAGAAAATGGTGATGCCTGTACATTTACCATAAGATCCACAGGAAGTAATGTAGTAAGGTCAACCATCATTTTTAATGTGTGTGGCTTTACTGAAACAATATGCTGAGCACTAAGACTGTTAAGACACAGTAGAGGGGATTTGCTAAGCATTTCAAGTGCATTTCTTACATAATCTCCTAATTTACTATATACTTTTTCCCATGGGAAAAAAAACAGCCCTACTCACATTATCTCAGCTCTTCCCACTCATCTCAGGTTAGAAAGTGCTTAGTAAATTCCCTGCAGTATGTTCAGTTAATCCAAACTATAGGAACAAAGTATACTGGTAGAATTTACATAGAGGGTGCAGCACATCGTACATTAGCGCTACTCAGGTATATATACAATTTACTAAAGCTCAGATATGATAGTCAGGGCTGTGATGAATTGCGACAATGTCCAATGTAGCATTCTGTATTCACCCCCTATTCACTCCTTTACACACAGAGTAAAGCATGTGTATTATCAGGGTCAAGCATGCACAGATTAATATCTCTAAAAATGCAATGCTTAATTTAGATGTGTTTAGATTCTGTGCATGCTCTATCAAAGGTGCAATAGTGGTTAGCAAAGATCAGTCATTACTGAAATATAATAATAGCAAAGTTGGCAAAATTGAAACAAGTCCATGCATTGTCATCAACACCACATATTAAAAACTTCTGTTTATATGATCAGTCTGTAACTCACCAACATACAGGGCTATACAGTGGTTAAGTACAAGGCAAAAACTATTTTAACATATAAAAAAGAGAATTCATAATTTGCAATAATACTTCAAATGTTCATAAACTTGTGATTAATGCACTCCACTGTAAGCATGAGCTGACTGACTTGATGGAATTTTCGTGTTATTTTCATTTTTTTTCTTATGATCTATGTTAATGGCTGAATATTAATAATATCTATTTTTTATTTTAAATATATTGCTATCGTCAGGGTTGAAACATGCTATGCTGAATATCAGAATATTGGGTAGCAAGATTTGTGTTTAGTAACTTTAGAGTACTTGGATTTTCATTGTATATTGCACATAACACAGCCATTAAACACCCCATTCCTGATAACGCTCAATGATTCACCCATGGTTAGCTGTGAGAAAAGCCTTTAGTAAATCGCACAATGACTTGACGTGCTAAATTGCAGGTTATCATGAGCTTTAGGACCAGCGGCTATCCTTTAGTACATTCCCTCTAATGTGTCATAAGCATAGTGCACACTGTACTCTATAATTTTAGATCTGTAGTTTTGTTATGATTAATATGACCAATTAATAAAATGAGAAACATACAAAATAAAAGGACCATAGAAATAGAATAGAGGTTCCAAAGTGATGAGCATGTGTGGCTTACAGGAATTTGGAACACTAGATACTCAATGTTTGAGTAGTCAAGTCAATAAATAGGCCTCTCTTGGCTTTTCTGTCAGCCATGTGTCTGCCCTGAAGCTAAATTCCTCAGAGTCGAGAGATTAAACCATTGGAAGATCGAGATGTCTATAATTCTTAGAAATAGGTGAAGTGAACCTTCCAGAACAAGGTTCACTCCTGATTATTACACTGGAACGGGAAATATGTTGGCAATTATCAGAAGGATGAAACGCACTGGGTTGTATTAATGCACCCATTATCTCATGCTATGGTGATATCACACAACCTTTTAATCCCTTGATTAAGATGTTAACTGTGCCTATGTATGTTAAAGTGGAACTAAAAAAGAATCATAGGTAATTTATAAGAGAGCTTTAATCCTGACAGTTAAGACTGAGCATGAAAAGGGTCACATGCAGTAAGAAGAGATTCTGATATTAAATTGTGCAGAATCCCATTTTGGAGTTTATAAATCAAAGGACCAGATCTGTACTTATTTCTAAGCAAAATAGTGTTGTGGGACTTTTTAAGCATTTTTTTTCTCTAGCTTATTGCCTCTTAGCTTATTACTTCTAAAAATGAGAATTAGAGAATGTAAAGTAACATAGGTACTCTCAGATAAAAATAAACACATGTAAGTCTGATTACTATAATAAAGTCCACAATGATCTGTCTAACTTTATCCACTTTTTTACATAAGCATGAGTATATACGGTTCCAGTGAGTCAACAAAATGCATTATGAGTTGCGACTGCGCTGCAAGTTGCCATGAAACTTAATTGTTAATGTGCAAGCTGAAACTAATTCTTTAGGCTGATATAGTAGAATTGTAGATTATATATATATATATATATATATATATATATATATATATATATATATATATATATATATACCGGGGATATTACAAATTCAAATGACAAAATATAGCAAATTGAGGTTATTTTATTGCAATAATTATTTGCCATGTTATTTCTATCAAATTAAAATTATTTTATCTCACTGCATCTGCTATAATAGAAATCTCAGGGAACAATAGAAAATATACTAAAATAATATTTTCTGCATATTGTGTAGATATGTCATGGGAATAGATAGCTCTCCATGTTTAGATGGTGAAGCTGGAGAGTTGTTTCTCAGTGAGTTTACAAAAGAAAAAACTTAATGAATACCATGATGGTGACTGCAGTTATTGATTTCCATATTACACATTTGTATCATTCTCCAATAGAAAAGTTTTCCCATGGGAGGACAACTTTCCAAGAAACAGTTTAGTTTATTGGCTCAAAGCTGAAAAGGGGCTTCAATGTCTGCATTGTGGCACTTGCAGCCATGTTGAAAAAAAAAAACATTTTACAATGGTTTAAACATGCTCTTTTAATTGAATGATTGAAAAACTAACTTCAATCTCCCGTGATTTCCCAGAAACCTTATTCTCATGGTTTCTATTTCCACTACAAATCTAATGTTCCATATATTGGTGAAAAATGGAGTTCCTGTTGGTATAAAATATACCTTTCAAAGGGATTTTTTTCCCTTAATATATCTAGTGATGGGGGACATACATACACAAGTCCAAAGTAAAATCTATTCATCTAGCTATCAAGAAGTATCAACACTCATGTATATAAATATAATTTGCCTGTGTAACATATGGTGTTTTGTACATTTGAAACACATATGTTAGCAATGCAGGTTTACACTGGCAAAAAGAAAAAAAATAGAAACAATAATGGTTTTGAGTACCTCTGTTGTAAATGAGAATCCAATCTTATTATACTTCTCTGATAATTCTATGTTGGTGCCTTGTATGTAAAGGTTGGATATATATATATATATATATATATATATATATATATATATATATATATAGTAAATAAATAGTACATCTGTGTTCACAGTTGAATGTCTAAAACAAGTTAAAAAAAAACCTGCTTCCAGCTCAGAATTTCGAGAAAAACAGTTATTACACTGCATTCTGGGAAGCTGAGCTGGGACATGAAATGTGCCCACAAATGCATCACTCTTCAATCCATAGCCCATTTCAAACATGGCTCCCTTTAAGCTTATGCCTGCTACATTACACAGCCTTTATGCAAAGCCAAGGTTGCATTAAACACAAGCTGAGTATCCTACCCATGTACTGCTGTTTCAAGCTTACTGGCTATCATCAGCATGGAGCTGGATCTCAGCTTGTGTTGTGGACATTATGAGTAGGTAGTTCACCACAACAATCATTTATAATATGGTGGGCAAAAGAGCGATAGAAACCCTCCACGTTACAGTAGTACAGTATCTAAAATTAGGGAAATGTACTAAGCATATCAAGAAGCTGAGATGTAAATAATGCAAAATGAACACATGATGAACAATGCAGCCAGTTGATATGGTTAATAAACTTCCTCAATATATAAAGTGGTCATAATTAACTAGATATTCATATATTTTTCTTATTTACAATCATGTCGATTGATTTTCTTCAAAATAATATACAAGAATTTGCTATTCAAATATCATCATCATGGGTCCCAATGCCCTTTTTATCTCACTAGGATCTGTTGATAATGATTTCTCTGTTGTCATCTATTAGCCACAGGGCTTGCAGGGCTTTAAAAGAGACACAAACTGTTTTTTAATAAAGAGGTATTTAGATGATTTATTTGGACTTCTCCAAGGTTTTCTATGTGAATGTTTTATTATGGCTGGACACCTAAGGATAATACAAAATTTGCCAAATTGAGGAAGCTATGATTTGATAAATGCTGCTCAAAGACCATTCTCATTGCTAACTTTCAACCAGAAAATTATTTCCTAAGTAATTCAAATTTCATATTTTTCACTGAATTACTTCCTTTGACCATTTAAAGCACTTTGCATATGCTGTATGGACTGTAATGCACTTCTAGAGCATTTTTACATTGTACATGATGATGTATGATATACATATATGTAATGTCATATTAGTCAATTAGCACATTGTTGGTGCAAAATTAATAAGCATTTAATAAAGTGTGAACTGGCGGAGAACTCTTGGAAAAACTCTCCATTTATTCTTTGGAGCACATATTACTAAGATTTGACATTTCCACGTTTTCCAATAACCTTTAGTACCTTGTCCACAGAAACAATGTTGGGGTACAAATACTGAGCAAATTTCAGAGCCAGCAGTTCCTGAAACAGTTTGAAGATGCACTAAGGAGCATTGTAAATCATATCCCACTACTGTATTAGGGAAAAGTTTTATATATTTTGCTTGCATACTTTATATTCTGTGTTTCCGTTAAAGGCATGGACTATTTTGTATTTGTTTAACAGCATTTTAGGCAAGTCTCTAACTTGATATTGTGCAGGCTTTCCACATAATCTTATTTGTACATTGATAACAATATCATATCAAGTAAATATCTAACTTCATTAATTTTATCTATATACATGTAAGATATGATTTATGGATAGAATTACAGTGTTACTATTTGCAGTACTTTACACAAAGTAAAATATAACATAAATAAAATAAAAAATTAAATGAACACCACTCCCTGACAAATCCCTGTTCCAATGACTTTTATAGGGGCTAGATTAGAAAGAAAATAAATAACAGATGGGCTGGAAAATACTGAATTCAAGTGGTTATCTATGTTTAAGTACGAACACTGCCAGAATAGCAAATGAAATCCAACATTACTGTCAAGGAAAAAAAACAAAACGACACATTGATGCATGAATGAATGGGTTGGAAAACCCTAAAATCAAATGTGTGCCTGTTTTTTCCATTAACACTTAGGGATTTCTAATTATACAGAAATGTATGGCAAAGAGTACTGTATCCAGATATACTGTTAGTTATTAGATATGTAATAAAATAAAGCCATGTTACAAGTTGGCTGCACAAAGTTCGTATTTGCAGCCAAAAAAGGGATAAATGGAGAAAAACTCTATGTCTTAAGTAAATTATCAACATCCATCATTTAGTAAATTTGGCCCTAAGTGCATGCAATTTTCTTGCAGGAATGGAACCTGAGATGGTGAAAAGTGAACCCATTCTCTGCCAGAATGGGCTTTAAAGATTTGCTATGTAGTACAGTGCAGGACTGTCTGAGATGATTATAATATTTTTTTTAAGAGACAAAAAATTCTGGGACAAAAAACAAAAAGTACAATAACAAATGAAAAATACTTATTGGTATAAGGCATTATACCGATGTAAAACAGTTCATAGGCAACATACAGCCCTTTGTGGCTTCCATTCTCTCTAATTAATCATGGTAGAATCAGATAATATTAGGACTTGAATAAAGGGTCTAGTGTTCGTGGTCTGCAATAGGATGCCTTTAGTATGAACTGGGTCACCATTATGACTTAGATCTTAGATCTCTACTTGTTTTAAAGAACCCAGCTAAAAGTTTTTTTCTAAAGTACCATTTACATACTTGTCTAAAAAAGAAGCCGTACCCTATTGATAAAAAATATCATAGCTGGGCAGTACATTATACCTCATCATATATTCAGTTTTGCACCTATTCCGCAAGTTAAACACTATGGGCCTCATTCTATTAGCGGCCGCAGCCGTTGCGGGGCCGCAAGGACCGGCCGCAAGCTATTCGGCTATTCTATTCCCTTACGGCCGGAGGAAAGCCTTTGATCTAAAACGTCTGCAAGAGTTTTTCAATTCAATTGCTCCGGGAAACCTCTCTGCAAGGCTAAAAACGAGCCGCAGCTTACTTGCAGGAAAGAGGTCCCGCTAGCACCAATTAAGCACATAAAATAGCTCAAATAAAGCCATCCTGCACTTTGAGAAGACTATAAAGGGATTTTAGGTGTTAGAAAAAATAGCACATAATTATCCTATACTCAAATCCGTAAAATATTTTATTTTTAATATCCGTAAAATATCCATGTAAAAAGTCCAGAGTGCTTGGAGCACCTCAGACATGCCCACGCCGCAGCCAGAAAATAAACAGTTAATTTGAACTCGGGTTTGGGCTGATGTGCAAGCTTGAGAGTGGGTTACTTTTAATCCTCATGTCCCCCAATATGATCCCTAGCATTTACAGAGCTGTACAGTGCAGGCTTGAATTTATTTTTGCGTTTTTATATTTCTGAGCTTACGGCCGGTTCCAAGATATGCGGCCGGCCGTAAGGGGAGATCCTTGCGGGGCCGTATAATAGAATCGCAAGTTAACTGAACCCCCGCAAGGAATCGCAGCCTTACGGCCGATTTACGGCCGCTAATAGAATGAGGCCCTATGGGCCCTATCTGTAACTCCAGAAAATTTTCCAGAGTTACAGATCAATTAAATTAGAAAAGGCCACAATGACATGGCCAGATTTCAAATCTGTAAACCACGCTTCGGCATGTAGCATTTCCGGGCGTGAACATGATAAATTATTCAAACCTGTAGTTATGGATTTAGACGGAGCCAGTAGTAAAAAAGACCGTCAACATTACGTCAAGAAAACATGGAGGTTACCTTTAAATCACTTATGGTTTTGAAGTCCGAGTTGCGATCGGACCCGCATTCCAGAAATAATGCAATATGAAAAAATCAATAAATATAATATTCTAGTCAATGCGAGTTCTATTATATGTATTAACACATTGATTGCCGGGATCGATATAACACAGAAATTAAACATAAAAAAAATATTTTTTATTGCAAATTTGTGAGCTTGAAAATGTTGTGCTATTAATTGTAATACATTTCATCACTTTCCCTGTAATTTAAAATACAGTAGCGTGTTTATATTTGCTTTTACAGTGCTACGGACAGGTGTTTAAGCTGCTTGCGAGCCCTCTCTAGTACCCGCAGGATTTTTGGCTACATTTGCCATTTACAGGTGTGAAAACAATTGCAGGCTTGAGAACTTGTAGCAATTTATTAGTGATTTGCGATTGTAACATTTACAGGATTGAAAGATCAAAAGCTTAGCTGAGTCGGAGTTCAGATTTTGACAGCCTGTAGGGATTTCCCACCTGTAACCAGCAAATAACTTTTGCGGGCTCCTGGAACTCCAAATCGGCAAATTTAATAGGGCCCTATCTCTTTTCACAATAAATATACTTAACCCAATAAAGCAAAAACATATTTTAATTTATTTTTCCACTAAACAAAGGGTTGCTTTAACAAGAGGGCCTAGATTTACTAAGGTTCACAATGGCTGTGAAGAGACCATAACACCTTTACTCTACTGAGAATTGCGCTTTTCTAATTTGGCTTATTCATAGAAATCAGGCCCATTTGCTTTAATATGTGGACATTTTACATCTCAAAATGGCCAGAAATAAATAGAGGATGCCTATTAATTTATTGAGTAATCGAAATGTTAAAGCCATTTTGTGTGACACATATGATGAACCTAAGTCTGATGAAGTGACCATAGAGTTCTGAGAGTTCAATATATGTTTCTCATCAGTTAGCCATAAAATGTATCATCTTTATCCCATCTTTGTTATTATTATTTTTTTACTGGAAAGGTTTTATTCTTATTTGCATGATAAACACAAATTAAAAAGTCCTAAACAAACTAAAAACTGCTTAGTTAAAAAAATGAAAACATAAGCAAATTGTATTGCAAAATGAAAACAAAATATCTATCCCCCTCTGTTGGGGGCTTCTAAATTAACCTAATGTTTCTTCTCATAGCAGTTGTCTGGCTGCTCCCTTATACTTGCTGCTTAAGGAAAGGGTTAAACAGCTCATGATGATTACATACAGAGTGAATGGTTTGACTCCATTGTAGGTCCAACAAATCATGCTAAGTGGGGCTATGACCCTAACTCAAAGTTGTCAGAAAAGTGGACCTACTACTCTCCAGGGGTAATTTTATGCAAACATGAATGTAGGTAACTGTTACATCCAGCAGGAAAAAGCTTATATACAAAAAAATGTACTGTAATTACTGAGAACTATTTGTGAGAAGAAAACATATTTGTATGAAGAATGATTTCATCCTCTAAACTATGATGGTTACAACAATTATTTAAAATGCGTCAGTCTTTGGGCTTCTTGTCTTGGTTCTCAGTCATCATTTATTGGTTCCCAGTCAGTCATCTTAGTCATCCTTCCACCACTTTTATACATAGTAGATTTAGCACTCATATTCGTAAAACAATAGAAAAACATATCCTCTCATTGGTTTTAGTATTTTACTGTATGCAATGTAACACTTAAGTATACATTGGTAACTACTGATGTCCAAATTGAATTATATTTATATTCAGCTTGGTTCTGTACTGTTCCAGTTAGTTTTCATAATTACTAAATCACTCATTTATATTAAGTTAAGGAACTTCAACATGTCATGGCAAAATAATGATGTGTTAGTATTTTTGATACCGAGGTAGTTAGGATTTGTTGTGTTAATGTGTTGTATGTCACTGGAATCATCTGATACTGTTCTGATACCTGTATGGATCTTTTTTTTGCATCTAACCCAAACGCATGTTGATCTAAAGTAATTTGGCCCAGCACAGGACTGATAAAGGACGGGATTTACTGCACATTTTTTTAACAGATATGAGGTAAAAAGAGCTGATATGAGGTGAGAACAGTTATTCCTCATCCTAGATTGTAAGTCTGCGAGTTTTCAATCTTGCACGGTGCTTTGGGGTAAGCACTATGGACACTGGATTTTAAGCTCAAAGACAGGACCCCCCATTCTTTGCAATGTGTTAATAATGAATTTGTCTTTGCCTGGAAATTAACTTATGTATAGCATTACGGAATATGTTGGCGCTTTACAAATAAACGATAATAATAATAGGAAATAGCATAGTAAATCAAGGCATTATGTAGGATGCTTTAAATGCATAGTAAATTATCCCCACTGACTGTAGGCAATAGTACAAAAAGTCTCTTGTTTTCATCAAAAGCTGAAATTTGAGAATGACGTGAAAAAAAAAGATAGTGTGCCAACTGTACATACGAAAAGCATTGGATTCCGAAACTCTAGAGGAATCCAATTCCCTCTACTTTCTCTGTGTCAGTGTGTGATTAATGATGGGACACACTAAGGTGCATATTTATACTTTACGTTCAAACTCTACATTCATTGAACACAAGCACAAATGAAAGTAAATGGACTCACCTTGAACATGAAGACTTGTAGGCTGCAGAGAGGTGTTAGTTATTGGGGGGTACATCTTCAGGTAAGTCCCACCTGTTTGCTGTACTTGGGCGGGCTGTGGAGTTCTCCTCTGCATCATCCCTGGGGGAGCATTAAGTCTCTGTGGGCTCAGATGGTGAGGAGAAGGAGCTGCACCTGAGAACCTTCCATTAAAAAAATACTGTATTTAGTCAAATAAACAATAATATCAAGGAAATAAAATTTTCAAATGATTTTCCGTTATATCAGCAATATATTATATTAATATGCTGTCAGTTAATTTTAAATGCATGTAATATATGATATAATATATTAAGAAGCAGAATTATTGTTACTAAAATAATGTTTACAAAACTTTAGTTGTTATAACCTTTTTCTCTCTCTCTATATAGAGTACCAAGGTTGCATTTCCAATAGGAATCAATGCAATTCATTCCAAGCCAAAGAAATTTCACATTTTAATTTGAACTGACGGTGTTGTTTCTTGATACAACCTTAAAAATAAAGAGATATAAATAAAAACAATAATTAGATTAAAATATAAAAAAGGATTTAATTTCACTTTAACTGAGAAGACTTGAGGGCCCAATGGGATGGTGCAGGTGTAGAGGAGAAGGAGGAGAGAGGTTATTGCTTGGAACTTTGGTTCTTGAAAGCACAAACTGCACTTTGGTTATTATAGGCATTGGCTACACTTGGTTCTTGAAAGCCCAAGATGCACTTTCTTATAGGCACAGGCTACACTTTGATTCTTAGAGGCACAGGCAGCACTTTGATTATTATAGACGCATGCAGCACTTTGATTCTTATAGGTAAAATCTTAATTTTAATTCTTGTAGACACGGACTACACTTTGATTCATATAGGCACAGGCTGCACTTTGATTCTTGAAGATACAGACTGCCCTTGGGCTCTTGCAAGCACATACTACCACAGTACAGAATTTATTTCACTTCCTGAGCGACAGGACGCAAGTGGGCGCAAGGGCATAGAGTACCGAGCAAGCGTCAGATGCAACAAGTACCAAGCAAGTGTCGAGTTGAAAGATATTTATTTGTCAGGAAGACGCATCAAGTATCGAAAATATCAAGTTTCGAGGAGGTTGAAAACGAGGGACCGCTGTATGTATATATATATATATATATATATATATATATATATACACACACAGTAAAACCTCTATATTCTTCATTAATCCGTTCCTGAGAGATGGACAAATACTAAATTGGATGAATATAAAAGCAAGCTTTTCCATAGGAATAAACTAAAATTGGAATAATATGTTCCCAGACCAAAATCTGATACATAAATAAATACAAATTTAGCCAAAACTTTACCTTTACTGAGGAGCGATGATGGCAGAAACTGAAGAGGTGCAAAGAATTAATTTTTTTGACAAATATAGGAGCTGATGAATATAGATGTTCCACTATATGTATATATATATATATTTTTATATATATATATATATATATATATATATATATACAGTATATAAATATGTATGTATGTATTACCATTATTACTAGTTTTCTGATAAGTGTCCCATTAAATTCAGGTTGGATGAAATTAGTTTTTCATTGGACATCTTAGTTTATAAATAAAAATGCTAATATTTTAAAACCTATATAGTCAAATTATATAATTATTTTCATGTAACACACTTAGGGAAAATAATATTTAATTCAACTTGATTCCATACAATACAGAAGCATATCTATAAAATATCTTTAAAACTATTTTCTCCACAAGACAAAGGTTTTATAATAAAATTATTTAATAAAGTACAGTGTACTTTTGTGTAGTATTTAATAAGAAAATAAAAAAAAGGAATTTAAGTAAAAGGATAGCTGCGCAGTATGTAATTTTTCAAACATTTCCA
Organism: Discoglossus pictus; assembly: GCA_027410445.1. Classification (NCBI taxonomy): domain Eukaryota; kingdom Metazoa; phylum Chordata; class Amphibia; order Anura; family Alytidae; genus Discoglossus; species Discoglossus pictus. The sequence goes on along the minus strand of CM050163.1, from coordinate 351,198,027 downwards.
GTGCTTTATAATTCTAATCCTTTAATTGATTGTAAAAGTCTCCAGAACTGTGCAATTAAAGAAAGTGCATTAGAATGAACACTAATTGTGCAGATTAGCAATTACTCTGGCCTCATTCCCTTTTAGTTGTGTATGAGCACTGAACTAGCAAGTGACGCATTAAACTTTGTACATTCTGTCATCTCTGTTCTTTCAAATTCAGAATCAATCCAAATAACAGAAATGAAACACTGCACCATATGTCTTAAATTATGAAACAAATGTTGGGAACATTGGAGAAGGTGATAAGTAGTTGAGTACTTTCAGTCGTACGCCAGAACTGTGTTTGTATGTTATTTAGTATTTCTCCTTTTACTACACTGCAGTCATGGGTATAAGGAGTACAGCGGTTGTCACTCGAAACTGCAAAATCCCATCCTCTGGGACCCTATATGGATTCGGGAGTAATCATCTTGAAACTCTCACTCTGCAGGAAATCATTAACTTCTAGAACACCAATGAATCATTTACAGAAAAAACTTTTACTCTGTTAAAATTTACATCAGTAATCTTTTAATTAAAATATAATTTGCATAGTGTGTAAAAATTATTTTTATAAAAGAAAAAAATTCAGAAACTGTTAAACACTTGGAAACAATTATTATTTAAAATGTTTGTGTTCTTTCATACTACAACTAAATTTAAACAGAGAAAAATAAATGTAGGTTGGTAGATGGATGGATCTATGAATAGAAATACTTATACTTATTATTTTTTACCAATATATGGTGATATGTATGTGTGTATTATGCAATTTATTTAGTCAGAAAGAAAAGGCTGATTCACCGGTTCTACTGGTTATTATCTGCCTTGAAATATGGTTTTATGTTTATCTGCCATTTTCTTTCCACCATTTTTCCTTTTTGTAAAACTGAAGCTCAGTTCAGCAAGGTTAATCATGATAATGACATGTGTAAAAATGTCCAGACTGCTGTGCCCAAATTTAGGCATTTCTAATTAAATAAATAAAGAAATTATCTGTTTCAAGCCTATAAGACAAACATTTTAGTATGATTAAAATAGGTACCTGTATTTTGTATAATAATTAAGCATCTTCCATGCTTAATCTTGTTTGAATTGATTTCATCTATCTGGGTTTGGTTGTGAGGATGAGAACAAAATAACAATCTAACACATCCATGAGCCACACATACTAAGCATAAACATTTTTGGATAACTCTTTGAGGTAAAAAAAGGTAAAAAAATACATCATAACAATATATAAGTAGATTGTAAGTTTGTGAGTTTTCAATCTTGTGTCAGTGCCTTGGAAACAAGCTCTATGTACATTTGATTTTATGCTCAAAAACAGGGCCCTCCATTCTTTACAAGGTGTTTAATTTGTTTTCTGCTATGTACTCAACCCCTGTACAGCGCTACGGAATATGATGGCGCGATATAAAAAAAGATAATAATAATAAGTAGATGTATGTCTCGAGGGTAAGAATGTTCAATGTGCAATAAACCATACTACAATTAATCTTTTTCACCACTCTTGATACAGCCACAGTGTCACTATTACCGATGGAGTCTTAGCTCTAAAGCAAGGTCTCCCTCTCCATAAGAAGGCAAAGTCTCCCATCGATGTAGACAAAATCTGTTTCCAACAATGTGAAAGATAATTATATAAGTGGAAAGGTTACAAAAGAAACCTTGACTAAAAGAGCCAGTCTCATGAAACCATATCTTGTAATCAATTGATTCCAGATCACTACAAAGCAATATTTAGCCTTGTTTTATCTTTGATTGTCCTAGTGATGTTATAAGGCTTCCAAAATTGGATCCTGGCAAATTGTATTTGTATAAAAATAAAAAGGAATTTTAATTGAAACATAGGACAGAATTTTAATCCAAATAAGGCTGTATGTGTGTTCATGGGAATGCCCTTTTATTTTGTGTATGTGGTTTTCATTTTGTAGGCCGACGTTCAACATTCAATAAAGCAGCACAATGTATTAAACAAAAACAGAAGGCAGCTGGCAAGCTTAGTTCTAAAATATAACACAGGCCAAGTGGAACACATAATGTGAGTTAGCTCAGCAGTGCTTCTGGGTCATTCGGTGCATTCTGCTTGAATGTTTCCTAAAACCCAAATACATGAAGAGCTGCAAATAATGATATGTGTGAAGTTACAATATAAGAGATAATTATTTTAAAAAAATCTAAGATTGTGTTATAGAATATGCTGTACAGAATGTTTAGGCTGGTTATAATTCCCATAATCCCAGCCTAGTTCCCAGTAATGGAAGCCCGAGGCTTATAGTGATATATGTATCAGTGGTGACTAATTGCTGATTAAGTCTGGGTATTACTATTAATTCAAAACTGCTTATATGAACAACCAATGTGTTTAAGAATTAAACCAACTTATGCTCATGAAACTGGCAACATTTATTTTCTTGCTTTGATTACATTTCCATGTGTCACTTAGCAGTTATTTAAGTTGCATGGGTGGATTTCATACATTCCAATCCCATTTCATAGAGTTCTTCTACATTTCATGTTTGCTTTAATATTTCTCTGCTTCCCTCATAACGCTCATGAGTAAGTCTAAATTAGAATAAGATGATAATACAGCATGGTTTGTTGCCAGACAGGCCTCTTTTACAAGACATTTGTAGACTTTATCCTGATTTATGAATCACATCTTTGAATTCCCGGCTTATTCACATGTGTGACTCTAGTATCTTCTTAGAAAAAAATAACTTGGTTATTTTTCAATCCACATTTGTCCCTGAATGAGTCACAATGTGACTATTAGGAACACTACATGATCGTTTAGTTCTGTTTCTTAATATAAATGTTATTTGATTGCCGAAATTAATAAATTGATAGACAGTACCTCTTGAACAAAAAATATAGAACAGCACATCTAAGCCCATATCAAAATAATGGACAAAGCCAGGCCTGACTACAACTCTTGTTCTATAACATGGCTGCCGATTACTAAGCACGGAACATGTTGTAAGAATTAGATTCACAGAGGCATTGTTATTGCCATCCTGGCTATTATCCCATGCTGATTCATAATGTGTTGATAGATAATGTAATCCTTCTGTCCTCTTATCTCTGTTTAATGCTTTCACAGAAAATCCACACAAACTAAGCATCTGCCTTGGGCCTAACAAGCTCACCAAGCCCCCTATTGGTTCTGAGGTATTCATATATTATATCACATTGACTTATTAGAGCTTGACAGTCGTGAGACTTAACATAGGTAACAATAAAATGGTCAGGGATAATTTAGACCAGTAATATAAAAATCTTACATAACTGTTATACTTTAGACACTGTATAATAATGATATATATATATATATATATATATATATATATATATATATATATATCAGTTGGAAGACTTCCACATTGAATATACACTTAAAAACAGGCTTAGGTCCTAGTAGAAGTACTTCCGCCTTCAGGCTCCAGTACACTATTAGAGCTGTAGAGGTTCAAAATGGAAACCTTATACACGTAATCACTTGATGCTGATGGAGTACATAACTACTAATGTTTGTTTAATGCTTCACAAAAATGTGAAGTTCTTTCCAAACTGCAGTGACATTTAAATACTAATGACTACCCCTAACATACAAGTCCCGTTCGTTCAGCACAGCGTGTTGATGCACTGCATACGAATCTGGCTTTTTTCAACTGGCCCACCTGCACAAAGTGTGAAATAGATTCACTACCAAATGTTTTTCTGTTTTTCTTAATTAGACAATTCAAAACTAAAATCATGCTACATTACCGAAATCAATGAATACTAATCATGTTGAGCAACATTTATACCGGCAGATAAAACAGCAAAACTGGGCTATATACAAATATTTTAGTTGTGAAGAATATATTGATCAGTCTAAAATTAATTTGCACCAGAAGTTTGGCTCTTTTCCCCATGTGTGCTGCAGTAAGTTAAATCAGGCTCTCTTTAAACTAAAATATATGTTAATAAGATGGCATTGTATCTAGAGGTTGGTTGTGTGGCATTTTATAGATCTAGCTCAGCAATGAGCGTCATATGAAAAATGGCTTGTGCAGTGTCACAAGTAATAAAATGTAATTTCTTTAACCTTTTAATTTATATCTGCAGGGTTAAACAGAACTGTGTGTTTGAGAGGAAAGTCACCAAGCGAAATATAGTGAGTAGAATGTAGAAAGAGGTGCATTGTGGGATGAAAGAAAATGGTGAATTTTCCAGGCGACTCAATGGAAGGTTCCAAAATCCTGGAGCCCCATTCAATTGGCCAAATCGCTATTACTTGAACTTGTAATGTAGATCAAAAATGTTACAGATATTCAATTGGCTACATTTTACTACTCCTATTCCAATTGCGAGTTACCTGCCCAAAATCACTGCAGTGTAGCCAAGGACGTACAGTGGATATAAAAAGTCTACACACCCCTGTTAAAATGTCAGGTTTCTGTGCTGTAAAACAATGAGACAAAGATAAATCATTTCAGAATTTTTTCCACCTTTAATGTGACCTATAAACTGTACAACTCAATTGAAAAACAAACTGAAAACTTTTAGGTAGAGGGAAGAAAAATAAAAATAAAAATAAAATAATATGGTTGCATAAGTATACACACCCTTAAACTAATACTTTGTTGAAGCACCTTTTTATTTTTTTACCCTTTTTGGGTATGAGTCTATCAGCATGGCACATTTTGAATTGGCAAGAATTGCCCACTCTTCTTTGCAAAAACACTCCAAATCTGTCAGATTGCAAGGGCATCTCCTGTGCACAGCCCTCTTCAGATCACCCCACAGATTTCCAATCGGATTCAGGTCTGGGCTCTGGCTGGGCTATTCCAAAACTTTAATCTTCTTCTGGTGACGCCATTCCTTTGTTGATTTGGCTGTATGCTTTGGGTCGTTGTCATGCTGAAAGATGAAGTTCCTCTTCATGTTCAGCTTTCTAGCAGAAGCCTAAAGGTTTTGTGCCAATATTGACTGGTATTTGGAACTGTTCATAATTCTCTCTATCTTAACTAAGGCCCCAGTTCCAGCTGAAGAAAAACAGCCCCAAAGAATGATGCTGCCACCACCATGCTTCACTGTGGGTATGGTGTTCTTTTGGTGATGTGCAGTGTTGTTTTCGTTTTGGAATCATGGCCAAAAAGTTCATCCTTGGTTTCATCAGACCATAACACCTTTTCCCACATGCTTTTGGGAGACTTCAGATGTGTTTTTGCAAAATGTAGCCTGGCTTGGTTGTTTTTCTTCTTAAGAAAAGGCTTTCGTCTTGCCACTCTACCCCATAGCCCAGACATATGAAGAATACGGGAGATTGTCGTCACATGTACCACACAGCCAGTACTTGCCAGATATTCCTGCAGCTCCTTTAATGTTGCTGTAGGTCTCTTGGTAGCCTCCCAAGCCAGTTTTCTTCTCGTCTTTTCATCAATTTTGGAGGGAGCTCCAGTTCTTGGTAATGTCACTGTTGTGCCATATTTTCTCCACTTGATGATGACTGTCTTCACTGTGTTCCATGGTATATCTAATGCCTTGGAAATTCTTTTGTACCCTTCTCCTGACTGATACCTTTTAACAATGAGATCCATCTGATGCTTTGGAAGCTCTCTGTGGACCATGGCTTTTGCTGTGGGATGCGACTACGAAAATTTCAGGAAAGACCAACTAGAGCAGCTGAACTTTATTTGGGGTTAAACAGAGGCACTTTAAATGATGGCAGGTGTATGCTGACTCCCTATTTAACACGATTTGGAATGTGATTGCTTAATTCTGAACACAGCTACATCCCCAGTTATAAGAGGGTGTGCAGACTTATGCAACCACATTATTTTTATTTATTTTTTCTTCCCTCCACCTAAAATATTTCAGTTTGTTTTTCAATTGAGTTGTACAGTTTATAGGTCACATTTAAGGTGGAAAAAGTTCTGAAATGATTTATCTTTGTCTCATTTTTTTACAGCACAGAAACCTGACATTTTAACAGGGGTGTGTGGACTTTTTATATCCACTGTAACTTAGCCCTATCTCCTCAATTGATTTTTCAAGGGGGTTAGACACTAGTTCTGGCAACTGCAGCATCAAATAAACACACACACTACTGTACTTTAAAATACTGGGAAAGCATGCAAAGGTATAAGAATTAATTTCACAGCAGTCTAAAGCTCGCAAATCAGCAATAAAAAATTATTATTTTTAACTTTTATTTCCATGTTATATCGTTCCTTGAAATCAAGGTGTTAATACATATCATGGAACCCGCATGGACTAAAACAGTTGCTTTAATAATTTTCATTGATTTTTACATTGCTGGATTGCAAGTCTGATCATAAAATGTACTTCTAAACACTAATTAATTGTAGTATAAACTCCATGTTTTACTGACGTCATGATGACGGTCTCATTTACTATTGGCTGTGTCTAAGAAGTATTGCGAGTGTTTAAGAAGTAAATTACGGTTTGCTTAAATATTGTCAGATCATATGATCCTCCCTGAAATCATACTTACGGAGTGCAGGGTTTCCGTGTGCAAACTGTGAGAGGGCAGTTGCGAGTTAGAGACAATTGAATGAGTTTAAAATTTCGGGTTACAGGCAATTACGCGCTTGCAATTCAATGGGGCCTCTTGCAAGCCTTTTCTCCCGCCTACTTTACGGGCCGCTCATTGCAGGTTTCGTTAACCTGCAAGTTTTGTGCTTGGAAATGCCATGTGTCTCTTTCCACCATCTCCCCCCTGTCCCTTCCCTGTGTGTTTGTCCTCTGTGTGTCTGCTGAATGTTTGCGTGTTACACGCTGAAGGCCATTTGTTTTATTTTAAATGGGTTGCGTGCCTGACATGCTACTGTCTTTGTCATCGTGTATTTTCTAAGTCCTGCGTGCCTGGCTTTGCTCAGCCTCGTTTTCATACAGTTTCCGAATTTTTTACATTTTTCGTCAGCCATTTTTTTCCTCGCTTAGGCGATTTTGGATTGATGAAAACCCCCAAATATGTCTCAAAATCGCTTGCAACCTCACTACCAGACTTCCTGGCTCCCCCCTGTGCTGTTTGTGAGTGTGTTATTATATTTGTTAAATTATTTTTTTTGTTTTTAGGGTTTTTAGAGTTACGCACATGGTTTGCAGTTGCTCCCCTCACAATGCAGCCTAAGCACTGCGCCGCTGCTTCGCCTTTGCGAGGCAAACATTTGTGACAGCGCCGCTGGGGTAATGAGCGCCTTTGGTGCTCATTGCAGCCTAAGTGGTGCGCTGCTGATTCACCTCGCTTTGCGAGGCTCGCGTGTGTAATGGCGCCGCTGGCTCGCCTCGCTTGGCAAGGCTCAAGTTTGGCTTTCCGAGGTCGCGACTGCGTTACCAACATTGCAAACATAACCAACATCGCAAGAAACCAAAATTACAATATACTTTGATTGCCCAGTAATTTTAATTAGATAGTATCCTTAGATGCTTAGATAGACTATTCAAAAGCAAAATGTGGCAAGTTCTTAAAGAGATGGGAGTAGCAGGCCATCTCATCCACCTCCTGAGGAATCTGTATTTGGACCAAGATCAGGAAAGGAGTTTGATAACATTGTATATTGTCCTCTTATTTTTTCAACTTATATGTGGAATACATCATACATAAGACCGGAATGATACTACTGTATTCTGATGGCTGAAAGTGAGGAGGATGAAAGAAGAGTGTAAAGCTGGCCTGCTGCTCAAAACTAAAAAAAATAAGCAATTTCAGTTTATAGCAAAAAGATGGGGAAGAAGTGGCGGCAATCACAGATTTTATTTTCCTGGGCTCCAAGATCTAGTTGGTGACTGCAGCCATGACATTAGAAGACATTTGCTCCTCCGGTGGAAAGCAAAGGCACTATTAACAATGTTGCACATAAGTAAAACTATGATATTCCCAGTAGTAAAATACATATGAGGGAGCTGGACCATAAAGAATATGGAGCAATGTAAAATTGATGCCTTTGAATTGTGGTGCTAGAGAAGAAGATCCAATAAATCAGTACTACAGGAAATCAAGCCAAACTGTTTACTGGAAGGTTTTATCATGAGGCTAAGGCTCAAATATTTTTGCCACATCATGAGAAGATAGGATTCCCTAGAGAAAACTCTGATGTGGGGAAAAATTGAAGGCCCATGAAAAAGGGGACTGCTGAGGCGCAGATGAATAGATGAGATCATTGAATCATTGAACATAAGCTTGAGGGAGCTCAGAGGTCGAGTGGCTGATAGATGTGCCTGGCATGCTGAGGTTCATAGGCTCACAGAGAGTAGGACATGACTGAACAAATAAACAAACACTAAAATCCTTGGATATTTATCTTAAGATATTTTACATGAGATCACAGACCCAAAGAGTTATTCCATTTACACCATCTCATTGAGAATGAACCGATATTACCTTTTAATAACGCCTTCAGTTTTTCCATTTCATTATGTTTGTTTTGTAAAACTGTCATTTGTGGCAAGAGAGTTCCATAGATATCTTATAAGAAAAACTGGATTTAAAACCCAATTAATATATGTGTTCTCAAATCCTGAAATATTCATAGTTTTGTTCAATTTAAATATTACTACAACTAAATCTAGGGAAATGGTCTGTCAATTACTATGTCATTTTGATCTGTATTTATTTTCCATATTAGATCAAAGGACCATTCAATTTCCAAATGTATAGTATACTCTTTTAAAGAACAAGTCTTGATAATGAGAAATCCAAAAAAAAAAAATTAACTAATAAATACGTAGACATCCAATACATTATTAAATATCTCAGAAATATCTTAGGAAAAAAATGACAAACACAATAAATAGGCAGTTTTTCATCTCTGTAATAATAACTTAAAAAAAACTTGAGTCTGAAATAAATCTTGAATTAATATTCAGTAAGGGTGAATAGCGATTTTATCTACATTAAAATGTCTGATTTCAGTAAAGCAAAAGTGAATATAATAGATACACACAAAATGCTGTATATATTTATATGCTTTCTAAAAGCATGTTCCCCATTGTCATTATTTTTCTATATACAGAGGACAGCCTAGACTGACAATGTACTATCAATGCCCAGTTGCTATGTGTATACTGTAGCTGTAGGCACTCTCTTACCTTTACTCTACTGACCAGTGTTTGTTTGTACTGTCTGAAGATAAACTGACCTAGACAGTACCCTATAAATCACTTGAATCTGTCCATTCAACACTAACTCTAACTCAGGCCTTGACAGAAAATCAAGAAGCCGTGTGTGATATTCATTGGAAACACTGTGACTTTGGATTACATCCTCTAGCAGTCAATGTTCTTTATTGTTCTAGTTTATAACGTTTTAATGCACAATCCCACATAGTTGGATTAAAAAGATTTTTTGTCCAAACTTCCTCTGATTTGTCCTTTTAATCCAGAGCATATATTTCATCTTGACATATGGTGCTATGCTAGTTTTGTGCTTGGGCAAAGGTTGATGTGTTAATGCAGTAAGTCCTTTTTCACTGTGATTCGCTACATACTTTATGTGTATAGGAACTTCAGAAACAGAACATTCTCTCCATACTGTACACACAATCCTAATTAAAGCAATACGCATTCTGTAGCATCTGTTTGTTATTGTGCGTTTCACTTTTAGAAATTTGCAAAGCTATTAAACCAAAATTCTGAGGCATGCATTAAAAAAGTACAGATGTTATTACCTGGGGACTGTATATATTTACTTCAACTGGAATTATAGTATATTACCCTAAGTGGGACAAGATTTTTAATCATAGTTCAATGTCAATGCTAAATTTATATTAGAGTAGCATATTTAAAACTAAAGAAAACAGACAGTGAATGTGATTGATTGATTGATTGATTGATTAATTCATTAATGATTGTAAATCATGAATTAATTGTATAAGAAATATTACTAAGGTATACGGAAATAAAGAAATCAATTTTATGAGCTGCATTTATTTTTATTTATTTTTGGTTGCTGTGTATATAGATATAAAAATGTGTGTAAGTGGGTTCCTGGCATGTGCATAATCCAATCCTAAGCTTTTCTTAAAGATGTGTAATACAGCGAGCATATGCTTCAAAGGAGCCATGTATAAAATAGTAATTTGGATTCAAAGAGTAATGTACATTGTATCTCATCTGCATGTCCCCTACCAGTCCCACCAGAATGCATTACAATGACTGTATTTCTGGGAAACCTGAGCAGAAAATATATTTTTAACTTATTCTTAGATGTTCAGATGGGCTTATAAATGTACTATTCATTTTCTATTTTCTATGATATTATATTATATTATATATATATATATATATATATATATATAGATAGATAGATAGATAGATAGATAGATAGGCAATCTTTTATTTTATTGTTGCTAGTCTTCAGATTGTCATATTTTAGTTGTCATGTTAATCAAGTATTTTTTCTGTTTCCAAACCAGTTCAGCAATAAGCATTGAAGCATTGTTGCACCTCAACAGTGGTAGAACTTCTAAATGGGATGCCAGATCACATTATGCTGGTTACAAATGCAACTAGGGAGGGCAAACAGGGAGCTACCCTGCTGGGGCTAAGTCTGTGTATATTGAAATTAATCTTCTTTCTTTCTTTTTATCCATGTGGCAATTCCAAGATCCCCAAGAATAATTTTATAAATTTGTGGTTGGTAAATTATAAAGAAAATTACTATATGGGTTTTAGCAAAAACAAATTGCAACTGTCTCTAAGTACATTCCGTGGTGTGCTTGTTGCTCATTGTACAGTAAAATCCTGATTATTCAGCATTCAACCAACCGGGACTCTAAAGCAACCGGCACCTGCCTCCATTCCCTGAATGATAAAAACTCTCACTTAATCGCCATTATCTGGCACAAGCAGCATCCAATTTTTTTTTTTTTATGTTTTAAACTTTTTTTCTGTAGTTCTTTTTAGCTTTAAATGACTTAGATTAGATAGCAGTAGCTGCTTACTAGATAGTTTAAGGGTTTTTAGGGGGGTTAGGTTTAATTAGGCTTCATAAAACAGTGAATCTAAAGCAACCGGCAACTACACTTATCTGGCAATAGGAAGTCCCCATGGGTGCCGGATAACGGGGAGTTTACTGTATTGAACTTTACATATTATTTTAGTAATAATGTGCTTGGTGTACATAAATCTCTTTGTTATAATAAAATATTTCTGTAATCAGTTTTTCAGGTGGGAGTTTTAAATTTTATCATACAATACAGATTCATTTTTATATTCCACTTGAGATAAAGTCATGGCCATTTGTAAACTATGTACTAAAAATACTCCCTTGTGTCCTGAGGAGTGTGCACTATTCACGTTAAACATATTCAGCCTTATTAAATTGCGATTCGGTAAATTTAAAAGGGCTCTATTTAAGCACTATTTTTTTTAAAGAAGTTTTTAGTTAGTGAACTTCTATCTAAAAGGAAGGTCTTCACTAACTAAAAACTTATGTAAAAAAAATATGCTATGTGCTAAAATAGAGCCCTTTTAAATTTGCCGAATTACAATTTAATAAGGCTGATTGTCTACTTGTTGTGGCAAAGATAAAGTTTTATAAAGAATGCCAACCCTTTCATAAAAGAAGTCAACAAAAATGCACATATATAACTACGGCTATATTATTTTTTACTATTAAAAATTAATATAACAAGCAAATACATCTCACCAAAATTATGTTCTAGAGTAAAAGGCTAGTCATACCTATCAGAGCCTGGTTCCATTGGGGTGAGAGGAGGTAGCTGGGATGGAGGATTGTGCGGGCTGGTTTGCATGTTATTTCCCGGAGATGGATGACTAGGAGGAAGAGGTGGAGGCACGTTACCCAGAGCTGTTCCACTTCTACTTGAATGAGTGCTAGAAAACATGGTACCTGTAAAATAGTAGAACATTATTTTGTTAGATATTCTGTATTTATTGGTATGAAAATAAAGATGAAGTTTCAACATTTTAAATAGACATAAACAGAATGTATCTTACTTGCACATAGAATTGGTTTGTAATTACATTAAAACAGTTTGGACTGAAAATAATCTTGTTCAGATAGCGACATTGTTGACAATGAATACATTGCTAAAATACTGTATAATAAATATTTGTAATAATATAATATTACACAACCATTCCGTCGCAGAATTTGTGGAAAAATCTGATGATATTCATATTTTTTGTGAAAGTTTGGAGTGGTCCTTAAAAGAATAGTTTTTAATAAAATTCAAAATACATTGAGCCCATTCTTCCATACTGCTCCAATTAAAGACACATTCTTATTATTATAACTAGCGAATTGCCTGTCAAAAAACGACAGCAATAGAATTGTAAGTCAAGGAATGGTGTTTGGCACACAAAGTAAGTGTTTTGGTTGTGTGAGTACTTTTTGCGCTGATTGCGAACCTTGTGGTGATCGCCTTTGGCGCTCATCGTGTGGCTGGCAATGAGCGCCTTCTCGATTTATTGCGATAGTGTATTGTGGTGTTGTTTAAAGTGTTGTATATATGTATGTTTTAATGATAATTAATTACTAAATAAATGAAATGATAAATTAATATACCTTACCTATTTGTAAATAAAATATGCAGCAAGGAATGTGCTGAAGAGCTAACAATCTGTTTTGATATTCCTGCAGCATACAATGTAGGTTTGCAGTATTGTGGAGTTGAGGTGTAAGTTTCAGCAATGTGTGCAGTGTGTAGTGTAAATAGGCTGCGTGCGCGAGGCAAAGCTATTAGTGTAGCTGGGTACTTCCGCATTCTGTAAGTTAGTGTGGTACGCGGGTCTGGATGATTAAGCGTCCTTGATAATAGTGTTGTACGCCGTACGGCTTTTTGTAAAAGTCGGATGTGCTTGGTGGTGTTTTGCGGCTTTAGGGGTCGTGTAGCCTCGTTTTCGGGGGGCATTTTTTCTCTTGCTTAGGGGATTTTCAGGTGTCTACATCGCTCATCTCCACAAACGCAAGGAGCGCCGCCTGGCCGCATTTGCGGCCCCCCGCTTTGCAAGGGCCGCAGTTTCCCCGTTGCATTACCAACGGGTTTTGGCAAGCCCGCCTGCTGACAACTATATATGTGATTATCTTTATTTCTAAGGCACCAACATATTCCATAGCGCTGTACAGTGGTTAAGTACATGAAAAAAAACAAAATGAACACCTTATAAAGAATGCCTACGGGACGTGGAACGTGGAACTTCGCGGCCACAAATCCTTTGTTCTCTCAAGCCCATAATCGCTACAATTCCAATCATGCCAATAAATTGCTACAATTTCACTTGCGTTCAACCCCATAACACGCAAATGGAGCCCAAATCCCAACGAGTGATAGAGAGGACTCTCAAGGGGGGTAAAGTCCAATCCATAGAACTGTAAATGAATATTAAAACACACTACTGTACTATTATTAAACGGGAAAGTAAAGTTAGGTCTTAGAATTAATAGCACAACATTCTCAACCTGGCAAATCGGCCCCGAAAAATACTTTATTTCATGTTTTACTTTTGTGTTATTTCGATCCCGGCAATCAATATGTTAATACATATACTGTAACTTGCATGTGAGAGAATATCATATTCACAGCTTTATTAATATTGCATTATTCTGGAATGTGGGTCTGATCACAAATTGTAATTGTAGCCCGTAGGACTTGCCATTTTCAGTGACATATTGATGATTATCTCTTTTTCCATTGGCTCCGTCTAAACCCGAAACTACGGGTTTGATTAATTGATCACTCCCATCTAACGTTCAACAAATGGTTTAAGGGTTGTCTCAAGCTCCTAGCTCGCAGCACATTCTAATTTAATAGCAAAGTAACTCGGCCAAATTCCAAGCCTGCAAGCGTTGTGAGCTTCACGTTGCACTTACGGTCTTCGAATTTAATGTGGCTGATGGTCCTGCATGTGCAGAGGTGAAGCAGTAGTGACTGCTTCCCCTGTGTACAATAAATACAGAAATCCAGGACTGTGTTTGGCACTCTAGGACTGCCTAACCCTGATATACCATATCACTCGCTATAGAATAAATGACTTTTTTGAATGGCTTCCTAATTCTGGTGAATACATCTTCATTCAACTGCATAGGATTGTCAAATTAAATAGTATCATAATGACATCCACCAAACTGAGAGAACACGGTCTAAAACTGAAAGGGAGTATATCTTAATATGTATACAATGAAGATGTATCTGTAAATGTAAAGAACATACAAGACTGCTTTAGACATTGTAAAAAAATACTATAGATTGTAATTACAAAATGATCTGTTCCTCTTTCAGTCTTCATTTGGGATTTCACTTTTACATCTGTCTTAATATCTTACTCATCCACAATGATGTGGCTCACCCCAACTTCCTGGCAGTGAAGCTATGATGCTCCATAGACAAGAATACTATGTCATTGACTTTGTAATGAGCTTGTACTGCAATTAGCTGATCATGTTTAATAAGTGAATTGATCGCGGAAATAACAAATCACTGCAATGTTCTACTAAACTCAGTTAAAATTTCCTAGCATTTCTTAAATTACACATTTAATTGAATTCAATTAACAGTATGTTTACTTTAGAGAAGCATTCTTGCAGCATTTTAAACATGATATCTTTCATTAGATTTTTCCAATATCTGTGCTTTAAGGTGGTAAATCAGTAAGAACTGAGCCATGGACAGACATAAGTGATGCTCTAGTTAATTGAGCCATGGAACCCTTTCTGTGCTCCAAACGTATTTACAAATCTCAGGACCTCAACATAAAGACAGAACCAGTTTCTAGGAGTTTCTCAGGAACATCATAACATTTGCGATAGATTGCAAAATTCTGGGGTATGCTTCTTATGGAATCCACAAGCTAATAATTATGGAATCCTTGAGCTATTCATTTTATTAAAATGGAATCTCAAGAAACATTTTCAGAAACACTGGGCAACCTAATTAGGTTACAAAAGTGAGGTCTCCAAAATATTGACTGCATCTGACTTTTGAAGATTCAATCTCAACATGGTACACTTAACTGCAATATTTCAGCACAAACTTACCCAGATTACACATGAAGAAGGAAGAGTAAAATGTTTGTCACAAACAAATTTGGGATTGCTGTCACTGGCTACATATATGGTCACAAATGAGGTAACTACAATTCCTGACATAGGGTCTTTAGCATAGTTTTAGTTTTTTTCTTCAACATAGCTAATGGGAACTTTAGAATAAAAATAAGTTAAAATATTTGTCTCAATGTACAAAACAGGAGCATGAAACCATTAATAAATGTGAAAAATGTGAAAAATTGACCACACGTTTTGTTAAATAATACCCTGCTTTTTCTATTCTCTAAACACAATACAATTCAGTTACATAAACCATCCACCACTTGAAGATATCCATTCTTGGGATCTATAACAAAGCTTTTTCTGGCAGTTGTTTGATGCAAACTCTGTCATCAATGGGGTTAAGCATTCTATAGATTATAAGACCTGCACTCAGACCCGGCTAAGCTCCCCTACCACAGGTTAAATGGCTACCCTAATTGCTTCTTCATTGTCTTATACTTTTAAATTCAGAATGTTACAAATTACCTCAAACACATGTTTCCAATGTAACAAAAATCTCACAAATACAACAGTAAAGTATTGCTCCGCAGATCAAACATTTTTACAATTCTCACTTTAACTGCTAACACATTGAAAGGTCCAGTAACAACATAATACAAAGCAGAATGAAACAGAAAACGAGATCATACAGTTCAGTAGCTACTACTTCATGATTTGCAATGGTATGAGAATGACAATACCGATCTTTTTTATTTCTATGCTTATGATAAGTGTACTCATGTGGGAATATACTAAGTGAATTAGAAACAAAGACTTTTCTGACTAACTCCACACATGCAAGGATTCTTTATTAATCAACCACCTACCAATAATGTGAATGTCACATTTTATTACTAAGAATATAACAGTCATTAATACCTGTCAAATTGGAAGAACAACATATACGATAAAACTCATTTGGACTCACATATTGCTAGTACTTATTTTGCTAGTTCATGCTGTGAAGATGTGAAGGTTGAGGAATCTGAGTTATGTTTTATGCTTTACTTGCTTGTGAAAGTTTCCACCAACCGTTACTTTCCTCTTCAACTTATATATATACCATAAAGGGGAAGTTAGTTAAGTCAGCCACAATTAATAAGAGAAAAGAAAATTCCAAAACTAGATGGCGGACAAATATTATAATAAAAAAGATGCCAAAGAAGAGCAATATAAGTTATGTATTGATTTAATACCATTCTTTTTCTGTTGTAAATTAAACAATGCTGTATGATTCAGTACAAAGGGAAAAAAAGAATGTGATGGCATAGAATTAAATTCAATTAATTAAGTGCATGGTAAATCAAGTCTATTACAGATTTTTCAACCTTGATTAGGTTCTTGGAAGATGTTCGGGATAGCCCTTTGCCTATGTCATGAATGTGAATGTGGACACAACTATTCCAAACATGTTTTAATGTTTGAAGAAATTGAAAAAGTGAAAGCTGTTTAATTTTGATACACTAATAATTTAACCTTTTAATGTCCTAATCACTTGATAGAGTGTAAATGATAAAACATTATTGACAGTAACATTTATTTATGTAAGATGCATTTATCAATGTACAAAAAAAGTATTTTTAAGAGTATTACTGACTGAATAAAATCAGAGATAGATCTGTTCATTTTCTACTTGAACTGGACATTTTTTTTAATGTTCTGTATAAAAGTGAAAAAAGAAATATATATATATATATATATATATATATATATATACATAGATAGGGTACATGGTAGTTTGTTTTAAAATCAGTAGTACATATCCAAACTGCAAAGAGCATAAAAGAGCATCAGATTTTTTGTTCTTGGCTAAAGTGTATTTTCTAGGAGACCAAGTGCCAAATGATATGTAAGAAACAAGATGAAATCATTATTGTTTGCGGCTGGACAGTTCAATGATTGTAAACCTGCTGTGATCTCATATACAACATGTCACTGGGACCGTGGAACTGCACTTCATTGTCCGTACAACTCTGTGTTATTAAAAGGTCACAGATGTTTTTATGGCTTGGAGGTGTCTTTTAAGCTTCTCTAAGGATACCGCCAATGACTGGCAGCTATGGCAATTGATTAGACATGGCAGATGAACACATCAGAAACTCTTATTACTTTTTAGATTGAGAAATAAGCTTGTGACCTTGATAAAATTCTAAGGTCAAACCATTACATCATACTTTTTGTCCTTGAAATTATGTCAGTCTGGGTCACAATTTTTAACTTTTGCATGAAAAAAGTAAAATGGTATTTAGACAGTTACAAAGTTCTTCCTCAAAGAAAGACAACATTTAAAGTCAGTGTCCTCAAAACCATGCCAGGGGTTTTGCAGGATGATACGTTTCACAAAACCATCATCAACTCATACCATCATCAACTGGCTCATTCACACTGAGTTCTGAGCTGTCCCTTCCAGACTGCAAGATGTAAAACATATTTTTTGGGTATACCGTAATTTAAACTTCCATTTACAATTGTCTTTATAAAAAGTTCTACTTAGAAGAAAATCACAGCTTGGCAAGTTGTTAGCTTCAAGCGTCACCCACTAATTCCCTCTTCCTGTTCATGAGCGGAGATCTGCCAGGCCACAGATGTAAAGAAAACTGATTGGCTGACAACACTCAGACATTAAAATGCTTGAAGTTAATGAGTGAACATTGAAGCAATAAGCGTGTTGGCTTCTAAAGTTTTTTTTATATATTTCAATTTTATAAATTACTTAAATGGCAAAAGGAGTTAAAATATTAATATATTGTTGCTTTTTTTGTGAGAAATATAACCAAAATTCTTTTATGAGAAGGTCCCTCAACAACTCAATAATTCTTTGAATATATTATACCCCTTTGTACAGAATTACAAATAAATCAAAATAATAACTATTATTAATAGTTGCAGTACATGACAAAAACTATTTATTCATGCACAGTGCAGTCAGCAGAATAAATAGACAAACAATCCCAGCATTTTAAGCAGCGTGAAATAAGGGGAAACGCAAGTATAGTGTAAATCAGAAACGGAATGAGTTTGTTTCCCCTGGGCTTAGTCCAGATTCACTAAACTAACTGTATGCAGAACTAATCCAAATAATTGGGATAATTTGCATGTAGTTAAGAGGGGTAATTACTTCATAGCACGGATGAACGCTAATAATAGATAGAATGTCTTCATGTACAGCAGAGCCTTGTTAATTGAAACTTTTTGTTTTTCAAAAAGCCACAGGACTCTTTTATTTTACTAAATTGTAACTGGAAAATCTATCTATCTATCTATCTATCTATCTATCTATCTATCTATCTATCTCTCTCTCTCTCTATCTATCTATCTATCTATCTATCTATCTATCTATCTATCTATCTATCTATCTATCTATCCTAGTATCTATCTATCCATCTATCTATCTATCTATCTATCTATCTATCTATCTTGCTAAGCATGAATAACTATAGATACAAACTCAATAGATTATCTGACTCTACTCAGAATTTTAATGAATTTCTAACTTTTCGCTATGTATTTTCAAATTTTTATTCAAAAATGTGAATTAATTTTATAGAATCCAAATCCTTCATAGAAAAAGAGCAAATGTTTCAACAGAGCCACTTTTTATATGATTTAGATCCTAATTACATCACACATTAAATAATAGTGTCTCAGTCTTTAGTAAATTGTTACTGCAAGACATATATATTTCAATAAATACTGTTAATTTACATATGAACGCAATTAATACTTCTTTTATTATGCCAACAAACTAAAATG
This sequence comes from Discoglossus pictus, assembly GCA_027410445.1. Classification (NCBI taxonomy): domain Eukaryota; kingdom Metazoa; phylum Chordata; class Amphibia; order Anura; family Alytidae; genus Discoglossus; species Discoglossus pictus. The sequence goes on along the minus strand of CM050163.1, from coordinate 351,179,189 downwards.
TGCTAAAGTACTTTTACTAAATATGGCCATGTTATTCCAAATATTAAAGCAATACTTGTATAATTAGAATCACATAAATAGTTGTTGTAATTGCGAGTTTGTTGGTAAGGCAATGTAAAAGTTACAGGTTTGACGGGGGCTGCAATGAGCGCCGAAGGACAAAGGCACTTATTGGCTTGAGGGCGGCGGGGGAGAAGCTCCAAACGGCTTACGAATTACTGGCTTTAAAATAAATTACGAATTTAACAGCCGGCATTTTTTTCAAGCCCATAACTCGGAAGCCGTCGGAAGACCCAAAAAGGCGCCAATTAATAAAACAATTAACTTACAACCTCACACACAGCACAGGGGGAGGGGCAGGGAGCCTGTGAGAGAGGTTGCAAGCTGATTTAATATGTAATTGGCGTTTTTATGAGGAAAAAAATGGCAGTCGCAAAGCTGTAACTTTTTTTCTCCCCCCCGTAAATAGGAAACACAATTTGGCCTTGGGGAAAATGAACAATTTCCCAAGCAGGCAAGTTATTTCATACCCGTAAATGCAAACAGGAGCACAGAGGAGGGAGAAAAACACAGTGGAGGGAGAGGGGGGAAAGGGTAGAAAGAGACACAGGCGAGGGAGTCGGGTGGAGAGAGGGGAGGGAAGAGACACAGGTGTGAGAGAGGGGGAAAAAAGACACGAAAGTTGTAGGTTGGCCGAGGCCTGCAATGAGTGGTGAAGCCGCTCATCGCAGGCCTTGCGATGAGCGCCAAAGGCACTCATCTCGAGGCCCGTAAAGTGGGGGGGGGGGGGAGAAGCTCACATTGTGTGGCAAACAGCATTGCTAGGCTTCACATTTTATTGCTGTCATTTTTGATGGGAAAGTGGCTAGTATATATATAATTAAATATATCTGCCCACTTTCAGGATTTCCAATATTTTCATATACTTCAGCAATTCAAGTAAGTACTTATAAATTACTGGCAATGGCTGTGATCTACAGAACTCAAACACATTTGGTGAAAAGGGTAATTTACAGCAATGAAGTGCTAGTGTCATCCCAATAGAGAGTATTATCCATTAAGTTTTTTGTTTAAATTATGCTTTTAGATTTTTCATATTAAAGAAAAAAATCCTAATATTAACAACTCATAACTAATAGACACATTAAATTCCAAGCTCGTATGTGCTTGCAATGGCTGCAAGCTTGAAATTGTGCAGATTTACGGAGCTAAATTAGATAATACTGCAAGTTAAGGTCTGGAGAGGCAAACCCATAAACCACTTTTCGCTCGTTGGATGTGCGGACGTGAACGTGATCAATTAGTCAAACTCGTAGTTACGGTTTTAAATGGAGCCAATGGAAACAGAGATCGTCAGGATTACGCCACTGAAAAATGGAGGTGGGATTTCAAAGTCTTACGATGTTCAATTAGGAGTTACGATCAGACCTACATTCCAGAAATAATGTAATATTGATAAAGCCGTAAATATGATAATCTATTCCATGCGAGTTCCATTATATGTATTACCACATTGATTGCCTGCATCGATATGACACGGAAAAAAACATGAAATAAAGTATTTTTCCGGGCCGATTTGCGAGCTTGAAAATGTTGTGCTATTAATTCTAAGACCTAACATCACTTTCCCTGTTAATAAAAGTACAGTAGTGTGTGTATATGTGCATTTAAATTGCTATGGATTGGACTTTACTCACCTTGCAAGTCCTCTCTAGCACTCGTTGGCTTCTTGGCTCCATTTGCAAATTACGGTGTTGAACGCCAGTGATTTTGAGGGAATTTAATAGCTCAATTGGAACGTATTGGTTACGGGCTTGACAGATCAAAGGATTTGAGGGCTCGCAAGTCGAATTATCACGTCCCGTAGGGTTTTCTCGCTTCTACCCCGCAAGTCGGCGGCGGACTGGTTTAAGAGTCCAATTTCATAGCTGTAAGTCTTGCGAGGTACGTTACGAGCTACGGTTTTACACGTTAGGGGAATTTAATGTGGCTATTTATATAATAAAAAATAACATAAAATAGAAATATAATTAATTAGAATTGCTCATTAAAATGAATACCTAGGAATACATCTTGATTTTAAATACAAAACTTGACATTTGTAAGCAATTACTCAATGACAACCTGTGTATTTGCCCACAATATTGCCAGTACTAAGTGTTTTAGCAAACCAGTCAATGTACTTTGCACTCTAGTCCACTTAAACCGTTTTCTCAAGCAATTATGCACCTTAAAAAATCTACTTTTTTTTCAAATAGCATTTTGACTTTTGTATGTTTGCATTATGTGTGTTATGGTACAAAAAATATCTACTGTATTTACAGCTGATATGAATTAAAAGTTATGTCCCAGCAGGGACTGATGCCTCACTGGCTACTCGTTCCACAAGTACCTCCAAGATTTATAGACGTAAATCTTGTTTGATAGATAAAATTACTGTAAATACTTTATTTACAGGCTATTCTTATTTCCGCTATTAAACCTGGTTCTTTTTAATGTAATTGAGGTTTGCATTGATGTCTAACTGGATAATTTAGCTGTAGTACAGCAGGATCAGCTAGAAAATGTAAAAGGAATATGCAAGAACTATAATTAATCATACAAAGAGTACACGTAAGGGAGTTTAATTTAGTTTCAAGTAACAAAAGAAATCACTCAACCAACTTAAATCATTGCATAAAGTCAAAGCTTGTGAAGCATTCCTGGAAAATGAAACAAAAATTTACTCTGTTATACCAATGAAAAATTATGCAAACAGTTGGAAAATGTAATTGACATTTAGATTCAGCAAAAATACCTTCTTCTGAAATCTCTTACCTTTGGCTAATCTCAATGTGACACAATATCATTGTTGCTTCTCCTGTGTCTCTTCCTTTATGTTCCACTCCACATTTCACTCTCCTCTTGTCCTATCTTTCCTGTTCAGATCTTATTTGTTTTTTTCACATTTAACTGCCTTTTCTCCTTATACGGGTTGTCTTACTTTCATTTCCACTGTTTTCATGTCACTTCCTATGTATCTATCTCTATTTGCCTTGGCATGGTTGTCACTCCCCAACATATTGTTGTCTCATCTTCTGTTGTTCTAGCTGTTTCTGCCTCTTTTACACATGTTCATCTCTACATCACTTGCCCTTTCATTTTGATTACCAATCAAAACTTTGGCCTGCCTGTAATGCTTCCACCATGTAGTAATGAAGACACAGTAATTATATACTGAAGATTGGGGCTTGGCCAGTGAATAGTAAAGGGGTAATAAGTATGACTAAACATGTAGCTCACACATTACATATATATCACATACACTAAGCGTATCCTTTATGGGTACATTAGCATGTCCCTGCCAAGGTTTCTAGAATGCAATGTAATAACAGTAGTTCTCGGAATTCTGGGCATGAAACAAGTTTTTTAACTTGTTTTAGACATTCAAATGTGAACACAAACGTTCTATTTATTTACTATATACAGTAGTATAGGTCGGGGACCAAGCCAAGGCAAAGAGAGACCGAACCAAGCCAAGGCAAAGAGAGATAGAAACATAGGAACTGACATGAAAACAGTGAAAATTAAGGGGGGAAGGGGAGGGGGGGATAAGTACTGAACAGGAAATATAGGACAAGAGAAGAGTGAAATGTGGAGTGGAACATAAAGGAAGAGACACAGGCGAAGTAACAATGATATTGTGTCACATTGAGATTAGCACATGGTAAGAGATTTCAGAAGTAATATTTTTACTCAATCTAAATGTCAGTTACATTTTCCAAACATTTACATAATTTTCATTGGTATAACAGAGTGTAGAGAGGGAGGGAGAGAGAGAGAGAGAGAGAGAGAGGAAGACAGAGAGAGAGAGAGAGGGGGAAAGAGGAAGAACTACCAATAACTACAGTGCCTTGCAAAAGTATTCACCCCCCTTGACTTTTTACCTATTTTGTTACATTACAGCCTTAAGTTCAATGTTTTGTTAATCTGAATTGTATGTGATGGATCAGAACACAATAGTCTAAGTCTGTGCAATCTAAGTGTCACATGATCTGTCATTACATATACACACCTTTTTTAAAGGCCCCAGAGGCTGCAACACCTAAGCAAGATGCACCACTAACCAAACACTGCCATGGAGACCAAGGAACTCTCCAAACAAGTAAGGGACAATGCTGTTGAGAAGCACAAGTCAGTGTTAGGTTATACAAAAATATCCAAATCTTTGATGATCCCCAGGAGCACCATTAAATCTATCATAACCAAATGGAAAGAACATGGCACAACAGCAAACCTGCCAAGAGACGGCTGCCCACCAAAACTCACGGACCGGGCAAGGAGGGCATTAATCAGAGAGGCAGCACAGAGACATAAGGTAACCCTGGAGGAGGTGCAGAGTTCCACAGCAGAGATTGGAGTATCTGTACATAGGACGACAATAAGCCGTACGCTCCATAGAGTTGGGCTTTATGACAGAGTGGCCAGAGGAAAGCCATTACTTTCAGCAAAAAACAAAATGGCACGTTTTGAGTTTGCGAAAAGGCATGTGGGAGACTCCAAAAATGTATGGAGGAAGGTGCCCTGGTCTGATGAGACTAAAATTTAACTTTTTGTCCATCAGAGAAAATGCTATGTCTGGCGCAAACCCAACACATCACATCACCGAAGAACACCATCCCCACAGTGAAACATGGTGGTGGCAGCATCATGCTGTGGGGATGCTTTTCAGCAGCCGGGACTGGGCAACTGGTCAGAGTTGAGGAAAAGATAGATGGTGCTAAATACAGGGATATTCTTGAGCAAAACCTATACCACTCTGTGCGTGATTTAAGGCTAGGAGGGAGGTTCACCTTCCAGCAGGACAATGACCCCAAAAACACTGCTAACACTTGAGTGGTTTAAGGGGTAACATGTAAATGTGTTGGAATGGCCTAGTCAAAGCCCAGACCTTAATCCAATAGAAAATCTGTGGTCAGACTTAAAGATTGCTGTTCACAAGCACAAACCATCCAACTTGAAGGAGCAGGAACAGTTTTGCATGGAGGAATGGGCAAAAATCCCAGTGGTAAGATGTGGCAAGCTCAAAGAGACTTATCCAAAGGGACTTGGAGCTGTTATTGCCGCAAAAGGTGGCTCTACAAAGTATTGACTTTAGGGGGAGAATAGTTATGCACATTGACTTTTTCTGTTATTTTGTCCTATTTGTTTTTGCTTCACAATAAAAAAAACATCTTCAAAGTTGTGGGCATGTTCTGTAAATTAAATGATGCAAGTCATCAAACAATCCATGTTAATTCCAGGTTGTGAGGCAACATAACACAAAGAATGCCAAGGGGTGTGAATACTTTTGCAAGGCACTGTATATTGGTAAGGAAATATCCAATAATTGGTTTCTTAACTGTGCATTCAAATATTATATTATAATATTAACTTACAATGCAAGAAAATTAAAAATGAGAAGTAAGAAAATTAGGTGATCTGAGGTTGTGAAAACTGAATTCAGATTTACATGATTGTTTCTCCTTGTTTTTAAACACTCTGTAGACCAAGAGTTGGTCTTTATGATTTGTAAATAACTGCAAAGGGTGCACTACCCTTTATTTTAAAAGGTGTGTGTATGTTAAAACTCATTTGTGTTTTATTTTGGGAAATGGTCCAGTATCATAACTAAATCTGTAACAACTGCAACACTGCATATCCTAATGTTATTTCTCACTACTACTTTCTGGATAGCTTGTGTCATTCATCTTTGTGCATCAGAGGTTAGAGAATGAGGTTCAGTTTTGTAGGCTTAGGTCAGTCCCCTAAGAATCACAATGTTAAGTAAGCATGTTGATGCAATTAAGAATAAATGTAATAATTACGCACAGCATATGATGGTGTGTGTGCATAATTAGTGAGCCAAACCTCTTGGATAGCCAATGGACCGTAAAACAGACTGATTGACATGTTTAAAAATGATGCTTGGTCAGTGGTGCAAATCTAAGGCCTGATTGTCATAGACTAAAACAAACTGTGAATGAATCAGTGACGCCAAACTACACTGAATATCTACTTGATAATCCTAAAAAAAAGAGCTAAAATTCTATGTTTATGATAATCACTCAAAATCGCGACATGCAGTTATTTTATTTTTACATTAAATTATTTTTAAATGACACATTTGCAAAAAAATCTTGTTACTTTACAAATCAATCTTCATATAGTTAGATTTCCCATGCCACGGTTTTATCGATATGTGTCTTGTTCTTTTCTTTTCATTACCTATGCAAAAGTCTCATTACCTGATAATCCCAAAATTATATATAATTATAAAATACACTCGCTTGCAGTGAGAGGATACCTTGATTTAAAAAGCAATGCATGTTTTTCCTATCTTTATTTATTCACAAGAAATATACTTTATTTTTAGCTTTTCCCTGCAAATGGTAACTGACTTGTCCATCTGTCCCTCACTAAAAATAAAAAAAATCACATAAATTGAGATTTTCCAATGCTGTAATAATCATAAAACCTATATCCCTCCCATTTGATGCCTAATTGATGAAAAGCTTTAACCACTCGTAAACTGTTATTACTGACTTGTTCATAGCTTGCTTGTTTCATAGCCTCCTTTTATGACTTTAATGCACGTATGAATTCCAGATCACTTGTAAGCACAGATTTTGTTCTGTTGGGTGATTTATAGTTTTCCTGCAGGGCAAAATTTCTTAATAAATGAAACCTTTGTCCAGGTTTGTGTCTCTGATTACAAAACAAATATGCAGCACATGGCCCCTACTGAATGCAGGCGTACGCATAAAATGGCTAACTGAACAACTGCCCAGGAGCAGCAGAGAAACCCCCACTTTTATGGAAGAAGAGTGGGCCCCATCCTCAACCCTTCATCCATTTCCACCACACTGTACATGATTCCAATTACTACACACATGGTTACAATTGGCAAAACCTGTTTTTCGGAACAAAGTCCGTCAAATGTAGTTTCCCAACATATAATTGGAAACCGATATTAACCCTTTTATTTTTTTAATAACACATATATTCAGCAAGATAAATAAATACCACTACCATAAGGACATGTTTACTTTGTAGTGCTTATGGGCTACCATTAGCCTTAAAATAAAAGTTACTTATGTTGTGTCTTAGTTACCGTAATTATTTTAGATGAGGAATAGTGACCACATTAGTTTTAGCTTTAGGGACTACTGGTTCCTTTGGATAATCATCAATGTTAATTCTGGTGTTTCTCCTAAGAGAGCTCAAATAAAATTCCCTACAAAATCTTGTGGTCCAATAGAAAGATTCAGTTTCCTCTCCAGTGATGAGCTAGGGAGAAGCAATAGTTTGTACAATGGTAAATGTTTCAGGGATCATGGTTGCCCAGAAAATAAAATTACCTAGTTCATTTCTCTGAGACCAAATGGTTCCTAAATAAAAAAAATAATACCTGTCTCTGTTAAATTGAGACCAACCACTGTCAAGCTTATTTGAAATCAATTTAAGAAGAAAAAATGTGTTTGAAAATATCAGAACTTGCTAGGCACTTACAGATCCGATATGGTACTAAAATAGTCCATTTCAACACATTTGACATTTAATGGATTTGCCTTATAGAGACTCTACAAAACAATACATCCAATAGGTTATACACAGCAGTTTGAGCAATAGTGCTTCTGTAACAAATTAATGAATACTAGCCAGCAACTACATGAAGAAATAAGGTGGAAGTTGGGTGAAAAGTGTAATGTTGATGCTTAAATCACCCACAAATCATAGCTTGCACTAGATACCAATTTGCTTATGTGTCCCAGATAGTACATATATATTGTAATGTTAACTCATTTACAGTCATTGTTTTATTTTAGAATGAAATAAAACGTCAATATATTATACACATTTGGTTGTATAGATAACACCTCTATCTATCGATAAAAGAAAACCTAAGAAAAAATACACTGATTTGTCACAGTTAGAGCAGCAAAACCATATGAGTATCTGACAAAAGTGTTGACCCAATGCTCTTGTTTACATTTCACCTGGGTAGACGTCATGCACAGGCCCTGGAGATCTTCCCAATGTGTTCTCTGAGGGATCCTGTGGTGACGATGCAGGCTGCAGTGTCTGAATAGTGAGGCAGTCACTGAGGATTTCCTGATCAAGCTCTGTTCTTGATCGTAACTAAAAGACAAGCAAGAAATAAGATAATCTGTTACCATAGTTACAACATCAGCTGCATAAAATAATATTTTGGCCACAATCAAGTGACAATCTTTAAAATCAATGCCACAATGTAAAAAAAAAAAATCACAGTATAGCCTAGCATGAGTCTTGGTAATTAGTGATAATTTATTTTCCACGGTAAAGATGTTTCTAAGTAGTTCTATGAAGTCCATATGTTTTCCCTTTGCGCAGCTAAAGATGCCTGCTTCCGATTACCTACTAAGCCTTACGTTTTACTGCTATCAGCTGTAATGGGTCTTCATCATGAAATTAGGTGCATGTGTACTCCAGGAATCAAACATGTTGTGAAAGATTTGCATACTTTCATAGAATAGGAGAAAAATGCCAGGCTTGTCATATTTGGCTTTAATTCAGTTCACAGCTTGAGACTTGTGTTATCGATCAGTGACTATATGTTAAACAGCATGTAAACATAAGCATACCGAGGAAAGATATTTAATTCTCAAAACATGAGTGTACAGCAGCAAATTTAGAAAGGCAACATAACTTCAGGAACACTCTGAAAAGATGACGAAAGTTTGGCAACAATACATCATCCGGATATAAAATAAGTAATGTACGTAATATATATATATATATATATATATATATATATATATATATATATATATATATGTGTATCCCCCTTTAACGCTACCCCTTTTAGCCCTGATTCGCTATAGCGCTGTTTTTCCTGTAATTCCCCATTTAACATTAACCCCACGCTGTTTTTGCCTGCCAAACCATTTTAACACTCAGATTCTCTATAGCACTGCCTCACTATCTAATTTGATCTAATTTGCTATAACACTGTTTTTTTCTCCCACAAAAAACAGAATCCAGGATGACCCAGAAGCTTCAATATCAATACTTTAAAGTTTATATTTCTAATAATATTCAGTTTGTGTTAGTGTTATGTTTGCTGTTTCTTTGAAGTTCATAAAAAAACAAAATAGTTTAAACCCCAACTGAAATTCCTATCTTCCTCATGTTAAACTGCCGCGTGTAGAGCTGTTTCGCTTAACACTCCTATTGCCTGGAATCTACAGCATTAAACGGGGAATTCCTGTATATAAATATAAAGTATAAACAGTATTGCTTCTGACTTGATAAAGAGCTTGTCAGTCTACTAAAAAAGTTATCACTTTATACGGCAATACTCTGATTATTCATTTGGATTACTGGACAATCAAAGAGATTCAACGTATATATATATATATATATATATATAAGAAGTTTGAACTCTTGACTTTCCCCTACAAATATCTTGACAGTATCACACTTTCATCTGATCTCCACATACTCCACTAACCACAAGTTTGCTTTGTCCATCTACAGGAATTCTCTGCTTGGCTCTGTCAAACTTGAATGCACAATCACAGCTTCTATGAAAACTCAGCTTCTCAGACAAATTTAATACCATGCTGCATAATGTCCACTTAATACCATGATCCACACTACCATTACATACAGTAATTCTCTCTATTTTGTTTTAAACCTCCACGACATGGACTTAAATCCTCAAATCCTCCTATACCATATATGTTATTTTTTAAAGTTTGTCTTTAGCATTCTCTTTTTTCCCCTGTACTAAAAGCTACTGAACATATTGGCACTTTATAAATAAATAATACAAATATTAATGATAAGAATAATATGAGAAAGAATAGACATCCCACGGGATGAAGAGAGGGCACACATGTCAATCAGGATGTCTAAGGTATATATACATCTTTGTTTTCAGAGCCTTTACGACTCATCCTTGGGTTATTCCTCTCCTATTGAAACAAAGAACTATGGGGTAAAAAAAATACTGCAATATATCTACATATTTTTATATTTTATTCCTCCATTTACATGCAGTTACAGTATGGCCATTTCATACACTAAGAAATTGTAACGGGAATCACAACATTTTGAAGGTAACTAGGAATCCAGAGAGCATCCGTTAGAATTGGAAAAAAAAGTTAAACTAATGATGAATAATCAATCAGGATGGCATTACCAATGATCGGAAAAGTCCTTACCTCAAATATTCCAGTGCTTAGAGCAAACACTTGCTGAGCAAATAGATGATAGTGTAATTTATTCCATGTAAAAGGGTATGGCAAATAATAAAGGCACAGTCTTAACATATTAGGTATACATAATATAAATGTTACTGCCATATAACAATGCAATCTACAGTAATTTAAATTCATCTAATTGAAAAGTTCAGGAAAAGAGATTAAACACAAAAAGCTTATATCAAGTCAACATACTTATGTCTAAGATTCAAAATACAGACAGCAGATTCAAAATACAAATAGCTGTTTCCTGCCTAACTGCATCAGTCATTTTGGCTAGCTGTCAATATGGAGAAGGATTCTATAAAAAGCCAAAACCATGGAATCATGTCTTGTTAGTATTGGTTATAGTGATTTATAGTGATTTAACAGACCAAACATATTTGTCTGCAATTTACATTACAAACAGGTTTATGTTATATGATTGGTGCTATTACCCAAGGAATTGTTATCAAATAGGTGGACCTAGATCTGAATCGGGAACAACAGCTTTTTTATTCTAAAACTTTGCTGCCATTTAAACTTTCCTTTTGCCCATTCCAATGTTTACTTAAACAAAATGTTAGTAATTTGGTGTTCCTTCTCTGCCTTTCCATCACAATATATACTACATTCCTGAGCCATTTTGAATGTTGTGTGTCACATTAGCACAGCTCCAAATTGTTCCTCTTTTGGAAGGTAATTATCTCTATTAGGAAGAATTCCTTTTATCCTTCCCAGTCTACCCAACTGTCCATCTATTCTAGTCAAAACTTTTTCTTTCTTTGAATACCATATGTTTTTTTCCCATTATTTTAGGAGAAAACAAAAGTATAGAGATGTATCGATTCTACAATATGTATATGTATATCAAACTGTGTGCATGTACTAGGTGGATACATCAAACACATATATATTATATTAGATATATTTATCAAACTGTTTTCACTTTAGTTAACCCCAGTAACAGTATTAAATTGTATGTCAGTATTCAATAGAAAGTATGTATTAATGTATATGGGTATCTCTCTGCCAAAAATATTAATTGTGGGCCTTGAATATTTATCAAAGACTTGTATCCCTTAAGATGTCGATAGAAGAAGGTCAAAATATCTGATTTCAAATACTTTAGGAATAAGCCATAAAATAATATATTAACAGAAGAAAATAAGGCAGGACTCACGGGTAAATTTGTTTAATTTTTTCTTATTCCATAAGATATCTTTAAAGGTTACAAACTGTTCCACATTGGTCAAGTGGTGTTCTCTGGCAAAGCAATATGTCTCAGGGTGGAGCACTGTTCAGTAAATATGCCCCATAATGTCACTAATTGCATTAAAATTAAACTGGTATTTTTCTCAAAAACAGCACAATTGTTTCATTATTTGTGCTTAAAATATGGAGAATATTATTAAACACCTAATTATCTATCAGTGCCAGCTCCTAGAAGCTTTAATACATAATAACACAGCTTATTTACTGGTTTTTACAGTATGAAATCCCTCATCGAATGAAAAATATAAAAATATGTCCTTGTTTTTCTTCATAGTTAGTTCCTGCCAACAAATGTGAATGACACCTCCGACAGAAGTAATCTCCCAATATACTAGGGAAATCTATAAGGGAATACCATTTTTTGGCTTAATGCAGAGATAATTGTAAAAAAAATGTTAATCTCAGTGCCAGCAAGAAATGAAAACACAATGGTGCTAAAAGGGATTATGTGAAGGGATTTTCTATTAGTTTTCACTAAGGTGAATTTTCTGATGACTGAAAAAAGGATTATGGGTCGTTTAACAGACACCGAGCCTACTGCTTCCAGTGGAATTTTACAGCCAGCAAAACGCCTTTCATAACTTCACTGCCGTTCTTTAACAGAGTTTTAGCAAGAATGACTGCTAATCTAAGCATACAATATATATATATATATATATATATATATATATATATATATATATATATAAACATTTTTATATTGTGTAGTAGTGAACATCACATTACATCTAAAAGACCTGCTACCATGACAATGTGAGCAGTGCTGCCAGAATGTAAAAACAAGTCAGTGTCAACAGTGATTAATATTTGAATTTGTTCAAGAAGACCAATCTGTTAATGTTTACAAGGGATCATGGAGCCAAAACTACCATGTCTTATATTGAATCTCTAGGAGGGCAAATCAGATTGACCAAGGAAGCAAACGAAACAGGGTCAGTGAGGTCAGATTTTTTTCACTCACCATCTTACTGGCATTTTATTCAGAGGCCAAACATCACCCATTCTTGACTTAATCTAAATCATGGCTGTATTAGTTCTGTGTTTAATTTGAGGGCTATAGTTCCTCATTATGTTGCTAGAGACTAATAAACAGAACATGTTTAATTTTCGAAACAATCATGACTAAAAACAAAAGACGCATCATGTTAATCTAATACTTGTATATAATATAATGCAGCTCTCAACCCCAAAATGAGATTATAAATACACAAGCAATCACTTAGCAACTAACCAATTTCTACACATCTGTAACCTGTCCAGATACAAAAATGGCAGATACGGAAAAAGCAAGCACAAGAATAAAGTTTTTGAAGGACAGGAAGTCAAAATACAAAGCTTTATTTTTAAGTGATACATGGATGAATTATAAACTGCTCCTACACATTAACAACTATTCTTCAAGTGTGTAATTTCAATAAATCCAATGTAAATGGGTACAGAGCATCAGACTCTCATAATATGGCAGTCTGGATGTATGTTGTGATGGGCACGTCTTGATCTGTAGCAGCTCACTCTCACAGCCTAACATTCGCCTAGGAGTATTAGAGAGCCCACGGTATGAAGTAGTGACACATTTAGGACTGCATTATACTTCTGTATGCAATACTAGATAAACAATATGTTTTCTATCCTTAAACAAGCAGCTAAAATATGGATCCAGCCTTTCAACAGAGTCACATAGAATATCATTTCCTGTAACTTGGAGCTCATATGGGGTGGGGATACAGTCCAAAATAAGTTTAGCCTCAAAATTAAGTCAAGCAGGTTTTGTGGGACCAGCTTTCAATAATCGGACCCCAGCAAACCCATATTTACATAGTCATAATTAATTTATTAATCATTAAACAAAATAATGCTGTAGTGTGAGCTACCATTTTGTTTCTGTTTATCTGCTTCTACATGAGGGAGAGGGCCTTGAAAGCAGTGATCATTCAGTTACATCAGTTACAATTTTGAACTATGTAGTGCCAAGGATTTCAGCAAGACTTCACTATTGAGAAAACAGTTAAATACAAACAGACCAAAGGCTGCTCTACAGCAAGCAATCACTGACAATCCTCTATAACATTATGCTGGGAATTGTTACTGTCTAAATACATTTTGCACATTATCTAGTATAGTACTTCAAAAAAGTTGTTGGACAGAGACTATTAAAAACAGTATGCAGTTGAAAATAAATACAATGTATATTTTTCTTACTTTTGAATGTTAGTTTTCTCACAAGCAGAGCTTTTTTTTCTCCAACTACCTGTGCCTATAAGGGCAGTGGCCAACTCTGTTTGAAAGCTGGGCTGAGAAAAAAGTCTGACCAGTCAGAAAAAAATATTAATTTCAGAAATTATTTAATAGCCTCTCCCAAACAAACAGACATAGTAGCTTTACGTTTAAATGTATTACAGATAAACTTATAGAAAATACAAATCTGTTATTAAAAACTGCCATTTTATAGTACTTTTTTTTCAATTTATATACAAGATAAGAAGCTTTTAAAATACTCAGTAACTGAAGATGTTGCAACTCCTTTACAACCATGCTGTTTACACAAGTGAATAGAAGATTAAGTGCCTCTAGTAGCAATAAAAATCTAGTTACCAACTGCCTGTTCCTCAAGAAAGATCACAGTAATATCTTTGGAAATGTTGCTAGTTCTTCAAAGGATTTACACTCCGGTAGTTTAAAAATCAATAAATAAATCTGCGGTAAGTTAAATATTTAACTTATTCTTATACATAAGAGATGTTGCTGCTTCTTTTAAAGAAAATCATACTGAGGACTCTCAATAAAGAAACTTAAAATAACTTGAACCACTGTATATTTTCAGTGTGTATGAGTTTTAAACTTTATAAAAAGAAATAGGAACACACTTATTTTTCATCAGCTACATCTATCTGTGAATTAAAACAAACGATACAAACTCCCTTAAGGGTAAAAAAGGAGCAAATTGAAGAGTATTCAAGTTTTCGTATAGATAGGAGAGAATTGCTGTACTTGTTAAAATATTCTCATCTGACTTATCAACTTCTCCCTGCACTTCATCTTGCTGCTCATTTCCTATCCAGTAAGGATGTTTTGTAGCTGTGATGTTATGCAAATCAGTATCAGTGAACCCTCTCTCTTTATCTACTACACCAAGCTTTGCCACGACTTGTCACTAGATTCCTTCTAGCAGGGTACCAATTACTGCAATAATGCACTAAGATTAGATCTGGGAATACACATGGCGTTATAACAGTAACAATAGGGTTTATGAATATTTCCTATGTTCTTATATGTTTTGTATTATAATAGAAGTGAGAAAATGTTTCCATAGGTTGCCAATATGCATACATCTGTTCTGTACATTTATTTTCACGTTAAGTTTGACTTTTATTAAAAATATACAATTTACATATGTCTACTTGCTTGTTAATTCTGGAAATATGCATTACACGTTTAGTTCACACAGGAAGACCTAATGTTATTTAAAACTAGCGAATTGCCCGTCAAAAAATGACGGCAATGAAATTGTAAGTGAGCTAATGCTATTTGGTGTATAATAATAAAATAACTAATAGATTAATAAAGTAATATACTTTACCTATTTTGAAGTAATATATGCAGGAAGCATTGTGAAGAGCTGCAATCTGTTTTGATGTTGCTGCAGCATTAGTGGTGTGGAGCTGCTGTATAAGCGTGATGAATGTGTGCAGTGTAATAGTGTGCGGGCGCGAGACCAAACCGTTAGCGTAGTTGTGTACTTCTGCATTGTTCTAAAATGGCGGGTAATGTGTTTCTTGTGGTGTTTTGCGTGTTTAGAGTGCTGTAGCCTCGTTTTTGTTTTGTTCGGCGACCATTTTTTCTCTCGCTTAGAGAATTTACGAGTGTCTAAACTCTTTTATTTTGAGTTAAATGAAGGTGTAACTTCATTTTGTGAGGTCCTGGATGCTCCCTCTTGCTGTAGGTAAGCTTTTTATGTATGTGCTGTGTGTATTTATTGTGTTTTCATCAGGTGATTTGCCAGTGAAAAGTTACAAGACATACTTGAACTTAAGAAAATATAGCCAAAGAACATAACTAAACAAATTAATACACACAAGATATGTAGATATTTATATATATAAAGCTATACATAACTTCTCTGCTCACATCTTCTTATTTTCTGTTTTTATTCTTTTTCCACATCACTTGTTCTGTTTGTATTCATATATGCAATGGAGAAGACATGCCTTCTGTACTGAAGGCATTCTTGATATTGTTTGAGAAAACTGATGGTTACACACAAGTTTACATTTCCATGTCACATATGCATCATATGCATCATATGATCCTGGGGCAAATGGCCAGACCATGACATCTTGGGGTACTTCAGAGTACCGTCATTCCGAAAGAACAATGGTTTTAAAAGTATTCAAATGAGTGTTTTACTTTATGTCAATGTGCAGCTTAACATGCTTAGAGTGCTTGCTAAGGGTGGTGGAGGGGATCTAACTGCTTTATAACCTTAGGAGGGCATTTTTTGCCACTCCAGGTACAGACAAGCCAGATCAAATTCTAATTAGTCCATCAAAGAAGCTAATATATATGCATGATCTTCTCATTTGCATAAAAATACAGCAAAAAAAAAAGCTGATAGTATCAGCAATAATCAATTTTAGAATGAAATGACTAGTACAATGTACATCTAGTTTTGCGTGATCTTTAAGAGTGATTTAAAAAAATATTTTAGGGGGATAGATTCTCCTCAAAGAATGTTTCTATGACAACTAGTACTATTTTCATTACATCAGTATATTCTTTTTGGCTTTATCTATCATCTATCTATCTATTTATATCTATTTATCTATCTATCTATCTATCTATCTATAACTATAGTTATAAATACAGATATAGCTCTAAATGATCTACCCAATAATTTCTTCTAAACTTAAGGTAAGATCAGTAACCTTCTGTGATGTTCATACACAGACACTATTAAAGAAGGTGTTAGTTATTTTTTCTCTTTGTGGTCTTATGATAAATATAAGAATATAAGTGCTGCTTTAATATTAAAAGATGTACTTTACATTTTCTCTTCTGTTTTTCCCCCTAAAAACTCTTAATGTTTGTGGTACTGCTATTTTGTTTGGTTAATATCCACAAAAGAGATGAAAGCATTAAGAACTTTGAAAATTAGTCTTTACAAATAAAATGTGCTTCAAATCTAAGCATTACATTTATATTAAAATTATAATTAAACTACTGTAATTCAGCTTATTATGATAGTCTTGAATGCTGCATTAACTTGGACTTGGGTTTAATATCAAACCTTGTTTTTGTAACATCCTAGTATAACTTAATAGGCCACTGCAGTGCATTTACTAAGATAGTGATGGTCCAGTCCAAATGCATAACTGGCCACACAACCCTAATAAGGCAGAGGGAGGAGGAGAAAATCAAATCTGCTTGAGGAAGAAACAGACAATTTAAAAAGTAAGAAAATATTTTAACTTTTATTTATTTTAAACTACATACTGTCTTTAATAGTCTCGCCCAACAAACAAACACATGAGCTTTACTTGTAAATATTTTACAGTGGTCCTTTAAATTATATTAATACATTTGTTAAAAATAAATTAATATATTTGAATATTAGGACATAATAGAGTGCGAAAAAATTGTTGTATGGTATGCTAAAATATCAACATTGGATGCTATCAAGCATTATTTCCTATGCCCCAGTAATAAGCTGCAATTAAATATGAGCTTGTCATTGTCCCATGGGAAAAACATTATCAGAAATTTCTGATACTATTTTTCTTTTACTTCCACATCAAAAGCTTCACGATATAAAAGTAGAAATCATTTGGGATAGATTTCTTCTTCTGGTAATTTCATTTTGCATAAATCAATTAACTTAAAACGAAATGTAGTGCATTCTTTTCAGTCTCTCTACTATTATGAGAGTCATTTCTCTCATTAATGGGTTAAATAGCCAACTCTTTCTACACTGTATTTATAGATCCCTCTGGCACTGAAGGGATTATGCAGCACATCTGCTGCATGGCACTCTGCGTAAATCTTAGTTTATGTTTGTAAAACTGATAATTGAGAGCATCCATAACATGACTATTTGGGATCCGTAGGATTTCATACAGATACTTTTAGGTATACTGTACATACACAAATGGAAAAAAGTCAAGGGACATACAGAAACATTTGTTACTAATAGCTGTCATATCTAATTTTTTTAGAGAATACCATTGTTCAAAAACATTTCACTTTCTGGAGCCATAGCTGTTATGTGGTCTGCAAAGATAGCTCTGGGGTATTTAGCCAATAAATGTAATAATGTAATTGGAAAACTGTAAAATGTTCCCCAAATTTTAAGATCAGCTAGAGCTTATTTCTAGTCACATTTTGCAGCCAGCATCCACTTGGCACTGTGGCTGAGCGCTGCTATTAAAATTACCGTTTGTTTGTCCAATATTAAAATATTTCAGCACAAGCTTTTCCATCCAAATGCAATAGACTTAAACCAAACTTCTGTAGCTTGAAATAAATAATTGAAGAGAGAGTCAAGAACCATGCTAATGTGACAGTGTGAAGTATATCCTAATGTCAGTGTAACGTGTGATCAAAATGCAGGCGCTCTAACAAAATATAAAAAATGTACATACTGATCACTTTACAGAATGTGGATGTATTTACAATAATTACTTTAAAATCTTTATTTTCTCATTTATCAGAGTTGGTCCTTCCAAAGATAGACGCAAAAAGAGATGTTCATTTTTATAAATTAATTTCTTTGCTATGGAAAAACTAAAAATGTATTTTACATTAGGGTACATCTTCACAGTTATTACCTGGAAGCAGACAGGCATGAGTGACTGAGCCAGTGCAGTGTTGGCGTTACATTTCCCGGGGTCAGCACCGCAGCCTCCAGCCGTACGCAACTGTGTGTAAGTGAGGAGTAAAAGCTGCTGCTGCTAGAACAGCCCTCACTGGCAAATATATTTAGCAGAGCATCCTATGTGCAACTAATATGTGCCGGCACCCGGTATATGCTAATGGCGTGGCGCGCATGTGACGTCACATGCGCGCCTGGTACAGAAGGAGCTGAGGCCGGAGCAAAAGCAGGTAAGTGAGGGGAAAGGGAGAGGGGGAGGTATTTAGGGGGGCTTAGGTTGAGGAGGGGGGTTTAGGTTGAGGAGGGGGTTTGAGGAGGGAGGTTGAGGAGGGAGGTTGAGGAGGGGGTTGAGGATGAGGAGGGAGGTTGAGGATGAGGAAGGGGGTTGAGGAGGGGGGTTGAGGATGAGGAGGGAGGTTGAGGATGAGGAGGGAGGTTGAGGAGGGGGGTTGAGGTTGAGGAGGGGTTGAGGATAGGGGGGTTGAGGAGGGGGTTGAGGATAGGGGGGTTGAGGAAGGAAAATGAGGATGGGGGGGAGTTTCTTGGTTTACCAGATAGCAGCGATTTCTGAGTAAACTTTTGTAAAAACATATAATATCCAAGTTTCTTTGTTAAAACAGTTGCTTTTACTGTCGTTTTACGTTATTTACCTTATCAGTGTTAATAGTATTAATAAAAAAAAGTTCTGAGCTACCCTTATTTTGCTTCAAAGTTCTTTATTTGAAATGTAAGTTTTTTTTCCTGAAATTTCCTTCTTAAAATGAGGTGCGTGTTATATGCCGGTGCGTATTATAGGCCGATAAATACAGTAACTGTGAGTTCACTGTATATAGTAGAATTTACAGACTATAATCACTAAAGAGATTAAAAGGCCACAGCAAATATTTCAATATGGTGTAATTATTGTGTAATTTAAAGACATTAAAAAGTACTATGACCAAACGTTTTTTCTATAAATACAGTAAATCTTTGAACACGACCCACCTTGCTTTCTTAGCTTTGTGTTAGTGTCTGATTACATTGCTAAATCCTCACTAGGGATTTGCACGTGCTTAGAGTGACTGAAACAAATGATGGTGGCTGGGAACAATGTTCAGCCTTTCATTTCTCAAAAGTAATAAAACTGAAAGGTGTAACAGAAATGGTGGAAAACAAGGACAAATACAAACTTCAGTGTAAGTTTCCTTATTATTTACAGTGCAGTATTGATTTTTTTATTTGCTTTTACAGTGCAAGTCCTCTCTAGCACTCATAGGATTTTCTCCTTCATTTGCCGTTTACGGTGTGAAAAAAATTGCGAGCTTGGGGAATTGGAGCAATTGAATAGCGATTTGCAATTTTAGCCATCGTAACTTTTGCGAAAGTGAGAGATCAAAGGCTTCGGGAGGCTGTAAGTTACAGGTTTAACCATCGCAATTTTTTCAAGGCCGTTACTCGTAACCCGTTTAAAGCCTGCAAAAAGATGCCAATTGAATGGCAAATTAACTTGCAAACTCACTTACTCCAGTAACTTGCGAAGGCTCAATTGAATCGGACTGTAAATATGTAAGCATTATGTATTTATGTTGATATTTACAAAAATCCTGATTTCAGGCATTGTCGTTTCAAATATGCATTCAGCATAAGGGGTTAACGTGTCTAATATGTGAAATACCACTGAAAAGTACATTATTTTGCAACCGTTTTTTTATGACCAATACCTTGCTCTGTTTATTCTTCTGAGATTTTTTATTCAACCTACTTTCCAAGTAAGCAAAACATTACAGCTAACTTTTTCCACAGCAAACTATTTTACACATAAAGTTTTATTTTTCACTAAGGCAGCTGCCTCGCAATTAATATGCTTTACCGTTTTCTCAATTTGTAAGTAGCTTACATGGGATGTTTGTGTTTTCCCTACAGCAACCAGACAAAAAGAAAACAGTTCTTAGCAGAGCCCAGTTCAGTCTCTCAGCCATTGAATAGATGTCTTATGTGGTAAATCTTTGTTTCATCTTTCTAGCATACCCTCTGAATATGGTAATGAATGAGTAATGCTGAAGCGATCTGGTAAAGTACCAAGAGTGAGGCAATTATTCCTATGTTAATGAAATATATTCATAAGCGCTAGTTGTTTGGTAACAGGCACTTTGCTTTCCAAAAGAGACATTTTACTGCAGGTAAGCTTAAAATATATGATTGACATGCTTAACCCACTTGAATTATCCCTAGGCTTTCATAAATCCATGGACCACTGAGTCATTAATAGCAAAATAACCCATTCATTGGCTAATACGGCAATACAAGGCTACATGAGATTAGCAGTATTTTCCCTGATCACATTAGCCACGGGTCAGTGCTAAAAAAGCCTATTAGATTTGTCTTACAATCCGCTTATTTAAAAATTTTTTTGCAATGTTACTATCCCATTCCTACATTCTTGAGTTAAATGTATTTTATCCCAAAATCCTTTAAACGTTTGTACACTGAATAAGAAGTGGTTAGCACCATGTAGATACTGCAATCATATTCAAAATCTTGCAAAATATGTTTTAATTACACTACACAACATGCTACATGCATTTAGATTTGTCACTACCTAGGTTCAAAATATTCTATTACCATTCTACAGAGCATAATCCATAAAATATAAAGATATCTCTATAATTTGAAAAAGAAAGTTCATAGGATAAAAGGAGGAATAGCCTCTCCCCTGACAATCAAAAAAGCTCTAAAAGAATTGGTTAACTCATGAAGAGATTGGTGAATTTTGGGTTGGATAAGTGATTGGCATGAAGACATTGTAAACACTGAATCAATAATGTATTATTATTATTATGAAAAGTTAAAGAACGGACATACTTTTAATGTCCCATTTTAAAGAAGTCTCCTTCAAATCTTCACCCACAAATGGTAATTGCAAATGCACAATATTTAATGCATTTAATTGTTTACAGCAGAACTTAAAATTAATTAATAAAAATATAAATTACCACCAAGTGCATATTAACCAATTATATTTCTATTATAATAGAAACTGCATTTAAAACATTGTTATTGTTTGATATTGAATGTGCTACAATTACTGTTTTGCTGCATCATGGGCTTAGTGAAACTGATCCAAAATGTTTGAAGAATCCACGTACAACTACATGTATATAATATGAGCAGAAAAAATGCTGCACATCAAGGATCACACTCTGTATATCAAAACCATGCTAATAATCGCTTAATCCTACTATATGGCTAAATACAAATCTGCTGTGAACAATATATAAATTCTCTCATGTTCCCTTAACCTCATTATAAAAGTATCAAATTGAAAAGGTGGTAATTACATTGATAGAGTGACCTCAAGTACAGAGGCATTAAATCTGGTATTGCATGATATGACAATCAGTGGAACTCCCTATAATATGCTATAATCTTTCACAGAAGGGAGTACTGTACATTAGGAGTGTAATTTGTAACCTAGCACAGAAGGGAGTACATTAACAAAAACCTCAGTAACTTCTCAATTGCTAATCTTTCTTCAAAGCACTAGCTACAGAGATGTTAATTTATCATTTTACTAATGAGGCGTAAAGACAGGATTGTGCTAGATTTCAACTAGTAATGCTGATTAAATAGTACAATTATATGTGAAAACAGACACAAAACATAATCACTGAGAATTTTATATTAAACTGCATTTGTTTCTAATGTCTACTTATATTGCAGTTATATTACAGATGGACAAACTATAATGAAAACTTCTATGTATATGTTAATTAAAATATGACTTGAAACGTATGAAATATTAAATCACGTAGATAAAGCATAGAAGCCAGCTATAGACTCACTGTGTAATAATGCACTTACTATATGCTAAAATAAATAGCTACTATATAAATCTGAAATTAATACATTTAGCTTTCTACAATTTTTTTATTTACAAAAGTGTATTTATTTTACACAACACCTCTTCATTATTTATAATTGTCAAAAAAAGATTAAGAATAACTATTCATGCACAGAAACAACTCATAAAATACTTTGTTGATGCAATACAACTGTATATTCACTGTAGATGCTAATAAAAAGCAAACATATTACTTTATTACATATGTCATTCATATGTGATTCTGTTTAAGCTTAAGGTAGGATTCAAAAATATAATAAAGTAACACGTGCATCTGTAACATTTTCTTTTGAGTGCATAGTGAATTTAATGTTTTAAAATGTCAGATTGCGTAGATGGATAGTTGCATTGTTGTGGGTTTAAAATGAAAATTCTTAGTGAATATCTTAATGGTGATCACAACATGTGTTTCCCATACAAAAAGCCCCATGGCGAATGATCGTAATGAGATGATAGCTTACTAAGAAATATGGCTTAGTGGATGCTAAGGAGGCTACAAAGGGCTGTGATACCTATTTTTCTGCTCTGTTATCCTTTAGAGACCTAGTGAAGCTTAAGTGTAATTGTAACACATCAATTAAATATGCAAGCTATGAAGTAAAGCACTGCTTTATCTCCAGTGTATGTTCAATATACTTACAGTACCATGCAAATGGAGATAATAAAAATGAGTTGTAAAAAGAACTGTACATTTGTACGTACACATCTCATATGTCATAACACCATTGTTGCAAGCTGCCATTAGGTTACGCACGATCCTTAATGCTACATTTTCAACTGTGGTTCACCACATCATATAAATTCCTTGGGAGACTAGGATGTAACATATACAAAAGCTTCCAACATCTTAAGAAAAGCAACAAAATATAGCCTTCTTGTAAATGCTGAGACTAAAAACCACTAAACACTCAGGAGGAAGCCGATTCCTGTAATGCCTACATCATGAAAAAATAACATTGTGGGGAAGAGAAATAGCCAGCACTACTGGCATGTTTTATTTTTTTAGCTTCTCAGATCAAAGGAAGGACACGTCTTAAAAAATGTCTTTACAGTTGTACTTTTCTACCTGAGATGTTGAGTTCATTTATTGAGCTCTTACTGAATGCCAAAAGTGTCTCATAATAAAAGACCTGAGGGTACCAGTGGCCCACTAGCCGTCTCTAATCGCTTTCAAGGTATGTTTTAGACGGCACACAATGGTTGGTACTGGCTGCTCTTATTCTCCAAAAGTTTTACAACAAATTGTGTGATTAAATTCCCTAAACACTGCTGTCCATTACTAATCCTCTGGTGCCAACATCCTTTTCAGCTGGGGGAAGAAAATTGCAGAGCACCACGGTGCCTGATTTATATTTAATTTTGAGAACAGGAAATAAAGGGATTAAAGTTAAGGATTAAAACACTTACTCTTTACAGCATTTTTTTCCAGGGGGATTGTTCCTGAGTTACCATGGGCACTGCTTGGTGACCCTCAGCCTTTACTGCTCTCCAGTATTATATATATGAAAACACACACGCGGGGAGGAAAGTGAGGGAGTAAATACGACAATTATTGACACAACAAGTTACAACAAAGGAAAGTTATCCATTATGGGGTTTTTTACATGCAAATATAAGAAATGTTATATACCATACAAGAGGGGTAGAAGAAGTGAAGCAATTATAAATTACACTAAAAAAATACAGGTGCTCCCCCAGGTACAGACAACCCAACTTACAGACGGCCTATAATTAAAGAAAATTCCCAGGGAATATTAGCATACATTATACAATGTTTCTTTTTCGTCTGGGGATTGTGCAGACATGCTCAGTTAGCACCTGAAGTCTGCCCTACAGTGGGAAGTCACATGATTTCTGACACTTTCCTTTCCTTTAGCCAATCAGCAGCTTTTATATCGGGTACATTTTTTTTTTAATGAAGTTCCCGATATGCGCAGTACCATTGCTGAAGGTGTCTACATAACCCACAGCACATTTTTTCATGCAAACATTTTTTGCTAGGTGGGTTATGATACATTCTACAGGATGCATTCATAACCCACCTCACTTGCATATACCTTTAAGGAAGGCTTTTTGTATGAGTTTGCTGGAATTAAAAGAAACAGTACAATTGTTCCTGTAACTTATTACAGTACATGGGTATTATTATTATTATTATTATAATAATTACAGTATTAAACTGTATTATAATAACCACATATGAGCCATTATAGTATTAATATTATTCATTAGGGATCTGAGTTACATACAAATCAGGTTTAAAGAGGTTCTCAGGAACGTATCTCATCCTTAACCTGAGGACCGCCTGTATATATGCATATATAAAATTATATTCATATTTATTACATTTATATTATGATGTTTTGTACAATGAGTATGACTTGTTTTGTGTTTAGGTATATACTATATATCATTTATAACAATATTTAAGTGATTTATACAATTCAAGATAAATTCTGAGTGGTAGAGGGGGGTTGTAGAGACAAAACACTGAAATTGAAGAAAAAGTTGGATTTTTATTGGTCTTCACACACACATATACAACTAAAATATACATATTTCTATTTAAAGAAAAAAAAGGTCATATGACCATACCTTCTCACTGTTGAATTGTTAAAAAAGCTATACAGAAAATATCTGTATAAAAAGCAAACTGAAATGACTGAAACACTGATATTCTAGTTGTCTGTACATAACTGAGATATAAGAAGTGTGGTGCTAAGTGGAAATTATATAGGTTTGGCAATGACTTGATTTTTATGGGACTAATTCATCATTTTAAATCACATCTGAATCCTACAAGAATGAGCCCTTGTGCAGGACTGTAAAATAGCCAATACACTTGTTTACCTGCAACACTCTGTGATTTTTTTTTAAAGATGGTTATTCATACATATATTAGTGTATGGTGCCGTAGTAATATTCTTCAGAAGATATTATAAATTTGACTCTTCAGTGGTTATTTAAAATGATGTTCTAGAAAAGCCCCGTTTTAGAAAAGTGTATTTTAAAACGGAAAGCAAATAAGATATTCCCTTTTTTTAAATGCTAGGTATTGGCCTCAGATTCAACAAAGAGTTTATGATGTTGTTCAGGTTATAGTGATTATTTTTTGCCAAGTCAGGACTGAAACATTTGCCAGAATTATACATGGGCTATAAATAAAAAAATGTTTTAACCCCATAACGTCTTGAGATACTCCTTGTTAGTATTTAATATGAATGGCTGAGAGACTGCTTGTATTGGTTAAAAAATGATTATAAATGATATAATCCGTAAAGCTTATTTAAACTGACAATGATGTAGTTTAAATGACATCATAAGTATTAGGTAAGTGTTGCTTCTAATATATCACTTTATCAAGCTGTCATTTTATACATTACTTGCATTAAAATGTTGAAAGATCTTTATCAGACATTGCTATGTCACCGTATCTTGTAATGCTGCATGACAACATATGATTGGAGGCCAGGGGCCCAGGGATAGAAGAACGGCACAGACAGCAGGATCGCAGTGTTTCTACAGCTGACAATCATTGATGTGTTTCCTGTAATTCACACTCCACAATGTCTTGCGTAGTGCTATACAAAACATGGAGAGGAGCCGCTGCATGAGGAAGCGGGTCAATGATTGACAGCTTGAAATATATCCTATGTGTGAATATCCTCCTACTGTCAACACAGAGTCTGAGGGGTTGTCAGTTAGGGATAGAGATGACTGTGTTTGTAGTGTTGTCTGTTCATTAAATGGCCAGTGCATGCACTTTTCATGTTAAAGCTATGTACATTTTTAGCCAGAAAATATCATTTAAAAACACAGTTTACCTCAGTAATGACCAATGCTGTGCCCTCCCAATCCCAACCTATCTCATTGTTCTGAGAAGTACTGAAGGGAAGGGGATGATTTCAATCATGATAACATTGATTAGGCTTGGTAATGTCATCTCAGTTGAAATATTTCACTTCCTTCCAGTAGTGCACAGGACAATGAGAGAGGAATGTTCAATAATGAGGTTGTATGGAACCCAGCATGACAGGCATGCCTGTATTTATGTCTCTTACTGTGCATATCCATTAGGTTATCTAGTTAAGACACTACATGGTATAGCCCATATCTTCCTCGAGATACACAAACCCCTTCACCATGACAAGATCCAAAATGGGATTAATGTGGTAAACTGTGTTTTTATATTTTCTGGCTAAGGCTTGGATTTGCTACTGTTTGCAAATTTATTCTTTATGTTAATTAATGGTGAACTAAAAAATAGGTTTAACATAAAAGTGCTTACACTGTCCCTTTCAGGTCTTTATCAGCCTTTTTCAGTCTAGTATGATATTCAGAAGAAAAGACCATGGAGTTACTGAAGTTGATATACAAATTAACATGATCTGCATATTCAACAGATGTAATTAAATTGACAAAAAACTTATTTTAGTAAGATTTCTATTTTTTAACTTTAATTTGAATACTATTATTATTATGCCTTTATTATTTATATAACCCAATAACTACATTTGAATAACACATTTTCTAAGCAAAACACAGGAATTCATGGTATTAATTGAAAAAAAAAAATACTGTTAAGGAATTCATGTATGTCTAGGACAAACACAATTCCATACTGAGATTTAATTAAACCAAGCTGTTATGGTAGATACAACTGACATGATAGATGAACCTTTTAACTTTTATCTGACATCAAATCTATATCTATATGTTTTGAGCCATTTTTAAAAGACTACCCTGACTCCGTACTCTCCCTTTTACTGTATACTTGCCTCTCATTATAATATTATTTTTGACAAATGCATATTAATTATAATTGGTATTTTATTACCTCATGGCTCCTATTACAATATAAATTAATTAGTGTGTGGCAAATATAATTAGGAAATAAACATTTATATTTAGGAAGTTTCCATTTACCATTTATATTCCAATATTCAGCAAATATGCAGTTCTACTGTAATAAATCAAAAATATGCTTATTTGCAATGCTTATTTGCAATTACTCTCCAAAACCATAATAAGTGAATTCTCATTTGCATGTACTACTACTGGTAGGTATAAAAGTAAGTGGAGATCTAGAGAAAACTGGACTACCTTTAGAGGACCAGATTATATTATGACAATCTTATTGATTTTAAGGAAGGGGGCTACTGCAATCTTTCCTATTAATGCCTCTCGCCACTAAGAATTATTGAAGTGGGCTCAATGACTGAACTGCTATTGGAAAATGTATGCTACATTAAACTGATGATTAACACACATATATTTGTTCTAAAGAAAAGTATGAAGAAAATATAGCATATATATACTACCAGCCTTATTAAATTGCGATTCGGCCAATTCTAAAGGGCTCTATATAAGCACAGAGCATATTTTTTTTCAGAAGTTTTTAGTTAGCGTAGACCTTGCTTTTAGTTAGTTCACTAACTAAAAACTTCTGTAAAAAAAAATATGCTCTGTGCTTATATAAAGCCCTTTAGAATTGGCCAAATCACAATTTAATAAGGCTGTATGTGTTTTTCCAATACAAAAGATATCACAATATAATGCAATACTCATTATTAATATATATATACCAATTTTTTAAATAGTGAATTGTTATATAATTAAAATTGTATTTTCCAAATTAAATAATAGTAAAAAAAATTAGATTTTTCCATACTATCACCATTCACATAATCAATTTAATGAGGCAAAATGATGATGTGGTTATGTCATTAAGAGCTATTTTACATTTCCATTTTCTTAATATGAACTCTTTAGGGTGAATGCTTCGCTACCCAATGTAATGTAAAGTCGCTTAGATGATTATTAACTGGTATGAAAAATAAATTAGATAAAGGATTATATTTCTTGATGACTTCACCAGCACATTTTGAGATTTGATTTTGCAGACCTTTTATAATATACCATGCCCACATAATGTAATTAATAACCTCTCAGTCTCATTTACATAAAAGCTATATAGACACAACAGATAAGGAAAGGGAATATTTGTAAAATGAGTACTTCTTGAAAGTGTTTCTTAAATAAAAAGTGTACTGCCACACAGACAGTATGCCAAATAATGCAAACTATTAAAAAAAAGCATGCTATTAAAAAATCTTAACTGTACTTCTTTTAAAAACATTTTATATTTATTCCATGTGATTCAATCTGGAAGCATATGATGGTGCACTCTGTTCCTCTAGGCTCAGCGTGTAAGCCCAGAAGCAGCTCTGTATACAGCCATGCACACCTCCCATAATTTTCATTGAATCCTCCTAGAGGGACTCAGCAGCAAATGAGGACTGTAGTGCTTGATCAGAGCTGCAAATGGATTCACATGGAATAAAAATAAAGGGCCCTATTCTATTGCCCAATTCATAAATTTATATTTGTTCTATTAGCTACTCGCAATCCGATTACTAGTTACCCAACCACAATCACTACAAGCCAACCAAAGGCGCAAAATTGGCCTTAGAACTTTATTGGTTTTAGCATAGCTCAAATATTATGAGGTCTAAATAATTAGATGTACACAAAAAAAACGACATTCTATTAGACCCGTAGTTTTAGCACTCAAATAAAGTCTAACTGAAAAAAGAATCATGTTTCTGTCAAAAATATTACGGGTACTAAATAGGACTTGTAAGTGCTTTTTCAAACACTTCTTAGAGCCGTAGCAGCTATTAAACAAACAACGTTTGCGGGTTGCGGACGATTTTTGCAAGGTCGTAATGTGTGCTAACGTGTCTCGTGTGTTGTTTGCGTTTGTAGCCTCGTTTTCGTTTTGTTCGGCAGCCATTTTTTCTCTCGCTTAGTGAATTTTTTTGAGTCTAAACTCTTGAATTTTGAGTTAAATGAAGGTGTAAGTTGCTTTTTTGAGGTCCTGGATTTTTATGTATGTGCTGTGTGTATTTATTGTGTTTTGAATTTTGTAATGTTCGCGAGGTCGTAATGTGTGCTTACGTGTCTCGTATGTTGTTTGCGTTGCAAGGTAAAGTTTGCGAGGGTCGTAGTTGGTGTGTCGTGTTGTTTGCGTGGTCTCGGTTGTTGTGTGGTTGTTTGCGTTTGAATTTAAATTTTGCGAGGGTCGCAGTATGCGAGGGCCACAGGCTCGCTATGCGAGCCCGCAAGCGTGAGCAACGACTTGTACACTTACAACTATATATGTGATTAATATTGATCCTGGGACTCAAGGGGTTAATATATATTATGAAACCCACATGGACTTAAATAGATGATCTAATGCATTTAATAGAGTGCTAGATTGGTTGATTGCTTAAATATTGTCAGATCATATGACCATGCCCCCTGAAATCAGACTTAAAAAGGCAGTGTTTACTAGTTTGAGCTTAAGGAGGTAAATTGTGGGCTGGAGTCAACAGAATACATCAAAACATTTAGCAAAAAAAACACCCGCAGCCAAATTTACAAGTTCAAGGCATTTGTGGACTTCTAATCGAAAAGGGCCCAAAGTGTTTTAAAAATAAGTAAGTTTATTTTTTTCTTAATAATACATTTAATTCTCGTGTCCCTGAAGTATGCCTTAAAAAAAAAACAACCTTCCATATAGTGGTCCTTTCATTTGAAAAAAGGACCTATAACTAAAAATCAGACTGCACTCAGATATTAATTTGCAGCAGAACGCTGCTTATTTTAGACCTATACTTTGTTAAATAAGAATAATGGGAATCTGTAATAACATTTTTACATTTTAAAAGTGCTTTTCCTTTTGATATTGAAACTATTGTGGGAAATAAATTATAATCCCAGTGTGTGCTCCTGTCTGGAGCAATTAGAGATGACAGTTTTGAAATTATTAGCAGCTCAGGAAAACTAACAGCCAGAGGGAGGAGTCACATTTTGCCCATGGGCAGTTCAGGATAAGATAAACAAATATTCTAAAAACATCTCCTTCTCAGATTTATGATTTAAAGGGCCAATATATGCCCTTTTCATGTTAAATCTATTTTCAAAATCATCATTAATTAACAATTAAAAACACATATGCAAACAGCAGCAAAGCAAATCTTTAGCAAGAAAATAGAATTAAAAAAATACAGTTTAACACATTATTGTATCTCTCTCCACTTCTCTCATTGTCCTGAGCACTACTGAAAGAAGACAAACATTTAAACAGAGATAGCATTAATTAGACAGGCTTGGGAATCTGGAGCATGCTCACTTTAGATATGCAGGGGTAATTTAATTGTAACTATATCCCTCTTATTTTACATGTTCCAGGTGACCTACGTGTGTTTACAGCAGTGTTCGGGACAGTGAGAGGGAGGGGTAGAGCAGCAGCCATTTATGAGGCAAACTGTTTTTTTTCTTTGCTTTGCTCCTGATTGCACATGTATTTTTTAATGTTAACTAATGGGGAACTAAAAAATATATTTAGAATAAACAGCACTCTGTAATCACACGTCCATAGAAACAATGTTTTTATATATAACATTAAAAGTTTGTGCTGACCTGAAAAAAAATATCTGTCACAGTATTAAAATGCAGATATCAACATATAACTAAGCAAAAGTTTTCATCAAAGTTTCCATTATAAAACTACTGGTAATAACAAGTAGTTTATCAATTGAATGTTACAGCTGCACAGAAAAATATTAAGATATTTCCTGTTTTGACCCCACCAGTGCAGTGGCATGCACAGTAGGTGGGGCAATGGTTGCCTGCAAAGACTTTGTTAAATTTGTTCTTAGGGGAGGGCTAGAGTTATGGTTTATGGTTACTGTTAGGGGTTAAGGTTTAGGGCTAGGGTAGCGGCAGATGATAAGCAAATAGTGGCATGCACAGTGTGCCACTACTTTACTATGTAAAGCTTATCATCTGCCATTACCCTAACCCTAAACCCTAACCTTAAACCTAACTCTAAGAATAAATTGAACAAAGTCTCAGCGTACCACGTTGTGCCACCTACTGACCTATGCATGCCACTGCTGGCGTGGCCAAATCAGGAAAGGTCCAAATATTAGGCGTGTTCAGACCAGGGTGATTGCACAGAAGACAACTCACCCAGTGCCTCAGGGGCTAATCAAGCAATTAACGCAATTATATCTCATTAATAAAACATTAGAATCTTTGTTTGTGGGTGGATCAGAAGGGTAGACTGCGCTAAATATAACAAACTATAATGTTAGTTTACTATACGAAAATTAATTTTAATAACATTTAACTGATAATTTGTTATTTCCTATAGGTGTCCCTCAAAAATAGCAATTGTTATTTCATAAAATGTTAAGGTATTTCACCCACTAGTCTAATTATTTGTGTAAAAGACGTGCCGCTCCAAATACTGTCAGCATGAGTTAATGGTGTATGTATCCTCAGGGCCTTACGCCGCTATTACAGAATATCCTTTCTATTATGTCATACATTTCAGTACCACATTGTTATTTGTTATTGGAGTTCACTGCACTTTATTTTGTAAAGCTTTTAAAACGAGAAATATTATTTATGTACTTTACTCTCCTTCGGTGAAATGTCATTGAGTGTTGAGGGAACTTTTAGAAAGGATTATATGCAGGACATATTAAATGGATCCATGACTAACAGGCTGTGACAGCGAAAGGTTTCAATCTTTTCAGCACAGCAGTCCCCTAGGGTTGGAGCTATTTATTTCACTGTGCCTTTATCACCTAGGAATTTTTATGGTTTTTCTTTTTTTAAGAATTCACATTTTGCTGTGTAAAAGCCCCTTGTGACCTTATGCCAATTTTCAATTTAATTAAAGCCATAAATAATCTTTATTCTGTCCTAAAAGGTTTAATGTTTCTTACTTTTTATTATTATTGCCTGCAAATATTTCAAATTCCAAAGCTTGATGTTAGCGAACAGTCAGGTATAAGTCAAGTAAATGCGATTAAATGGAACAGTATTGTGTGTTATGAGATATCAGGCGATTTTTTTAGATCTGCCCAGCTTAGATTAATTTTTCTTATATTTTCGCTGTCAAATATATTACATGTTTAACAGCAGAGAAAAAAAAGGTTTGAAATAGATTTTGACTGCAGATAAAAACACAACAGTCACATCGAGTCTACCCCACAGTGGAGTCATCGAGTCTGTCCCTACTCCAACTAATGGCGCTAGGGCCAAATGTAGCTCCTTTGATGATCTATTGAAGCAACACAAATTTATACAATTGTTAGCTGTGAATTCTGTGCCAGTGTGCTTCATTTGTTATTAAAATACAAAACTGGCAAGTTCCATAACATTCTGGATGTATCTCTTTGTTATTTCATATAACGTAACAAAGTGATGTTTTTTTATGGTGGCACTTTTTAAATCTGGTGGCACTTGTGTAAATCTATATAAAGTGTGTGTGTTTGCGTCTCTCAGTCGTGTTTGATGCTCTGTGACCTCATGGACACACCAGGTACATCTTTATGTCCATGGTCATGCTGATCCACTTGGTATTCATGGCAGAGATACTGGAGTGGGTTGCCAGTTCCTTCTCCAGTAGTCAACAGCATACAGGTCCTGATATTCGTAGGTGGTCTCCTATCCAAATACTGACCAGGCCCAACCCTGCATGGCTTCAGGGTGGTGTGACCTCTTGGTTCCCTGACTGGAATTGGACCCAGATCGCAGCAGTGAAAGTACTAAATCCTAACCACTGGACTACCAGGGAAACCTGCTCTTTTTGGAACTTTTCTTTAAAGATCAATCTGGATAGGCTCTTTAATTATAAAAGGTTGCAGACCTCTATCCTTTCCCATACTAGCTAAAATCTTAGTGTTAGCTAAGGGACCATTCATGTGTCATATTTATAGCATGTTCATTTGAAGAATTTGTTTCAATAATGTATTTAATGTTTTTACAAGGTTTAAATAAATAAATATAGCTTTTAATTTGAATTATTGTATTTAGTTTTGCTTTAATGGCCACAGCATTTTGTCTTTGTTCATAACAGGATAAGAAACCTATGATGAATGGGAATACAGAGCAGATAATATCTGTATTCAGTTCAGTTAAAAAACTGTCACTTTACATGGCCAATTGATAACAGAACTCAATAGAAGAGTGAGCTCCAGCAGTATAAGCTTCTGTCTCACGTTACATACAAACCATCTGTTCCAAAAAGTACATAGGTCCTTACATTTTCAATACAATGCATGTCCCAATCATTCTTTATTTAACTATTTGTTTTGTTATCCAAACCATGAACCATTTGAGTAATCCCTTTTTGAACTGGTTGCAACTTATTTTTCTCTTTGAAGGAACACAGACTCTCGGGCAAGACACCGTTTTCTAGAAAACTACTTTCATAATGAACTGCTGGTTCTTCTACACTACTTATGCTATTAAGATATATATATATATATATATATATATATATATATATATATATATATATATATATAATTGAAGTGTGAAGCAACTGTAAATGTCCAGTAATCTAGTAATTTAGTAATTATTAATCTATATATATATATATATATATATATATATTGATTGAGAATGAGTATTGTGAAACCTGTTATAAAGCGTTTGTCCAATACAAAAGGTATCACAATATACTGCAATACTCATTCTTAATCTATATATATATATATATATATATATATATATATATATTAATAATTACAAAATTCCTTAATATATATTTATATATATATATATATTTTTTTTTATTACAGATACATATATATAACTATCCATCTTGTACTTCTATGGTACATGTAGATAAAAAACACAAGGAGTGACATTTGTAAAAGTATTAGTTGGTATTCTCAGATACAGAAAACTTTGCATAATAAAGAAGAAGATTTTCAGTAGGTAACAATGTTTCAAAGTAATATAGGCAGCCTTACCTTTTTCCTGGCCTGTTGATCTTTGGAGGAATGGGCTTTAACGTGCTTTCTTAATGAGCTTGGATCGGTATACCGTTTACTGCAGCCTGGAATTTGACATGCGTAAGGTTTCTAGGCAAGAAAACGCATAGAGAAAAATAATTACACGCCATAATTACACTACTTGTAACATTTGTTATCAATGAGCATTCCCAGTTGTACTTACAAGGATAGAAATCTTTTGCTCAAGGAGGGATTAGCAAAATCAGATACAGCAGATTAGTGTTGCTGTCTAACAAGCAGCAGTGAGAATCCAGAATAAATTGTATAAGGTTAAAGAAGAAACCTGCTACAGAGACAGAAAAAAGTGGAAGAAAATATTAAGATAGGATTCACCAAAGAAAGCACCAAGAAAATTACAAGAAATAAAAGTCATTTTTTGGAAAAAAATAACTTTTAGGCAAGTATCTGTTATGAACAATAATTAATAAGCATGTAGACCAATAGATTCCCCACACAAAATAAAACAATCCATACTGTCTGAATATGTAATTTAATTATGCAATGTTTTGTATGCACGTATACATGTTTTATCTATGTATAGCATGTATAAATAAGGCACAATAAACATATTCAATATATATATGATTTCATTTACGGCGCGCTCTCTTTCTAATATTTTTGGTTTTCTTTTTATCCCTTTTTGGTGTAGTAGGTATTCCCTATAGACAGTAGCAATTATTTGTGTACGTTTGTCCTAGCACAGTTCTTTTCTTTTCTTAGTGACCCTTCCAAATGTTTTGAAAATGTCTGTCTCATTGGAGTGCTATTGTTACAGATTATTATGGAAATGTCTTTCATTGGGGGGAATTTACTAGGTGTCACAAGTGGCTTAGATGTACATTTCTGTATTTACTATGCACTATTTCTTGTGTGGCATCTCATCCACTTGTCATGCTCAGTGAATACCCCCATTAGTATGACTAGATAGTATTTATAAAAAAATGGATGGTTGATTCAAGTATTGTATATATTTATACAATTTATAAATATATTTATATTTTTAAATAATACTCTGAATGTATATTCTTCATATTTTTATATCTTGCTTTTTTAAGAAAATAAAGTTTTTGTCTTTCTCGTAAAATGGTAAACATAAAAATGAAAAGCCATTTATTTTAAGAACAGTGCACATGTAATATTGCAGTTTTATTTTAATTTTGGGGAAATCTATATAATCATAACTAAATGCAATAATTAGATTAACTATCATTTAGACAAGAAATGTGGATGGTTATAACCACCAAAAATTGAATGTATAGCCTAGCTTTAGTGGACAATGCAGGTATCCATAAGCATTTAATTGTAGCGAATCCCACAGTAGATAAGGTATAATTAAAGCCCCCCCGCCTCTCTCTTTATATTTATATATTTATTTTATAACTTATTTTGAGATTCATTGCAATTATAATCAGTATATTAAGGAATGAATACAGTCTTACAATCTCTTTTCCACCATTAGCAAAACTCCAGTCTGACTAGATGGTGATTTGTAATGATTAATTTGTTTGTTAATGGAAGCATTAATGAATATATATATATGGACAGAGAGAGAGGGATGATATGATAGGAACCATCACATATAGTTTAAAGGATTTAATAAAGTTCAAGAGATAAATATCTTTGAAAAGAAGAGGAATGAAAAAAAGGCATGACTTGAATTTAGACATTGTAAGATTTAGAGGTTATATGATAAAGTACTACTTTACATAAAGTTTAGTAGATATGTGGAACAGCCTTCCAGTTGAAGTATTAGGGTCAAACACAGAGAATTTGAGCA
The DNA here is from genome assembly GCA_027410445.1 of Discoglossus pictus. Classification (NCBI taxonomy): domain Eukaryota; kingdom Metazoa; phylum Chordata; class Amphibia; order Anura; family Alytidae; genus Discoglossus; species Discoglossus pictus. The sequence goes on along the minus strand of CM050163.1, from coordinate 351,143,281 downwards.
TGCCTGAGATAAGCATAAGACTATCCTGAGGTTAAGTTAATCCTCTTTTAGGTAGATACAATGGGTAGATTATAAATGCTTTTTGGTCTTATCTGCCATCAGATCTATATTTCTATGTTTTTCCCCATTTAATTTATGTATTGCTAAAAACTGTGTGGATTTCCTTTCTTACGGAACAAGCTTATTTTGTGTCTTTCCTTACAGTATCCAGGTGTGTCCTTTGATGTTTGGCACGATCACTTGAGTTGCTGAAAGCTTTTAGACAGCCAGGATGCTGGCAAAGATAGGGCTTCTCTCCTGTGTGACTCCGTAAGTGAATCTTGAGATTTTCTAGCCTTGAAAATGCTTTCTTGCAGCCTTCAAACTGTAAACAGAAAACATAAAGAGATGGATAGTTCTTATTCCATAATGCAATTCATAATTTCATGTGTTTTATCTAATTCTGGAAACTGTAGTCTAAGGTTTGATAGTTAATATTTCGTCACTCATATAAAACCAATTTCCAGTTGCTCGTTACTTTGGACAGCACTATCAGACCTTTCTGAAATTTGGCATACGTGTGATACGGTTCTGCCAGATTTCACTAAGGAAAACACAAACTCCAGTCATTTTCGAGAAGCGTGTTAGTGAAGATGTTGCAATAACTTAAATTCAGAGTGCTATTACAAGAATGTTTGTTGTGTTTTAATCAGAATCTTCTAGTTTTCCTAAAAATTTCACTGAGAAATGCAGTACGGAAAAGTTATTTTTTTGTTAAATTATGAGAAATATTTTAAAAGTATTTGCAAACAACTAATAATCTAGGAATACAATGCAATAAATCACAGATGAGTCCTAGAGTACTTTTCTATAGTGGGACTTGGATGGTCCCCAGGTATAATCTAATAAATTAGCGAATATGGTTACTTTTTGAGAATATTGTAGAGTTTAAATAAGCCTTATATAGTATAATTACAGAATAGATATATCAATGATGAAATTAACAAAAAGGGGCACTATATAACAATAAATTCAACAACTCAATATTTTAGCTATTTCACATTTTTGAACAAAGGATGCCACAGATTAGGTTGTTTCTCCTGACTTCAACACACAACATGGACCTAGTTGCCAACATCACAAAGCAGAATTTAGCATGGATCATCTGAGGGCAAAGGACAAGCTGTATATCATTTTATCATAATAAATCTGTTTCCTCCTCAGCATTACAGCCAGAAAACATAAAACCATTCCAATGTGTGACTACACTGAAATCTAAATATATTTGGGCTTAGGTTCCCTATTTATATATGAATCCATTTTGAAAAAGTCAGAGTATCTTAAGTAAAATGTTTATTTTGGGCTTCAGCCTCTGTTTAATCTACAATGAAACTGCTTCCAAGAAGTCCTGAAGAATTCATCTTTATTCCAATAAATGGGGCTCAAGCTTTTGCCAATGTGTTGAAGATGGCTACACATCATTTTGGATTAGGGCTTTTTAAGAAAAATATCCTTAGCAAAGGTGAGAGGAAGCAGTAAATGCCGTTTTATAGATGAACAGATGTTCGGAGGTACCACGTTGCTGGAAATTGGAGTCTACCTTGCCTGTCTTGTGATCACCTGCAAGCTCTTCTGAAGTGGATCTCTAAAGGAGCTGCATCCTGTCCAACTGAGAAGTTCCATTAAAGACACTGCAGACTTATAAACTTAAATTTACATATTCTCTGGATATAATAAACTAAAAGTAAGTTCTTATGTATGGGTTGTGAATAATAAATAGTAATGACAAATGTATATGAGCATAATGATGCTATGGTATTCCTGTCTGTCTTTACTGTACTTCATATAAGTTTGTCTTAACTTTCTTTAAAGAAAAATAGATTAATATGCTCAGGCAGGACAGCAACTGCTAAAATATTTACATATTTTTATATTTTTATACAGTTGATGGGGTACACTCAATGATGCTTGCTGCTTTAGCACATGGGACCAGTGGCGGAGCTAGTGAATGGAGAGCCCCAGTGCAAAATAATTTGGGTGCCCGCTTCCAACTTCTCTATACAAGGTACATGCCTTTAGGGGTCAATAAACAGCCAAATATATATGTAGGTGATTAGATTGCCCCTAGATTTCCCTTTCCTCTAATAAATTAAGGGACTCCATTTTCTTCCGACCTCTTCGGCTGAATGCCGAGGACCCATACCCAGCTGTGCACCCCGGTGCTCCGCAATGTGCATGGAGCCATCTGAGCCAGGTTAGTGTGTCTCACCAAATATAATGCACAACAAGGTATAACATTACATAAACTCATTAGCATGACTTTGTTGTGCATACATCAGCATGCTAAATTTGAATGCATGGATATTGACTATATTTCTGAGTGTTGTTCTGCAGGAAAGTCTGCATACTGGTCACAGTGATGGCTCCAGTATATCCTTAAAAAATCTAAAGAAAGATTTGGCTTAATAACAAATGGCTAGTACAATATTCAGCTTCTCCCTAAGTATCACACAATATATAAATCCTTTCAATCATATTTACGGTGCCTAACGCTGCCAGACTGTTGCGTTAATCAACACAAGCTATTTAAACATGTACTATCAATATTAAAAAAACAAGGCTATATATTCAAAATAGTTCAAAGCACAAGAAAAAATGAAGCCACATAATCTTCCCCAAAAAATACAGCAAAACAAAATGATATACTAAAATAAACCTTGTACCAATCTGTGACATGTATTCATTTGCTTTTATACAAACCTCTATTTCAAATTACAAATTGAAAAAAAAAATATATAATACTAGCTACTTGCCCATCAAAAATGACGGGATTAAAATAGTAAGGCTGGCAATGCTGTTTGCCCCGCACTGAGCGCCTTCTGGAATTATTACATATATATGATATACCATATAATTATCTAATTTAAATTAAAAGAGATACTGAACAAATTTTTCTTTGTTTTGACAGAAAGAGGGTAGCTGATAATGTATCCTTGTGTGATTTCCTTTATAAAATGATGTTCTCAAAGTAGAAAATAACTGATTCAAATGTTTAAATAATCTGGGGCTTGTCCATGTCAGCTAATGAACAGTAAGTAATATGGATGTATGACATGTACTTGTCTGCCAATGAAATCTAAAGAAGCATGTATGCTATTTGCATTTCCTGCTAGTTTCAATTAAGTTTTACCAGGTTTTCCTTAATATTTTTTCCATCCAAACACAACTTTGGTAATGTTTTAAACATCATCTTTTAAATGCATGAAAAAATAATTGTGTTCTAAGTCCCTTTAATAAAAAAAATGTATTATTTTATAAACAATTTGTGATTGTATGTGCGTTTGTGTTGTTCAGCATGATTCAGCTGCTTAAAATTTGCTAATAAAATTTCTTAAGGGAATTACTTAAGAAATCAACTTAATCTAAGCCTCTCACATAAAGTTCAATGATGTCATACAATGGCCTAACCACAAGTCCAACCCTTTTAACACTTATTAATTTACACAGAACTGAAATCAATCATCTTCATTCAGTTTGAGCAGTGCAATATTTCTGTTTGGGGAATAATTAGCTCCAGAGATATTTACACTTTTAGGTGATATTTTTCTGTATATTTTCATTTATAACTAAAATGTACATTTTGTAGTTTCTTAAGAGGACAACACAGCAGCTACTATGTGCAACATTGATGATGATCTAGTTTTGATGCTCTAAAGAGATTTCCGCATAATTTTAGTCTATGGAGGAGAGATTTGAATAGCAGTATTTTTTCAATTTAGTAAAACCAGTACAATAGATACAATCAGATTGCTAATTAGAAGTTAATATTAATATATTTAAAAAAATGCAAAGAAGAAAAAACAAAATACATGTAAACAAAACAGCATTGTTTACTGCATGTTGAAAAAAACAATGTAAATACTATATAGATTTGTTGTATAATTCTTTAAATGATTTTGTGTCACTCTCTATGTCCTTTCTGATTGCAGTCAAGGGATCGGAATATTTAAATTCTGCTTTCCAACAATATGGGCCTATTAAAATTTGATGTATTGTAGTGTTATTCGTTTTTTCATTAAGTGACATAACACACACTTTGGGAACTACTATGCAAACCGTAGTAGGAAATTGCTGACCATTGTGTTCCAATTAAAAAAACTTTATTTAGGGTATTATTGAATAAAGAAAGGTTGCATGAACCATATGTTTCCATAAGTTTCAGCTATAATCAGTGGGAGAGGGTTGAATTTATGAGTAAATGTTTAAAAATCAAGTGTGTGTCCTAAGCATTTACCCGAGCAATGCTTTCTATTCAGGAAAACTATAAATTCCATTCAATTAAAACTTTAATAGTGTCTGGCATTATTTTATTACACAATTCTATTAAATGTAGTTTAAATTGACGCAGTATATTCAGTAATGAGTAACCAATGAATCTTCATTCCATTTTTATTATATAAAATGTTTCATTTATTGAAACAACAAAGGGTTATATTAAATGCTAACCAAGGTGATCTTAAAGGAAACACAAGACAACTAAATGCACCATTGTGGTTCTTACATGAGTTTTAGCAATGCATCACAACCAGGAAAGAAGGGAGAGCCTATGTATATATCCTTTATTGCCCAATCAAATCTGCTCTCCATTTATATGGCATATCATTACAGGAGGATTATGGTTTCATGTTTGTAATTATGATGTGGACAGCTCTACCACATTTGTCTGCTCTGATGGCAGAACATATAACAATATTCATAGTTTAGGCAGTGTAATATAGTCTACTGTTGGATGAATACTGAAGAAGCAAATCATGGCAATAACATGTGTTCTCAGTTTGTTTTTTTTATACAGATTAATGGATTAGTTTGGATATGTATGATGTATTTTATATAATACATTATTTTTCATCAACTATAAGTGAAATGTAATACTTTCTGGGGAATTGCTGTGATATAATGGCAGGGGGCATTGGGAGAGTCAGCTGCTGATGAGTTATCATCCTTTTCAAGTTGGCTACAAATACCCTCCTAAATGATCACCTAACCAGATTTTCTCTGAATTCTTTATAATTTGAAATGGAGCACGCACATTCATATAAAGCTAGATTTGATTAACTGTGATTCAGTTTTTACTGTAATTCTAGTTTCATTTTTTAGTCACTATTTTTAAATGCATGGCAGAAATGCATCCTTTATATTTCATGTCTTAAGAAACATCTATTTCAGATGACATTCTTATTTGCACTACAATATTTTTCTGTGGCCTGTGTCATAGTTACGGGGCAGCAAAATATCAGCGTGATTCACACAGCAGGGGAAACCTCAAACCAAATGTATAAGTGGAGGGAGGGGCAATATCATAGAATATATCATGACTTGAGATTGTATTAAAGACTAAGGGCCTCATTCTATTAGCGGCCGCAGCCGTTGCGGGGCCGCAAGGACCGGCCGCAAGCTATTCTGCTATTCTATTCCCCTCCGGCCGGGGATTCCGGCAGGCTTGCGGCCGGTGCCTTGCTATCTCTTGCGGCCGCTCGCGCCGGAGGAAATCCTTTGATCTTAAACGGCCGCAAGGAAATCGGCCGTAAGAAATTCCTATTTGCAATTCAATTGCTCCGGGAACCCTCTCTGCAAGGCTAAAAGCGAGCCGCAGCTTACTTGCAGGAAAGAGGTCCCGCTAGCACCAATTAAGCACATAAAATAGCCCATATAAAGCCATCCTGCACTTTGCAGAGTCTATAAAGTGATATTCGGTGTTAGCAAAAATAGCACATAATAATTCCCCTATACTCAAATCCGTTAAATATATTTTTTTTAATATACGTAAAATATCCATGTAAAAAGTCCAGAGTGCTTGGAGCACCTCAGACCCGCCCACACCGCAGCCGGAAAATAAACAGTTAATTTGAACTCGGGTTTGGGCAGATGTGCAAGCTTGAGAGTGGGTTCCTTTTAATCCTCATGTCCCCCAATATGATCCCTAGCATTTACAGAGCTGTACAGTGCAGGCTTGAATTTATTTTTGAGTTTTTAGATTTCAGAGCTTACGGCCGGTTCCAAGATATGCGGCCGGCCGTAAAAGGAGATCCTTGCGGGGCCGTATAATAGAATCGCGAGTTACCTGAACCCCCGCAAGGAATCGCAGCCTTACGGCCGATTTACGGCCGGTAATAGAATGAGGCCCTAAGTCATTTAAAGTTACCTTTTGTTTAGTTTGTATATTAAATATAATGATGCTGTAATGGAGAAGACTGTAAAGCTGAACTTGAAATGAGTTGCCTAGCAACCTGTAGAATATTCAGAAGAAAATTCTGGAATTATGTCATACTGTGAATTAAGGCTCAATGATGATGTCAATTCTGTGATTTACCAGATGATAAAAAAATAACTTTGCTAAAGGGGAAAAAAAAAGATATTCACATAATATCTGACAGTACGTTTTAAAGGGACAATAGACAATACATACAATTCTGGACTCAACTAAATTTGTTTAGGAGCCTGAAGCAATTTTGTAAGATTAGGGATTTAACCACATAATCTAACTTTAAGAAAATATGAAAACATTCTGGAAACAGGATGTACACATATATACGGTGGAGGGCTTCTATCACTCTTTTGCCCACCATATTATAAATGATTGTTGTGGTGAACTACCTACTCATAACATCCACAACACAAGCTGAGATCCCGCTCCATGCTGATGATAGCCAGTAAGCTTGAAACAGCTGTACATGGATAGGATACTCAGCCTGTGTTTATTCCAACCTTGGCTTTGCATTAAAGCTGTGTAATACAGCATGCATAAGCTTAAAGGAAGCCATATTTAATGATGGCTACGGAATGAAGAGCGAGGCATTTGTGGGCATAGTTGTGTGTCCCAGCTCAACTTCCCAGAATGCAGTGTAATAACTGTTTTTCTTGGAACTCTGAGCTGGAAGCAGGTTTTTTAACTTGCTTTAGACATTCGGATGTGAACACAGATGTACTTTTTATTTACTGTACTACTGTACGTGGAGGGCTTCTATCGCTCTTTTGCCCACCATATTATAAATGATTGTTGTGGTGAACTACCTACTCATAATTTCCACAACACAGGCTGAGATCCCGCTCCATGCTGATGATAGCCAGTAAGCTTGAAACAGCTGTACATGGATTGGTTACACAGCCTGTGTTTATTCCAACCTTGGCTTTGCATTAAAGCTGTGTAATACAGCATGCATAAGCTTAAAGGAAGCCATATTTAATGATGGCTACGGAATGAAGAGCGAGGCATTTGTGGGCATAGTTGTGTGTCCCAGCTCAACTTCCCAGAATGCAGTGTAATAACTGTTTTTCTTGGAACTCTGAGCTGGAAGCAGGTTTTTTAACTTGCTTTAGACATTCGGATGTGAACACAGATGTACTTTTTATTTACTGTACTACTGTATGGTGGAGGGCTTCTATCGCTCTTTTGCCCACCATATTATAAATGATTGTTGTGGTGAACTACCTACTCATAATTTCCACAACACAGGCTGAGATCCTGCTCCATGCTGATGATAGCCAGTAAGCTTGAAACAGCTGTACATGGATTGGATACTCAGCCTGTGTTTATTCCAACCTTGGCTTTGCATTAAAGCTGTGTAATACAGCATGCATAAGCTTAAAGGAAGCCATGTTTGATAATGGCTAAGGAATGAAGAGTGAGGCATTTGTGGCCATGTTTGTGTGTCCCAGCTCAACTTCCCAGAATGCAGTGTAATAACTGTTTTTCTTGGAACTCTGAGCTGGAAGCAGGTTTTTTAACTTGCTTTAGACATTCGGATGTGAACACAGATGTACTTTTTATTTGCTATATATATATATATATATATATATATATATATATATATATATATATATATATATATATTTCATATCAAAAGCAGCAGCAGCTTCAGCGAGGCACTAAAAATGTCCTGCCAGACAAAATATATAGCAAAAAAACACTGCGGCAATACTGTGCCAAAATGTTATCTTCATTATTGGTAGTGCTAACAAAAAGGCTATATTTCGGGTCAGTACACAATGTGTATATATGTGTAATTTTGCCAATTACTGCTTCCATTTCAATATAATTAAAATAAACACTAGCATAGCTGTTGCTAGATGAATAATTAAGTACAAATAAATATATTTTAATTATATTCAAATAATAAATGCCTAACTTCTAAAAAAAAAAGTGCCACCCTCTTTCTGAATGCCGCACATGGCCAGTATCAATGAGTGATTAAAATTTAACAGTGTAATGTTGCTACGGAAAAAACACAATAACAAAATTTCTATGGCATGCAACTTAAGGGGAAATATTAAAGTTTAATGGATTAAGAAAAACAAGCCTTCCTGAGCTGCTATAAATTCACAAAGTGTGGTTTCTATTTATTGGCAAATGCAAATTAAAGCTATTAACTAACTCATACAGTATATGTGCTTTCCTGGCTTGCTTTATTTCCTGATATTTTTTTTATAGTAATGAGGCAATGAAAGTGATGCCTGTTTTGCAAACATTCTTTCTTGTGGCATTTTTCAAAATTAATTTGATTTACTAACTCACACTCAACACAGCTATACTGTACATATGCAGTATATATTTACAAGTCAGGTGCTTCGTTGTATCTACCATCACATATATAGTCCTCAGCAATACGGGTCGTTGCTAACGCTTGCGGACTTGGGGAGCGAGTGCCGCAGTTGCTGGCAAGGAGCTCCAAAGGCGCTCCTTGCGCTGGTGGAGATGAGCGCCGTAGGCACACATCCCTACGACCCCCTATAACTTTCGGACAGCAAATGCAGAAGGTTTGCGGAGGTCGAGGCTCCCACGTCGGCTGCAATGAGCCAAAGGCCAAAGGGCAAAGGCTCATTGCAGGCCAAAGGCTCATTGCAGGCCTCATATGCGGACCCTACGGCGCCTCACAACCCCTTACGAACGCCAACAGAAGCGGGACTTTGAAAAAAAACACAAAACACAGAATGACTAATTACGGAGCTACACAAAAAAAAAAATACGAGCCGCGGGATTTGGCAAAAAAATGTTGCGGACTTACACAAAAAAAATTACCAGCCGTGGGACTTCCATTAAGCTTATTGACACTTACACCTCAGCTCAACAACAGTGCAAATCTACATTGTATGCTGCAGGAACATCAAAACAGATTGCACAGCACATTGCTTGCTGAATATATTAATTACAAATAGGTAAAGTATATTAATTTATGATTTCATTAATTAATTACCATCAAAAAAATATATAAACAAAACAAAAAAACACAGTATCGCAAAAAAAACACAAAGACCTTCAACGCGCGCCTCACAAGGAGCGCCAATGGTGCTCATAGGACACAAATAACACCAGGGGAGAGCCTTGCAATAAGCGCCAAAAGGAGGTCAGCGCGGACCTTACAATAAGCGCAAAAGCGCCTATGATAACAAAAAATACACCAACCCAGAGGCTTGCGATCACGCGATGAGCGCCGAAGGAGGCTTGCAATGAGCGCTAAAGGATCTCAGACCACAAAAACACTTACCGTACTCTCTCTGGCAACCAGCATTACCTGCTTTACAATTTTATTGCCGTCATTTTTTGACGGGCAAGTCTCTAGTTCAATATAATATTCACAGTGACATAATGGTGCATTATGTTGGGGATCCAGAAAATGTTACTTTATGATAATCCCCAAATAATATTTTAAACAAGTAAGAAGGTCAACAAATTACTCTTTGTTGTCTAGTTTCCTGCAGATTTGCTCCTGAAAAAGACCATAGTGGTAATAAATATGCATTCAACATAATAGAATAAAACAGTATAAAACCGACAAAAGATATATGAGTGCCGACAACGATACACTGCCATCGGAATTTTTAAATTTATTTCTACATCGATATCCGTCAGTCATGATATGCTCTTTACCCTTCTGCGACTCAGTCTTCTCTATGGTTAAAAAAGATTATTCTATTTTGAAGATTTTATATGGTAATGAGAGTCTATACTGCACGCTTTTAATGGCGTGCATTTTACAGTGTTTTTTCAACAGCATGCGCCATTGTTGGCACGCTTTTGTTGATGCGCATTTCTTGTGCGCGCTAAGGATGGGATGCCGTGTGAGGGGACAGGTAGCAAGCTGTTGGACGACATAGCAACCCACAAGCATAAGAACATTTAAAAATGTTACACATTTCTTAACTCCATATTATTAGGTTAATAATGCTGGTTGTAACTTAAAATATTAATGGGCCATGACTTTTACCACTATAGTATTCCTTTAACTATTTCACTGCCAGATGAACTTTGTTAACATTACACAGTCTATGAACAAAATGAACTAAAATTTATTATAATAAAAAATATTTTATAAGAATTGACCTGTGTTATTCACAAAGTAACATTTTTGTATTGTAAACTGAAGTATGTACATAGCAAGTTAAAATAAATCAGGACCAATAATTTTGCTACATCTGTGTTTCATATCTACGTATCCTTCATTCTCATTACTTTAATGAACAATGGCACACATTAATTCATTTTTATCCAAACTGGAATGACGCCTTGGCCAAATAGATTTGATGGTGTCCCCCAACATTCCACAACCTTTTTTAATTTAACAATTATTATTGATTTTTTTTTTTTTTTTGCTTTACTTTTAGGAAAGAACCTTAACAGCGGCTTTAGCATAAAATCCTAACTCACATTTCAAAGCAGTTAGTAGCTGATCTTTATGGCAAACAGCAGGACGAGAACTTTTGCAATGAAAGATATTAAATTCAGTTGGTGAGCCATGACTTGTTTTCCCATAAATTGATAAAAAAAACTAGAAAACATACCATTTCACTTAAGCTTTCAATCGGTTGGTTATCAAACCCATGTGGCAATATTGAAAACTCACATTATAGATATTGTTTTTTTTATAACGAAGTATTTTGTTAAAGACGCATTGTTTTGATAAAATACATTTTATATATGCCATCTAGAGAACCACAAAAATGTATATTTGTGTTTTATATTTAATATCATGTCGTGAGATAGGATATTTAAGGAAAGTTATATGATTTTGTTATATGTAGGACATAAAATGGGTTTAGCCTCACATTAAAAAAAGACTAAAATAGAACATACAAGCAAATAAATCTAAAGCAATGCTTATGATCTCATAAAATAAATTGAAAAAATCAGAAATGTGCTAAACTTATGATAAATAAATCTCTGTTTAAGAGATATATTTTCAGATTTAGTAAATACATTAGGGATACAAAAATATATGTAGGCGATCATTTCGAGGCCCGCAAGTTAGAGAAGGGAGAGCCAGGCATTGTGTGGCAAACAGCATTGCAGACTTCAAATTGTATTGCCGTCATTTTTGAAGGGCAAGTTTCTAGTCTAATTATATAAATCAAGAATAATTATGCAGCTTGGATTATGACATTATAGCAGCCCTAAAAACTATAAACAATCATCAGTCATCATGTAGCAATATCACAATACACCTTACTGTCTCAGCCTCCCAGGAGAAAAGTCCAGATTTGTATTGCCAGTAAACTGGTGGGCCGAAATTACATTGGCTAGTTAGCTAGTAGGCCAGATTTTAAAAAAATATATTAAAAAAAGTTGTTTAAATAAATATATAAATCCATGAATTGATATATTTTTTGTTCCAAGTGTTTTATTTTAATAAAAGGTTTGTGAGGAGCTTCTCACTTGCAGTCAGTGTGCCATAGAAATGAGATGGAGTGGCGGATGCTGCCCATGGCCGAAGGTGGAGGGCAATGTTAGAGCATTCTGAGTATATTATCCATTGTGATTTAATCAATTCCCATTAATTTTCTCTATCTGTTATATTATTCTTGCATGATGCACAGGTTTCCAGATCCTACCAGATGTAATATGAAAAGTTTAGATTTCTGGAACAGTTACTTTTTTCCCTAAAGCCCTTTGATTACACCAAATAAAAGAACAGTTGGAGAAAACAGAGAGAGGAGTATGCTGGAATCCAGTCAGTAGGAGTCCATCCTAGAAACAAATGCGCAGAAAATGTTCCTTTTTCCACAAATAATCCATATGCAAATTTGTTAAGAAACTCAATATGCGCTTTCAAGCATAGTAATTGTTTTCTATTCTTTCACTTCTAAGCTGTTGCAGGTTTTTTCAATTAGAGTCTGTTTATTTTATTTTTTTAAAGTGTCAGAAGAAAGGATTAGCTCGCTATCTCACAGAGAAATAAAATAAATTTGGAATTGTATTATGTTCTAGAATATCTTTTTTAACTTGCCAATTTGGCTGTGAAGTGTAGCACAAATTACAATCATTAATTAGATCAGCAGAAAAACTTTATTATCCTTTGTAGTCATTTATTGAATTTAATATATCAGGTTTTCCGAAACTTAAATTATTATTTTTTTTTATAGAGAAATCTATTTTCAGTTAAAATAATATGAATTGTCTTAAGAACTACTGTATTTTATAAAGCACTGGTAAGTCTAAAAGGTGTAATCCCCACGTGGACACAAATGTCATGTTCAATTCTTCAAATAAATGGAAATAATTACATAAAGTCTTTGTTGGTCACTAAGGTCAAGTGGGGGCATTCACCAATAATAGGTCACTGTTCCTTCGCATGTTTTAGAATTACTGCCTGTTATTTAAACTGTCTTGTGTGCAATCTAATTTAAAGGACCATTGAAGTCCCATATTTCCAACAGGCTCTAAACCTCGGTTTCTTCCATGCCTAAGCAGATAACAGAGTAGTGTTATCTACCTACATATAAAATTGCATATAGTTAATTAATGATGTATTTTTCATTTTCAAGCTTAATTATTCAAAGAAGCAAACTGTAAGAATGAGACATACACTTCAGTGGTGCTCCTACTTCTCAAGAAAGATGTCTGTTATTCATGGTTCAGAAGATGAACACTTTAATATCTCAGTGGCTTTACATTTCTTTTGAGCATCCATGGTCATTTTCTTGTATCTTGCAGTTCTCATGTTGATAATAAAACTGCAATAATATTTTTAGATTATTACTAAGTGAGGGTTTATATTCCTAACATGGTTACTCTTAAAATAGTTTCTCTCTCTCTCTCTCTCTCTCTGCCTGTACATTGTGTTACCCATTTTTTCCTAAAGTGAATCATTCCTGAGAAATTACTTTTTTTATGTAAGTGAGCAGCTTCCGAAGACAAATTAGTTGCTTTATATTTCTTCATTAGGAATACAGGCTGCTTGTCTGCTGCTGAGGTGGCCAAAACAACTCACAATGCTATCAAGCATTAGATCCCCTTCCTTATCAAACATCTAAGCAATAAAACAGCATACCATGTCGCACATTAAAAAAAAAGGTGAATATTTCAGGAAAGATTTACTGTAGAGAAAACAGTCTATACAATGTATAGAGCAATTGTAATGATCTGTAAGATAAAACCAACACTTGAGCAAGTGGGTATTGATGTGCAACACGGGTAATATGACTACCAAGGTTATTGCAGCTATGAAAGCCTGTGACATCAGTCAGATGTCATATTAAAACCCTGTTGAATATTTAAGGAACTATACTTTTTGTTTTCGATAAATGTTTTAACATTAAAAGTTGAATTTATTTGGTCCTCCTCACTGTAATTGTCATATAAAATGTACCACTCACTCACTAAGAGGCCCACAGAGGAACAGTTTCCCAGGTTCCTGGAACCTCCACTATCCTTCCTGTATAGTCTCACGCAGGCTACCATCTTGCACACCTGTGACACACCTGAATGTATTTAGTAAGCTATGGTCACTAAGGTCATATTGAGGTAAATCTAATGAATTAAGCAAACCTATTTAAAACATTTTAAATAAACCAAAATGTTTTGTCTAATTAGTCCCTTTAAACATTCACCAGCGCCATAATAACATCATGTGCCTAGATCTTTATAATCTTCAGAGTACCAATGTTTAGTTCTGGGAAGCTCACACTTCAGATAACAAATCATGCATTTAAATGTTCATATGAAGCTGTATAGAACACTTTTCCAATGGTTTTTCTTGTGCTGCTATATGGTTTGTCCAGCAAAGTTGAGAAATGCAGCGCAACAGTCCCTATAGTCATATAGTGTTTCAAAAAACATATTTATATTTCCTGCCAAGGTTAAACTGTGAGCATTTTTTTCTGAAAGATCCTATTGTTTCCTTCAAAGTGCCAAAGTCCCGCCAAAATAGGGTCTATTTAAATACAGCCTGCTGATGCTTTTGTAAACCTAGAGAAAATTATGGCAATCTTCCATCTTTTCGTGAATGGGATAATTGGACAGCTAGAGAGGATTTGGTGGGTTTAACACATTGCCTGCTTGGCTTAGCCAACCAATTATACTCCAGTTGCTATCAAAGTTGCAACCTTTTTTTTTTCTCTCCTTGGGGTCATTAAGCTTGTCAAAACTAATTTGTCTTTGCAGGCGCTGACCCTCATTGCCTCTGACAGCAGCACAAGTATCAAACTAAACAGGGCCTGTCTTACAAGAACGCTAGCGAGTGATCACAGCCTTCTGTGTGTTATGACCGTATGGCATGGAGGAGCACTATGACCCCAACAGAGGTGGGAACATTTCCAGTTTAACAACTTGGAAGCACGTAAAGTCCTTTGCTAAAAAGAAAAGAAAACTAAAGCCCACCGAATAAAATGCAGCAGTGTTCATTAAGGACACAGGGTGAGCATGTAAAGCCTCTAGTGCCTCTGTAAGGGGAATGAGTGTACAAAATGCTTTTAAAATTGTTCTAAACTCACCAATATTACAAGAAGATCAGGTACAAATGTTTCTAGCTCTTAAAGCTATGAAGAGTACCTGTGAATGTCCAATAACCAGATAAATAATCAGACTATTACATTATAGAGTATCACTTTATACTGCAATACTCTGATTATTTATCAGCATTTGTAATGGGAGAAATTGACTAGCCAATCACTGGAATCATAGACAACATCCCAGGATATGCCCTATTCTTGACTGACAAGCCAACATGGGAGTCTTATCGTAAATGAAAACTGGGATGTGGTGGTAATTAACACCTAACCTCCAAGTGGGCAGCTTTTGGATAGTTTTAGAACATCTTAGAAGCATTTGTGCTTGGTTTATACGGATGTCTCCGTGTTTTAGATGTATTTGTTGACAGAGTCCTATTCAGAAGGTATAAGTCATGCACCTTAACTACTTGGAAAACATTTGAGTGTGGAACATTAGATTATTTTCCAGCTTCTCTACTCGTAGAGCTTCAAACTGCAGCTGATGCAGCAAATATATAGAAGTTGCTTCTGATTGGCTCACATCATTCTGAATTAATTAAACAATTATGGAAGTGGGCTTTACTTCTGTGCCATAGGTTGCTGAATTATTGCTAGCAAATTATGTAGACGATCTTGAACCTGTTTTGAAACATCAGCTTACAAAACCACCCTGTACCATTAGTATGCATTTTCAGAGGCTGTTGAATCCCTTTAGCATGCAGATGAGTTTTTAAGGCATCAGATCAATTATATATCAGAAACCTATGGATTTGATTACAAAATGTAATATGCCTTAAAGCATATGTGCATGTTAATCTGATTTTATATGAATTTTGTAAACAGAAATAAAATATTGTGGTCAGGTTTTATTTTTGCTTCAAAATAAATTAAATATCTTTATCTACAGTGCTGGTAGGTTTTATGTAATAGTTTGGCTAGTTAAAATGTTTCTGGCTCCTGTCCACAAAAAACTGTGAATAAGCCAAAGATGTGAATACAGAAATTAGCTTATTAAAATAAGATGACTGTCAAAAACGCATCAGATCACAACCCTGAGTAGGAAAATCACTCACACTAGTGTAATTAAAGTAGTTTTAATAATTTTATACTGCTGAAAACATAGGTATTGTACAGATATTGCTGGCTATAGTTTGACTGGGTTAAGGAACTGTACCTTAATAGTGCATATTTTAGACACCACATGTTTATTTATGTAATACAACAATATATTACATTGTGGTATTCAGCACAATTTGGATCACATCACAGTAAAGATATCCTAAAAGTCTAAATACTTTTCAAATTTTTGAAATATATGCATTTTTCACTGAGAGATTACAAAAAACATTACATCACTGACATGCCCCCAGACAGGCCCACAGAAACAGCCCTGTGTAGTGAGTAAACTAAAAAAGAATTAACCCTTCACAAATTCATTTCTGCAGTGAATGTAATGTTGAAATTACCCAAATAGGTCTGCTGTGGGTTAACTACTTGCAGCATTCCTGAGTTTAGGGAAAAACTGCTTTAAATCTTTCTCTTCCTCGGGTCTTCATCGCACGGTTCGGCATATGTTATTAATCATGGAATATTTAGGGGGCAGGATACAGCGTGTTTGTAAACAGACCTAATGCTTTAGATTTTTTAGCTGTTAATCATGTAATTAAAAAACAGATAATTTTAACATACAATCTTGTGCTTTTCCACACCATGAAGAGCACTTACAGTGAGCTAAAAGGCCATTTAAAACTCATATGAATACAATAATGTCTATGGACATTTTTCACTGGATAAATTACTCAACTTACAGAATTTTAGGGATTTTCTTCACAGATGTTTCTATAGACATGAGAACAACAATCTGGTTTTTCTTATCGCCTCCTAGCTCATTAAATTTGTTATCCTCACATGTTGCTTTTTACTGTAGATTGTAACTTTCTAAAGCCACCCTAACGAGTCAGATTATTAAAGTTAACATGAAATAGAAGTAAACACTTATTTTAATCTATATTCAGCAACTTTGTATTTATCATTAATAACCTGATCAAGACCATAATCATAAGGACAGCTACTTTGGTGGTTGTTACCATGACAACAATGTGAGGCTAGTGAGGCCTGATCTTGTATATCAATATACGGGAAATAAAAAGTGTAAAAAAACGTTATATGTGAAATCTGAAACACAACAAGGAGTAAAACTGGTCAAAGAACAACAAATGTGAAACAAGGTCACTTAAAAGTAGGCCTGATTACTCTACTAACTACAAAAAGACAGAAAATGAAAAATCAGAAGGCTAACACTGAGCTTGATCAATTATGTCATTCCCACTCTTCTCCCTTCAGCAACAAGAACCACTAAAATCTTGGCATCTCTTCTAAACAAGCCCTGTGAATTGTTAAATAGAGTGGATGTGAATTTTAAGTTGCTTTTTCTAAATATATGCAAATATAAGCTCCTTCAAAAGCTTTCTGTTACATGAGGAAAAAAGACAGATACCAAATAGGCAAATCTCTATACAATAATCAATAGGAGTAAAATACACTCTGAATAAAAACTGTACAGCACAAACATTACATTTTTGGATTAGATCATAATATATACCACTGAAATGTGTCTGAATTGTGTTACTCTGTAATTTAGATACTTTGTAATTAAAGAACGTGAAAATAAAATATTGAAATCAGAAAAAAAATTATATTTGTTCCAATACAGAAAGGAAAAACTGAGCAGTTGTGACATTCAGAATATAATACTATTGATAGTGGGAAGGATTATTTTGTTTAAAGTTTAGCAACTTTTGACATACTGAAAACTAAATAGCAAATGGAATACAGTAAACCACATGAAGACAAGTACAGTAATTGCAGATATCCCCACAGTGAAGTGGGTTTGGAAAAGGGCAATTCGCCATTTATGATGAAACTAAACAGGACACGTGAGAAAAAAGTAAACATGATAATTTAGCACACATTTATGATTGTTTAAATACATAAAATTAATAAATACATTGTTAATGACATTTTTTTCATTAACTTAAAATGCCACTGTAGTCCTAAATTAAGTATCATGCATTTAGAAGAGCATGTTTTACACTTTAACAATACTAACAAATTTAACACAAAGTAGATGAAAAGCCATGTATGTATATGACCACCTTAGATTGATGAGTGAATTGAAACAACCATTATAAGAAAAAGTAATTTAGGGCTCACAGTTAGCATTGTATATGTGTTTGCTTCGCAAGTTGTACATTCAAAAGGACGATAATTAAATAAGCTTGTGGATATCCAGATGTCCCTGACACACTGCCCATCTGTATCGGGTAACAGGTTAGGACATTGGGGATCCAACAAAAATACATCTTCAGCCAGTTGTCAGGTTTCTCCAACACAATTTTTACCCATCTCTTTTAGAAGCCATGCACAATAATGGCATATGGACGTATGTCTGTCTTATCAGAATTAGGGCAGACACCATAGAGAATCATGTATATTGGTATGTGGAATTTTTTATTCATTACACATAATATATATGTCCTCTGATATGGTAATGATGCAGAAATATGTAATGAGCTTCCAATATCCCAGTGTCACACAATATAAAATTATGTATGAAATTGTAGATTCAGTACAAAAGGAATGCCAGACCTTATCCTATTACAAATTAGTAATAAAGTATAAATACAATTTGGCTCTAATCTTGGACAGAAGGGGAAAAAGCAAAAACAAAGTATACTGAGCCAACTAAGAACAGTCACCTGTCTACTGTACTTGTATTTAAATGCTCTGTTATTATAGCTGACAGTTTATTCCAACAAATGTCATCATGGTTTGTTTTCCACCAACAAAGTAAATTTTCTCAAGAAGTTTCAAATTTATCCTCATAATAAAAATGCTAACAGTATTTCTATATCACAAATAAGCCATTCCATATTTATAGAGCTTCAAAATGTAATGCTTTACAAATGAAGTACAATAGGTACCTAGCTTATTATCTAGAGTTGAGGATCAGGGAGGTTGTAAGTAAGAGACAACTTTCTAAATCAAATGGGCACATCATAATGATCAGTGTGCAAAGAAGGCAGTTGGTGTGTGATAAAGATAAGAGGTAAGTGCTCAGTTTGGGAGGTGCTTTTATTTTCTGCATTAAAAGTCAAGTTAGATAGTCTGTGGTAAAGTAAGTAAAAAAAGAGAATATTCCCATAACAAAGGAAGAACAAAGGCATAGAGAACAATGTTGAGAGGATTTAGAGACAAGAGCAAAGATTTTGGATAGTAAAATGTTTTAAATGTCTTGCTAAAATTCAAGATTATAAAGGTAGTTATAGAGAATTATTGGCACAGGTACTGTCAGGGCAAACAAATACACTAGAATGCCGGTGGACTTCTGGATGAGAAAATGAATATTTTTTTTAATGCTTTATATTAAAGAGTTTTGACTTTGAGATATTGAATACTGGAGAGAACACAGTCAATGATAACCCTAAATCTATAATATTAGAAGTTGGTGGTCACTTTATCTAGAATCTAAACTACTTGATAGATTATAAGGTGTCTTATCAAACAGGGTTAAAAGTGGGGATAAGAGAGATAAAAACATAAAATACTACTTCATATGCTCTATTTGTCAAGTGGGGATACATTTCAGCTCTGACATATATTGTCTATAGGAAGCATATAACATAGGGATATTTAAGTCTACTTTTTTATCCCCACTTTTATTCCAGCTTCATAAATACGGTATGCCGCTATAATCCTTGTATATTTCTTTGGAGAGAGTGTGTTTGTGCATATAGGGCAATTGTATTTAACGGTTCACAGTTTCAAGGCACCTTGACAGTACTAGCACCAATACTAAAGAAAGAAGTCTGATCCCTCTCCTGAGCACTTCAAGACATACATTCTATTTAGTCTAATTTTGTCAGATGCAAAGCAGGGGCCCAGGATGTGCAGCACTTTTGTTGTTCATTGTTTGTTTAAAGGTTCAAACCTGTCACCACTGCATATTGACAAGGATATCCAAAATGATAAACAAGCAAAACTATTATTAAATGTAGCAAAAAAGAAAGGAAGCAAAGCAGGAATAACAGCACTGACTATAACTTTATATGGAAATGCAATAAAAACTGAAACACTTGAAAAACATAGTTTAAGCACATTACTAATAAATAATAGGACAGCAAGCTGCTCTTGGAACGAACTTGTCAGCACAGTACGGGAGAATTTCTTGTTAAAAATGCTGTTCTTCACATAACACTACTTTTATACCCAGTATTCATATATCTGTTTATTTTTGTATTTATTATGTAGTTTTTAAAGGTATCCGTAGGCATTTTCATATGTACATGTTTTAACTAGCTAACTTAATTAATTTTATCATCCTCAATGTAATTATTATATTAAAATGTACTTACTTAAAGTAAAAAAAATCTCTGATTGTAACAGATTCTTTCTTTTTTAATCTAAATTAATGAAGTCATCAATGTATATATGCATAAATTAAGAGGTTAGGGAAAGAATAAAAAAGGAGAAACGGCAATAAAGGAAGAAGTAAATAGAGTGCAGTGGAGGAGTACTTTTATATATATAGGACTGCATAAAAACCAGAATACATTTCTGAATAAATGCCTATCACATATTTATCCACATGTGCGTTATTACTTCCAGTATTTCAAGTAAAAATCTTGGCTAAGCATTCAACACTATACAGTAAAAAAAATAGCTGCGTAACATATAAATGACAACTGTGCATATTGTTTTCATTATGTTAAATGCGAAAGAAAGATATTTTATAGCTTGTGATCTTTTTATTAAGCCACTATTTACATTTTATGAGTTATTCTAAAGTGTATATATTTGAGCCTACTAAGGTCATCAGACATTGTCATTACAGGGTGTTTTCTTACTGTTTTGATTCCAGAAAAGCAAATTACCTTGATGATGTCCTAATTCTACTGTAAACAATACTGGATCTGCACAGAAAGAAGCAATTAGCCAGTTTGAATCTAAAGCCAATAACCTAAAAGGTGCATTATATTTAAAGGGACACGGAAGGTTTCTGGATTTAATTAGGAATATAAAATAATACATATCTTTTTTGCATTTTATTTTATTAAGAAGTGCTTAAAAGTTCTGTTTTTCTGCATAAAATCATCCAATTTGTACCTGTTTGGGTCTGTCCTCTTTAGCTCATGCAGTTTATGAATACACAGACTGTGAAGGGCAGTTTTTAAGATTAGCCTGTTAATCACCACTTTCAAGTAGCATGTAACTTGTTAAACATTATGGGCCCTGTTCAATTGAGCAACTGTTTAGGCTTTCGGGCCAGGTAGCTGTGGGCTTGATCAATTGAATCACTCTGTAACTGTAGCAAATGTCATGTCCACAGACTTACGGCTGGTATGAAGACAACTGCTGGCTTGCAATTGAATAGGGCCATATGTGTCTTAGATATTTCTCCTGAGAAAATGTTATGTCCTTTCAATACTTTATACGACATTTAAATGAAATGAGCAATGAAATGACCTATGTTTTAAAATAGTGTGTGCATGACAAACTGAGGGCCTCATTCAATTGAGATTTGGCCAATTGAATAAGGCTCTATATAAACACATAGCATATATTTTTCACAGACATTTTTAGTTAGTGAACTTCCATCCAAAAGAAAGGTCTTCACTAAAAACTTCTGCAAAAAAATATGCTCTGTGCTTATATCGAGCCCTATTCAATTGGCCAAATCGCAACTGAATGAGGCACTGAGAGTCACAAAAACTCAATGGATCTGTCGTTTATGCAACAAACACAATTAAACAGATTAGCAGGGTCTACTCCATATTTATGTAAAAGTCTAAGGACAAAATAAATTTAGCATCACATGACTTTTGTCTATAGGGAAAACTGCTTTTTTTCAGACTAAGTGAAGCACTGGCAGCTCCAAGTAGCAAAACCTCTGAACTGATGCAGGGCCAGATCTCATTGAGATGGATACATTCTGCAGGATTAACAATTGTCTGTTGAATCTGTCTAAACATTGCTTTGAAGTATGACTGCTGATATGTTTACAAAGCAAATGGGATCTAGCCCTCAAATAGCAAATTATCCTCATAATGCCTATCCTTGCCTATGACTAAAACCTACTCAGCATTTAAATCATAATTTTGAATGTATTACAGACATAAGGAATATATGAGGTTCTAGATACCTTATAACCAGAGATAACAAAACATTTATTAATAATTACTTGCTTCATCATGATTGGTGCACCAGGGCACACATTAGGATAAATGCTGGGAGTGTAGCAGTTATGCCTCATGCACAGATGGTTCCATAAATATCAATAAACTAGTGACTTGCTCGTCAAAAATGACGGCAATAAAACTTAATGCCACTTGCAATGCTGTTTGCCACAAAATTGTTTGGCTTGCAATGCCGTTTGCCACAAAATGCGAGGATAGGGCCCCTCTGAGCAACTTTGGCGCTTATCGCAAGCCCCGCGCTGAGCGCCTTTGGCGCTCATTGCGTGGCTCGCAATGACCGCCTTCAGCGCTCAATGCAAACCTCTTCCCCTGTCTACTTTGCAGGCCCTGCGATTGCCGTTTTTGCCAAGCCGCACCTTCCCTGCTTTGCAATGATCCCCTTCCGCGATCATTGCGACCGCCACACTGCTTAATGTGACCCCTACGATCGAGGATCATAGAGTGGTTGGCAATGAGCGCCGAAGGCTCTTATTGCGAACCTCTCCACCGATGTACTTTATAGGCCTGTGTAGTTTAGGGGCCTACTGCCTTGTATTAAGTGTTACTGCCTTGGGTTCAGTGTTAGTGGCTTGAGTTAAATGTTACTGCCTTGTATTAAGTGTTACTGGTTTGCGTTACATCTTAGTGCTTAGGGCTCCTATTTACACCCTTCAGCCTCGGTTTACGTCCTACGGGCTCGTTTTTGTCGTATTTACGTTTTTTTGGCAGCCTTTTTTTTTCTTGCTTCTCGGATTTGCAATTGTGAAAAAAAGCACAATTGCCTCAAATTAACTTGCAACCTCATTAACAGGCTCCCTGGCTCTCCCCCTTGTGCTGTGTGTGAGTGTGTAAGTGAATTTGAGGCATATTTGTGTGTTTTTCATGTTTTTCCAGTTCGGTGGTTTGGCCGTTAAAGTCGTATTTTTGCGAGCCCCGCAGTCCATGTACGTGCTTCGGGTCCTAAGTCATACGGCCCGTAATTTTTGCAAAGTCACGCGTGTCTCGGGATGAGCGCCAACTAAGTCACGGCTGCAATGAGCACATATAAAGATTAGAAAAATAAAACACATGATTGCATGGAGTTAAATTTAGAACAAACATTAAAATGACGTAATGTAGTTAATGCTTATTTTATGTATATTTGGATCATTTGGTCTACTTCATACCATAAAATAAATTTACAGGCACTGAAACATGTAACTCACCTATTAAGTACATAACTGTGCTTCAATTCTGAACTCCCTTAATGCTGTCTTTTCAGGCATCATGATTTTCACTGTACTTTTTCTGCAGATATTTATAGAGGTATGACTTACATTCTGAGTTAAAATAACGAGTTCTGTTGATAAATCATTTGCTTGGTGGAAAAACAGAAACACCGGCAATTGAATTGAAGTCTGCCAAGAATGTAAGCCAAAGCTTACATATGAAAAGTACTAATCTGCGGTACACACAGTAGCATGATAGGCATGTGCTTATCTGATTGGCACTAAGCATTTGCTTTATTTGGCCTATTTACATTTAGGTTTGTAATAGAAGCACTTTGAAAGATATTGTTTTATAGATTATTCTGCTTCAGTACGTAAATGCCTTATAATGTAGATTTTTTCTGCTGGTTTCCAAAAATCAATGCTTCACAAAACAACACAATTTTACAATCACAAGGAAATTGCTTGAGTGCTCCTATTATAAGAATATAGAGGCACACTTATATAATTAAACCCATTACTAAGTATCAATTAAACCCATTTATGTAGTAAAAAGTACAGCTGAGAAAGTAACTGAAGAAATGTTATTAACCGATATCAAGAAACAAATTGATAGCTCTCTTAAATGGTGTTCTTGCAATATAATGTACAAGTCATGGGCAGCAGCCTGTTTTCTAGAGTGGGAGAGGACCCCATTTTCAACAATACACACTCCAGTATATCTTCATAGCATTTTCCTACCTTCCTTCAATCTCTGATTTCTCAACTCTATCTACTATAACTATGTAGCAACCACACTTTTATCAGCTTTATCCCATCATGCAACCCTCCTCAAGCATGTTGACTCCCACCCTCAAAGCATAAAGGCAATTTGTACGCCAATCTGAGCACCTCTCAAACTTTCTTACTTAGAACAGAAAAACATAATTATTACCAGAAGTTAATCATCTCCCTAGCTTCCCACCCCTGTTATCAATACTAAGTAACCTACTCCAACCCCAAGTACCATTCAGGCTTCATGCCTCACAGTGCTCATTGCTCAGGATTTCTCCTCCTACTTCACTCACAATATCTCTAACATCTGTTCATTCCTTCTCCAAGAGCAGATCAGCAACCTTAATTCACCTTACCTCTACCACTTAAGACCACCATCTTTCCTCCTTCACTCCTACATACTAGCTGAAATATGTGCTCTGATTTCTATAGCCTGGCTCCTTTAGACCTTATCCTTTGTTCTATATTACTACCACTCCTTCCCCTCATCATTCCCTGTTTTGTCTCCCTATTTAACTATTCCTTGTCCACAGGTACCTTCTTAGATTGCATTTATTGTTTTTTTCAAAGCAATCTCTCTCAACCCATACTCTTCCAACGTACTGGAATGCCTTGTCCTACCCTAACAGCTTTTTTAACGTCTAATTCATTACACTTCCCATTGCAGTCTGGCTTCCATCCTGTACACTCTACTGAGACTGCACTCCTGTCTGTACATAACCGATTGGCTAATGCATCCAGTGCTGGGCTTTTCTCCATCCTCATCTTCCTTGATATGTCAGCAGCTTTTGATACTGTGTACAAAGCAATACTTATTTCTACTCTTGACAGCGTTGGCATTGCAAGCATGCCTCTTGCCTGGTTCCACTCCTATCTGCCGGGTCTCACAGCAGTAGTGTCATTCAAAAGTGAAACTTCTTCTCCCACCCAACTCTCAGTCAGCATTCCACAAGGATCTGTTCTTGGACAACTGCATTTCTCCCTCTACACTTGTCCCCTTGGAAAACGTATTTCCTCCTTTACTTCCTGTTATCACTTCTGATATATCTTCCTGCAGCTCCTCACGGCCACACAGTCCTGTGTGGCTTCCTACTTTCTTCTCATCAATCAATCTAAACTGGAAATTATTTACTTTCTGTCTTTTACCACCTTACCAGAACCACAAGACTCTCTCTTTGACCATCCCTTGCAGCTCAAAACCTTGGCCTTTAACCCAATCCTTTCTCTTACTAACCACATAACCCTGGTTACTTGCACCTGCCTAATCTACTTATATAACTTTCACAAATTAACCCTCTAAATCTACCTATGCAACAAAACTGTTTAATTATTTCCTTTATCTTCACTGGTCTGGATGCCTGCAAATCACACCTCATTGGTCTCCCAAGTCATGCATTTAATTCACTTCAACAAAACCAAAGAACATCTATTATTTAATCTTCCCTTCCACACACAACCCGCATCTCCACCCTCTTTGCCCAACTCAAATAGCTTCCTGTCTATCGCTGTGGCTTTTTCAAAATTCCTACCCTTGTCTACAAATCCCTCCATGGCCTTGCCTCTCCATACCTTGCATCACTAATCTCCCCCATGCCCCACCAAGTTCCCTATGATTTGAATCCCTATCTATGCTCACAGTTTCATCTCCACTGGAACAAACTTACACTTCACATCAGACAGTCTCCATACCTGCATACATTACACATCTGTCTGAAAACGCACTTCCTTTTTTTTTCTACCCTTGATATAATTTAAATTATTTTTTGCTTAACTTTCTGATCTCTTGGTTTGAATGACTGCGTCCATGACCTTGACCGTGGCTTTTATCCTATTGCACTATTTCAGCAATGAACCCAAATCTCACTATATGCTCTGTATTATGTTTTTCTGCAAATGTACTACTTTATAATCCAAAACATTGATGTACTGTTTTTTGGAGATATATCTGTCGCCTTGGATAAAAGCACTATATACAAAAAAATATATATATATATTTCAGCAACAAACCCAAATCTCACTATATGCTCTGTATTAAGTCTTTCTGCAAACGTACTACTTTATAATCCAAAACATTGATGTACTGTTTTTTGGATATGTATCCGTTGCCTTGGATAAAAGCACTATGTACAAAAACTAAAAATACTCCTAAATACTTCTCTTTGCTATTTATACGTCTATTACCTACAAACACCTACCCTAACCACCTTCAATTTTGTCTCACAAGCATATCAGAATCATTTAGAAGTACTGTTCATCATCTACATCTGCACCAGATGGTTTTTCAAAGTCTGTAACAGAGCTACTCTATTCCATTGCATTATATATTTCACAGTGTTTGAAACACGTATGTCCATTTAAGGGACATGAACATTTTCAATCATTCTTTTAAATCATTCTTTTACATGAAATGAATTACCCAACACCTTCAATTTTATCTCACAAGCATATCACAATCATTTAGAAGTACTGTTCATCGTCTACATCTGCACCAGATGGGTTTTCAAAGTCTGTAGCAGAGCTACTCTATACCATTGCTTTATATATTAATTCCTTTACTACATGGATTTTTGGATTTTGGTAAAATAAAATGTGAGAACCTTTTAAGGACCCAGGAGCCATGTATAAGGCCCTTAAAGAGAAAAAAGTTGCCTATTACTGACGTAAACCTTAAAGGCAGCAGCACCTTCTTTGTTGTTTGTATCAAGATGACATTTCTATTTTATCTAGGTAATAACAGCTATTTTATCTTTGATATAAAGCCAGATATCTATTCATTAAGTGCCAATTAGGTGCTCATTCTTATAAATTGTGTGATTTTGCCCTCTTCTTGCACACCTTTTGAATATTCATTTAAGTTAGATATATAAACATTGTGGCACGTTGCTTCTATTACAAAATGCTTTAGAGAGCTGGAATCAGGATTTAGCAGATAGGAGTACTTTTATTTTTTAGGAGCTAAAAGCCCATGAGTACATACTTATTACTCAACTATCACTGTATCTACCAAGTATCATAATATACAGTCAGGTCCATAAATATTGGGACATCAACCTTATTTCTAATCTTTTTGGCTCTATACACCACAACAATGGATTTGAAATGAAACGAACAAGATGTGCTTTAACTTACATCCAAATCCAAATCAGGTTAACAGTGTAGGAATTACAACAGTTTGTATATGTGCCTCCCACTTTTTAAGAGGCAAAAGTAATGGGACAGATTAACAGTCATAAAACGAACTTTCACTTTTTAATACTTGGTTGCAAATGCTTTGCAGTCAATTACAGCCTGAAGTCTGGAACGCATAGACATCACCAGACGCTGGGTTTCATCCCTGGTGATGCTCTGCCAGACCTCTATTGCAACTGTCTTCAGTTCCTGCTTGTTCTTGGGGCATTTTCCCTTCAGTTTTGTCTTCAGCAAGTGAAATGCATGCTCAATCGGATTCAGATCAGGTGATTGACTTGGCCATTGCATAACATTCCACTTCTTTCCCTTAAAAAACTCTTTGGTTGCTTTTGCAGTATGCTTCGGGTCATTGTCCATCTGCACTGTGAAGCGCGTCCAATGAGTTCTGAAGCATTTGGCTGAATATGAGCAGATAATATTGCCCGAAACACTTCAGAATTCATCCTGCTGCTTTTGTCAGCAGTCACATCATCAATAAATACAAGAGAATCAGTTCCATTGGCAGCCATACATGCCCACACCCTGACACTGCCACCACCATGCTTCACTGATGAGGTGGTATGCTTTGGATCATGAGCAGTTCCTTTCCGTCTCCATACTCTTCTCTTCCCATCACTCTGGTACAGGTTGATCTTAGTCTCATCTGTCCATAGGATGTTGTTCCAGAACTGTGAAGGCTTTTTTAAGTTTTGTTTGGAAAACTCTAATCTGGCCTTCCTGTTTTTGAGGCTCACCAATGGTTTACATCTTGTGGTGAACCCTCTGTATTTACTCTGGTGAAGTCTTCTCTTGATTGTTGACTTTGACACACATACACCTACCTTCTGGAGAGTGTTCTTGATCTGGCCAACTGTTGTGAAGGGTGTTTTCTTCACCTGGGAAATAATTCTTCGGTCATCCACCACAGTTGTTTTCCGTGGTCTTCCGGGTCTTTTAGTGTTGCTGAGATCACCGGTGCGTTCTTTCTTTTTAAGTATATTCCAAACAGTTGATTTGGCCACACCTAATGTTTTTGCTATCTCTCTGATGGGTTTGTTTTGTTTTTTAAGCCTAATGATGGCTTGCTTCACTGATTTACTCCTATAATATATAACCCATATTTCCCGATAGGTCAAATGTTTTAAAACCTCAAATTATGGACTAAAGTTAACAAAAGTAATACATTTTATTAGAAATGGAAAAGTGATTTAATTTAAAAGAAATATTTGTAATTAATAAAAATATTTTTTTTCATATCTACAATTTACCATTTCATTAACTCACTGCCAAAATGGAAGATAATGACCACTTACTGATTTTGAGAAGAAATGCATAGAAAAATCCAAAGGTAAATGGAGGGGTAAGTATAATATATAGATTAGTAAATAAACTAGATGAAAACTCCTTCCATAAATTAAAATGAATATGGGAGACATTCTGCAATAAAAAAAATAATCTGCAATAAAAAAAATGTAATGCTATTTTCCGTGTTATATTGTTCCTGGCAGTCAATGTCTTAACACATATAACAGAACTTGCACGGACTAATATATTATATTTATTTGATCTATTAACAATGAATCCGGATATTGCAGATCAAAGGAGATCTAAGGCTGAACTTGATGGACTAAAAGTCTTTTTTCAACCTCAATTACTATGTAACTATGTGATACTGATTTTTTCATATTGCATTATTTCTGGAATGCGGGTCCGGTCGCAACTCGCATTTCAAAACCGTAAGTGATTGACATTTAACCTCCATGTTTTAGTGACATAATGATGACGGCCTCTTTTACTACTGGCTCCGTCTAAACCCATTACTACGGGTTTGAATAATTTATTATGTTCATGCCTGGAAATGCTACGTGCCGAAGCATGGTTTACGGATTTGGATTCCGGCCATGTCCTTGCAGGATTTTATGATTTAATCGCTCTGTAACTCCAGGGCCCAAGATGTACTATAACGCCCAATAAAAAAAAATATTAACAAAACATTAACAACAATATTGTGTGTTTTGCTTTGTATATGTCACCTTTATTATCAATGTGCAGTATTAAATATACTTTAACTACAAACCAGGGGTTTTGATGTAAAGTGACTCTTATAATGATACAATACCGAATATCACAAACTCAATATAGTAAGCAGATCACAGTCATTATAATCTGTGTTTTATTACCACAGTTGTGGAAATGTATACATTTTAGCTTTAGGTGTCTTAAATAATAGTATAATCATTTGATTCTATAATCAACACAATCACTAAGATTAAAAAGGGACACCACCAAACACTCAATGTATCATGTAATACACCACATACAATACCGCACCCCAATGTATACATTATAAGCATAATGTTATGTTAGAACATAAAAAAGACCTTTCCCTTTTATTCTTTCTACAAAGCCTTTAAATAATGTTAAACATATGGTGCTTTACATAATTCAGTATACCATGAAAAAAAAAGAATCACAAATGTCCTCACTGAAACATATTAATGTCCGTCTTATGCTTTGTGTAATGTTACAAAGCTCAGAGAAACCCGAAAATGTCATTTGGAAGTGTCAAATCTTAAAACAAAAGGTTAACAGATTCAAATAGGATTTCCTGGAGGTGAAGACATGAGAAAACCTTTTTTTGCAAAAGAAATTGAGAAATATTGGCTTTGATAAGCACTTTGCCACTGTTGTAAGCCTGGGATTTCTTAGCAACATCTGCTTCTGATTTTCCCCTTACTTTTTACCTGGTTTCATACACAGCATTTAGGGGCCCTTTCTAATGTCGACTACAAATCAAAGGAGTCTAAAGAATAGCAACAAAATGATAAATGGATTTACGACTGTGAACGTGTACAGCGGGATATTAATCACTAGTTATCAAGTATACGTTTCCTAAGAGAGCTGTACGGAAATTTTCAAAGACATTCTATGCAAACCCTGGATGTTATCAAAAGAACCTGTTTAGCCTAGAGGGGCCTTCAAAGAATTACAAAGCTATGTGTTCCTGGTATCTTATATACCATCTCCAGTTGCAAAAAAGGTTTACACTGCTTTCATTTGTCTCTAGGAGAAAACTTATGTTTAGTATTATTAGGTAGCATCAGTCACTCCAACATCTTAAATACACATTGGGAAAAATAGCCAAGTATCCTATGTTCTTTGTATGAAACAAACCATTAAGATGATACCATCATAACAAATCTGATTTTGTTGTAGGCTGTCATGAGAAATGTAAATGTCAGGAACTGGGTACTAGAAAATAAGACTCTTCAGAGGTGAGGTTACAAAACAAATGTAATGAACAAAACAAAAAACAGGATATACAAAACTTAGTGAGTATTCCTTTAAATCAAAAGCCCAATGCTTGTATCAGTCCACGTGCATATTTATAAAAATTACAGCCATTCACTGAAAGCGAACTGGTAATGCTGCAGGCAGTGGAAACTGGAAACATAGGTCCAGAAGCAGACTGGGAGCTGAAGGCAGGAACAAGCACAAGAATGGAGGTAATAGCTGAGACAGAGCATAAGATATAGTCAGAACTATAGCAGACAGTAACAGAAGCAGCAGTGTTGGACACAGGCAGAACTCTTGCCAGACAGGAACAGTAGCCGTGCCAGACACAGGCAGAACTCCAGCCAGAAGCAGCATTGAAGGACATTGCAGCTGCAGCAGCAGCAAACCATGCAGGACAAAGACTCGTAGCAGGATCATAGTCTTATAACTGGCACTTTAGAGTAATCTCAGCAGAATCTTTAAGGACTCACTAGATGCAGATTGGGTGAGCACCATCACCTGTCAGTGACTACAGGGCAGAGTTATGACCCACAGGAGAGGACCTATATTTCCTAGGCCACTACAGGCCATGGATTGACCGACACAACAAGCATGGCCTTCCTTGGCCTACCCTGAGGCCGGCCAGAACAGCTACTACTGACTTACTAGTGAACTCTTTGTTTCCCCAGTAAAGAATGAAGCTATGGTTTATGCTCTTATAGTTAAGTTAGTTATTGTTATTTTAAAATAAAACTAACCCTATAAGGACTTAGGGATTGCAATTTGTTTGCTGATTGTAAAAGAGGTCATTTGAAAATGTGTGTAATTGTTTATTTCTTTTTATTAAGATCCCAGTGCTCAATTAACTGGGTCTTATATCACTTATACAAGCTCAAGTCCATTAAAATAGGTGTTGGTTAATTCATTTCATGTAAAAGAATGATTGAAAATGTTCATGTCCTTTAAGTGCACACACATGTTCCAAGCACTGTGAAATATATAAAGCATTGGAACAGAGTAGCTCTGCTACAGACTTTGAAAAACCATCTGGTGCAGATGCAGATGATGAACAGTACTTCTAAATGATTCTGATATGCTTGTGAGATAAAATTGAGGGTGTTTATTGTAGGTGTTTGATTGACATTCAGCTAAGGTCCATGCTGAAGTCAAAAACTGGTCAGCTTGGGTACGCTTCTAAGCTTGTTAAACTAAAGATTGCAGAGGGTTACCCAGTATGCTGCTGCAGCTAGTGCTATCTTGGACAGAGATGTAGACAAACAAGTATATGATGTGGTACAGTAATTAAGGATTTACTAAAATCAGAGTCATCCTAGCACTACCATATAGATCAGCAGGTAGAACTTAGATACTCTGTATCTTTCTTGAAGCTATGGGTTAGATGCACTTCAGATCCACTAAGGGTTGTCAAGGCAACAAACAGTCTACTGCACATTACAACCTCAACCTTCTCAGCTTTTGGATGAATATGTCCCTTTAACAACAAAGTTTAGAAAGAAACTCTTCTTGTCCATAGTTTAGAAAACAAAAGGGAGAGGGGAGAGATAATAAAAACCTTCAAATGTACCGATGTCACAGTGAGGGGAGAAGGAGAAACATCACTGGACCTTTTTACTGCTACCTACAAACTCTTGCATATCTGCATCTAAGCTACAACATCAGGTTTTAAGAAGAATAGGAAATAAGTGCTTTGGGCTTAAAGTCAGCAGCAAGGGGGCTCTTAACCCCTGCTTCTACTTACTAGCGGTTTAAGGAAATTCTAGCCATTGTTTTTTCAGCTGTGGCCTCTTAACAGTATATTGACTGGTGTTGAACAGCCAAACTGTTACTCTAAAAAACAAATTACTGGTAGTGTAAGTGATCTAATTTACACTAATGTGTTAAAAAGCTTACTATTCACAGATTATACCGCATTTAGAATAAGGATAAGTAAGTTCTTAGAGAAATTCCAAACTTCCGATTTCCACTAATGTCTCTGTAAATATGAAAACAAAAGACAGTCTATTCTATGCACTGTGACCTTGCGGTAAGCTGAAGCTAACTATATTGCTAATTAAAGAAGGTCCAAAAAAAAAAAAAAATTAAACAAAACTCAAACGTAACAAGAATGACACCATATGTTAGTAGATATGTAAATAAGAGGAAAACCCTTTAAAAAAAATATTTAAATAGTAACTTGGTGGCATCAATGTTTTTCCAGAGGGTATGCTACCAAATATAGCAAGTCTGTTGTTAATCGTTATTGTTACAACTCCCTTGGGTCAGCTTCAAATACTGCACTAGCTAAAAATCATACTGGCCATCTCTTGGGGCCTGATGTTGAGTCGTTTGTGCTCAGTACAAAGTAAAGTAGGCTTTGTCTATAATGTGCAATATAAAACAGTATGTAAATAATCAAGTTATAATTCACAGATTGTGCTCCTTTCTCTACATGTTCCTCATATTCTTTGGTATAAAACGTATGGAAAAATAAGCAGGATATTCATAAATAAGACTTTTAAAGCAGTCTAGATTTATTTAAAAGGGCAAAGTTATGGCGGTCAAATGGGTGGCAGACATTGTTGCAGTGCATTCATTTAAATAGAAGTGGGTTATTACATTTACCTAAGTGAATGGCCCATACAACAATAATAATGTAAAATTATATTACAATTCAGTATTTCAGTGCTGATTAAAACATTAGAAGAAATCATATACTATTATTTGGGTTTTATGTTAGTCCAGAGTTGTATTTTAAAACAATGTTAGTACAGACCTTTTTCTCCAAATATGAATTGAAGAGACTGTGTCACTCCAAAATCATACTGTTTTTTATTTTTAAACACTACGGAAAACTGGTTATACATGGTACTAGTCATTTTTTCTACAGTAAAACATTCCTGTGATATTCAGCATTATTTGTTT
This sequence comes from Discoglossus pictus, assembly GCA_027410445.1. Classification (NCBI taxonomy): domain Eukaryota; kingdom Metazoa; phylum Chordata; class Amphibia; order Anura; family Alytidae; genus Discoglossus; species Discoglossus pictus. The sequence goes on along the minus strand of CM050163.1, from coordinate 351,109,959 downwards.
TACATTAGCAAATCCCAAATGTTTACTCAAAACCCACCAGATAGGCCATAATTTCTGTTTAATACTGTGTGAACAAAGGAGGAGCAATTCGTGTTCAACAGCCTGTAATTGCCTCATCTGTCAAAGTGTTAGGCCGAAATCATGGCCTGTCTGGTGGGTCTTGAGGAGAAGTTTGGGAATGCGCTGTTCTACATTATTATGCAAATGAGAGGCTCTTGAACACTAATTAGTTGCTCTGATCTGCTAATTAGGATTATAGAATGTTCCCCAATGTTATCATGCAGTTAGATCCCCTACCCCACCCTTATGCATTCGGAGCTACATAATAAGTAGTACATTAGCATGGAATCATCCAAATAAGTGCTAGATATCTAGGGAATGATTTACTGTATTGAACAACTACTATACAATATATAGTAAGTTTTTAATGCTCTTTAAGATGAGATCAACTTGTTTTCAGGATGACGGAGTATCTTTAAATTATATTTTTGGTTACTATTTGTTTTCATAAGGTGGGAATACATGATAAGGCATCAAGAGTAATAAGCTAGTAGCAAAAATATTTATACTGACTATAAAAATGCTCAGAAAGGAATGAATGTCTGGGAGAGAAAATACTATATTAATCTGCCTGTAGTTTTCATCACCCTTCATAAGCCAAAACAGATTTAGCAATGGCCAAATAATTATCAGAAGACTGCACTTACAGTATGTTACATATGAATTAGAGTATTGTTCTTCATAACCCAAGGGGTCTCGTAGATGAGATAACAAGCACTTGCAATAAATACTTCTTGAATCGGAGAAGCATAATTTAGGTTTCCAAATCATCTATATTACATATTTTCTTCTTTCTATGCCAGGTATTCTGTTAAAATCAAATAATTTTTGGATCATTGGAAGTTAATGGAATTTTTTCACTCACTTATGTTAAGGCTTGAGTCTTATTTAAGGCATACACCTCTCTTACACCACTTGCTATGCAACTGTGGAAAAAAAAATAAAGCACTCGACCTGGCTCAGCGAACCCATTGTGTTCTTGCAGAATGCCAAGTTTAATTCCTTCGTTGTGTTCTAACCCATGCCATTGTGCTTAGCTGCTAATGCAAAGAATAGAAGGAACATTACATTCCAAAGTGCCCACTTTCCCATGAATTTAACAGCTATGGCTACTTGTCATTTTACCAAAGCTGTAAGAATATGCCAATAAAACATTTTTTAGAAATATTTGGGGTTTTGTCTGGATAATGCCAGCTCTTTTTTTTAAAGTAATTCAATTCATCAATGGAAATGGACAAATAAACCATCAAGAACATATTTAAAAAATGAAACTTTAATCAAGTATAATTATTAGCTAACATCAGAAATATAAACTATAAACTGCATTTAATATTCTACCTAAAATATGCAGCATCCCTCTTTAGCCAAAAATATCAGTATTTTTAAAACATCCCTTACCTTTTGCATATTGCACATCAAATATTTATAAAAATGTTTATTTATTCTTAGTGAACCAAATTATGCAATAACAAAGTACTGAAATCCTATATTAATAATATTCAATTGATATTCATAAGAAACACAATTAGCAAGCGTAAGTATAGCTTTGGAACACTGCTTAGTGCCAATACTGTATTTAATTAAAATGTAACTTTCCCATTGTATGGTTTTGAATAGGCAATACATCTTAAGACCATGTGAAAAATAAAAAATGTTTCCCAAACCTTGTAAAAGTTTGCTGAAGGTTAGCATGTATGGCACTGGTGGAAAACATATGTAGTAGGTCTACATTTGGCCCATGAAGGCTTTCCTTGAGTCCTCCATAAAGTTCTCTGAAGAGGAAAATTACCCTTCTTTAGCTGCAAAAAATATATTTTCTCCACCCAGAATTTGCACATTAACTCTGTCTTGTACAAAACACTTATCGTCATTATCTATTAATTTATTCTTCTTGGGATTAACCCTTACGCCCACACAATGAACTTTACTATTTTTAGTAGATACCCAGCAAAAATGTTAACCACAGTTTGTGGCTCTTTTGAAGTCTCAAGGGCAGAATATGATGAACTTTAATTAAGTTTGTGTGTGTTGGAAAATGCATAACTTTTATGGGAAAGAATGGGTGCAGTATGATAGGATAGATCATAGGTGTCAGATTTTAACATATGATTTTGCTATGGACCAGTGCAAGTCCCTGAGACCTTAACTGTCTGTACTTAGGACCAAAGAGCGATGCAAAGAGCCTAACACTTTAACCATCCTACTGCTATTATTCACAGTTATAGATAGACCATTTATAAATGTATGTGTTGTTGTTAAAGTGTACCCTATTTAAATCATTGCAATATTAGATGAATATTTATTGCAACACATATAGTGTCACCCTGACACCCTGTTCTGGATATGAAAAATGCCCCCAAAATGCTGAGAACCACCGGTGTCTAACACAGAGAAAGGGACACAAAGTGGCCAAGCAATTCCTATAACTCTTTGCGTTATTTAGGGAAAACAAATATGGAATTTCAACTAAGTAGATTTAAGTTTGTTTGTCATGCCTATAAATGTTAAAGAATTTGATAACTAAATTAAAATTCCAAATACCAATATTGCAAATAAATACATTATAAGATTATTGTTAATCTTTGCCACATCTGAAATTTCAGTTCAAGCTATATTCATTACAAAGTATTCTCAAATGTTTTACTTTTACTTTTCATGTTTAAATGCACTATGCATTCTACAATCCTCCTCCTAATGCATACATTGCGTGACACGAAAAACATACAGGAATGCCCAGATTAACGCTGTAGATAGGTTCCAAAAGCTATGAGTGTTAAGCGAAATAGCGCTAAAAGGGGCAGTTTAACATGGGGAAAATAGGGAAACGACTTTGAAAAAAAGACACAACATCAATAGAATTTTAAAACATTTTTACTTGCTCTGAACTGCACACAGCATAAATAAAAAGCAAAATAAACCAAGGGTTTTGCACCCAATAAATGAAAGAAACAGTACCAAATCAAAGAAACAACCCCTCCCCCCACCCCCAAAAAAAGTCCACTTTAACTGGTGGATGTGGAGGCTCCAGGGTCATCCTCCTGCCTTGTTTTTTTTGGGCCACAAATTGGTCAAAGGTCATTTGTCGATGTTTCTTGCGCTATCAAGGAGATGCTGGTAGTTGTATCAGGATCATTGGCCACCAGCTCACCCATTATGTCATTGACCTGATGCAATGCCCTGTTTAGGAGCTCAGAGGAAAGTTCTTTTGGAGGATCAGTGTCCGAGTCGCTGGTGTCCTGAGGTTCCTGTATGCCCTGTTCGGACAGTTCTTCAAGGTCCTCATTGGTGAGACTCTCACCTGAAGGCTGGGCTAAATGCTCGATGTCCTGAGCATCTATGTCTCCCAGTCAAGCTGTGGTCACAAGGTCCACTATCTCCGCTATGATGGGCTCTGGCAGTCCCACATCCTCACACAACTCTGGCCAGATCTTTTTTCACACCGCCATGAGGCACTGCTGTGTCACCTCCTTCCAGGAAAGATCAATGTTGGAGACAGCCTTCATGATGTGGTACTGCTTCTAGAAGTCCAACATTGATTGCTTGTCCTGGCAGTCCATGTGTTCAGTCAGCTGGCGGAATGTGCAGCGGAGGTGGCAATCACCCCCTGGTCCATAGGCTGGGTGAGCGACGTTGTGTTGGGCAGCAGGAACAGGACCTGCACAGGAATGCAGGTGGGCAGCTCAGTCAAGTTAGTCAGGTGGCTCGGCGCACTGTTCAAGATGAGCAGCGATTTCTCCTCCAGACCCTTGCGCCGACAATAACGATGCACAGAAGGGCAGAAATGGTCAGTGAACCACTCACTAAAAATATCCCAGGTGATCCATGCCTTCCAGTTTGCTTTTCAAATGACTGGCTAGCTGGTCTTGCTAATGCCCCTCATTGCCATCGGTGTTTGGGAATGGCAGACCAGCAATGGCTTTATCCTGAAGTGACCGCTGGCGCTCCCACCCACAAGAAGGGTCGTCCTGTCTTTCACCGATTTACAGCCCGCTGCTCTCTTCTGCTCCCTGGAGATGAACGTGCGGATTGAAATGCGCTTCCAGAAGAGCCCGGTCTCATCCACATTGAAGGTGTAGAGCTCCCTCTTTCCACCACGTCCTTTAAAGAGGCTGGAAAGGGTGCAGCAGCACTTGCCGCTTCACCGGAAATCTTAATATTGTAGAGGTTGTACCTTTTCTTAAAGCAGTCAAATCAACCTCTACTTGCTGCGAAACTCTCCATCACATCTGGATCTTGACTCTGGATGTGGGCGTAAATGCTCTTCGCCTTCTCCACTATGATGGCCTGGCTGAGGGGCATGCTACGCTCCAGCTCGTCATCTATCCAGATGGACAGCCTCTTCTCCATCTCAAGGGTGTAAGACCTGGAGCGGGTGATCTTCTTGGCCGAAGAAGCAGTGCTGGTCGTCGCTGAAGTGCGGATCTTATCCTTGTTCTTGAGGATAGTGCGGATGGTGGAGGTTGGCAAATGGAGAGCTGCCACGATATCCACATGGCGACCTACTTTCTCCAGGCTGTCTAGCACTTCAATAGGAGTGTTAAGCGAAACAGATCTAAACGGTGCAGTTTTACATGGGGTAGATAGAGATAGGGGAATAATTTCAATTGAAATTCAAACAGACAGCAAACATAACACTAACACAAACTGAACATTAGCAGAAATATACCTGTACTATACTTTTGTAAAGCATTTATGCAGTGGCTAAAAATTAAAAAGCAACATGCGTCAAAAACTCAGATGTACATCTTGTGCCAACTTTCCTACCTGGTTTGAAAGAGCCGGGCATACTTGATCCCTGGTATTAGTTTTTTACTAGCTACTATAGTGTCTTTTTTCCACTGAGGAGTAAAATCTGCACAGCCATCAAACATAGTATGTGAATTAAAAGGAAAAAGGGCAAAAAAATAAAAATATTAGATAATACTAAGAACATCCTGATTTCCTCAACCTTCTATAAGCAGAACAGCACATAACATTTACATTACTATATAGGAAAACAAGAAGTTCACCTCAATAACATCTTAGTCACATTTTTTTTTTTTTACGGGGTTATGAATCATTTATTCCTTTTCTAATTACCTAAAGATCATCAGTGTTTCTAGGTAACTCAGACCTTGAAAATAATATGTTTTTTGTGGGTTCACTCCTTTGGTGTCGGTCCTTCAAAATGTTGGAAAACATCCCGCTATGACTTTATGACCAACAATTCCCAAAAAGGTCAATGATACATGGAGAACACTTCACATCCCAGTGATTTCAGTTGTCTGGCATTTACTGATGAAGTACATACTTTAATTTGGTCAATTGGGAGTGATGTGGTCATCTAATGTATGTGAAAGTCTTTCCTAACGTTGATTTGCCAATTTATTTTACTATGAAACATAACATTTCTGGCAGAGGGTATCAAAATGCCAGCTTGCATTTGTTAATACAAAATGTGTTCAAAGCCTTATTGTTTTTTATAAATGTTCATGCCACTGCCCAAATCTCAGAACAACTAAAGTGCAAATAAATGAAAAACATTTGCTTTAAGGAACAGCTTTGCAAAAACTTTAAGATACTTTATTAGAAGAATTATGTAGCACAAAAAATGGATTAATTAAAAGAAAATGGATATGATGAGATGGTAACTCAACAAAAAAAACTTCCAAATTCATTTGTTTTTCACACCCACATTAGGGTAAAACATTTTAAGTATCAGTAGATTCCCAGTGTTTTGGGTGCTCCATTCAGGTCGTTTGTCAAATAACTAGTAATAGAAAACAAATTTTGATACAAAATTAGTAGAATTACAGAAAATTATGTATATGTTGTACAGCAGTCTTCTTATTTATTAATAAGAGTAGATACTATACTCCAACCATGTGTGTTTCTACATAGGCCCACTAGACCCAGGTCTAGGGCAGCACAGCAACAGAAGATAAAGAAATGGGAAAGGAAGAGCTGCAAGTGGGGCACAAGAAAATGGGATGGCCTAGGGCAGCATTGAACCTAAACACATACATAACTTCCACATAAAATTGGTAATCAAAAAAGGACCATTCTCTTTTGAGTGATCCTATGAAAAAATTGAATGTCTTCCTCATTACTGAAAAACCCTAGTAATAGTTTGCCTGTTCATTGTACAGTGGTTTCCAGAAAGAGAATGATTTTGTTATGATGTCCCAGATCACACTTTTTTGGAACTACTGCCCTTCTTGAGGTCTAAGTGCAATAGTTGGCAACAAACACTTCATATCTGTGACATGTTGAAAAGAGTGGAGGGGCAATCTAATAGGCAAACTTGAATGAATATAGTGTAGAACTCAAGGGAAAGCATCAGTCGATGGGTCTTTTATTTTTGATAAAATACCATTTGCAATGACATCCAGGTTTTTTAATGGTGCACAGTCACAGAATAATAAAAACACATTTAATATTTCTGGGAAACTATTAGATTCCCGAGAAATACCAATTAAAATTAAAATAATAATTACAGTCTTCATAGCCAGAAGGACAATGTCTGATTAAATGTGAACCAAAATACGACTATACTAAGAAAAAAATTGGTTCAGTATAAAATTCCCACGTTCCGGGACACAGAAGTCTAAAGCCACCAATCTTATCCTACTCCCATCTTTTTGAACCTTTTAAATCATTTAGCCTGTGATTATTAAAAGTAAGCATGAACATGGATTTGGCTATTTTTGCCACAAAGTATTCATTAAATTAGAAGGATTCTGTCAGCTAACCCGCTTGAAATAAGCAGACAGAAAGAATGCTGAGAACGCCAATAGCTCAGAGCAGCTGAATCCAAAGAGATCCCTCTTGCCTTCCAATTTCCTTAGTTCTGGAGTAGCGATCTTTATGCTACAATGCTTTTTTTATTTTGAATGGCTCAGGCTTTTATGATGTTTCCATTGAAAAAAAAAAAGAGAAACTGACTTCTGATCTTTTATTAAAAATCCACGGTTACAAGAATTTGTAAGCAATAAACTGCAATCATTATTGGTGCTTACAGTATCCTGTCAATAATAAGTGCAATGATTGGAACCTTTTTGTTTTCTGTAAAACTGTTTGAAGAAATGTGAGCATTTTGTGATGCTTTGAGAGGCAGCATATACTGTCTTTGTCCACTTGAAATTAAATGTTTACCTCAGGTTTGGCACTGCTTACAGATTAGCAGTTTACAGCAGTGATAGGAATACAGGTTGTGATTACACGGAGTGAGTACAAACATTTGATTAGAGGTGCACCATGACTGACGGTAAAATTACAGAAAGATCTTAATATAAAAATGTGCTTTAGAGTATTGGTCTATAAATCTGTTTGCAAATCGCTGGGTATCTCTTTGTTGTGTGGGCAGAATTGCTAGCCATGTACTTTTTTACTTGTTTTTATAAATATATTTAAATTACCACTGTTCCCTATATTTAAACCATATACTTTTGAAGAACTTCACTTGATAATTGGCAAAATGTTTTAGTTTTTCCGTCACCCTGAAGGGTACTAGGTGACAGGGAGAATTATAATATATGCTAATGATTGAGAGGTTCTGTCATTCACATCATAAAATGATTAAGATCCTAGCGCATACTATGAAGTGACTTTAGTTTTCATATTTAAGTTTTTAAATGATAAAAACAGCATTAAACATGTGTATGAACCTTGTTACAAGACAAAGAATTGCATACATCACTGCTACACTTTAGGTAACTATACCACTTTTAGGTAACTATGTCTATACCTATAGCTTGGTTCAAGCAAATACTGTAAATGAATATGTAATATACTGCCATATCATTGGTAATTAAACTGGTTCAATCCAAGATGGCAAGTTGCATTGATAAATTGTGTCTTAGCAACTCAACAAAAATGCTGACACAGAACTATAAATCAAATATAATGGTATATTACACATGTCTTCCAAATAGATACAGTATATTCAACATTTAAGCAAATATATTTTTAATCATGTGCCAGTCATGAGCCATGACTAATGAACATGTGGAAACCAACACAAAGTACCTAGCAATCAATAAAGAAACAGTAACTCCAAGACTGTTTAGGGGAAGTAACATTAACAATGGATCTATAACCAATAGCTAATGTGACAACACCTTGTAGAGAAGATTGAATTGCTAGTGAAACTATTAAGATTGGAGTTAGAAAATAGAAGGAATGGAAAAAACAGTTGGCTAGTTCCTGAGATGTTATCTGATGGTTTTCAGGAACTAAGAGGGATGAGGAGAGCCTTGTTCTTCCAACATAACACTACCATCAGTCACAGTTATAGATAGATTAATAATCAATTTAAATTACCTTAAGTCACAGTGAGCATCAGAATGTAATCAGCCGGTCCCAAGATTAAAAGGCTGAGAATCACTAGTCTTCCAATTCAAATTGTCTTGCTCTACTGAAACACATTCTTCCAAATTTAAAGGACTGCAGCCACGTTAGCTTCATGGCTGAGTTAGGCTGAGTTACTATAAGGAACAGTTATGGCTCCATCACAATAGAGAGGATCATGTGGCAACCACACTGTATACTAACAATTACTCAATGAAAACAATGTTTAATGCCCCATTGTTTGGCTGGGTAAACTGAACAATAATACTGTTACACAATCTGCTAATGATTATCAAATGCTATTGGTTTTCCATGTAGAAAATCAGCCAGCTCAAATTCAGTAATATTCAAAAATATTTTAAATATATATATTTTTTAATTCACCACAGTTTAAAAATAAAACATATATTTTGATATAGTACATAGGCTTATGATTTATAGACAGTCTCTATCTTTTTCTCTATAGTTCTGCAATGACTCTCTCGACACTCTCTCAGCTTTAATCATTATGGCTTTCAAAATGAATAGTTTATAAAAAAAAAAAAAAAATTCCATTGGGGGTTTCTCACTTCAGTTAATACAATTGCAATATTCAACTTGAAGCTCCAAGAAAGATGAAACCACAAAGGGGAAACGTGCCATATAACCAAGTGCAATTCAACATTATAAAAAAAAAGTAGCATTTGCCTAGATAATAAGATGGCATTTAGCAATTATTGACAATGATCTCCCATTAACAAAAGCTATGACTTTGTGGGTGAATTAGAAAGGCTGACTGACATATTGTAAACTTTAAAGGAAATGTATTAAAGGAAATTAGATTAGCATTTAACTGATAAAACTATTTCTTATTGCTACAGTTTTAATTTATATCACATTTGGGACCTCCACTGCTTCGCTGTAATCATCTGCTGAGATATGTTGCACAGTTGTGAGTTATAACATTTTGCTCCATAACCAACATATATCTCTCTTCTTTGGCAATAAAGTAAAAGGTGGAGGAGAGGAGAAAATAGATGCTATAGTATAACACATTATATCTCGATAGAGCTTTTCCATTTACCTCACTATATGCCCATTTTAAGATTGTACAAATACTATACACAGTGTTATTCACACACACACACATATATATATATATATACACACACAAGTAAGAGCAGATAATTTACAGAAGTAATTCTAGCCTTCCATGGAAAATTGCTGACTGGTAAAGGCAACTTTTCAAGCAATTTTAAGAGATTGCTATTACACATCCTCATTTTATAGCTATTTTAGCTGCATTTGCAAGTATATAATATTGACACCACCGGTCCGACAATTATCACAAAAAAATCCAGCTGTTGCATAAAGATATTTAAGCTCAAATTACATTTTAACGTAATCATTTTCAGAAAACAATGAATTTCCAGGCATGCTGTTATATGAATGATTGGTACTTAAGCTCATATAATGTTGCATAACCAGTTACCAACAGTCGAAAATTCCTCTCGTTGACACACAGAATTTATAATTATATGACTCGAGCTAGTTTTACAATTGACTAAGCCATTCACTAAAATGGAAAACTTGTCATTGAAGAGAGAGCCAGCGTGACTTGTTTGTGTCTTCAACTTGACAGGCCCCATGAAAAAGATATTAATGCTTGAAGGATAAATGCTGTAATGTGATATTAGTTTTTGAGCAACCACTTGATCTTGTCCTTTCAACTTGACATAATTCTATTTGTGCAATTAAAATAGATGGAGTGCAAACCCTTAGGCTTCTTGTTCAACCAAGTAGTACAGATTTATAGATAAAGTCAAATGGGAATAGCAGAGAAATCGAAAAACAGGATAGAAATTGAGAGAAAAGGGCAGAAAGAGAGAAAGATAACCAAAGAGAGGAGCAGATACAGCATAATTAGCAAATAAGTGTTGCCAGTGTGTCTGTTACAGATGCAATAAAACATACTGTATTATGATCACTTAAGGTGCAACTCAGTTGACTTGAATGGAGTTTATATTAAAATATAAAAAAAAAATAAACATTATCATTCTTAAAAACTATATATTTTTCCTAAGAGGCTCAATCATCAAAGATAAATCTTGGATTCTGTTATATTGAGAGGCTGCCACAGTTTTATTGAAGAAAATAAATGGTGCAAATTGTAGTAGAATCATCTTCCCTTTCCGGCTCCAGAGAAACACGCAATGCTCCTGAGGCTCAGCATGGAAGCTCCCAGACACAAACAGAATGCTAATACTAACATTTTAGTTTAGTTTGTCACGTACTTCAAAAACATATTTTTTTCCATACTACAGTGGTAGCCCAAAAAGTAAAGTGCAGAACACAGAGAGCAGGGTTTTAACCCACATGTATACACACGGACAACAAAACAATCAGAAATGTAAATTTAAATAAGAAAGTAAAGTGTCTGAGTATCTGTGAATCTGACTGTGTACATATGTCTGTCTCTCTTTGTGAGTCTACCAGAAGGCGAGCTTTAGTGCTTTAGTCTGTGCATGCCTATCAAAGTGTGAGTGAAGATCTATGTATCTGCATGATGGATTAACTTTCAGAGGGAAGGGGGGACCAAAAAGGCAGAGAATTAATAATTTCTTCAGTCATATTGCTCTAAGGTCTAGGCAACATACAGTACCTGTCAATCAAAACAAATGATAAGACAATGTACCAATATAAACATAAAATGTTTCAGTACTGCAGAAGGTTCTTTACCTACCATATTAGCATCATTTATTTGTAGGGCACTACTATCTCCTGTACTGCTATTGATGCCATGAAAATGGGAAGAATAACACAAATAGGATGTAACAGATAGGATGCATCACGTCCAAAGCACAGAGCTCACAACAGAGTAAGGACATACTGATAACTCAGCAGCCTGAGGTAAAGGGACTCTTAATTTATTATGGGAGAGGATAAGCTAATTATTTTTATATAAAAGTGATCTGATCACCCTAAGGGTGTTATGACCACCTTGATATTCTCGTTGGCATTTTATCGCACCCTAGGGGCAACCTTGTATAGAGAGGTTGAGAGGGGGAGATTTAAAATTATTTTGACCCGGTTCTGCTCTGGAGAAGCACAGGGTCAATACTGGGTGATAATCATAGTAGATATACTGGTGAGAAATGTTCATTGGCAACTGAAACAGTGCTCATATACTCACAGCAACAGAGTATACCTGGGAATTTATAGTACAGTAAACAAACAGGTAGGTTACCATATATTGAAACTATCTGTCATTTTTATGGATTTACATATATCATTATCACTTTTAACTACAGTATTAAACTGAGACTATGCAAGAGAGTAATAATTATGTAAAAAAATTAAAATATTAACTAGTTACTATAAAAATAAACTCATAAAGTTAAACTCCTTACATATGGTGAATGGTAGCATTATTTGTTGTACCTAATACAAACACCTATTTGTAAATGTAATACAATCTGCAATTAAAAAACACAGAAAAAAGAAACTTGAATCAAGACAAGAAAATAAAGTAATTACCAACAAAACTGACAGCCTTATTAAATTGTGATTCGGCCAATTGAATAGGGCACTATATAAGATTTTTGGCTTTATACGTTTTTAGTTAGTGAAGATCTTGCTTTTGGATGGAAGTTCACTAACTAAAAACTTCTGTAAAAATATATGCTGTGTGCTTATATGGAGCCATTTTCAATTGGCTGAATAGCAATTTAATAAGGCTGTAAATATGTATATACCTGAATCAAGCATCAAAAGTGGATTATATTGACATATGTATTGCATTACATATTAAGAGCAGTAAAATTGATTGCGGGTCTAGAAACCTAGAACACATAACCTTTAGTTACTCTGTTTTTAATTTAAAAAACTTCTCTTTTCAGTAGTGTCTTAATCCTGTTTTTTTTTATTAAAGTATGTATGTTATCTATTTCTATCATTTTGACCTTTTTTTATTACCCTATTATGTGCTCTTTTGAAATGCAAAAAAACGTATCTATTACAGTACTTATTTTCAGCTTTTTGCTTGAAATGATCTACCAGGTCACTCTGAAGTGCTGTAATCACTCTAAGATGTTCTCCAGATCTACCTCTTACTTCACATACCATGAGCTCCACATATTAGCTTAGTGAACTTGTATTGCTAAACTAATTTACAATATGGATAGTCTCAAATCAGGAATCAATATTTTGTCATAGTTTTATCTTTGATTTTGAAAAGTAAACCTTAAAAATAAGCTAATTACTTATTTTTTATTTGATAGAAGCTAGTTCACGTATAGTTCTAGAGGCTCAGTGAACCTGGGGTTCTGTGTGTTGTAAGCACTGCTGTATGGGCATCAAGGGATGCACTGAAGTATATGTAGTACCATTTTATAAAGTTATGAAATATGTTGTCGGCCGAAAGGGAATGGGGAAAGTATACAAGAAACTTTTGTCTAGTGGACCAGAAATATAAAACCAGTCTATGACTCAATCCTGAAAACTTTTTTTTTTATTAACAGACATGCCAATGTATTCAAGTATGTGATGGGTTCACAGCATTTTTTTATTTGAAACATATAAAGAATGATCTTAACCTCCTAATTTTGGTCAGTGTTTAATGCAGGTCATCATTGTTTGCATATCTCTGTTTCACAAAACTGCAGAGAATGTTGGAGTTTTATACATATTTGATATTATTAATAATAAGTGCCCAAACATCCAAGCCTGGTACTTGCGGAAATAATACTTGATATTTCATCCTGTGGTAAAATGATTTAACAGTATTGTCGATCATACCATTAAATAGTTGCTTCTTATTCTGTCAGCTTTTGCAGAATATTTAGTACTTTGTTTTAGGTGAAAAAACCTTAAGGAGACTCATAAACAAAGTAAAATATTTCTTTATGCATTTGCATTTACCTCCATAAGGATTTTCCCCAAAGAATAAACCGTTTAAAACCCAGCCCTCTGAAATGGTATTTTGGGGCATACATCACAATGAAATGTGTAAACTTTGAAATACACTTTAAAAAAATGTTTGTTAGATAAGCCTAACCAAATTAGGGGCTTATTAAGGACTTTCTCACCTGCGAAGAGCTGAATGAAAAGGGCTATTTTCCCCATAGGAAACTGTGCATAGTAAATGAAGAGATTGTGTAAGAGACAATTGAGATGCTAAGTAAATTCTGTCCACAAATATCTAGGAAATTAATTAACTTAAAAAATAATCCACTAAATGAACCAAATGAAAAACAATATAGGTATCTAGTCTATTTGGAAGCTGCATCCTGTCAGAACAGTTGGGTTGAGCTCTCCACAGCGCCACCTGGTGGTGCAAACAAATTACTGCAGGTAAAGAACTATTCCATCCTCTGACATGGCGCAACTTGAACGACACTGAGTCGACAGCAAGGCCATCGCTATGATCGGCGCAGGCACTTGCCCCCACAGAGCCTCGGGCGTGCCTCTTATAGCTCACGGTCACCTCTGTCGGCAGGCCTTATGAGCCAGATTGGAGGATGGAATAGTTTTTTGCTTGCCGTAAATTTTTTACACCACCAGGGGGTGCTGTGGCGCAGCTGCACAGACCAGTGTTCTGACGGGATGCAACTAGGACCCAATATAGAATATGTGTACACACTGTTTCAATGACAAAAAGAACTTAGAGATGGGCTTCATGAACTTCTTTTAATTTATGAGAACCTAAACTAAGCCAACAATTACTTGTTAAAATATTAGCACGTAAAAGGAATGCAGTGGGAATAAGTAACAATTACTCTAATAAGTGTTGAAGAGGAAGGTGGAGGAAGGTATTTACTTTTATTATTATTATTATTATTATTATTATTATTATTTTTTGTATAAAAATGTGATTAACATTTGATATAATGTATAAATGCCCTGCCTTACAAATGTAGCTCTATTTAGTATTAGTACATGTATTCATGCTTACATTATTCTTCAATAAAACTGTTAAAATAACAAATAACAGTAAAAAGTATAGAATGTATAAATGTGAGAAAATACTGTTAATAAACAAACACAGATAGACAAGGCAGACCACTTGTAGCTAAACAGCATGATTAATTTGTGTTCATAAAGCTTTTTCTACATAAATGTTTATTTGATTGTTCACATTCACTCTAAATGATTGCTTAAAGTGATTTTAAGTAATTTTTTGAGATCATTTGAAAACGAGTATGGAAATCTATCTATATGTAGTGTTATCCATTGTTTTCTAAAGTGAATCAATCTTGGAAATTCCCTGCTGTTGTTGCTGTATTTATATACAAATGAGAGGCTTACTCATATTAATTAGCTGCTTTTATGTACAAATTAAGGTTATAGCAGTTTGTCTATCTCTGTAGAGGCCAACATAAAGACCTGCAATGTTATCTGCCAATTAAATATAATAATAACTGCCAGTGTTCCTTTAAGAGGAAGAAACTGTAAAATACAGCAAGAAAACATTACCAATTTATTTCTGCATTCTCTGAAGCCCTTGGAGCCAACCCAGTCTTTCACAGGTTTAGTTAGTAGCAACATCCCACATCACACAAGTATAAAGAAAAATCTTGTAAAAGCTACAAAATCTTGATCTACTCTATGTCAATTTACAGCACAAAAAAAGATATCTACAGTGAATCCACAGTGACATTTATGAGACTCAAATGAGTGATTGTGTTCAGGTAATTATGGCAGATAGGTCTAATCCCAGGAAAGTTTCCAGCATCCCACTCTTATGGCCAGCCCAACCATACAGGTAAACTAGAGAGCCACCTACACTACTAGGCTTTAGTTTTTTAAATTGCAGGGAAGAAATTTTAATTTTCACTATCTAGCCATACATGTTGATACATTATATTTTTTAAACAATAGTATCACATTTTGATTAATTTAAGTTTTCAGATTAGTAAAACTATCCTTGTTTTCTACTTTATAAATTTAGTACCGATCTATACATTTACATTATATGTGAATGACAATGAAATAAAGGTAAACTAAATATTTTTTTTCCATACTGTCCACAATAAAATTGTAAGATAAAAAAAGTATTTTTGTATTATCCTTGACTTGACTCATAAGGGCATTCTTTTTAAATAGAGGTACCGAAAAAATAAAATGAGGCTCAGATTGCTCATCAATAAAGTTATTCACTACTACTCTGAAGATAAACACACATCTGTAATGATACAGCAATGGTATACCACTCCCTGCCAGAGGCTACTGTGGCCTCTCTGCTGGCAGAAGGTAACCTTGCAGCTGGTATATCAGGGAAATACTTTAGAAGATCGTGAACCTCACAAGCATCAATTACAAAGAACCACAGCAAAGTTACAGAGGATACAACTTATACTAGATCAAACACATGGTGAGGATGTTATTCTAACATTTCCAAATAACTTTTTCACAAGCAACGGACATTCATAGGTAATAAAATATGCAACCACTTAAAGAAGGCATCCTTGTAAGAAGGTGAATCACGAATAGCTTTCTAGTCTAAATGGAATTTGATGAGAAAATAAGAATGTGTTATGTTCAGATGTATGCATACTTTTCAAATTATCATTAAAGGGACATTTGTAGGTCATTCATCTTAGGTCCTACATGAAAGGCTTTAGCAATGTAAGTATGACTACAAAGAATAAAGTCTTCAGTAATGGTTACAACGCTCTTCTTTCCAGTATCCACTGAGGATAATAAGATGAAATTCACAGCAAGAAGACTTAAAGGTATACAGAACAAGTTAAATTGGTTTACTGTGAAACACAATCTTAATTACTAGTTTGCAATTTATTCAATTAGCAATAGTAATTTACATCCTTATTAAATTGCAATTTGGCAAATTCTAAAAGGGCTCTATATAAGCACAGAGCATATTTTTTACAGAAGTTTTTAGTTAGTGAACTTCTATCCAAAAGCAAGGTCTTCACCAAGTAAAAACTTCTGTAAGAAAAAAAAAGTTATGTGCTTATATAGAGCCCTTTAGAATTTACCGAATTGCAATTTAATAAGGCTGTTAGTGTCAGAAATATTACTTGGAAATGTAGTGCTGTTTGCTATATCACACTCTTGGACCCTGCTCAATTAGTCTCCTATCAGACATTAGCAACATAATAAAAGTTCTAAGGCACTACAAGATGCTACTGTTTTGTTTTATATTAACTTTGACAAAACAGCAAACATAACACCAACACAAACTGCATTGGCAGCTGCTATTGAATGTCTCTGACGATGATTACACAGCTCATAATGGAGTGACTGATAGTTGAAGTTGCAAGTAATTGATAAAAATTTAATCAGAAAAGCATGATCCCTTGGTCTGATAACAAGGGAATTTGATTTTCAAAATGAAAATGGATGGCATTACATATATTTATATGTATTTAACAGTACTGCAATAAAACTAACTGTGAGCTAGCAGTCTCTGAGGTGTTATCTGTGGCCTTCATTCTCTTGAGCTATGATATCTTTTAAACAGAGGTGATACAAACCAAGAAGAGGGTATGGCATGGAAGTTAACATAAAGAGCACGCTGGTATTAAATATGTGAGGGACTCCTGCTGTCATTTGCATCAAGTGATCCTGTATGGACACATAGAAGATAAGCTGAATCTAGTTTGGAGTATTTATCATATACAGGCATATACTAATATAGTCTTTCATTTAAGACCTAAGTAGAATTAACTATATGAATCTCTTGATTTATATTAATTAATATAATCATGTAGTAAATATGTCACATGTTATGTTGTTTTTGATTTGTATTCACTGACATACTTTCTTTGGAAGCAAGGGAGAAAACAGATTGCTGAGCCATCTTGAATTATTTCCATGTGCAATTAATAAAACACTGGATCAAGGTAAATAGGTCCATGTGTAGGTTTTACCATATTTTGAAGGGTCTTAGAGCAAGTGACATTTTTACTAGGTATGTCAAAGATGAATAGTATAGTTTACCACTCTACAATATCAGAAAATAGGATTTTCTCTTGGGGCAATGTCATATTGGCTTTATTTACAGCATATTGTATCTGTCCTAGCATTGCTGTAGACCACATCAGCTCTGGAGGCCATCATGTGAAGCTTTTTAAGTTCCTCAGGTATTTTAGTATGGTTTGGTGGGACTCCTTACAATTGACAAAATATATTAAATCTTGTATCATACAGAGCTTAAATAGCCATTTCATCAGTTATGTACAGGTAGATATAATTAAAGTACTCACTTCTAATATTCTACATAGCTATTTGATTGCAGGTTAACATTGACTTCTGATAGGATCTGAATTGGATTGCTGTTTAAGGTAAAACAGGGTGCATTAGGGACATATTTAGGATGTATGCTGCCTTATTCCCATGAAGATGTGTGCAACATTAACCTCCCCAGCTCCCAGCTGCACTCCCAGTTATTACTGCCCCTTTCCCTTTACTTTGCCCTAATGACACATTTTCAACAAACATTTAGGAATATATACAGCATATTGGAAAATGTCAGGTATACTTACAGACACAAATGTCCCTGCATATAGACATTTTTGTACCTATATTCAAATTGTTCTATGGCATTGCAATACTGCCCAAGCATCTTGAATAATTCACCACCTGGGCACATTCACATTCATACAGTACATAGATTCTATAAGCAAACAGGAAAATATGAGGACCAGAAAGGCAAAGAAGCTATCTGCCATTAGATCATGTGTTTCGAGAAGACGACATGCCAGAGTTTGAATAAAACAGAATACCAAACTCAAGCCAAACTGCATTGTTTGTTATACTAAGGACTAATGAATTGCATTTAAATGAAAAGCATAACTGTAGTCTGGTGGCATGCAGTAACTAGGCTTGTGCCGTCCACTGTGGGAAAACAATTTGTGAAACTTTCCCACCTGTGCACTAGCATTCAACCACTACGAGAGGCAAATATTAAATGACAAATAAATGGCAACATGTCACTTTGTCTGATTTCTTACTAATGTCATCTGAACACAGTCACGGTCATGTACCTCGGATAAAGAAAATGTGTGCTTATGAAAAGACTACAATTTCTCAATAATCCTCTATACATATGGAAAATGACAATTTTGAAAGCATTATATTTTTTCTGCTTTAGAGTTTTTCTTTATATATAATATACAAGTCAAGGTGAATGAGCAGGAATAGAGAATACATTGCTTGTAACAGTGCTTTTATTCTTGCTATTATTATTTTACTTTATTTGTAAAAGAACATATTTCACAGCCATATTCAGGAGATATATGATTAATCTAATACATCTTTATATATACTGATGCATAAAGAGTCGATGGTCTTACTTGTGGCATTATTAGTATTATCAATAATATAAATAATACTATAGAATTTGTACTGAAAAAAATGATATGTAAAAGCCCAGGCCAGTTTGTAGATAACATTCTTGATGCTTTGAATCCAGGGACTTACTGTGTATATTCTCCAAACCATTCTCATCCCCACACAAGTAGAGACATTACATCTCCTGTGACAGACCAGCCAAACACATGTTAGAGACTGAACAGAGAATGGGCAGTTTTTAATAGCTTGCTGTATGGATGGCCAGGATACAATGCTAGACCTGTTTCAACTTGTAACATCAAAAAGGAAATATTCAATAGTATGTCATTCTCATACATAAACAGTCCAGTCCTAAAATGCAACCCAAGAGAAATCAACAAAACCAACTCTATGTTGTGCCTTCTGGAGCTTAATCATTGGAATGTAGAACAGAGAGAGCCAGGTAGCATGGATTATAAAAAGTAGTCTTGTTTTAAGAACAAGTGGGATAGTACAAACAGCAAGATTGTACACAGCTTACCAAAAAGAACTGTAGAAAAACTGTTCTATGTTTTGGTAAATTATATTACGGTGTACTGAATTGTAAAAAATGACTAACTTAATTTTACAGATTCTTCACATCTCGTCAAATGATTTTCTATGAAAGCCCTTCCCATTACCATAAAATGAAAAACCTTCCCAAGTTTTCACACCTTCCCACCTAAGCAAACTTTTACCTCTTCCTGACCCTTCCTACTCCTTATCTTTTCTTTCCCAGATTTCTGTCTCTTCCGTTCCCTTTAGATTGTAAATAGCGAGTTTCCATTCTTGTAGGGTGCTTAGAGAAAAAAGCACTTTCTACAAGGATTCTAAGTTCAAAATAGGGTCCCCCATTTTCTTCATTTGTTAATATTGCCTTTTTCCCGGGTTCTCTTCCCCTGTTCAGCGTTATGGAATAAATAACAAATATTGATTATAATAATAGTAATTACAACCTAAAATGTTTGCCAGTAGTGGCCAAAATGCTCTAAGCACAGACACATAGCTGTACAGTATTTCAAATTCAGAAAACTAAAATGAACCAGTATAAAAACAACATATGTAATACTGATAAATAAAAGAACCATAACAACTTTACACTGCTGTACCAGAACAGTAAAAGTAATACATAACTGTGCCCTTCTGATACTACCAAAAACTGCACAGCAATGCGTTATACTCACACACTGAAAAGTATTATTGTTTCTTTTCTATTTATTTTAGATTACTCATGTACCAGATTAGTATAAAAGCCATTTCTCAGAGACGCTGACTAATCCAGACATTGACTAACATATTACACCAGCTGAAAAAGTACATACTTTCATTGATCAATATTCAAAAGACACATCTTTGTGACTAACACGTGAACGGAGATAATCATAGAGCATATATTTATTTTATTCAGATACCACAACATCATAAAACAAAATTGCTAACAGAAGGAGGTTCTTTCTGCATGAATGGCATGTTGACAAAGCAATGTGTTTTGGCTGTCTAGCAAATACGAGCATGTCCAGTTGTGACATAAATGATTTCCAGAAGGGCATACACAAATTTAATGAAAGCCATACAGAAAATGTAAAAGGCAGAAAACACAGCTGTTTCATCAAAAATACCCAAGGAGAGTGCAAGAACAGCAATATGTGAATTTAACAGAGAAGGGGAAGCCCAGGAGTATGATGTAGTCTTTTAGGAGAGAGTATGTCACTGCAATACAAATACCATAGCTTTCTAAACTCCACTAACTTTTTTTTACTGTAAAACTATATACATTTCATTTAATCCTGGGAATATCACCCAGTTTCAGAAATCAGCACACTTCACACATTTGTTGTTGATATTTTTAATTGCCTTGGGAGAATGAATGCTATTTTTTCACACCATTAATGGAAGATTTGTGCATCGGCACGTTTGGCAGCTGCCTTTGGTGCTTCACTTAAAAGGTACCTGCATGGCTGGTCACATGATAGTTTTAAATCTCTTATGTCTGCAAACATGGAGCTCTATCACATTCAGCCCAACATACACAAAAAGCTTCAAACCTTAGCAAGTTAATCCTCATTAAAAATAAAGATCAGTACTTTAGGTAACCAGACAAATCCTCTCTAGGGCATTTTACGCATAGTAGACACCAAAACACACTAATGGATGGAACTTGTTACTATCTGACATTAGTTTAGGGGAAAAGTGTATATTTAATGTATAGTTTTTGTCAGGTGGAATTGCCTAGAAGCTAATGTGATCAAGCCCATAGCTGGACAGTGAAAACATTCATGGGCTACACCAGGGCAAAGAATGGCTTCACAGAACACAAATGGAAATTAAAGGAATCCAAGAGAACCTATATGCATTAAATGACAATGGGGGAATTTACTAAGCACCTTCTAACCTGAGATGACGTGGGAAGTTTCATGATTCCCCTGACCACCAGTCCTTTGGACTCATATTATCCGCCCTGGATGATTAGGCTTTTGAGGCTGGCCATTACGCTGGCTGCATAATGACTCCTATCAGGACTGGGAATATGTGGTTGTGGGACTGGGCCCAGAAGTTTTATAGTATGGATTATAGTTATTTAACATATTATGTCATGCTATGCTATGTTATGTTGATTACTGTATATTTAATTTTGTCCAGTTGATAAGGAATTAACTGGCAGTTACAATGTTATGAGGTAGCCAGTAACTGACAGTTGAGAGAGTTATGTAATGTGTGTCTCTGAGGTAACTGTAATTTTATAAGAAGCAGTCAGGTCAGTTTTGAATTCAGCCTGTGATGCTCCTAGGAGGTAACTGAGAAGAGAATGGCTGGGACCTCTCCTGTTATGGTAGAGTGAACTATCCTATTACAGTCGCATGAGTGTGTCCTGCTCCACAGTGTTGAAGTGGTGAAAAGTTGTAGTGCAGGCAAAGAACTATTCCATCCTCAGATGTGTCGTATCTTAACAGAGCTGAGTCAACAGTGAGGACATCGCTATGTTCAGTGCGGGCACTCGGCCCCCCCAGGGCCTCAACCGCGCCTCTCATAGCTCCAAGCCTCTTCAGTCGGCGTGCCTTATGCAGCAGTTTGGAGGGGGAAATACGGTAAGTTTTTTTTTGCCTGCATTACCTCCTGTTCACCACTTCACCACTGTGGTGCATACTATACTATACAAGGAAAGGACCAATGGCTGCCCTGGTCCTTTACATGTATGTGTCAGCATTCCTAGAGAAGATACTAATGAAGTAACTGGGAAAATGAGAATTGGAGGGTTCAGAGTGAATGGTATGAGGCCCAGTGTCATAAATGGCCCTTGAAAATTTTCCTAATAGCTACCATTGAAGTAAAGATGAGTGTGGCTGGAGAAACTTTTTGTAATGAATGACTGGGTGAAACACAGCAAGTTTACATGTATATACCATGGCATAGAGCATATGCCAGGAAATCATAATACGAAGAGCCCCAATGAACTATTACTCATAAAACCTTTTATTCTTTTTTAGCATACGGAGAAGACAACTTTATGTGCAAAAGTAAAACAGCTTTATTTTACATTAAAGAGGAGCCAATGAGGCTCTACAAAAGAAATAAAGAAGTATTTAAATATAAAGAAGTGCTTCATTACATATTTAAGTGGCCCCTCACTCTGTCTCTAATATGTAGCTGGCTCATCACAGTCCTTCCTTATGTAGTCTGCAGGAAATTTGGGAGCTTTAAGGGGCTTATTCTTTAAGCTCCGAAGCGGCTCATCAGAATAATTTGGACAGAGGATTTATTGACTAAAGGTTTAAAGAGAAATGGAAAAATAAAAGCTGTACAAACACTACCTCTGGTACATAAGTTATAGTGTTCCCTATTTATGAATATTGTCTCCAATGAATGATTTCTCTGTTTGCACTGACAAACCACTACAGCTGTAAACAAGGAACAATGGCTTCCTTACACATTGTACTATATGTACCTACATATTTTGCATTAGAATTTAGTCAAGTATGTAGGCCAAGGATGTAAGAAAGAAATTCTTGAAGGCTCACTTGGAAAAAAGTGTTTGCCACAAAAAATCACTGAGGAAATTTCAAAAATAGCATTAACATATATATATATATATATATATATATATATATATATATATATATATATATAAAGAGTGAGGTAGCCGTGATTGTCCAGTAATCTAGATGAATAATCAGAGTATTGCAGTGTATAGTGATACATTTTATTAGACAAACATATATGTTAAAATGAAGAGCTTTTAAGAATAACAACTCTTTTTTTTAAGTCAGACGCAATACTGGAGAAGCAGTATTGCTTGAGAAAGAGGTGTTACACTCAAAACCTTGTAATTCTATGTGATATGTTTGGCCAATAATAAAGGTATCACTATAAAAGGGAATACTCTGATTATTCATATATATATATATACTATATATACATATATACATATCATTTGTTTAATATAAGATTTGCTTTATTTCTTTTTTGACATATTTTACGGATGTTTAAAACAATACAATTATTATGTTTTATAGTAACATTGCTCAGATTCTATCCCCAATACAGTAAAAGGTTAGCAAAACTATCCAGATCCTCTTCAAGGCTCCAGTAATGTTTTAATTGCCGTTTTGTTCCAAGGAAAGGCAAAAAATGAACAATTATTTAACGCCATCAACTGAGCCAAGAATTCCTTCCTGCCTAAGGTTCCTCCAAATAAATCCATATAGCTTGACGTCCACAGATTCAAATATTGTGTGACTAATTCTGGCATCAATGGGGACAAGATGCAGAGGGAATCAGTTGGGGGCTGACAAAAAGCAAAGGTCTTTAGATTATTGGTAAGAGTTTTCAGATATAGATGATCATGAATTTAACATTACAGGGAAAGGGAGTTCAAGAGTCGCTGTCATCATAATCCACTGACTTTTTCTGTGCCATATAGGATTTGCGACCTTTGACTCTTTAATTATAAGCTGAACTACAATACAAGCAAGAAAATAACAGTATTATATTCAAAATAAGCCTCATTGTATTCTAAATCCTTAAAGGTATTTAAAAGTTTCCTGAGTTTCAAAAAACAGCCACAGATTAGTAGAAAAATATGTATTATATTGAAAAGTTGAATGTACTTAAAGTACATATTTATATGCTGGATATTGCTATCTGGATTTGCACAACCCTAGGAAGCTTACATAACAGTGAACCTGGCTGCAGAGCAGCTAGGTACAGGTTGTGACCGCCAAAGGAAGTTCTGCCAGTCACATGGTTGGTGAGGTCACAGCTGAAATTTTCCACAAGGAGAAAGGGACAGAGAGGAAAACACCAGCAGCAGTAGCAACAGTTGATGTGTGAATGTGCTGCACAGATAGACTCTTATATGAAAAAACATAGAATTTTCTAACATGTGCCAGACTACATATCCCAGACTGCTTTGCAGCACAAACAGCAACCCCAGATTGTGATACAAATGTTTCAGCTTCTGCTTCCTCATGATAAGCCAGTACTATTTTTTAATTTTATGCTAATTTAGCCTAGGTTTGGAGAGGGCGTTAACCCTAATTTTAAACTGTTAGAAATTACAAGACATTTTGCTAACTTCAAGGTAAGTGTTTAAATGTTTATTTTAGCATTTTTTCATGCAAAAAAAATGTTTGCATACACTACTGATTCTCCTCTATCAGATGCATTCATAATCCAGCAAACTTAGATATGCCTTTAACTACTTTCTCAACTAACATGTTTGATCCATTAAATTCAATTTACATCATTTACAGCTACCAATTATTATTAATTGTTTTTATTTTTAAATAGCCAGCATTTTCACTTTTTTATACAAGGTGCCTAGTAACTGGATGAGGCTTATGATAACAGCAAGATTGAAGCCTGGTTGTGAGAGATATATGCAGTAGATGTATGAAACAGTTACTGAAGGCATCTGCTGTAGTGAGTATGAATGACCAACCACTGTAGTGTGTTTGCCTGGAGATATTAAGTTTGATTAATGTTTATATTATCACAGCTTCTAGGATCACATCCTATATAGTATGGCTATGTGGCCTATGACATGATGTACTATTATGTAGCAATAAATGAAGTTTTCAGATTAATCAACAGGAAAATCACATTTATCCATTCTACACATAGAGTAGTATTACATAACGGAGAAGTCAGTCTTACTACGTAGTTGCCATAACTGAGTTAAAGGTCTATATCAGTGAATTTTTTTTAGGCAATCCACCAGTTCCTGTTGTTACTAAAATATTAAATTATGTAATTGAAAAATTTACATTAGTCAGTAAGTGGTATATGGTAAGCATTTATTACAGATAAATTATGCAAACTACAAAGCAAAAAGGGTGTTGTAGTATGTTGACTTTGAAAAGGTAAATTGTATCAAAAGTTACAAAAAGACATCAAGGTGCAGGCAGAATAATTATTTATATTTAAAAGTGATATAAATCAAAACAAACAATTATGTGTTGGGAAATGTTATGACACAGAGCTTGTATGGAGTTCAACTATTACAAATAGCAATATAATTATTTTATTTTATTTAGGAGAAAACATTTTATGATAATAAAACTGCAAGCTAGCTGTCAGGAACCGG
Organism: Discoglossus pictus; assembly: GCA_027410445.1. Lineage (NCBI taxonomy): Eukaryota > Metazoa > Chordata > Amphibia > Anura > Alytidae > Discoglossus > Discoglossus pictus. Next base: position 351,084,677 of record CM050163.1, on the reverse strand, counting down.
GTACTAGATTTTCAGACCCTTCAGGGGTAAGGTTGCAAAACAAATGTAATCAACATAACAATATATACAAAGCTTAGTGACTATCCCTTTAAATGAGTCTATGTGCAGAAACGACACTGAAAGCAAACGCAATGCTGCAGGCAGCTTAACAGCAACAGAAACCCGAAACAAGGATTCTCAGGAGCAGACAAAACTCCTGCGAGACAGTAACAGAAGTAGCAGTGTTGGACACAGGTAGATCTCCAGCCAGACAGGAACAGAAACAGCACTACAGGACAACACAGCTGCAGGCAGGAACCAGGCAGGACAAAGACTCTCAATAGGAACAGGGTCTTGTAAATGGCATTTTAGAGTGATCTGAGATTAATATAAGGACTCATCAGATTGGCTGAGCCTCATCATCTGTCATTAACTAGTGGGTGGAGTTATGATCCACAGGAGCAGACCCATCTTTTCTAGGTCACCCTCATGGCCTGCTCAGTACAGACTGCGCATTGACCGGATCAACTTCCTTGGCCTTCCCTGAGGCCTACCAGAAAAGGTACTCCTAATTCTAGCTAAGAAATGATGGAACTTGATTTCAAGGTTACTAGATCTGTTGTGGCCAGACTCACTAAGGTTCTAGTATTTCTGATGCAGTGACTGTTGTTTTCTATGATGAAGTGAAAAAATGAGCTAGCATTTATGGTTAATCTGGTCCAGTGTAACATCAGGCATAAGAAAAAGGCCTACATTACCATTCTTGCACTGTGATTCTACTTAGTTACAAAACACTTATCACTTTTACCTCACTTTTGTTATTTTCTGGTCACAAAAGTTTTTACCTAATGGTAGAATCGAATTATGCTCATTAAATTACTGTTAATCAACTTTCAATTATAAGAATTTCAACATGATTGATATCAACAGTTGCACATTAAAATAACCAGTTAAAAAACAGATTTGTTATTAGATCTCCGGCATATTTAGAGTTACAGCAAAAAAAGCAAGAGGTAGATGTAATACATTAAAGGAACATGGAAGGTTTCAGGATATCACTAAGAATATAATATATATATATGTATATATATATATATATATATATATATATATATATATATATATATATATATATATATATATATATATTTACTTGTATGTGCTTTATTTTATTAAGAAGTGCTTATACACTTTTTTCTATCTAAAATCAGAGGGTCTGCCCCTGCAGCTCATGAATACACCGACTTAAGAAGTGCAGTGATTCAAATTAGCCAGTCAGTGACCTCTCTCAAGTAGCATGTTGCAGAATGTTGACACTAATTGGTTACAGTGAGACACTGCACACCCTGCTCTTTGTTAAAGTGCTCTGTCTTCATGAGGAGAGAGACCAATAATGATTCTTAATAAAATAAAGAACAGAATTGTAAAGAGATACATCAGTAAATTATATTCCAAGTAAAATCCAGAAACCTCCCATGTCCGTTTAAGGTGTGAGAACTCGATAAGAAACGTTTATAAGTCATGACAAATTAATATGTTTAGCGTGAGGGTAAAGACCAACATTAACACTAATTGGAAGCTCAGTCTCACTACGTTTTAGCATATACTATGGAGTTAATTACCAGGAGACCATTCAATACACAATCATTGGATTTGGACTAGTGTCAATATTGAAGTAGCAGCTCATTAATTAAACATAAATTACCAAAGGAGATCAGTTTAAGCAATATTAAGAACAGATTCTGAGGTTACAATTTTATGTGTGGGAAAGCAGAAATGAAAATGCTACAAAGCTAATATTGAATTTTGCTAAATAATGGAAAGTCAGTTTACTTATTTTTTCAATTAATGTTAGAAAATGAGTGTAACATTGCCACTGTTACTAGTTAATCTTTATTGATACTCCTGATACCCATCATAATATACATGCCCTGAGTCAGTTTGCACAATAAATACTAACTGTTTCTTTAGCTGACTTTCATTAAATTAAATGTGTTTTCTAGCTAGTCCGAAAAAATAATCTGTAAGTGCAATGCACACTTTCTGTAACAATCATCAACTGTTCTTGTCTCGTCTCTGGTGTATGAAATTTACTTCTTTTGCATAAGAGCACTGCCTTGGCTTAGCATATTTGTTCTTGTTGCCAAAAAGAAAAACAGAGAAAGCAAAGTATAGACTGTGACCTGCATTAATTCTAATGTTCCGTCAAATTCTTGCCAAAAATCAACAGGAGGCTTTTTTTTTGGCCAGAGTCGAAGAAGGACAATAGTAATGTGCCAGTCCTGTGCTTACCATTTCATGACTCTGTTTTGGGGAACTTTGATTAGTTTTGGTAAATAGATACTGATGTTTAGAATAAGAAGTATTATGCATTGTGACCAATTGTCCAGAAAAGAAAAATGATTATAGCAAAATTGTCAACATCAAAAAATTAAAAATTAAATGTTTAAATTTATTTTTAAGGAGGTAAGCCACAGATGAACAGATTGGACATTATGACGAGGTAGAACACACTTAAATATAGACAAATGGATAAACATATCATCAAATAGATAATTGGTATTGCTAAATAAATATTAAGGCTGATTATATGAATATTATCAAAATATATTATCTATTTTATATATATAATAACATATTTTTTTTAATTGTTTCAACATAAAAAACAAGTACAAATACATGCAATTTTGGGCAGTGCGCACATATCTTTTGTGATCTATTATTGTACTTTGGTTTACACATTTTTAACAGTTGCAGGATCTCATAGCATTCATATGGGTTAGCATTCTTTTAGTTTAATATACTTATACCTTATGACATATGCAAATTTACATAGTACTCAATCATGATGGCAAAGCCCAAAAGTAGCTAAACAGCTAAACAGCAATATATACAAATTAAAACAAATTGAGACACATACAAAATGAGACACAGAGCGAGGTGCAGTAGGCCGAAATTATTCATAACAACTCAAACAAAACAGGGCCCAAGATGACAGAACCAAAAGACAAAACGAGTTACTCATTATTAAATGTTCACATATTTTTGCCACAAGTTCCACTTATCCAAAGTACCTTCTCTAATTCCTATATTAAGGAAATATTTCTCCAAAGAGAAATTTATTTTCATCACCAGAAGATTATTATTATTATTATTATTATTATTATTATTATATTATTATTATATTATTTGAGGTAAATTTGTAGTTGAGGAAATCGGGTCTGTTGGGGGGGAGCAATATTGTCTGCAAAAAGTAATATTTTATTTTATTTTCTTCCAATCTCAAAACCCTTTATTACACTTGAAGCTCTTATAGAAATTGCCAAGGTTCTATCAGTAGGGCAAAAATCAAAGGGGATAAGGGACAACCTTGCCTGGTTCCATTTTTGTATCTCAAACGTGGAAGATTTAAAGCCGATGCCCACGACAGAGGTGGATGGGTTCACATACAGAGCTTTAATGGCTTTGGAGGCAAAATCGCAAAAGCCGAATTTTAACATTGTTAGCTCTAGAAAGTCCCATCTGACTCAGAGATATATGGAATGTGTTTAGTATTAGCAAAGTCAATTAAATTTATCAGTCTTCTAGTGTTATTTTGCCCTTGTCTTCCAGGTCAACATTTTGGATAATGTTTCACTCCCATAATGGTACTTTTGTTAAGACGACCAGTAAATCAAACATGCCACATTAATATTATTGATTGAGGAACACTATTTAATGTGCTGAAGGGCACTTTCTGTTATGATTTTCACTGATTTCCATTGCAGTTCAATATCTTTGTGAGCCCTGTGTAAACCGGAAAAATGCAATTGCACATCACGACTGAATAATAAATAATGTGATCTTGAGCTGGAATGGAAATCAGTGAAAATAATGACAGAAAGTGCCCTTAAATATATTGTAACATAGTGCCCCCCAGAGGTGAAGAGTTCTCCCCAGGAAAGAGAGAGTTAACTTCCTGGAGCAGTACTAAACGACTAATTGAACCAGCAGGTGTTGTAAGCCTGTTAAAGGCACACACAGAGAAATGGGTGTGGCCCCCTGCAATTAGTCTCTGTTTGGCCTAAGCAGAGTAAGGCCTCAGTCTGAAGCAAGCTAAGAAGGACACTTGTATGTATCTGCCAGTGAGAGGAACGCAGTATTTTTTACTTTGTCTGCTGGAAGCAGAAATTGTAACAGGCTGAGAGGAGCCTGAAAGTTTACAGTCTGGAGTAAAAAGGCTGTTTGGTTTTGACTGGTGCTATTTGCACAGATCAGGGAGCAAACTGAGAAGTCTGCAACAGGGATTGCTGGAGCTGCAGAGAAAAATGATTTGCACCACAAGACCTTTTTTTAGGGGAGACTGTTTGCTGCAGAAGAGAGGATTTGCAGAGGAGCTGCTGTAATTTTTTTGCCACACAAGTCTACAGAGGAAACTGATTGATGCTATCCCAGAGTTGGGAGAAAAGCCTGGAGAGAAAAGCCTGTGGAATGAGGTACCATTATTGAGACTGTTAATATACCACAGGGAGAAGGCTGTGAATTTAACAGATTTTAGCTTTCACCAAAAGAGGGTATTAAGGGTCCCTGGAGGTTGGGGTATCTGGAGAGAAGGGCAGGCCACAACTCGACCCTATTGTGAGAAATTGAAAGACGACTGTTCAAAGAGTGGAAGGTATATTTTTACCTGAAGGCCGAGAAGCGAATTAAGGACTAGTAAGAGTGTTCCTGATGTTAAGCCAGTACGTTTATGCAGAATTTTATTTTATGCTGGAGTAAGCTATTTCTTTTGTATTTTGGACTTTTTAATAAAAAGTACAAACAAGAATCTTGGAATCTCTGCTGTTTATCTGTATCTCAAAGGAGAAACCAGTCACCAATGGCAACATTACCACAATATGTGTAACACAATAAAAACGGATAAAATACACATTTGCATATTTATTTTTTTCTCAATTTTGGGCTCCAAAAATAGGGGTCGTCTTATACTTAGGGTGTCGTATACACAGAAAAATACGGTAATTATATATACATATATATATATATATATATATATTAATAATTAGTATTGCCGTATATTATGATACATTTTGTATTGGACAAACGTCTTATATATAGTGACAAGGTTTCTAAAGGTTCAACCTCTCTTTATCAAGTCTCAAGCAATACTGACATGAGTTAGAACCCTCAGTTTGAATAAAAACAGCGATGCAGATAGAGTGGAGACATCATCAGGTAAATAGGGGGAATAAACACAACATAGTAAAGGAAACACATATACACATACTATATGCACAGATACATTAATATATACATGAAAAACAGAGCACTGTAGTCCAGTGATATATTTCCTGTTGGACAAACATCTCACTAAGAGTGCTAAGCCGAATTACTAACAGAAGATACTGAATTAAACTATATATTCCCAAAACCTCCCATCCTTACATTTAAGCAAACCTGAAGCAAAACTTGTCAGCAGAAAATTGGCCGATGAACAACTGAATATAAAAAATAGAACTAATCCTTATAACAAACGTGCCTGAAAATTCTGTCAACGTATTTGTAATGATGACACAGCCACACATAACATCAAAGGATCATATACATGCACATCGTCTAATGTGGTTTATATAAAACAATGTACTTTATGTGACACAGGCTGTTACATTGGAGAAACCAGCCAAAAAATGCATTTAAGGATGAATTTACACAGGCATTAAAAAATAAAGCATAATGAAGTTATTGTAGCCCAGTGGGAAATCATTTTAGCCAGAATGATCACTCCATCCACAACTTGAAAGCCAAAATACTCAGAGGAAAATTTAAAAACATCCAAGAGAGAAAAGCATTTGAAATAAAGATGATCGCATTCTTCAACACTAAGGACTTAATATGGACTTGGGTTTTCTAACACATTATCACAATTTTATGTGAATTTTTCTTATTATACCATAACAGGCTTAGCACTCTTAATGAGATGTTTGTCCAACAGGAAAGATATCACTGTGGACTACAGTGCTCTGTTTTTTCATGTATATATTGACGTATATGTGTATATAATATGTGTATATATGTTTCCTTTACTATATTGTGTTTACTTCCCCATATGTATTTACCCCATGATGTCAGATGCTGTTTCCACTCTTTCTGCATCTGCTGTTTTTTTTTCAAACAGAGGGTTCCATCTCATCTTAGTATTACTTCAGACTTGAACCTCTCAAAAGCTCGTCACTATAAATAAGACGTTTGTCCAATACAAAAGTTATCATAATATACTGCAATACTCATTATACTCATTATTAATCTTAATTACTAGATTACTGGACATTCACAGCTGTTTCACTTTTTCAATATATAATTATATTTAATTATTTTTGCTTCTCAGTCACTTAACTTTTCCAGAAAATCCCCTTCACTAAATTAATTTACCCTTTATTCATACAAAACTATTAAAGCAAATGACACCTGAAGAGAGAAACACTGGTTACACTGGAAAGCTGATTATGGAAAATAAAAATATATACTAACAATCATAAATTGCATTTTTCTATCAATAAGTCCACATATATAACAATGTTCATTGCCATACAAAACACCAATCAGTTCATTTAACAATAGTTCAACTAGGGAGCCTTTTATCTCAAATATTATTTGTATGTTTTGTCCATAACACATGAAATTCTGTCTAAAGTCTGAATGTGAGTTAACTCCAGTTCGAGTGCAGTAACAGAACTTGATGAATTGTATTCATATGTGAATTTAACTTAGTTAATCTTGTCCCCTAAGCACTTCCTGCTCATTTTTTATATTAAAAAGCATTGTTTTCTTAATCTGTGATGTCTGGGATTACCATGGTGACCTCGCAGACTGCTCATGGCCCTGGGCAGGAATCCATTTTAACTCCCAGACACTTAATATTTCAATCTCTCATATCTCCTCAATGAAGCATCACAATAAAAAACATTTTCTTAACCACACCCAAAGAACAGATGATCATTGCACACTTCTACTTCCAAGAATAGTGTATGGCAGTTGAAACACACTGAGAAGGGATAGCAGTGATTTTTGTGCCTCAGTAGTTCTGATATATATATATAACCATTGTACTAAAGTAAACTATTAGTAGGCAGACATACTTCTACCTCATGTGGCAGAACACTGTAACTATGCCCAAATGTTCTATTTTTATAATCATAATAAGATGAGATGATTTCATATAATTAAAGGGCAAATGTAATGGTCCAGCCATTACGGTCAAAATTTAAGTAGTAATACATTTAATTAAATGTGATGTAAAATGTATTTACATTAACAATAGCTAGTTCTTTCTCTGCTTTTCTTTAAATTGCTTATTTTTGTTGGCAGAGTATAATTGCATCTTGATGGGGCCTTTATGAGTAGTAGTACACACTGCCACCAATGCTAAGCAGTTTATAATAGATGGGTGGAGCTTACAGTGGTCCTTTAACTATTTGTTTCCATTAAAGGATTAGCAGGGATGATTGAGTATGAAGAAATGCTGTACCAGATTTCAGTGTGCTACTTGTTTGTTTTATTTAGCTCATGTAATATGTAATATTTGCTTTCCATTTTTTAATGCTAATGATCTAATATTGGAGGGTAGCCGCCTCATACTTAATTTGAAGAAAGCATAGTAGATTAGTGGTCCAATCTTTCCATATAACTGATAGAGATAAATACTATAAGGAAATTCAAGAAGGCATAAGGAATATAAAAGGAACTTTTAAATATATGATTTTATGTAAGACATAGAAAGTGGTTCTATGTGTCATACAATCTGCTTCTATTAATTAAAAAAAGAAAATCTTTTTTTTTTTTTCACACAGCCCAATCTTTGACATGAGCTACAGACAAAAGCTACGAAGGCGGGTGATATTCATGATTTATAATAAAAGTGTCAAATGTAGAAGTGCTCAGAAACAATTACAAATGTGGTACAATCATACCCCCTGATACTAGTGGTAAAGGACCAGCCTTGATCTTTGACGTGAGATACAGACAATAGCTGCGAAGACAGGTGATATTCGTGACTTATAATAAAAGTGCCAAATATAGAAGAGCTCAGAAACAATTACAAATGTGGTACAATCATACCCCCTGATACTAGTGGTAAAGGACCAGCCTTGATCTTTGACGTGAGATACAGACAATAGCTGCGAAAGACAGGTGATATTCGTGACTTATAATAAAAGTGTCAAATATGGAAGAGCTCAGAAACAATTACAAATGTGGTGCAATCATACCCCTGATACTAGTGATACTCGTGGTAAAGGACCAGACACACACACCTAACCTGAGTTAAAATGTATTAAGCCTCACAGAACCTTCCAGATGCTTCATGAGTATTCACACTTTGTGAATAATGGTGCTGGGGTCATATCATCCATTTAGTAAAGTGTTGCTTGCAATCTAGTGCAAGTACTCGACTGGAAGTGGAAAAAACAAGTAAATAAATAATTGATGAGCCACCCTAAGTACAGTACATTGCCCTTTTAATGTTATGAAAACTCTAAAAACAACAGATTCTTCACATTACACTGGCTGGAGAATGTGCAATGCTGCCAAGGGCTGAACCACATGATTCTTTTTGAAAAGAGGAGAAGCATTTACTCTTTACTTAAAACAATAACAATAACATTTATTTAAAAATTCCAGAACATTATACAACATAGAATACTAATGAATATAAAAAAAAACGATTTGGTTCATATATGTTAAATACATTACAATGAAGAATGCCAACGCTCATTTTTATGTGTGTTATTTAATGTTTGCTTGCTTTACTTTTGGATACATTTATTCATGTTTACTTATGCATAGATATATCCTTTGATTTTATTCCCAGACTTCATGTTCTTGCTACTTTTATCTATATTTGCAATGGCATTGCATCAATTATTTTTTATTTTAGTAGAAAAATGTAAACATAATAAAATATATGCTGCTTTTTCCATGAATGTTTACTTCACACTGTCAGAATATGTTAGCTTTCCATAGGATTATGTCTAGTATTTATTAATATAAACTGATGGGTATTTGAAATTGCACTTCAGCGCAACTCTATAACATACAACTAACACAAAAATTCTGTCTATTTGTAGAGGGTAATGGTTTTAGAAATAACGTGGAGTTGCCTTCTAGCAGAGGTTGCAGTTATTAGTTCAGGTAGACATAGAGCTATCATGAAGATAAAACAAGATCCAGGAGCAGATAAGGTTAAAAGGTCTTAAACATACAGGGAATTTATCAGATTGCAAGTAAATAGTTGTTATTTTAAGTAAACTTATAAGTGTATGAGTGTTTATGCATAAACAGATAAACACAGATGCATGTAGATGTTTATCTGCATATGCAGTGCACCCAAAACCTCTAAGCATCCTGATATCCCCATAAAAGTGTTCTTGCCTATATCTTGGCATTGTTGGCCTAGACAATAATACACCACTCCGTACATACTGCTGATCTTAAGGTGTTCTTACAATCTGATAAACCATGTAGATAATTTACATTTTGCACCCAGGAATTAAGTGAGCCTGTGACAAAGCAGGACTTATATATTTTCCGATATGTTCTGAATGATGTCATCCGTCGAATACAGCTGCTAGCATCAGATGTGGCTTGATGGACTAGGGGCAGAGATGCCAAATGACAACAAACAAAGGGCCCTTTTCAACTGCTAAATTCGTAAAGGTATACACACTTAAAACCACTCTTAATATTGCCACATATTCTATTAGCTACTTGCAATCCAATTACAAATTACCCACAATCATTATGGGTCAGCCAAAGCCGATAAATCGGCCTTAAAACTCAATTGGTTTTAGCAAAGCTCAAATATTTTGGGCTGTAACTAGTTAAAGTTACACAAAATCAATACTCTATTAGCCCTGTAGCGCTAGATTACAAATAAAGTCTAACCCGCAATTGAAAAAAGTATCACGTTTCTGTCAAAATTATTACGGGTACTAAATAGGCATTTTTCAAACACTTATTAAAGCTGTAACAGCAATTAAACATACAATACTGTACTTTAAAAGCATTGGAAGGCATATAAATGCATTAGAATTAATTGCAGGAGAGTCTCAAACCCACAACGATGCAATTAAAAAATATTTTTAACTCTTATTTCTGAGTAATATCGATCCCGGGACTTACGTGGTTAATACATATAATGAAACCCACATGGACAAGAACAGATGATCTAATACATTTTATAGATTGCTTGATTGCGAGGCTGAGCGGCAAATATTACTTATTGCCACTAATTAATTTGTAGCCTCCGATTCCAGATTACGTCTAATTTCCACATTTTACTGACATCATGATTACGGACTCATTTACTATTGGCTGTGTCTAAGAAGTAAATTACAGGCTTCCTTAAATATTGTCATATCATATGATCAAGCCCCCTGAAATCAGACTTAAAAAGGCAGGGTTTACAAGTTTAGGCTTAAAGAGGTAAATTGCAAGCTTGAGTCAATAGAATACATCTAAACATTTAGAGAGAAAAACATCCGCAGCCAAAATTACGGGTTAGATGCATTTGCAAGCTTCTAATAGAATAGGGCTCAAAAACTCATAGACCATCCTGCAGCACACAGTCAAAACTGAATATAGCTGAGGATATTACGTGATTTTAACTAAATTATTTTCAAATATTCAGTATATCAGCTTACAATATCACACCCTACTCATGAGGAAAGTTCCAATTAGTTCAGCAGGATGTTTCAAACATCATTAAATAATTCTAAGCTCAAAAAATTAAAACAAGTACTTGTGTGATGTTTCTGTGATTCCAATAGTGTGCAGCACACATTCACACACCAAACTATTTTTAATGGTAGCAATATGAATAAATCAAGTGCTTATAATGTTTTTATATATAATTCTATAAAGCCTTCCTAACTACAATAAATCATATCCCTCAACACTTGCCTCAAAAGTAAGCAATACAGCTGATGCACACATACTTTGAAAGATGGAAGCAAAGAAGAGGATGGCCAACTGTTGTGGAAGAGCAATTAGCCAGGCAGTATGCCTGTTTCACAAATACAAGACTGCTATGGAGTAAGTATTAACTACAGTTCATATAAGGTTGTAGAAACTTTAGGTAGGATATAATATAGAAAATGAAATAATGACGTGGAGATTTGAAACAAAAATACATTGGAAAAGCCTCTTTTCCATTATAGTTGCATAATATATAACTGGATTCAAAACAAACAGCAAGATACCCACATACGCCATCTAATAATTATAGTTTTAGCTAATATTATGCATGTCACAGCTGCAAATGGCAGAAACAAATTCTTTACTGAGCGTTTACTGAAAATCTTTAGAAATTTAGCTCATATATCTAGGATTGTGATTCGAAGTTCACTCACTAAAAATCACCCATGTTGCCTTTGCTGTCAGTTTTGGATTTGAATTAACAGTAGTTCTCAAATACAGCACGTGCACCTACAGGACTGCATGTAAATCATGTAAATCATTAAAGGTATATGCAAGTGAGCTGGGTTATGAATGCATCTGATGGAGAGGAATTAGTAGTGTATAATTACATTTATTTGCATGTACTATGTTTTTTTTAGCTTTGCATTAAAACTATTTACACCCCCAGGATTGAGCTGCTCAGAGGGTTCATTTTTGTAAGTGTACCTTGTCCATGTGAGCATGCCCAGGTTTGCAGCCAATCATCAATGCTGTATGTAGCCAGCTAGATGTGTCTTCTACACTGGGTCCATAAAGGACCATAAATCGGCATTCAAGTAAAAATGCTTGAGCAGTTACACGGTTTTTCTTTAGACATACACCCTCTCCTTGATAAATTCTGACAAATTATAATTGGACAGAAACCAAACATTTATGCTTCTTCTTCCTATTCCAATTTGTCTTTTAGGCGAATAAGCATTTATGCTTGATTTATGGTCCTGCAATGACCTGCAACATTTCTCTTCCTGTGTCTCTGTGTGAGTGAGTGCATGCAATTCACTGGGGCTGGGAGAGATCTCAGGGGCAATTAACTGGGGCTGGGAGAGGTGATGGGGCAATTCACTGGGGCTGGGAGAGATCCCAAGGGCAATTCACTGGGGGTGGGGGTGATCTCAGGGGCAATTCACTGGGGCTGGGAGAGATCCCAAGGGCAATTCACTGGGGGTGGGGGTGATCTCAGGGGCAATTCACTGGGGCTGGGAGAGGTGATGGGGCAATTCACTGGGGCTGGGAGAGATCCCAGGGGCATTTCACAGGGGGTGGGGGTGGGGATGGGGCTATTCACTGGGGCTGGGGGAGTTACCGGGGCAATTCACTGGGGCTGGGAGAAGTATCACCTGGGATGTAGATAAAACAATCAGTGAATGAAGGGACCTTGTTCTGGGTATTACAGAAATCTAAAAGGAAAGTTGCAGCTCAATTCACAGAACAAAAATATACAATGTATTATGTATGCTAATTTTCCCTGGGATTTTCAGGGGGTGTCAACATTGGCCGAAAACAAATAGAAGAAATTCAGCAAACTTTAAGGTAACTGTTTAAATGTTTATTTTGGTATTTTTTCATGCAATTTTTTTCATACACTACTAATTCTCCTCTATCAGATGCATTCATATCCCATGTGCATATACCTTCAAATATATATAGTATTTGAAATTCAATTTAAGGAAGGGGGCACCATACAAATTATTTCCTGATTTACTGTTATTATATGGAACATAACACAACACTTTAGAACGGGAACAATGTAGGAAAAGAAAAGGACATGAATAAAATATGAGCTTGATGTACTTAACATGGAGTCACATAGTAATCACCAATATAACACATTCAAAGCACTAACCTATTGTGTTACTAAGCAACACACAATGCAAAGCATCAGTATGGAAGTAATGACATAACTATATACGCTACTATAGAACTACTATTTCAGGTGATTTAAGGTAAACATAGAATACAGTAAAATAGTGAGCAAATATGGGTTGTTTATGGAAAGTGATGAAAAACACAAACATGTACCTTTCTAAGTCATTTGGACCTTGCGTAGAACACTGTGATTTATCCAGTAGATCATATGTACATTCAGATTACACTTCTTTTATAACATGCAGGTTAAATTATCATTACCCACGCCTCAGTAAATCTTCAAAATGCTTAAAGGACCACCTTAGTAAGTGGTAGGGCTTGGTATGAAAAAAAAACATTTATGAAAACGTTTACTGTGTGGAACTTATTAAGTATTGAGAATTTTTTAAAATGTACATCAAAACATGTAATAAAGGGTTGTCTTTGTTATGAATCCTTACCTAACTATATTTTAGAGACCCCTTGGCATACATCTCTTAACCAACATTATGAATATCCAGTAGGCCAACAAAGCTGATGCCTGGACCATTGTCCAGTGTGTCTACTGGCTCCACATTACTCAATTATTGATTACTATTCATGAGTTTTGTTCTGGATACACCCGACACTATATTTGCTCAGCCCTATACTTTGTCATCTTCTCATTATAGATAAAAAAATAACAAGTAGCAGTATTTTGATAAGGAAAATAATTCCATATTTGATCAGTGGCAGGGTCATAGGCTACACAAAAGCTTCACAATTTCACATCATGGCAATGATCAAGAAGCTACATACAGGTGAAAATGCATAAGTTGTATTAGTATAATGCTATTCTTATTACTCCCTGCTGTGTCATGTTTGAGCTACTTAAAAGATGACAACGAGCTGTCTGAGCTGGTGACATATGACATAGAGGCAGAGGCAGTTACTTTAAGCCAGAGCGTTAGACAGAGGCCTGAGCCCACCACTGAATCATGGGCATCTGGTACATATTTGTTGGTCCCTGTACAAAGAAAAGTATTACACAACCTGCATAAGCAAAATATGAGGTTTACAGCTGAATTTACCATGACAACCAAGAAAGAATACATCCATACAGTTTGTTTAATTGTATATTTTCTTTACCGTTTTTTTAAATGTAATGTTTCTACAATATGTACAATAAATAGAGAACTCACTATGCAAATATCTAAAACTCTCTTCTGTATAGTTCGCTACCATCATATTTTCTAAACCATTTTTTAGCTATCAAGACAAATGACAGTATTTAAGAAATAAGAGTGAGTTAAGGAACCTATAAAAAATTGCCAATTATAGTGAAAAAGTGTCACTAGTCAGTGAAGGTGGCCCTATTGTTTTCTTAGAGTCATGTAAAACATGGCTGAGATGGACAACAAAATGAGATTCAGATAGATGATGTTTCCTGTTTTTATACATATAATAGTGGAGAGTTTTATTTGTATATTTTGAGGTAGAGAGCTTTTTGGTTAAATGGTGTCCAGTTGGGGTACAGTAAACACTTTCATTGTGCTTTTTAATAGAATGTCTGTGCATATCTACCTTTAGATGACATTTTTGGCTGGTTTTCCCAACAGCCTATTTAACATATAGTACTATTGCATTATGTAAACTACATTAGTGAACATACATGAATATGACCCTTGGATGTTATAGGTTTTATTGTAATGTGTGGCTCTGTCAACCTTACAGAAGTACTTACCACGAACATTAAATCCTTAAGCCATAAGTAATGTCTGCAAAAGATTTTGTATAAATATGTTTTATGCTTATGGCTTACATAAATACTTCACACACATATGATATTTTCCCCAAACTACAATGGTCCTTCAAGAGTGAAATTGTTACAAAGGAAAACAACATTAATAATCTAGTTCAGAGTGTTCCAATCTACTTTTCCATATAATGTATTTGTCCTTCAAAAGAATACTTCTAACAATAAATCCAATAACTGAATTTTCTTTCTCCTAACTGAAATAACTAATGTCTAATTTGCTAAACTTTATAGCATTATTTGTTTTCAAACAAAAGAATCAGCATATGCACATTAATTCCAATTTAGTTTCAAACAACAAATTAATGCCTACATCCTTGTTTTATATCAACAAACATCTTAATCTTGAATGTGCGTGATTAATTACTTGTTTGCACTCATTTTGTAATTTGAAGGATATTTTTGACAGCTTATAACACATTAACACCATGGCAGAAGGAACTTTTCTGCATTGTGCCTGTAGCTCCATTATCATTCTGAAATTCATTCTCACAAGTGTTCTGTATTTGGAAATTATTAAATGTGCGTAATAACATAATATAACTGCATCATTGTATTTTGTCAGATGAGTTCCTCAATAGCTTGTGCTTCAGTGGCATCCGTGACATTCAATCACATACATTCATTAATAGCTCTTATTTATTTAATGGGCGATAATAGTACATCTTTCTGTGTTATTCTGTGAAATGTATTTATCAATTTCGTCTTCAACTTCGTCTAAGAATTTCATAAAATGTTTAGACATGGGGGTGACAGGCACAGTCAATTATAGGCAGCATCAGTCAAGTAATAGATTTCTTATGCAGACTCAACCTAGAACAGGAGCAAAGTACCTGGATCCAAATGCACCTGGATCCAAACAAGGAGGTCAAAGTCCCTTCTTCTGGACTTCCATTACATACACTATATATAACTTCTGAAGCTTCCAGATCGATAACTTTACTATAATTAAATCATGCTTTTTCTCTTCTTCACTATATAAATCTCTATACTGACCCGTATTGGGTGCCTGTATATAAAGTTACCGTAACCTCCCATTTCAATAGAAAATGAGACGGTCATTATTACGGTAGTAAAACATGCAGGTTACATGTCAATCAATTAGGTTTGGGGATCCGATATGTGCTCAGACTTGCAAAACGCAAAATACAGAATTATGAAAATGAATGCCAATACTGTTCTAGTCCATGTGGGTTGCCTGATATGTATTAACTCATTGATAACCGAGACTGATTTAACTCTCAAAATGAAAATTGTATATACTGTAGATTTGCGAGCTTGAGACTGTTGTGTAATTATTCTAATGTCTGTTATCTCTTTCCCCGGTATTTACAGTGCAGTATTGATTTTCTATTTGCATTTGCAGTGCCACGAACAGGTGTTTAACCCCCTTGCGGGTCCAAGCAATCGTAGGATTTTCTCCTTCATTTGCCGTTTACGGGTGTGAAACCATTTGCGGGCTTGGGGAACTAGAGCAATTGAATAGCGATTTACGATTTTAGCCATCGTAACGCTTGCGGAATTGAAAGATCAAAGGCTTCGGGAGGTTGTAAGTTCTACGTTTAACCATCGCAAAGTTTTCAAGGCTGTAACCCGTAACCCGTTTGGAGCCCACAAAAAGACGCCAATTGAATAGCAAATTAACTTGCGACCTCACTTACTGGCTCCAGTAACTTGCAAAAGCTCAATTGAATCAAGCTCAAAATCTGTAGCCAAGTACAATATTCAAACCCCTACATAGTATCCTGTAAATATAAAATCTTCAGTCATCAAGTTCTAAGGACAGTTTTCCATTACTTTTTACAATCCGTAGACATTTATAAGGTTTTATATATACGGTATATGTTGTTTTTGTACCTGTACTTAGCCAATCCAGCTGCCAGTTGCAGAA
This sequence comes from Discoglossus pictus, assembly GCA_027410445.1. Taxonomy (NCBI): domain Eukaryota; kingdom Metazoa; phylum Chordata; class Amphibia; order Anura; family Alytidae; genus Discoglossus; species Discoglossus pictus. Next base: position 351,068,175 of record CM050163.1, on the reverse strand, counting down.
GGTACTGATTTTTTCAGCAAGACACAGGGCCCTATTAAATTCGAAGCCTGCAGCGGCCTTGGTACAGCCGCAAAGCCTACAGGCCTGAAATTTGGAGTTACAGAGTGATTAAGTTAGACAAGCCCGCAACGTACATGGCGACCATCCAAATCCGTAAACCATGCTTCTGCACGTTCCATTTGCAGCCGTGAACATGATCAATTAGTCAAACCCTTGGTTACGGGTACAAATGAAGCCAATATTAAAAGAGATCGTCATCATTAGTCACTAAAAAAATGGAGGTTAGATTTCAAACACTTACGTGGTTGAAGTATGAGTTGCGATTAGGCCCGCATTCCAGAAATAATGCAATATGAAATAATCATCAATTATAATAGTTGTCAAACTACGAGTTTGTTGGTAACGCAATGTTAAAAATTGTGGCGCTCATTGCAGGACTCCCGATGAGTGCCGCAGGCGCTGATCACTAGGCACGCACGTAGGACTTTAAAACAGATTGAAGACGGCCTCAACAGCACTTTGCTGCAATGAGCGCCGAAGGCGCTTATTGCAGCTCTCGCAATAGTGCCTTTTCAGGGTCCCGCTAATGGTCCTCTGTCCCGTCACAGATGTAATTTGCCTCATTACGCTCCACCGATGGTGGATGGAAAGAGATTGAAGACGCCCATAGCCGAAAGCCAGTAACACTTTACCTAAGCCAGTAACACTTAGCCAAAGCCTGTAACTCGCCAGACTGCCAAAAAAAAGAACAATAATGTACAAAATTAATTAAAAACCTCACACACAACTCAGCGGGACAGCCAGGGAGCCTGTGAGTGAGGTTGCAAGCTAATTTGAGCCCTAATTGACGTTTTTAGGAGATAGAAAATCGGCTAAGCAAGGAAAAAAATAGCAGCCGAAAAAATTTAAATTTTCTCAAACAGGATTAAAATGATGCTGAAGCCAGTAACTCTTAACCGAAGCCAGCAACACTTAACCCAAGCCAGTAATACTTAACCAAAGCCAGTAACACTTAGCCGAAAAACACCAGGCCCACAGGACTTCGAGATGAGCGCCGAAGGTGCTCAGTGCGTCGCGGCAGGGGGAGAGGCTGACAATGAGCATCATAGGTGCTCATTGCGAGCCATGCGATGAGCGCTGAAGGTGGTCATTGCAAAGCACCAAAGTAGACGGGGGGAGAGGATAACAATGAGCACCAAAGGGGAGGCCGAGCCTTGCATTGTGTGGTAAACGGCATAGCCAGCCTTAAAAGTTTCTTGCCGTATTTTTTATGTGTAAGTCGCTAGTTAAATATGATATTCTAGTCCATGCTAGTTCTATTATATGTATTACCACATTGATTGCCGGGATCAATATAACACGGAAATTAAACATAAAATAAATTCTTTTTTATTGCCAATTTGCCAGCTTGAGAATGTTGTGATATTAATATTGATACCTTACATCAGCAATTTATAGCGATTTGTGAATGTAACATTTACGGGTTTGGCAGATCAAAGGTTTAGCTGGGACGGAGTTCAGATTTTGACGGCCCGTATGTTTTTTCCGCTTGTAACCAGCAGATCGTTTGCGGGTAGTTAAAAGTGGCCAATTTAATAGCAGTAACTTTTATGGGCTACTTTACGGGCTACGGGAACTCAAAATCAGCTAATTTAATAGGGGCCACAGTCATGGAGATGGGTAAGGATGTTGACTCTTAAATTTCGAAACAATACTTTCCAAAACTTCTGTTTTATAAACCAAGTTTATAATCAGATGGGTGAAAACTTTATCCTCTACTGCTAAGATGAATAACATGAAAATTCTGTTATGATTATTGAAATGTTATCTTATATAACTATGATTTGAAGAGACTGATTACATTTTGAAACAGCAATATCTCTTAATGTTAATTTTACCTAAAGCCTACTACACATGTTTTTAATAAATAAAATAAACCAATTTTATGTAAAGTGAATGCATAAATAAATAAAAAATCAATAATTGAATAAATGATAAATCAAGCTAGTTCAAAAGCAACAGAACTTTAAAATCATCTTACCAAAAGCAAAAAACATGTAGCTATCTATCCCTAAAATTATGGGCATTTTATTTTTCTCTGTACTTGTTTTCTTGGAGTCAAAATGTTGTGCACTAATTTTATGTTAATGGAATCTAGTATAAAGCAACCAATCTGAAATTGTTGACAATGCCAGCACATAAGTCATTAATAGACACAAAATGTAAACATATACATTTATTCTTCACTTTTCATTCAGGAATTAAAAATTTTATCTCCCAAGCCACTGGAAGGAAAATACACTGTAGGAAATAGTTTACAAAATATGTACTGTATCTCTTCATAGCAATTACAATTATTAGCATTTAGCAGCAATTACTCTTAGTAGCCTAGGGATGATGGGCCATGTAGCCTTGGGATTCTTTGAACATTCACAACTTTGTTGTTATTCCCATTCTTATGAATGTAAACTTTTGAGTGCAAATTGAGAAAATGTGAGCTCTTAGTCTTTGTTTCAACTTCCTATCAAGTTTGTTTCAAATCAATCAGATTAAGGAGCATCAAACAGGCGTTTTTTTATGTTATTTTGATAATTTTCCTAAAATAATACAATTTATTAAAATATTTTTCATATATAAAACATGTCCTATCACTTAGATAAGACTCTCCCTATGTATGAAAATGGACCTTAAAATGTAGTTAACTGTATTTTTCTCAAAAGCTTACTTTTAAAGTAATAATGGTAAGAGGATACATACTATAAGAGTATTGTGAAATCAGTGACAGAGTTACAAATAATGCTCTCCATTGTCAAATTGAACTGTGCTAAATGCGTTAATGATTGAGACTCAATACTTTCCATTGGTATACAAAGCTATGACAGACATATTTTTATTTACTCTGTATGAAACCAGTCTTATAATTAGCACCTTTTTTTCATCTCACATACTGTAAGTAGATTATGGTGACCCAGACAATGAAAGGACCACAAGTTCTTGCCAACTCAAGTTGAATGTGTCTAATATGGACATGCAAGAGAGTCGCTATAGATAAAACTGATAAACACTGCAGTGTGCAAACCTCGGAGACATTCAATAGCTTGGATTCATACATAAGGCTTCTACAAACAGACGGTGAAGAGCTCATTGTTACACCATGTAACCACTTTTGTTCTTAATTGCCATCAAACAAATATGTCAAACAAGTTCCAACAAGTGTGGCTGAATCACTTGAAAAGAGCTATCAGGTCACAGGACTGAAATTTTGTCACACTGATTACCTAAGCCAGTGTAAAGAAATCCTTGCATGTTAGCGGACAGGCAAAGCAGGCTTTCCACCGAACAATGGAAGCCTTGTATTGCAATAAGGTGACGATTCCTAATTAAAATCAATGATTTTTATTGTGTTTCTGATAAGCTTGTTTGCTTAGCTGCACTCAATGAAACGGTTAGACGTTACCAGGAACACACAACCATCAGCTACCCTCTCAGGCCTTGAACTATGGCTGTGCTCTTGCACCATGTTTGCTCTTTATCATCTGCGGGGGTAATGTTGAAAGTTTAGAGCACTGAAGACTATATTAAAATGGAGCCAAGCAATTTCATTAGACTTGAATACATTTATGGAAATGTGCTCAAAGTGCCCAAACTGTCATTTTTTCCTTGAGCTCTTGCCAGTACATTGCCAAAGGAAGACATCCAATGGGAAGAAAGCTGTTAAAACAATTGTTTGTATTGAGTTTGCTTATTTACGAACAGATGGGGAATATTAAAATATTATGGGCAGCAAAACAGACCTATAAAAGGAAATTCTTCTAATTTCTTATACATTTATAAACTATTCCTTCAACTGGCAAATCCGTCTTCTTTAATGCGGTCTTTAAAACATTTTTGGTTCCTCTCTTTTAATATCGTGATTTTTTAGCTAGAAGCTAAGTTGATCAACCAAAGTTTTGAATATATATGTTGACAGGGTACATAGCTACAATGGCCATTCTTGGTGGAGAAAGCACTAAAATCCATATCAGGAGCAAAATACAACAAAAAATTATGAAAATGGAAGAAGCCATGTAAGTCCAGTGATAGATGCAAAATAAGAGTACTAAAGGACACAGTGGTACCTTTTTCTGACAGTATTTTGGTTTGGAAAAAAGAGGTGCATCTCTTCAAAGATTAACAATATAAATTGAAAGTCTGTCAGATAAAAGTGGTCCCTCTATACCCTACAACATCCTTACTCTTGTTTTCATTTGAGAAACTAGTTACTACTTTTCTAACCTTTTCTTCAGTACATAGACCTACAATCTTTTTTGTTTATGGGTATTAAGAAATCTTACTAATTAGCGAAACAGAGCTTTCTAACATTCCACCCTAAAAGGTTCTAGAAATTACCATAAGTAAAGAACCACAGCATTGAAGGGTAAACTACAGTGCAATTTTCTGCTTGGCCACAATGATCTTGGGCATTTGCAGGCTTGGGCCCTCATTCAATTGCGATTTGGCCAATTGAATAGGCCTCTAAATAAGCACATAACATATATTTTTTAAAGAAGTTTTTAGTAAGTAAGCATCTATCCAAAAGCAAGGTTTTCACGAACTAAAAACTTATTTTAAAAAAATATGTTATGTGCTTATTTAGGCCCCTATTCAATTGGCCAAATCGCAATTGAATGAGGGCCTAAGACAGGTCGTCATTTAGGAAAAAAAGTTATTTGGATCCACCCAAAAAGTACATATTTCTTGTACAAGCTAAGTGAGTGGTCAAATTAAATAGACAGGTGAGGTCCCTCTCACATAAACAAATTTAAAATGCCATTTTGTTCACCTGTAAATATTGCATTGATGATGTATAAATGATATTGTATCTCTTTATACTATATCCATACATGTGTTTTTGCCTTAAAATTCCTTCTCTCAAGAGAATGTATAACTTGAAGTAATCACAAATCCTTTATATTGTTGCAAGCTGAATTTGTATGGTGTGATTCAGCATTCCCTTATAGAGTTCCAAGGCGAGTAATAGACACTTGGGTTATTGAATTTGGCAGCTGTAATCATTGTCCTATGTGAACAAGGAGGCAAATTAACATGTGTGCTGCATTATCTTTCAAAGTGTTCATTTTTAGTGCAGAGTTTGCTATAAAGAAAATGTGTGGCTCTTCAAAGCTATGTCAACCTTTAGCTTTAAGATGGATATAAAAATATATTGTGTAGCTGCCCCTAAAACTAAATCGTAAAAATTCAATCAGTTCTCTGCAAAGTCTTTCTGTTGTTTGGACTTGACTACGATAAGATAAGAGTCAGGTTAAAAACACAGACTTAAATGTCATGATTTTCTATGTTTTCTATAGGATCTATTTAACAGTGATATTTTTATCCTTTGTTGAATAGGCTCCACTGAAAATATAGGAAGTGGAAGTATAAAGGGACATGGAACACAACTCTTTTTTTCAAGCATTTAAAAGATAATATTTTAAATACTACACAAGTTGTTTGTTGTATTAGAAATATTAAATGATACCCATTTAAACTTCATTGAAATTAACAGGAAATGCAGAGAGCATGCTTTAACCTGTAGATCTCTTTGGCTGGCAGAGGAAACGACCTCAAGAGCAGTTAACCTCCTGAATAATATTTTGTGGTCTGAGACTTTTCTTTGAAAAAGGAAAAGACACTGTGACATATTGTCAAATACCTTCTTCCTGAAACAAAAAAAAATATTTTCATGTTCCTTAGCTCAATTTATCCGTGTTCTTAATCTTGTTTGATAAATATACCCCTATGAGTTCTAATTAATACTTTAAATGCCCAAAGAACCCAAAAATGAATTATGATGAAACCTTGTACAATCTGCTACTAATTTAAACTTTACAAGATACTAACACAGCGTGCTCCTTTAGCCACGGAACCCAATCCTTTCTCTTGGGCAGTAAAAGTAAAAACAGTACCATGCAGGAGATTGCTAAATTGAGTTTGAGATACACATTTGGATGTTGGCAGGTATCCTTCTCCAGGGCCATCACCTTCACATCTGGAGAGGATTTCTTTGCTTTTGGTAAACCTGCCTCCTTGATTCTTGGGTGACTGTCAATCACACGGGTTTCTTATGGTTTCATCCTGTCTCTGTTTTTGTCATGTGCGTTATGTTTTTGATAGATCATTGTATCTCATGGGAGATGGAGTCGTGATGCATTTGATATTTACCAGATGTTGTTAAGGCAGCATAATTTTCACTCCTGACAGACAAGGATGATATTATGGGGAACTTTATTTATTTAATCATGCCAAGCAGATCAGATGAAAGGTAAAACGTAATATTTTTTTGATCTACCTATAGTTTACAAAATATCATCAGTAAGTACAAAATATTTGAAGTTTGGACAGGTATTATTGGAACCAGACAGGCATTTCATTTCCCAATCAAAACACAATCCACAGAGTATTTTCTGAAGACCTTAAATCTACATAACCAATTATATGAAATGTGGTTTCTGCAACTGAGTAAGTGGTACCAACCTCCTTAGCCCCCACCGATCTAACTTCAGCCCACAGAAGCTGTAACTTGACTTCTGCTGTCAATAAGGATTTTCTATTTTAACCATTTATAGGTTTGCTTTATTCACAGTAAATGTACGTAACAATGGTTTTAAAAACAATGGTACATGTCAGTAAACAAACAATTTGATGGCTGCTTTACATCTTTAAGTTAGATATGTCATCTATTATATTTTTATTTCTCAGACACATTCTGAGTATTATGGGGGAATGCACTATCAATTAAAGCAACTGTCTTTTATACTACAGTTTGCACTAGTGAAATGAGACAAAGAAAAATATTCCATGCATGAAACAAAGGATAGAGTCATGTTAGTCCTACTGAAAGTGACATTTAGGAGTTAGTATTAAAATACTTTTCCTAGATTTTTTAAATTTCATTTTAAACATTTCATGGGTTACTAAATATTACAGGAGTGGGGTTTCAGTACAAAAAAATACCAACTTAATTTCTAATAACATTGAATAGACTTTACTAACGCCAGATTCCAAACAGAGACAAGGGATTGAATGAAAATGTCTAGAATAAAACTAAAATTGTAGTTGATGAAGGTATAAATATACATTTTTGACAAATAAGAAACAAAAAAGCCAATCTGGTCTGCCCGGTATGGGTCCAAGCAAATCTCAGATATATATGTAACAGTTAAGCAACCTGTCTAGGTTTCCAACTACTGCTCCATGTTTAGGGAGAATGGGAGCCACTGTTTGAAAAATGCATGTTTCATTTGTGCCACTGACACCTCAAATTCTGAGCTGTGGCATGTGCCTATCTCTAAAGATAAAGAACCAAACTACAGCTACCATTCTAAACCGAAGAAGGTAAACTCATTTTCCTGTGCTTTGAAAATCACTTAGCTTCTTAAAGTTTTATCACAGGCCCCTTTGTAAATGCATTGTTAGGACAGGTAGACTATTAATTTTTTATAAATAATTTCTTGTGTGCGTGTTAATGGTACACACATTCACTGCGAGCCATATGTTGCTATTGGAGGTGTTATGTCTTAGTACATTTAAACAATAGGATAACATAGTAATGGGTAGGTTCTCTAAAACATACCCCTTTAGTCCGCTCTCTACCATTAATTTTCTCCTGCTTTTTCTATTTTTCAAATCACTCTCCTTTGTATTTATAAGTTCATTTTTTTATCACTCCTTCTACCTACATTCCCCCCATTTCCTCATTGGAGCAGTTTAATGTGAATTTTGATAAACCCATGGTTTTCCAGTGTATAGAAATGCTGGCTCAAATCAGCAGATGTGTAAACATCTAATCAAAACATTGCTTTAGATAAACATTACAAAATAAAATAAAAAATAGTGAAAACAGTGGATTGTTTAAAATGTGTATTTTTATCAGATTAATTTAAATTAATCAAGAATAATGATAAAAACTCTTCCTTTGAGCTAGAATTTCACTAAGATGACTCAGTTTATTTTACTGTACTTTTAATGTGAATTTTAAATTGCTATTGAAAAGTTAAGAAATATGAAATTTAGTTAATTTAAAATGCATTTACACACTTGGGGCCTCATTCTATTATCGGCCGTAAATCGGCCGTAAGGCTGCGATTCCTTGCGGGGGTTCAGTTAACTCGCGATTCTATTATACGGCCCTGCAAGGATCTCATCTTACGGCCGGCCGCATATCTTGGAACCGGCCGTAAGCTGTGAAATATAAAAACGCAAAAATAAATTCAAGCCTGCACTGTACAGCTCTGTAAATGCTAGGGATCATATTGGGGGACATGAGGATTAAAAGAAACCCACTCTCAAGCTTGCACATCTGCCCAAACCCAAGTTCAAATTAACTGTTTATTTTCCGGCTGCGGCGTGGGTGTGTCTGAGGTGCTCCAAGCACTCTGGACTTTTTACATGGATATTTTACGGATATTAAAAATAAAATATTTTACGGATTTGAGTACAGGATAATTATGTGCTATTTTTTCTAACACCTAAAATCCCTTTATAGTCTTCTCAAAGTGCAGGATGGCTTTATTTGAGCTATTTTATGTGCTTAATTGGTGCTAGCGAGACCTCTTTCCTGCAAGTAAGCTGCGGCTCGCTTTTAGCCTTGCAGAGAGGGTTCCCGGAGCAATTGAATTGCAAATCTCTTGCGGCCGTTTTAGATCAAAGGCTTTCCTCCGGCGCGAGCGGCCGCAAGAGATAGCAAGGCACCGGCCGCAAGCCTGCCGGAGCCCCCGGCCATAAGGGAATAGAATAGCCGAATAGCTTGCGGCCGGTCCTTGCGGCCCCGCAACGGCTGCGGCCGCTAATAGAATGAGGCCCATATTTAGCACATGTATTGTCTATCCCAAACCAAATATTTTCAAAATGTCTACTTGGTTAATTCTGTAGACATTAAAAGAGCTTGTTAAATTCTGTAAGATATGAATCTAATCAACTTGCCTAAGGTTCCACATTATATTTCCATTTTATATACTTATTTACTTTAAACTGCAATGCAAAAAGCCAAATGTGTCAACCTGTTGAAAGTACTAATGGACTGACTTCCTTAAAGCAGCTTGCAAAATATGGTATGTCATCCAGCTGGGAAGGTGTAAAAAAAAAAAAGCTATAAAATCTTATATAGCCTAAAATAAGAACTATTTCAGCCAAAACAATTTGATCAGAAAATAAAAATGCCTTTGCATAATGTTATGCATCTACAGAAAAACTAGCATTATGTGTTGCCCAACTTTGCAAAACAAGCAAATAATAATAATAACGTAATAAAATCCAAAGGAATATGCTAATAGACATATAATAGCTGTATTGTGTAACGTATTATTAATGATCTTCTGTAACCATGTATAGGAAGAAAGAAATGTCAATTAGTAATATATATATATATATATATATATATATATATAATAAATAAATATATATAATATTTAATCAGAACTTACCGTACACTTGTTTGGCTTCTCTCCTGAATGGACCCGCATGTGAATTAGTAATTTATATCGGGCATTAAAAGGCTTGTACCTTCTTGGACAGCCTGCCCAAAAACAGGCAAAGTCCTCCCCTTTTCTCTGGTCTATGTGAACCTTCTCTATGTGCCGTACAAGTTCTTCTTGCTGATCATACATAGCACTACAGTCAATCCACCTGCAGCAGTGCTTACCATTAAAGTCATCAATGTCCCCCTCCTCTTCAAGCAAAGGTACCTGGGCTGAAGGCGTAAGTGACATTTGATGAGATTGGTTTAATAAGTCATGTTGGTGTATGTGTTGATGAGCATGATAAGGTGGTGGTGGACCTTGATGAGGTGGAGCTGGAAGTGAAAGAGGAACTTGAGGAGTCATGTCAATTGTGCTACCTGGGAAGTCATCTATCCTTTCACTTTTTAAGATACCCATTGTGTGGCCTTCATTAAGACCCAAGCCTTGTCGAACCACCATGTTGTTCATGGCCTCAGAATGGAGGCTATTATGTTCCAGCTGATGCATACGTTGATATTCTGCTGTCATATTCTCAGGGAGCACAATATTATCATTGACTGCAAGAAGACTTCGCTGAGAGTTTGACCCAGCACAAGATGGAGGAATGCAGCTTCCTCTCACACCTAAGAAGTGTCCATATACTTCAGGCTGAGGAGAGATGGTAGCTGGGGAGGCTCTTGATCCATTGATGTAGGCAACTAATGATGTAGGTGAAGTGCGGATGATTGAATTGAAGTCAATCCCAATACCATCAGATAATGGAGACAAGGAAAGAGCTCTTTTCTTTGAACGTGCTGAATGGGATCTTGTGGAAGAATGTCGCGGACTGGGATAAGGTGAACAGTTGTTCTCTAGCCCAAAAAGGTATGAGGGCAATGAGTTGGTGACACTGTTGCTGGACATAGATGTTCCTGGCGGGATGCTATGAAGGTCCCCTGGTTCACTACTATTTTGTGAGCCATGGTTGGAAGGAAGGATTCTATAACCATGAGACCATTCTTGTTTAACACTCATTGTTGAATGGCTCTCTGTCAAGCTTAAAGTGGTAGAGGCAAGAGATTCTCTGGACATAAGTGACCTACGGAAAAGGGTAGAAGAAAAAAATGTATTTAAGAAATGAGTATGCCTACTTTAATAACTCTTTAACGAAAGCTAATTATATTTAAAAAAATCCTGTTTGTCACTAAGATTGTACATTGTTTGAGCCCTGTTAAACAGCTTAGTGTGAGTTTCTCATGGATTACAATACATATTAAATTAGAGTAAATGTCAGAGAGAACATTTCAACACAATGTGTGCTTTTTCATACATTATTAACTGCTAATTAATCAATCTTGTAGTACAAATCTTTGTATTACACCAAAGACATATAAAGTGTTGGATTAACCCTTGAACTGAACTGAACTGAACGTCTACAGCAATATTTAGAAAAAAAATATTTTAGATGGAACCCCTGGACAGGTACTTTATTTGCATTTATTTTTTCAAACCTCTTTTGGCTTTCTTACTGAATGAACCAATTATTTTGTAATGGTTATGCAGTTACATTTTGATGCAATGACTCTACCACTAGTACCTACCTGGTGTTTACAGAATTTTTTATTTTTATTTAGCTCATCTGCCTTCTATTGGTCAATATTGATCAATCTGATCATCTTAAATTTCTAATGATACAAATCATATTGGTATATTGGTATAATTCAGCTTTTTTCAGCATATTTATCAAACTATCAGTGAGCATGGGATAAAATTCCCCAAATTATGTATCAACGCAGGCACATCTTGTCTATGGTTGTGCTTATCCATAAGATTTTCTTTGCAAAGATACTGGAGTGGGTTGCCAGTTCCTTCTCCAGTGTACTGCAATATGTCTGACCTCTCTGCTACGACATGCCCATCTTGGGTGACCCTACATGGTATAGCTCACAGCTTTATTAAGGTACACAAGCCCCTTCACCACGACATGGTAGCGACCCAGAAGGGGTTAGTAATTACAAATTACAAATCCCCTAGGAAAAAGTTCTTAGGCATTAGTTTTAAACAGAACCCTGCTGGATGAGTTCCTAGGGGTGTTGCAAAATAGTTTTTTTTTTGTTTTTGTATATATTATTGGTCTGACCCTCTTTTTTTATAAATCTTTGTATCCCTTTATCAAAAAGTCAGTGAGCAAAGGTTAAAGTTTCACATATTACATAAAACTTTTGGTTACTTGTAAATCTCCTAGAGAATACATAGGTAACATAAATTTGCTGGATGTATTCTTAAAGGTGTTAGTAAAATAATGTTATTTTATCTTACCATTTAGGAACCATGTATCTATTAAAGCTGTATGGCAGATTTTAATGAGCATAAGTAGATAGTCATATAAACCTGCACATATAGATATTCGTACTGATATTCATACTGACCATATAATTATACATCTTTACACATTAAGTAACACAGTCTCAGATTGTTTGATATTAGAGATAGGTTAGTATGTCCCCTGCCCCCCAAGCTTTAAAACGACAGATTTGGGTATAGTCTCATGCACCTAAATGGATCTTAGGCTTCTTATCTATAGGTAACACAATCTCAGATTCTTTTGTAATGAATGTAGGTCAGCGTGTACCCTATACCCCAGGTTTATAAAGCAAAATGAATTAAATAAGGAATTAATCTTAAATTAATTTCAAACAATCATTAGGAATGACTCTGCCCACTACACCAAACAAGACTTACATTTGTCTCTTATAGTATTCAGTAGCCTCCATTGTACAGAGCAAGTGCTCCAACGATCTATCCTTTCCCCAACTAGCCTAACACGTGTGTTTCGCATTTGCAGCTTCTACTGAGATTTGGAAGAGGACCTTGAATAGTGTATTTTATAATGAGTTCAACCTTTTCTGTTCCAGGTAGAATTTTATAAGAACAGAAGAGGCATTTAATTAGATTACTGAGACATGTCAACTTTAAAATAAAAAATAACTGTTTCATACAACAAAGAAACAAAATATAAAATGACCAAATTGCAGATTTAATAGCACATATTCAGATTTACATAAATCCACTAACAGTGATGCCAAAAGAAATGTAAATTACTAAAATCTGTGAATAAAAGAAATAAACTATGAATATAAACGATGTGTCAGTTATTGCTATGGCATATTACTCATATGGCAAAAAAATACAAAAAACACCTAATACGTCGAGATATATATATATATATATATATATATATATATATATATATATATATATATATATTTATGTAACAAATAATACACCCTAGTACAACTAAGGCAATATAATGTGTGTCACTAATATACCATTAAAAATATATAAGAAATGAATGATCCCCATTCACATAATCTAGTAATAATGGTGTACCTTAAATACAATTAAGGAGAAGGCAATAGGCTATCCTCCATGTTGGTTGAATATGTCCAATAGCAAAAATCAATTAATTATAACAAATCCTGGGACACTATATACAGATATATACAGAACACGATTTAAAAAAAGAGCAAAAGATAATAATGAAAATATGTAATAAAATGTTGTACTAAAATATGTTCTACTTATGTAAGTTTATAAGGAAACCCCTGCACAATAATCAAGGTGAGTTATAGTAACAAGTAAGTGTATAAAACTATGTCTGATGAGAATGTGTTCAAAAATTATACAATACTCACTATAAATAAGATAATGTACCGAACAAATGTGCTAATTGTTGATAAAGGATAAATAAAGATAACAAGTAAAGTTATCACTTTAATAAGTGTTGGATACTCCATAAAATTGTACTTGGCATTATAAAGGGTGACATGGAGGAAGCATTGCTCAAAACTGAAAGAAGGTGAATAATGCTATTGGACACCATTTCTCCTAAAGGTCTAAATGAGAACATTAACTACATTGTTTTATTCTATACATACATTGCTTGCAGTCATGCTGCTCCTCAGGTTGTGACATATGATACACAACATAAATTATGATGAATGTAATTCACAAATCTATATAAATTTTTGGAAGCTTTTTGAAGTATCATATTAGTTATTTTCCAAGAATGTAATCATATGTTTAAGACAGAACAACAATATTGACACATGTTATTTGTTAGGGATATTAACATGGACTATAACTAGCACCAGAACAGGGGTGGCAGTGTGGAGCCGTTCAGGAAGCTGGGGATGTGTATCAGGGAATAGATAAGAGAGCAAATGCATGATGAAAGCAAAATATGGTGGGGATGGGTTCTGTGAGGGCAGAGCAAAGGAGATAGTAGGGATGAGTGCTATGTGAGGTGGGGGCTGAGAGGGGAGCTACCATGTGAAGGGGTCTTGGGGCATGGCAGAGAGTGAGTTGGTAATGGGGGGGCCAGTGTAAAACCCCCGGGAAAAGGCCCACAATTTGTTTTTGCACTGGGGCCTCCATATAATATATATAAATATAAATGTATATATATATATATATATATATATATATATATATATAAATATATGTATATATTTTATATAGGTGTCCAATAGGTAGCCACTAACTAAATATGATTTCTTCATTAACTACATTTACTAAATATTCTAAGGGTGTCAGATATTCACTATATGAACTCACTGTTTTTTTCATAATATATAATTTATCACTTGTATAACTTTACTAATTATATACTGAATTATTTTTAAATAAGCACAGTTTTCTTTATTTATCCTTTATCAATAATTAGCACCTTTGAGTATTTATAAGCCACATAGGTACAGTACTTTATTTATAGTGTGTAGATAATTTTCAAACATTAAGAGCCAGATTCAATTGAGTAATAGTAAGTTACTGGAGCCCATAAGTGAGGCCGTAAGTTAATTTGATATTCAATTGGCGTTTTTTTGCGGTCACCAAACAGTTTACGTGTTACGGCCTTAAAAACCTTGCAGTTGTTAAACTTCCGTCCGCAAGAGTTACAAGCCCTGAAATCACAAATCTCAATTCAATTGCTCCAATTCCCTAAGGCCGCAAATGGTATCACACACGTAAACGCCAAATGTAGGAGAAAATCCTAAGAATACTATAGAGGACCCACAAAGGGGTTTAACCTCTTTCCACAGCACTCAAAATGCAAATAAAAAATCAATACTGCACTGTAAATAAAGGGGAAAGCAATGAAAGACAATAGCATTAATTGCACAACAGTATCAAGCTCACAAATCGACAATAAAAAATCATATTTTTTTTATGTGTCATTTCAGGGTTATATCGACCTTCATGTTTTACTGCCATAATGATGACGGTCTAATTTTTCATGGGTGGTTACGGCCTTGCTTAATTGATCATGTTCAGGCCCTGAACTGCTACGCACAAGTGCATGGTTTAAGGCTTCAGCTTTCGGCTCCTAACTTGCGATAGCACCGGAATGAGAGACGAACGGGAGCCCGCAGCACATCCGCAGACATCCGCAGACGGCCTATATGCCACAAGATGCGGGCTTGCAATTGAATCAGGCTCATGCTAATCAGCGATAGTTTTATACACTTACTATCTATATATTTCATTCTTTATGTTTTTCTCTAACTTACCTTGATAATTATGTACTAGCGACTTGCTCGTCAAAAATTATGGCCATAAAATTTGAAGCCTGGCAATGCTGTTTGCCCCACAATGCGAGGCTCTCCCCCTCTAACTTGTGGGCCTCACAATGAGCACCTTTGGTGCTCTCCCAGGCCTCGCAAGGAGCACCTTTCAACCCGTCTACTTTGCGGGCCTCTCGATGAGCGACACTTTTATTCCTTGCAATGAGCACCTTCGGCGCTCATAGCGAGCCTCTACCTCCATCCACCTTACGGGCCTCGCAATGAACGCCTTCGCTCATTGCAGGCGTCGTCCAACCCGCAACTTTCGCGCACTGCAATGAAAGCCCAGCAATGAGCGTCTTCGCCGCTTATTGTGAGCCTCTCCCCACTCTCTCACCTGTGTCTCTTTCCCCCTCTCTCCCTCCCACTGTCTCTTTGCCCCCTCTCCCTGCCCTGTGTGTTTTTTCCCTTATCTCCCTCCCTGTGTCTCTTTCCCCCACTTTCTCACCCCTGTGTCTCTTTCCACCCTCTCCCTGCACACCCTCATACCTTACAACCCACCTAAGCCTTTGATCTTGCAAGCCTGCAAGAAATACAATCGCAAATCCCTATTCAATTGCTGCAATTCCTCAAGCCTGCAAATAGTTTCACAACCTAAATGTCAGTTGTAGAAGAAAATCCTGCAGGTCTGTAAATGCAAATATAAAATCAATACGGCACTTAAAAAGACGGGGAAAGCAATGAAAGACATAGAATTAATTACACAAAAGTCTCAAACTTGTTAACCTGCAATAGAAAATATTTTTTTTTGTCATTTTGGTGCTATATCAATCTCGGGAATCAATGAGACATGGACTAGAAAATTTCCTTCATTTTTATTATTTTGTAAATTGCAGGATTGCAAGTTTGATCACAAATGGGACCTCTAAAAGCTATTTGATTGACATGTAACCTCCATGCTTTACTGACGTAATGATGACCGTCTTATTTCCTATTGGCTGTTTCTAAATAAGAAGTTACCGCCTTGCTAATTGATCTGGATCACGCTCTGAAATGCTACATACGGATTGCATGGTTTACGGTTTTGGCTAGTAAGTTGCAGGCTTGTTCAATTGAATCGCTCTGTAATTGTAGCAAACTTCAAGCCCACAGACATACGGCCTGTACAACACAATCTGCGGGCTTGCAATTGAATGAGACCCTACGGGTATTAAGTTTACTATATTATCTATGACAGTTGGTCAGAGTGATGGAGAGGTTGTTGTGGTTTCACAAGTTAGTATAGATCACATTAAATATCAATACAGGATGTGCAGTACCACGGCTCCAAATTAAGCAGTCTTAAACTATCTCTATCTTAAAGGCACATGAAACTCACCAAAACTTCGGTGCAGCATCATATAGTGATTTGGAAATGAAAATATGTGGTAGAATTTTTCAAATTGTTAAATTCAGTCCAGAATTTACTTAGTTATTAGCATTAGGAAATTGCTAGAACAGTCCTTGAATTTGCCCTCCCTCTGCTCCAGTGGAACTGTTCTCCTGAGAGTTACAAGGAGTGGACATCTCCAATTCAATTTGGCATATAGAACTGTATAAATAAAGTATAGATAATGTGGCTGAGATATGGCCACACAGACAATGAGCTGCATAATGTGGTCAGCCATTCAAAAGAATGGATGTTTTTGAGTCGGTCACTAAGAAAGACAAATAGCACCATGGCCAAAAATCAGGGTGCTTTCTGTGGACCCAAACTAAGGCAACACAGCATATAATTGTTATAACATGTGTGCTTACTTGTTATTTATAACTAAGGAAATTACTTGTTTACATAAATCTCATACACACAGGATATTTTATATGTAGCTTTAAAGGTGCACAACATTGCATGCCAATTTCAGATCTAAAATCTCTTTTTGTACATTGTTCCCAAAAGGCCCTCTAGTCTGACTTAGTCCACCAATTTGTTAGAATAGGCAAACTACCGTATATACTCGAGTATAAGCCGACCCGAGTATAAGCTGAGGCACCTATTTTACCACAAAATACTGGGTAAAATGAGTGACTCGAGTATAAGCCGAGGGTGGGAAATGTGCTGCCCCCTGTGTCCCTCTTGTGCCCTCTTGTGTCCCCCTCTCTCTCCCGTGTCATCCTCAACCCCACTCCTCATCCTCAACCTCCCTCTTCATCATCCCTCCTCATCCTCAACCTCCATCCTCATCCACCTCATCCTCAACCCCCTCATCCTCAACCCCCTCTTCCTCAACCCCCTCCTCAACCTCCCTCCTCAACCTCAGCCCCCCTCCTCATCCTCCCTCCTCATCCTCAACCTCCCTCCTCATGCTCAGCCCCCTCCTCATCCTCAACCCCCTCCTCAACCTCCCTCCTCAAACTCAACCCCCCCATCCTCAACCTCCCTCCTCATCCTCAACCTCCCTCCTCAACCCCCCTCTCAACCCCCCATCCTCAACCCCCTCCTCAACCTCCCTCCTCAACCTCAACCCCCCATCCTCAACCCTCTTCTCAACCTCAACCCCCCTCCTCATTCTAAAACCCCCTCCTCATTCTAAACCACCCCTTATTCTACCCCTCTAAATACTCCCCCCTCCTCTCCCTTTCCCCTCACTTACCTGCATCTGAAGCTCCTACTCCGGCCTCCGCTCCTTGCGGCGTCTTGATATGGTGCGCATGTGACGTCACGGCGTTAGCATATACCGGGTGCCGGCACGTTGAGCGCATGTGACGTCACAGCATTAGCATATACCGGGTGTCGGTATATGCTAATGCCGTGACGTCACATGCGCACCCCGTCAAGACGCCGGAAGGAGCGAAGGCCGGAGCAGGAGCTTCAGATGCAGGTAAGTGAGGGGAAACGGGTGGGGGGGGGGGGGGTATTTAGAGGGGTAGCATGAGGGGGGGTTTAGAATGAGGAGAGGGGGTTGAGGATGGGGAGGGAAAGAGACACGAGGGGGTAGAGAGACACGGGGGGTGGTAGAGAGACACGGGGGGTGGTAGAGAGACACGGGGGTGGTAGACTCGGCTTATACTCGAGTATATACGGTACTTTGGCCTTTGGGTTACTACCTGAAATGCAGTGCTTGTATTTTTTTATCTTATAGAAGGTAAAAAATTTGAGTTACATTTACACAATAGTATACTACATTACTATAGTTAGTGACATGCATAAACTATAAAGACATAGAGCCTCATTCAATTCGGGGATCGCAACTCGACTGCAGACAGCCGAATGTCTGAGATTGAGTTGCGTGCTCCCTTTCGTCTCCGATTGCGGTGCTATTCAATTGGCCGTCGGACATAGCATTTCCGGGCTTAAAACATGTTAGGGGATCAAGCCTGTAACTCCCGATGCAGAAACAGCCAATGGAAACAGAGATCATCATCATGACCAACCTCCAAGCCCAACTCGTAAGTGAAGGCTGCATGACTTTGAGATCCAACCTCTATTTTTCAAAGTCCTACGGGCTTGGAGGTTGAAGCCTGTAGGACTTCACATTGATTGTCGTGATCGATATAACACAAGAATTAAACATGAAATAAAGTATTGGAGAATGTTGTGCTATTAATTCTAAGACCTAAAATCACTCTTAATAAAAGTACAGTATTGCTTTTTTATTTGTTTTTAAAGTTCTCCAATTTGTCATTAAACCCTTTGGGAGACCTCCTTGGTATCATTAACTTGTGGTTAGATATTTGCCATTTGCGGGCTTGACGGAGTGGTTAGCACGGGGGAATCAGGGCAATTAAATAGCGATTTGCGATTTTAGCCTTGCGACAGTGAAAGATCAAAGGCTGAGAGGGCATTAACTTGCGATTTTTAAAATCGCTATAAATCGCAGCTCGGAGACCCAAACTGACGCCAATTTAATAGTAAAATAACTTACTGGATCCATTTCCGAGCCCGTATCTCCCGATAGTCTCAATTGAATGAGGCTCATAGTTCATATTTATCAGATTTGGATTCTCACTTCCAGGGGTCGCACCTGTGCACAGAAAGGAAATCCTCAAATTCAGGCCTTGGTGCGGCCCTCCAGGAGTTTTGAGACCGCTGCTCAATTCCAATTATCAATACCTATTTTTAAATATTGCAACATCTTTCTTGCTGCGGTTCTTTTCATAAACTCCATTTCCAGTAATATCAAAGTGTGGGTCATATGGTAGAGAATTGTATTAATTATCTGCACTCATTAATCATTATACGAATGGTCAAAAGCACGCAGAGGAAGAGTATTGTTTTCCTTAATACATGGCTGATAAATACCTTTAATTTCATGCAGTGTTTAGCAGAAGAAATCTCCAGAGGCCACATGACAGATGTTATCTTCTTTTAAAAATATTACATTGGGAAATATCATGTTTGTCAGCCATTGATTACCATATCCTAGCAGCGCAGGAAGATTAATAACTATTTTTTTCTTTATCTATGGTTTCTTAGTGTTAACCTGTTCCAGCTTCTACAAATTCTCTTTTTCTTTTCACAAATATAAACTGTAAATAATAATTAAGATTGACAGACTTATTATTTGCATATACGGTATACTAATTTTATATGAAAAGTGTTTGTTGTATACCATCATAAAATATTTGCTTTTCTTGCATAAAGATTTGTGATTAAAATATGTTAAAGGGACATTGTTTATGAACTGTTTTAAAAAGACAATCTCACATTTGAAGGACCACTGTACTATAAAACTAATGGCTGTTAAAATGAAAGTACATGCATAAGTATACTTGATTTTTAATGTTAAAACTTTGTAACACTAGTGGTTATACTTTAAAGCTCTTACTTTTACAGGTTTCTGGCTGACATGCAATACTGCTTAGCTCCATCCCGTCTGCATAATTAGGGGCAGGGCAGCTGTATCCGACTTCCTGCTGTGTGTTATAATGTCTCATTGTTGTAGATCAGTCCTCAGATCAGACCACAGATCTACACCAGTTGGACACAACAGGAAATCTTCTACAACCTCCATGTACCTTAATTTGCAAAAGGTGTGGCACAGCACGCCAGCCAGAAACCTATAAAATAAGAGATTTAAAGTATAACTACTAGCATTACAAAGTCTAAACTTTATGAATCAAGTATATGCACATATATGTATGCATGTAATTTAATTATTTTTTTTTTATAGTACAACGGTCCTTTAAGAAACATAGATATTTTGAATATATAGAATGTTGTCAAATTTTATGACTTGTCTGATACCAACATGTATGGATACAAGTTGTAGAAAGTAGTTAAAGTGAGGTTTTCCTATAAAAACTGCACAGTTACATTAGTTGTCAGTAACCAAGCTGTCACTCAAAACCCCCTCCAATTCCCCTTAGCACTGTAAGTGTAAGTATAAACAGTTCTTACAATGCTGCATAAAACAGTGGCAGTACAGTAGGAACATTAACTGATTGACGCTAAAACTTTTGGTGTTAATGTCAGGGGACTGACTGCATTGGACTGTTAGTGACAGATTGGTTTCTGACAACTGAGTCTTAAACATTACATATTATTTGCTTTTAGAAAATATACATTATTTAACAACTGCTAGTATGGATACTACATATGACTAGATCCTTTCCTTTTTCAGAAATGTGGCATAATACAACATTCCCCAGCTGTCTAGACCTCAATATGATGTATCCCTTTAAAAATGCAGAAGCAAAAGTCTCACTGATCTTGCATATATGTTTCAGAGTATTAATTTGGAATTTGGAATATGGAGCACAATTTTGGGCACCACTTCATAAAAAGGACATTTTAGAGCTGGAAAAGGTACAGAGGAGGGCAACAAAACTAATAAGGGGAATGGAGGGGCTAAGTTATGAAGAAAGACTAACCAAATGAAACTTATTTTCTCTAGAAAAAAGGCGTCTAAGAGGAGATATGATTACCTTATATAAATACATCCAGGGTCAGTATAAAGATTTGTCGGGGGAGCTTTTTGTGCCAAGAGGTTTTCAACTGACAAGAGGACATCCCTTGAGGTTAGAAGTAAAAAGATTCCACCTTAAAGAAAGAAAAGGGTTCTTCACAGTAAGGGTGGTTAATCTGTGGAATTCTCTACCAGAGGAGGTGGTGACAGAGGATTCGATAGATAACTTTAAAAGGGGACTGGATTTATTTCTAATTAAAAAGGGAATTCAGGGTTATCATGGATAATTAGAGAGGCAGTATTGATCCAGGGAGAAGTCCGGTTGCCGGTGTCTGGGATCAGGAGGGAATTGATTATATATATATTTTTATATACAACTAATTAATTAATAGTTAATCCGCATATTGCAGATCAGAGGAGATCTTAAAAGGTTGAACTTGATGGACTGAAAGTCTTTTTTCAACCTTAAATACTAAGGGCCTCATTCAATTGCAATTTGGCCAATTGAATAGTGCTCTAAATAAGCACATAACATATTTTTTTCAAAAAAGTTTTTAGTTAGTGAAAACCTTGCCTTTGGATAGATCTTTACTAACTAAAAACTTCTTTCAAAAAATATGTTATGTGCTTATTTAGACCCCTATTCAATTGGGCAAATTGCAATTGAATGAGGGCCTATGTAACTATGTAACTATGTAATTAAGAATGAGAAAGCTACATATTTGACTTGAGAAGAATTAATTAAAAATGGTATTGGACTAATCAAAGCATATTCAGAACACAGATGGCAGAATTTGCTGCTTTATGAGTAGAAGCTCAGACACTTGTCCATGTCATTATCTAGTATATGTGATATTTGAAAGGTCAAATGATTTTTGGCTGGTGTATAACACACAGTGGTGCAGATTGATCAAGATTGTCAGAGGCTGCAAAAGGGTTTTCGGAGGTTGTGGTGCTTTAGAGAAGCCTACACCAACAAATATATGTGATAATACATTGCAAGGTCTGTCATGTACTATGATTTAAATACAAATAAAAATAATGTTTTATTTATAAATGCTATGCTCTGTGTGAATAGTGTTAAAAAAAATGCTCACAGATTAGTATCTCTGACAAATTATATTTCATATTTCTGTGGGACGAATGATCTTATTTTCTGCACAAAATAAATGCAGATACCAGTGGGATGAAAAATTGTGCACATGCTCAGGCCCACACCACAAGTCCCCCGTCTCCCATTTCTGTTTCCACTCAATTTGCTATTCTATTTCCCATGTGCAGAGACCCAGAAAGACAAACTCATTTATAATTATTACTATATAGAACAGTGATTGGACACTAGACTGTTAAAATGTGCTATTTAAAAAAAAAATCTGAGCACTATTCTAATAAACAATGTTTTCAATAAAGGCAATAACTCAACACATGGGTTCTACTTGGATGCAATAAGTGGAATCAAAAACTGCAACTAATTTAGCTGTCTAATTTGGCTTTTCTTTCTCTTTAGCAACATAAATAATAATAACTAAGGTAACTTAATAAAGACCTTGTATCGGACGGAGGTATAGCTAAGTGCTGTAGATTCAGGGTCCTCTGTAGGCCGGGGCCGATCTGTTTGCAAGCTGTTGCTGCCTGGTTTGCAGGAGGCGACACAGGTCCAAGTCGTTGAACCATCATGGGACTACTGGTGACCATGAGGTTATTGCAGTTGCCTTTTCCTGCAGTCTTGCCCTGCAGCGCATAGCCAAGGCTCCCTGTAAAATAGAAAGTAATCAAAAATATATAAATATATTGGTAGACAGCAATACACGGACTACAGATAGTGTGATTACTCAACAGGCCACAAATTCATATATGTAGCAGTGAGCGTTAAATTAATAAGCAACATCAAAATTGTAGAAGGGATTGGTGCAATTATATTATAACCTGAGGTGTGTTGTGAAACATGGGACAGGAAAGGGGGGAGATGAGAAGGGACTATGATGGCCATGATGATGAGACAGAAGTGGTAAGGGAGGGAAAGAGAGTGAATGCAATGGAATAGAGGGATTGGAATCCTGGGGATCATGCTAATTGAAGAATGAACTTGGCTATAGAGAAATAGTGCCATAAGGAGTTTACAATTTTATAATCATCTACATATTTCAACCATAACTGCCTAGATATATGGGGCTCTCTTGTTAAACAATACAGTAATAGTGCTTTGCATCCACACATATAGGATTAATTCTCAGAACTGAGTTACAGTGTGAGAAGCTGCCAAGACGTGTTGAACAGCCACAGTAAAGATTGTGCTGCCAAAACATTTGGTGTGGATAATACAGAGTAGGAGTGTAATGTAGGGGAATATATGCCAAACCTCTTAGCAAAGAATAATGGATTAATAATGGACTAAAATATAAATAAAAGTTATGTGATAGGAAATTGATACATCATCTCCCAGGTAGACCATTATACATTTTTAAACAATATATAAAGCTTCCAAAATATCTTGCTGTTGTTCCAAAAATGCTAGAGCTCAGGTCTCTTAAACTTCACCGACAATAATATCTACTACAGAGGCAATAAACAAAGACAGTGAAGAGCACATGGTTTATAGCAATGGTAGACCACAAGGCTATTTCCAATAAAGCTGCAACTTTCCAAAATCCTTTCCTCTCTATACCAACTGGGTCATTTACTTTGTAAATACCTTCTATTAGTGATATGTTTATTGAGTTGTGGCAAAGCTGCTGATAGCCGAGCTGGGTGCTGATAAACTATTGGGTTATAAACCCATCATACACCACTATGATCTTGGTTCTTCTGTGACTAAACTGGCATTGCTGTGCAGTTGCAAAAATAAACACAATTTCCCACTTAGTATTTTTAGTGAGGATTATATTTGCTTCTGGCTTGAAAATGTCCCATACTGAAAATTTCCTAAAAACTCTTTTTATTCTATAACCAGAACTATGTTTAACATTTTTTTTATTTATTATTATTATTATTTATTTATTTTTATTCTTATTAAAAAGGCTTCTCACTGATCAGTTATATGCAGCAATGAGTCCATCTTCCTTCCATGAACAGTTGCCCAGTTAAGATTTTAAAAGCTTCATTAAAAATAGTAAAACCACGATATGAACTAAATAGGAGACCTTCAGATAGAAGATAGAAGATAGAAAACAATGTATTTACAGCAGTAGAAAAAATAATGATGTAACTAAGTGTGAATATAGAGTGATTGAAATAAATTGGTCTTATTCTGACAAACCTCATTAATCCTTTTCTTATTTGAACCTTAATAAAAAAAATATTTATTTCTGTGAAAGAAATGGTTGATAATAAAACTGCCCCAATGGAGCACCATACAGTATGCATCTGAACAGAAGTATTCTGCAGAATGTTTATATGGTTCAGTATGGTATCCCCAGGTCCTGATGCGTAGACATGCCCCTCACTCTTACCTCAGTCTATTACCTCTTTCTCCTCCATTTTCTTCTCACTCATTCCTATATTTTTCCCCTCTTTCTCCTGTTTTATACTCTTTTTCGACCCCCAATCTGTATTCCTCCTATTTTGAACAGTTTTAAAAGCTTTGACTCATTTCAAATGGTTAATGTTGTACACTCACTTTATATACCTAAAAGGGTTATGAGCATTACATTTGTCTATATATAAGCATTTACATTTGTCTTAATACATTTTTTTTATTGAGAATTTTTCAACAGCCCTGTGAGAAAAAAAAACTATTTGGCACCTCCTGTGAAGATTTTGGATAACCCTGACCTACAACAATAATGGATATTAAAAAATAACGTAAATATAGGAAAATAATTTTTTTTAGGTGTGGCTGTATTGGCTTAATTCAAACAAAAGGTATTGTTGTTTTGAATAAAAAATACAACAAAGCCTCCAATATGTTAAATCCAAACTGGCAACTTGTTATGAGATATTTATTGTTGGTTTATGATTATGGTTACAGGATATGAAGGTTTGACCTATATCCAAATAAATAACTATTTTAAAATGAGCCCAAAATGTTTTCCATTCAATTAAAGTAATTCAAAACTGTTATTTTCCATTAAACGGTCCATTATTACATTTTAAAAAATTATCATCCTGCAGTTAGCAATTCAACTTCCCTTGGAAGAGTACAACTGTTATTATTCTGTCCAGTGAGCACAGAAGTGAGTTATCTGAACGAGGCTGTACATTCCTGGATCAAATTCTAAATGTTCTCTCTAGTGTGTCATGATCCCACTGCCAAGTATTATCCAAATTCGATGGAAATAGAATCAAATAAATATATCTGCTCTTCCTTAAAAAAAGATAAATAAGCTTTCAGCAAAAAGATAAATAAAACAACAGAATTTTGGCAAACACATGTTTAGTAGAATTGGAAAATCAAGCCGTTTTATCAGCACATGTTGGATATGATGCTCTCAAAGTGTTTATCTGTATAAAATACATGTTGGTGTATTTAAAAAAACACATTATTTTCCAGGTCAAAAAACTATATTTATGAGACACTGAATGTATTTCTTTCTTTTTAGTGAGGTGAGACATCTTTAGTTCCTATGTATTTTTCCAGTGACTTTTTCCTTTTTACAATTTTCTGTGTGGGTGTTCAGATATAATCTGACATATCTGCCTTGATGAAGTGGAGAAATCTCTCACCTTAGGGAATATAAATAATTTTATATTGTGTCTATTCATTTATAAATGTTATACTACTTCACATCTCCCAACAGTCATGCTTTTGGAGAGACAGTCCTTTTTTTTATTAAAGAAAATCCCTCTGTCCATCCCAATGGCCCAAATAATCCTATTTTGAAGGGACAGTCCTACATTTAAGTAGTTTTAAGAGTGTGTCTACTTTACAGTATATTTGTGTTGTTATGATATTCTAATATAAAGTAAAAAAAATAAATGCAGCCATTCATTTTATATTTACTTTTGCTTTTTAGGTTGGAAATGCTTCCTTTTCCCTAACAGATTTAGTCACTTGGATGGGACTTTAGATATAGTTGCAGTTCTACTTAAAGTATACCCCAATCTATCAAATGGAAGGATTAAGGAATACATTGAAGTGCAATTGTCTGTATAATTACCCTTCTCTCATGCTACATTGCAACAAGCACTGATTTGAATATTAATTAATTGCTATTATTATTTTTATTACATCCAATATGAAAGCCCCAGACAAAAATAAAATGTGTTTAATTTAAGATTTTATGTTGTTAATTGGTTACATCGCTGTCAAAGTTGTTCGTTTATTACATACTTCACAGACGTATGAAATTTACCCAAAATACTGCCCCAAATCTGCCATCATTAGTGAATAGCAATGACATCAGCAAATAGTGTGTCTGTAAAGAAAAATATGTGTTCTTTTTTCACCACATGATATGCTAAGACGTATGCTGTGGCTAGACATAGTTTAAAGTACTGATGATTCAGACTGATTGCTAATAAAAGCAATGTCAAAAGAAAATCATAAAGCTTAAATTGGCTGATCTTGACTAGCAAATAGTATGAGTATTATGAGTATAGTGGAACGTGCAGTATTGTATCACAAACCAGAATTAGTGACCCGGCTATTATGCATATGGGAAACTGGTACTGCAAAGGCAAAAAAAGTATTGCAAATTTGTTTTCGCTCCAATGACAACCAAGCAATTTCTTCTTCCTTGGTAACCAAGCTTTTGAAAACACACAAACTGATTTCAAAATGTAACAGAATTTTGTAATGGACACTAAGCAGCCAAGGGTCACTACACCTCTGTTAATTTTTTACACTCCCAAGAAGTTGAAGAAATAGAATGTGCTCTGGGGAAGACAGAACATGTTGCATCTTGAGAAAAGCTTGGCCTTGTTACTTAAACATCACTGCAATCATTTTTTCTACATAGTCTTTTAAATAATTAAACTTCATGATGGCAAAGTATTTTTCCAAAGCAAATAAATAAATACATATATGTAATTTCTCTTTATTGAATATTTTATTGTATTTTCTGTGTTGACTGTGTTGATTTGTAGATACCACATTACCACAGTGCTTATAAACACTGCAGTATAATTGTGTATAAAGTGTAATAAATTAAAGTCTGTATTATGTTGTTTTACATTTAAAAAACATTTTGCCTGTTTTTCATTTTATATGACTTTACTAGTACTTACATTAAATTAAAGGTTTTCTATTATACTTTTTTGGCCTAATCCACAACTAAAGGGTCATTCAAGGCATGAAAAAATACCAATGGCATTATAATCTACATTTATCAAGTTTCTTTGTTTCATTTTACCTCTATGTTTTATTTGTGTGGTGCATCTCAAATTAGAGAAAACAAGCAAGTCTACCTAAACTCAGTGCTACCTGCCACCGCATCAAAAAAGCAAGTGAAGCCCTGTCTGGTAAAAATATACAAATATATGTGTAGGAAAACAAAAGTAATTGTGCCAAAATGTGCATCTTATTAGCATATTAACTAAGTGCCCGATTCAATTGCAAGCCCGCATCTCTGCAGGCTCCCGTTCGTCTCTGATTCCGGTGCTATTCAGTTGTAGAAGCCCACAAGTTAGCCGAAAGCCAACTCCGTAAACAATGCACTCGTCCGTAGCAGCTCAGGGCGGGAATATGATCAATTAAGCAAGAACGTAACCTCTAATTTCGAAACAGCCAATAGAAAATGAGACCGCCATCATTACGGCAGTAAAACATGGACGTTACATGTCAATCAATTAGGTTCGGGGGTCGCAAACCCTCAAAATACAAAATAATAAAAATTAATGCAAATACTGTTCTAGTCCATGTGGGTGGCCTGATGTATTAACTCATTGATTCCCGAGATCAAAATAACCCCGAAATGAAACTCACCGATCTGCGAGTTTGAGACTGTTGTGAAATTAATTTGAATGTCTTTCATCACTTTCCCCATTATTTACAGTGGAGTATTGATTTTTAATGCATTTGCAGTACTGTGGACATGGGTTAGAACCCCTTGCAGGTCATCTCTAGCCCTAGTAGGATTTTCTCCTACTAGGGCTAGAGATTTGCCGTTTACGGGTGTGAAAACATTTGCGACCTTGGGAGGTTGAGAAGGGAGGTTGAGGATGAGGAGGGGGGTTGAGGATGGGGGGGTTGAGGTTGAGGAGGGAGGTTGAGGAGGGGGTTGAGGATGAGGTGGGGGTTGAGGATGAGGAGGGAGGTTGAGGATGAGGAGGGAGGTTGAGGATGAGGAGGGAGGTTGAGGAGGGAGGTTGAGGAGGGGGTTGAGGATGAGGAGGGGGGTTGAGGTTGAGGAGGGGGTTGAAGATGGGGGGGTTGAGGATGAGGATGGGGGGTTGAGGAGGGAGGTTGAGGATGAGGAGGGGGTTGAGGATGAGGAGGGGGTTGAGGATGAGGAGGGAGGTTGAGGATGAGGAGGGAGGTTGAGGATGAGGAGGGAGGTTGAGGAGGGGGTTGAGGAGGGGGGTTGAGGTTGAGGAGGGGGTTGAGGTTGGGGGTTTGGGGATGAGGATGGGGGGTTGAGGAGGAGGGTTGAGGAGGGGGTTTAAGAGGGGGGGTTGAGGATGAGGGGTTTGAGGAGGGAGGTTGAGGATGAGGAGGGAGGTTGAGGAGTGGGGTTGAGGAGGGAGGTTGAAAATGAGGAGGGGGGAAGAGACACAGGGAAGGGAGAGGGGGGAAGAGACACAGGGAAGGGAGAGGGGGGAGAGACACAGGGAAGGGAGAGGGGAGAAGAGACACGGGAGAGAGAGGGGGACACAAGAAAAAGGCACACAAGAGGGGGACACAGAGGGCACAAGAGGGACAAAGGTATTTTGTGGTAAAATAGGTGCCTCGGCTTATACTCGGGTCGGCTTATACTCGAGTATATACGGTACATAAATATCTCTGGAAATGATCTATTTCACTATATTTTATTTGACTGCACATTTGTAATCAGTGAGGTAAATTCGCTTAAAGCCATTGCAGGGGCAAAAAAAAAAAAAATAGAAGGAAAGTGTAAATGTTCCTAAGCCCCTGTAAAGCTTAGACAATCAAGGGAAATGTCATTGTAGATAGAAGCAAAAGATGATTGAACTGTCAAAATTTACTCAGTTGTCTATCAGTAAAAAAAAGCTTGAGCCATTTTTCAGACTGTTATATATATACTAGCAACTTGCCCGTCAAAAATGCCTGGCAATGGTGTTTGTCACACACTGCGAGCCTCTCCCCCTCTACTTTATTGGCCTCGCGATGAGCGCCTTCAGCACTAATCACGGGCCTCGCAATGAGCGCCGAAGGTGCTCATTGCGAGCCTCTCTACCCCTCTACCTCCCTCTACTTGATGGGAGGGGCTCATTGCGAACCTCTCCCTCCTCTACTTTACTGGCTTTGCGATAAGCTCCTTCAGCGCTCATCTCGGGCCTTGCAATGAGTGGCTTTGGCACTCATTGTGAGCCTCTCCCGCCCTCTACTTCCTTTCCCTCCCCTCTGTCTCTTCCCCCTCTCCCTCCCCTGTGTCTCTTGCCACTCTCCCACTCCTGTGTCTTTCTCCCCCCCCTGTGTCTCTTCACCCCGTCTCCCTCCCCTGTGTCTCGGCCCCCCTCATCCCTCCCCTGTGTCTCTCCACCTCCTGACCCTCATCTCTTCCCCCCTCTGCTGTGTCTCCTCCCCCATCCTGTCCCTCCCCTCCTCTCCCTCCCCTGTTTCTCTGACTCCCCCTCCTCTCCCTCCCCTGTGTCTCTCTCCCCCTCCCCTGTGTCTCTCTTCCCCCTCCTCTCTCTCCCCTGTGTCTCTCTTCCCCCTCCTCCTCTCGCTCTCCTGTGCCTCTCTTCCTCCTTCCCTGTGTCTCTCTTCCCCCCCGTGTATCTCACTTCCCCTGTCCCCTGTGTCTCTCTTCCCCCCTCCTCTCGTGTCTCTATTCCCCTCCTCCTCTCCCTCTCTCGTGTCTTTATTCCCCTCCTCCACTCCCTCCCCATGTATCTCTTCCCCCTCCTCTCCCCCCCGTGTCTCTCTCCCCCACTCCTCCCTCGGGAACGCTTATGTGACGTCTTCGCGTGTGCGCACGCTTGTATGCCCGGCTACTCGTGCACGCGTCCCACCCACTCATACGCGCGCTTCCCACTTGTGGGCGCGCGCCACCAGAGCAGAGAGGCTGCAGGGCTGATGTGGGGCTGATGGGAGCCATGGCAGAGGGATTTGTGAAACTGCGAGTTGTCGTCAGTTGCGGCCCTCGCTTTGCAAAGGGTCGCAAAGCGTGACGACAACTCGCAGTTTGACAATTATAATATGTGATTTATTAGTCTTTAATGTATATATAAAAGTCTGCAAGTTTCTATCCTAAGTACTTTGGGAATTCACCATGGACATTGGATTCCTGGCTCAAAGACAGGGCCCTGCTTCCTTTGCTAAATGTTAATCTCTATTTATCTTTGTCTGAACCTAATTTATGTACAGCGCTACGGAATATGTCGGCGCGTTATAAATAAACTATAATAATAATAATAATAAAACAAATCATTTTATATATGCTTCATATGGTAAAGCATTGTTCTATTACCTTCCATGCACTATACCAGTCTCTTATATCTGTTATCTATACATATATTTCTATAATTCTATATTTCAGACATTGACACACAGCACTCATGACACCTACATCAGTCACTTGCACTCTGTGTGATCTGAGTCAAACCACTGGGGATGGGTGAGTCTAAGAGAATGAAAAGTATATAAATTAGTAGGAACGCCCAATTTACTGGCATAATACAAATGAACAGAAAACCATTGTTACGGACAAGTCCCCAAATCTGGATCCTATTAAGATTCTGTTTTATAGCAGATATGAGAATATGAGCTTGGATTTGTGAACACTTGGACTTTATAAGATACTCTACAAATGTTAATATATAAATTGATCCCTTTGGCTTTATTCTTATCTATACGCATAAAATTTAAATTTGTGGACTGGCACCAGATTAGTGTCAAACATGATAAATAGGTATTAGCTATTGCTATTTAAAATATCTTTTTTATTTACTTCTTTCATAATTGCTATGCACCTATTCAGGAGCATATCTTAACTCTGATGCTCATCAGTTATGCCCAATCTTGATCTTACCACACTTTCTTCTGATTAGTGACAGCCTTTTTAGGAACAACATTGCAGCCTGACAAAATACATATCTTGATGGCTGTATTTAATATTACTGTATTGGTTCGACTATAAGCCGCACATTTTTTCCGATTTGCGAGCTTGCGAGTTACGGGTGCGGCTTATATTCGCAACCGTACAAAAATGACTGCCTAATTTCAGGCTTTGCGAGTCACGCGTGAGGCTTATATTCGTGAATGTAAAATGACTGCCGATTTGCGCGCTTGCGAGTTAGGGTGCAATTTATATTCGCGAACGTGAAATGATTGCCGATTTGCGTGCTTGCGACTGCGATATTGTAGCAATTGAATAGCGATTTACGGTTTTAGTGATTCTAACATCCTGTAAGGCCTGTAACCTGCAAAAGAAGTTATAGTACTAATTAGAAAGCCTGTTTCTTGCAATGGCTGATAATTTGGAGAGAGTCTTTTTCTCTCCAATTTTAAGGGTGCGGCTTATATTCGAGTTTTTCTATATTATCCCCTTGATTTTTACAGGTGCGGCTTATTTGCAGGTGCGGCTTATATTCGGGCCAATATGGTATTCCCTTTCACTATAATGAAAGCTCCTTTTGCTGTTGTACAGCCGTTTAGCCCCTATGCCCCAGTTACTACCCTTAATTTCCAATTGCTATGTCTACATATTTAGAAGCATACGTTTATGTGTGTTTATGTATATATACGTTATATCAGGCTGTGTTAGGTGCACTTACACACTGAATGTCACATAATATGCATATACCGTTCCATAGTACTCCACTTGAAACTTGACTCTGCCTGTTGGTCTCTAAAAATGTTTGGTTTAGGCAGAAATACAGCACTTGACAGTACCCACATTACCGATTACTTAAGGTATAATGTATGCCACTACTGTCTTGCCATTTTTGGTTCCAGGGCACAATACAAAGACAATTTTGTACTAAGAGAAAATAATGCTTATCAATATGTAATATTAACGATTTCCTTTCTGGATCCATCAAACAGGCTCAAAAGATATAATCAGAGAGACGGACATCACTGAAAATGTAAACTGTGTTTACAGCTCAGTGTCAGTAGTCAGTTTGTCAGCTCAAAACAGGTCAGAAGACACTGAGCAAAGAGAGACCAGAGAACTCCCACAAGTCTGATATGTAGCAACGGGAGTTCTTACAAGATAAATCAAGCTACTAATATATTGCTCCCGAAGGGTGGTACTCATTAAAATTGACTCATACAAAGATAGAGAAAAACCTATGCGTACTCACAATGCGCAAGCAACTAAGAAGTTGAATGTATGAGTCAGAGCTAAGGACCCACAGCATTTCACATAGCATCTTCAGTAAAATCATAAAACATCAGTAAATAATGCAACATTGAGAATATATAAGCCTGTTTCCAAATCTAAGGTGGTCTGTGCCGTGATGAGTTGTTAACCCAAAATGTCCTAGGAGCGGAGGATATTATTTTTTTGGAAAGAGTAGGGGATTTCTTTTGAGATAGTAGGATGTTTGTGCTTTGGTTCTTCATATTTTATTTTTTTCAGTCTACATAACCCCATACAATTTAAATTAAATACACTTTTACAAAGACTTATGTCACCCTTATGCAATCGTCAAATCTACCCCTCAACTAAAAAATCATTCCCAGTGTCTCAGAGCCTCCTTCCTAAACCATCTGCAAGGGCATCACTATTATTGCAACTTTGTCAACATTATTTTATGAATAAATCCCGAAACGCACAAAATGGAACCCCTGTGTTCCACAGAAAATAGTTTGCACACACTACGTTACAGTGTTGCTGCATATAATAGTCTGTATTGTTTACATATTTCATCTTATATTTATTTATTTTTAATGTAGCAACTGATTTATAATGATAAAGTGTTATAATTTCATATGAGATACCATGGTAGATCATTTGGTTTCAATGGATGTCAGTTGTAGCTTTTGATAGAATTTAGAATTCCTACATTTTATACCACACATTTAAAACTCTATGTTTAGGCTATCCAAAACTATCAGCCTTATTAAATTGTGATTCAGTCAATTTAAAAGGGCTCTATTTAAGCACACAGCATATTTATTTCACAGAAGTTTTTAGTTAGACCTTCAACCCCTTATTTCCACAGATCATTAAAAGGAGTTATCATGAAGTTTTAAAATCTTTAAATGAACTATTAGATACATTGTGCTTATATTCATGAGTTTCTCCACTATGTAACTAACATTCCTGCACATTCTGAATTTCATTATATTGAAATACATGTGTATTAAATAAATATAGGTTGCCAACCTTGATACCATATTAACTTTGAATAATTTTATAAAAATATTTATATCTCCTAACTAACTAAAGTATAGAAATTTTAGCTGTTACCCTATAGCAATTTTGTTTTAGAGTGTATGAGGAAGCACTGCTATTCCCATATCCAAAAGAAAGCCACTCTGCAAGTCCTGATTGACTGGACAAACTGGAACTATTTTGGAAAGTACAGATGGATCTATGGGCTATCTTAACTAGAAAAAAATGGATATAATATTTAAAAATGTAAAGTCATTCATTATTCTATACAAAATATTAAATGCTTATAACATGCTCTTTTACATGCATGACTACATACTTGGGCATTTCATGACCTTATTTTCTTTATAATAATGACATAACCATGTTCTTCATCAAAAAATCTCTTAATTTTCTAAGAAATACGGGTAACTAGTGAGATGTGTTTCTTTATCTGTTTGTGACTCTGAAAAGTGTATTAAAAACAATGCTAAACATTTTATCTTCAGCTTCCCTGTTCCGGTATAATTCAGAACAAGGGGATTCAGAGATCATATAATCTATTAATGTATGCAGTGGCTGTACACATAAAAAAACAGTATTATGAGCACATCATTTAACAAAAATGTCATTGATTATTTGAATTAATAATTAACAGTGTTAAACAGAAAAAATATCCTATGGAAATGTTGTATGTCATTTATTTCCTCATTCCAAAATTGATTTCTTTTTTGTGTCCACCCTTTTATTTTTTGTTAATAGCTAAACCTCCATCATCTCTGACATACAACAATACACAACGGATATCTTGCTATTATGTGTATGTAGCAAATGAAGCTACAACAGAACACACATCTGAATTATTGTACAAAAAGAACGTTGTTTTTAAACACATACTATACACTGCCAGTCAAGGCCAGATTTTAAAATAGGCAAGCTAGGCAGATGCCTAGGGATGTTTCAATAATGAGGGAATCTGTCTGGCTAGTTAATTGATTCACATTTTTCAAATCATTTTTATTTATCTTACCATTATTATCAGGCATAAGTACAACACAAAAAGCTGAGCTATCTGTGACGGGCACAAGTGAGGACAAAAGGAACTTGTAACTCGAAATGCCAGAAAGTTATAGTTAGCCCTATAGCCGGTGCAACATCAAAGCTTTTGGGTCAAGTGAAATGATGATATATGGTCATACGGGGAGGAAAGGTTTTCTATACTTTAAAAGAAAGGGAGTATGAGAAGTTCAAAATGAATTGAACACATTTTGAGCTACTTTTATGTGTGTTTAATGTGGCTTTATTTCTCTATTTATGTGGGCAGATCTTTTCAACTCTGTTGCCTTTAGACTGTAAATAGTTTCACAATTGCTCACTATAAAAGTAACTATAAAGATACTTAGAACAAATAGAAACAGTGATACTGAAATGGCACAATAACTCCAAAAACGTAATCCCACTGTATTTTATATTTATGAACCTTCTGGTTCCAGGCAGCCTTTCAACCAATTCAACAATAATACTTTACATCTGTAGCAATAAATGCTTTAAAACAGCTTTTGAAAGCATTTTTTTGAGAAAAATAAACCCATTGGCTTCAATGGGTAATGTTGTACCCATCTCACCCCTCCTTTTCATATACTTTGCCACTTGTCCCCTGCATTTCTTCACAGACCTTATCTTGGTTTATCCTCTCACATAAAATATTATATACAAGTGTCCCTCATTGCTCCACCATAACTTTGTGTTCTGCGTGTGCCTCATTCCAATCTAGATTGTGAGCTTGCAAAAACAGAGCCCTCACATGGTACCATAATGGTTGTAGGACCTCTAAATGAAACTGGAATGTATAAAATGTTTCTAATTGGTAATAATAAGAGAAATGTTAACCCAAATGTTTGATAAAAATGTGCTGTTATTTCATATATTAAGATATCTGACCAACTGTATCTTGCAGCATCTACTGGTCTCTGGAAAAAGTACATCTTTTAAAGGCTATACAGTTCCTTACACTGTCTTCCTTTCTCTTCCATTTATATTGTCTATTTTCTCTATATCAAGCAATGTCTATAGTTACTTTTCTTTCATTAATTTGATACATTTCTCTTCCATTTGCCTTGGTTTTTTTTTTACCTCTGCTGTCTGTCTTGAAACTTTACCCTGTAATATATTTTTCACATTCTCTTGTATTGTCTATAATTTTTCTTTACTCCTTCCTGTCTTTTTTACTCTTCCTATTTTTTATATCCCTCTTGCCCTGTTTGTCTTTTTTTGTCCTTTGCTTCATCGTTTTCTCGTTTTCATGGTTTCCCTCTGTTGCCCTTCTAATGTTTTTTTCTCTCTTGACTTGGTTTGTCTCACCTTCTCAATACCCTTTCTCAGTTTATCAGTGCATTAACTTGGTGCTAGAAATGAGGGATTGTATGGTTTAGTAGACCAAAGAAACAAACTCCTGAATCTTGTTGGTTGGCACATTTAACATTAAATTTCCCATTACATAATGGGTTTAAAGAGATGCTGTCACCCCAAAAAGGAAGTTGATTTAATTTTAAAGCGCAATAAAAACTGGCTAGGCATTGTACTGGCAGTTTTTATCTACAGTACATCTTTTCTGAAATATTTAGAACTTATATTGCTGCTTCTGCTAATATGTGGTTCAGTGTGCTAATGTGTGGCTCAGAGTGCTTGATAAGGGTGCGAGAAGGGTTGAATTGCCCGATATTTGCAGTTCTTTATTATTGCCACTATTGAGACTAACAAGCACACTGTAATCCTAAATAGCACATAAAAACAGCTAACTAATATGCATGAGACACTCTTTTGCATATAAATACAGCAACAACAACATGGATTTTCTAAGGATTTAATTACTTTAGAAAAACGGATAACATAACAGTCGTTTTTTTGTGTTCTTTAAGAATAACCTAAAAACACCTTGATTTTGGGGTGTCAGTGTCACTTTAAGTGAATCTGAAAGATGAACAGCAGTTCTGGCTTCTTGAGGTACATGTTATCAATGAGCACCATCCCACCCTCCACCACCACACCAACATCAGCAAAAGGTTTATGCATCGCCTTTTAAAAACATCATAATAATGGCACGCAACTTGATACAACAGATAACAACTGATTCCACAAGGCTTCATAAATCATTAAACTAACTGTTCCAATCAAATCAATGAGCTATAACAGCATGCGAGTCCTTTACAAATTCAGAGTCCCAGGCTAAATGTGTTCTGATTAAAGTTATGTTACTAGTCTCATGTCCATTGCTTATCTCTAATCTTTCGGTAAGTTCAGCGCGGTCAATTGGTTAAAACATATGTAATTTCAGGGAGCATTGATAACTTTTTATAGCACCCATGATGGATAGTGTATCAGCTATACAAAAATCATGCTGTCTATAACTCAGCAAGTCTGAATCAAAGAGATCTCCTGGACACTTTACTAACAAATTGTGGACTTGACCATACTCGATCAATGTATATAGCCTTGATATTTCTTCTTGCAAACATGCCTATTCTTGTTATGGTAATTAACATTATAATACAGTTCACTGTTCTGATGCATATTTATTAAGATTATATACTTTTTATCCATATTTAGTATTACGATAAAAAAAAGTTATATTGGAGTAATATTTTCTAATAAGGAATTTCCGTATAAATATAAGTTAAATTGTTGATTTAGTAATACAAACCATTCGTCTGATTGAGTATGAACTTAGGATAAAGTATAATCAAAAGCATAAGAGCTGTGATTTGCATTGTAATGAAATTAACATATACAAATGTAACGTTAAGTATAATTACGAAAATAAGGCCCTTTAAAACAAAGTGGTGATCGAGAAGTTGTAAATTTTAGTTAAGTACGAGGATGTAATGAATAGCGAGCCTCACAAAGCCTTTACTTACTCATTAATTCCCTCAACTGGCTTTTCCCTTTTACAGTGGTTGTTACAGATGTTCATATTTCCCTATAACTAATTCTTCAACATTGCTCTGATGCGTATAGCATGTGGACATCCAGCATCAAGCAAAATGTGATTTGTCTGCTACTTTGGGTAGGTTTCACATCAAGGAGTTTTGACTATTTACTTAAGGAATACACTTCTTATGTATTATGACATCTGTCCACTTGGCATAAAGAGACAGCATCCTGTTCAATAAATACATATAATGTGTAGAAACATAAAATACTTGTTACTGCAATGTGAAATTATTTGAGACTAGTATTCAGTAATCCAGATCATTTCAGATAGGATTTACATTTATTAAAGATCTGTAGCATCCGTTTACACATTTGGCTGTTCTTTGCACACAGCAAATATACAACAATAGAATAAATTCCTATTATATTAGTACTGTTGCTTAAATATGTGCTATTCAGCATATATTAAGGGATAGAATGTGGTATAGCCTCCAGCTACCTTTACAAATCTACATTTTTCACAGCAAACCTACATTTTTGGCTGCTTGATTGGATTCCTGGGACATTCAGTGTGGGTCAGTTTTCTTTGTGTCTAGTGATATTTGTTATTTGTACTTTTCATGGTTAGACAAGATTAGAAAGCTACACAACTGTATATAAAAGACCTGACTGTTGTTAGAATTCCTTTAGCCCAGAGCTCATGGGCGGTGATATATTATTATAAGTAAACGATTGTTTACAACAAAACAATTGCACCAAAACAAAATGTAACTGTTGTTTAATTGTAATTAATAATTAATTATTTAAGGGATTTAATGTGACTGTGAGCTTTAAAAAGTTTATATCTACGAGAAGACATCTGCAATTTCACACTTTTATGTAAAATTCTACAAATATACAAATTGTGTCTAATTGAATAGTGTGTCTCTTAAAAAGAAGAGCTCTAAAGGCCAAATAACCTTTCTGTTAAGTAGCCCCTAATAGACTAAAACAACCAATTAAAAGCAAATGCATGGTGTATAATTAATGTGTACACAGCTTTTAAATTGTAATTGGATACTCACAATCACACTTATTTCCGTCAACGAATATTTCCATAAACATGCCTGTTAAAGCTTCAGTTATTATTTGTGAAAAATGTATATTTTATGTGGGTCATTACCTCAACATAAGCTTAGTGTACAACTTCAGCTATGCCTTCCTATAAAATTAAGATAAATCTAATCTTTCAGTGGCCTTAATAACCCTCATTAAAAAATGATAACACTAATTTACTTTATGTACATAACCAATACTGCATTCTAATTTAAGTCACACACTTGTAATCACATTTATATATTTCATTGCTCTGTGTTCTGTTGTGTGAACTTAACTGATTAGTAATGTGAATAGTCATCTCTCTTCTTGCTAAGCACACCACAATATTCCATTTGTAATATATCTTATTATGACATGTTAACAATTCATGGTCATACAAATATGAAAAACATTCCACATACTTTGTCACTCTACATTCTTTCCATCATATTGCTGGGCTATTAGGCACTGTAGTCACCCCACAACTCCTGATTGTTATGGGGGAAGGGACAGACATTATACTATATATATAATGACTAGCGACTGGCTGTCAAGCATTTTCAGACATTTGTAATAGTGTATTTTGTACCTCATACATTCCTGTGTGAAAGTGCTACGTGGTTGGCGGTGTTTTGCGCGGTCCGGGGTCGTGTAGCCCCTTCTTCATTTTTTTTGGTGGCCATTTTCTTTCTCGCTTAGGCGCTCTTCGAGTGGCGAAACTTGGCCAAATCGACTTAAATTTGCGTTCCACCTCACTCCTGGACGTTCTGACTGTTCCTCTATGCTGTGTGTGATGTTTTTGTTGTATTCTTATTTTTTTTGTTTTTTGTTTTTTGCGGTTCGGCTGTTAATTTTATATTTTTCGTATCTCGTATTTCCCACCCCCTGTGTAATAGTGTATTTTGTACCTCGTACGTTCCTGTGTGAAAGTTCTACACGGTTGGCAGTGTTTTGCGCGGTCCGGGGTCATGTAGCCATGTTTTCATTTTGTTTGGTGGCCATTTTTTTTCTCACTTCCCAAACTCTGCCAAATCGACTTAAATTCGCATTCCATCTCACTCCCGGACGTTCTGGCTGTTCCCCCATGCTATGTGTGATGTTTTTGCTGTATTGTTTTTTAAATGTTTTTATTGGTTTTTGCTTTGCGCGGTTCGGCCGTTAACTTCGTATTTTTCCTATGTCATATTCTCAAATTTATTTTTTTCTAAGTCCCGCATCTCGTAATTTTTTTAAGTCCCGCTTTGGTCAACTGCTTGCAGGCTGGCGATCCTGCGTTTACTAAGTGTTTGGTGGCTAAGTCCTGTGTGTTTCATTGCCTTCACTGCTCACCTCGCTTCGCGAGGCAAGCAGGAAATGAGCGCCTTCGACGCTCATCGCCTATGTGCTGCGAGTTAATGGCTCGCATCGCTTCACAAGGCTTGGAAGTGATAAACACCAAAGCCATACGCACCACGCAAAGCGTGACAACGTCTCGTAGTTTGACAACCATTATATGTGATTGTATATAGAGACTTATGGAAAGCATTTTTTCTTTTTTGCATCTGAAAGAAGATGCATGATAATATTATTTTTTAATAAAGGTCCTGGAACAGAACAAACTGCTTTGAATGTATAATATATTTATGGGCATGCCAGCCAATATGCAGAAATCTAGTTATATAGCTGAGTCATACATAACTCTGTAGAGGGATTTTCTGTTCATTTCACGGAAGTTTATACTTTTTTAATATACAATCATTGCAATATGTGTGCTTTCCAATATGTTATATTCCATGCTTATTTAAATTAGTTTTTAAGTTTGTTTACTCTGTTTTCATTCTTACAAAACATGTTTTTTATTATGGTATATATTAACGCACAATGGAAGCCCTGTTCACATATCTCTTTGACATTTATATTCATTTTTGAAAATCCACTTTACCAACAACATTCAAAACTTGTTCTTAATGTTTTATTAGAAATATAACCCCAGGGTCTGGAATAATAATGTTTAAAACAAAAGTTAATGGAATCCAAGAATAGCAGACCCGCTGTGCAGCTGATATGAGCCCTCAGTGTGTGCCCCTCCATTCAGCTCTAATAGAGCTATGTAGTAGTTTTTAAGTCTAACCAAGGACTACAATGTGTTACTGGTCAGCAGCTAACCATCAGTTTAAGCACAAATTAAATACATTAAGGGGGGACCAATTCATCACAAGCTGTAGAAATATATTAGTAGGGTACTCCACTATTAGTAAATTCCCTCAGATTCAGCAAAGGCTTGCAAAACTGTGCTATATAGATACATATATATATATATATATATATATATATATATATATATATATATATATTCTATGGAATCCTGTCTTCTCATGATATGGCCAAAATATTAGAACTTTAGCCTTTGGGTTTATTTCCTGTAGTATTGTTTGACTGGATCTTTTTGCAGTTAAAGGAATCTCAACCAATTTTCTCCATAACCACAATTCAAAGGCGTAAATTTATGGTCCAGTGGTCCTACTGGGAATACCATAGTTCTAAGTATGCAGAACTTTTTTGTTAATAGTGTAATATATTTAATCCATTAATCCATTGCCCAGACTTGCCATGACTTTCCTCCCCAGAAGCAAACATTTAAGTTAATATCTATCACTGCGTCCAGTTTTTTCCCATTTGCCATGAACTGAGATTGCAGTTTGCCATGATTTTAATGTTGAGCAGCAGGTCACATTAGTTCCTGTACTTTCAGTTATCAGAGTAGTATCATCCACATATCTGAGGTTGGTATTTCTCCCAGCAATAATAATTCCCACTTTGGAACTATTCTGTGTATAAGTTGGATAAATAAGGTGACAATATACAACCTTGTCGCACTCCTTACCCAATCTTGAAC
Organism: Discoglossus pictus; assembly: GCA_027410445.1. Taxonomy (NCBI): domain Eukaryota; kingdom Metazoa; phylum Chordata; class Amphibia; order Anura; family Alytidae; genus Discoglossus; species Discoglossus pictus. Next base: position 351,026,985 of record CM050163.1, on the reverse strand, counting down.
TATTCTGGTAGTCCCATCTATTTAATAACTTTCCACATTTTTTTTATGATCCACACAGTCAAAGGATTTAGAATAGTCTATGAAGCAGAGGTAATTTTTTTTAACTCTTTTGCTTTTTCTATTATCCAGCCGATATTGGCAGTTTTATCGCTTTTACCTCTAGCTCTGGGAATCACAGCTTGCATATCTGGTAGCTCTTGGTCCATATATTGCTGGAGCTAAGCTTGCAAGATCTTAAGCATTACCTTGCCGGCATAAGAAATAAGTGCAAACTGCCTTTTTTGTGGTTTGGGCTTTGGATATAGACTGAAATATTCCAGTTCACTGGCAATTTTGAGTTCTCCAAATATGTTGGCATAAGGCAAGGAACACTTTCACAGCATCATCTTGCAGTATTAAGAACAGTTCAGTTGGAATACCATCAACTCCTACATCTCCTTGTTATCAGGCTTTCTATATACATGTATGCGTTTGCGTGTGCATAGTATGAAACGAAAAAGATATTCTGAGTGTACCTACATATCCTTACCAGATCTAGAGACCTGTTTCTTAGTGAACAGTGTTTCCACTGCAAATCACTACCCCAGTGTATATATATATATATATATTTAGGGATGGATAACAGTATCTAAACATTAAGCGCTTGGCAGGATGTTTCTATCGTGTTTGTGCACATATATTTATATACATTTTTATATTTATATGCACATCAGCACTCAATGGCATCAATACTACTTTCAGGTAATTAAGTTAACTGATGAGAACTAGAAAAAGATGACATACCCTATACCTCTAGAAACATTTATAAAGGCAGAATGAATGCAAATGAAGATTGCAATTTGTACAATGTACAATAATGACTCGCACATTATTGTGAAGATTCCTAGAACCATATTCTGCATCTTAAGTCACTAAGAACACTTACTTTATTCAGACTAATTTCCTTTACTAGCAAATTATTTATGGTTCAGAACAACCAGTAGTAAGAATGATATATTCTGCTTTTACTTGGTGACATAACTATTAGAAAACACATTTGTATGAAATATTATTCATTTTTAATTATTTCACTCTAACTGTGACCTTACACACAAATTTGCTGAATCCTTGATTGCTAATATTTCCGAGTAGTATACATTCACTAACAGTGATGAGAACATTAATAATTTAATACTGTTGATAGGATCATAATCAATCTTAGGTTCAATTAGCACTGTGATTCATCATGTACCGTATGTTTTGTTTAGTCACTGACTCTGTTATAATCAAAGTAGCACTAGATCTTTCCCTAATTAATCTCTTATGCTCTCGTTTTCCATTTTTAATACCTTGTAGACACATTGGCTCCCTTGAAGTAAACTCTGATTATTTGAGATTAAATATGAAAAATATACTTTAAACTCTTTTGCAAATATTTCTTTGATAAACCAAATTTGTTCTGTGATAAAATAAGATCTAAAATAAAGGAAATCTGCATTCCAGAATTATATAAATAAATATTTTTAAAAAAATTAATTACACCTGACAACAACTCGTCCACTTTTGGTCTTTAAAGGGACACTGTCACCTCAACACGAAGTTGGTTTCATTGCACTAACTGTTTTTCTCTACATTAAATAATTCCTGGGATATTCATTGTGCATCTCCTTTATGCTAATGTGCTGCTTGATATGTTCGTTTGTGACTTAGGGTTCTTGTTAAGCATGGGAAGAAGTCCTTCACAGAGACAGACAAGCTGTTTCATATGACAACACAGTTCAATATCAGTCTCCTTTTAAGTAATCTTAGAATGCAAGTTAAGTGGCCCAAAAAGGTCTGTTCTTTTGAGCCTTGCAGATCCACAAAGGGCCACACTCCACAAAGGGCCACAACAGAATTAAGAATAGTCCAAAAATACAAAAAGTACAAAATTCACCCATTACATATGCAGACATACACTTAAACTCACCAACCGGAGGTAGTTAAAAAGCATCTGTAATCTGTATCTGTTATTTCTACAAAATTTCTTAGATTTATAGAATAACATAATAGACATATTTGAAAGAGGAAAATCAAACTGCTTGGTAAAACACTTTTTCATAGCAGAGAGGTAAAACATATGATGTGTCAAATTAATACCACAACATTCTTTTACTGTATATTACTTACCAACTAATTTAATCATATAATATAAAACACAGTATCTGTCACGCCTGCAAACAGTGCTGTGTGCATACTGCGCAGGTGCATGCACAGTGGCTCTTCCCGACGCAGTCGATCTTCCCTGCATGCCCCGCTGTGCAGCAAGCGTTTAGAGCTGGCGCTCCTACAACAACAAGCAGTGGTCAGATTGAGGCAGACTGAATAGGGACAGGGGGACTGACCGTCATTTATTTATGACGGGTAATTACTCTAGTTTAGTAATATATTACAATAATTCAATAAATAGACCATGAATAATCTTTACTATGGCTGCAAAGGAGTAAGTAATATGTTATATTTATAGATTAGTAAAGGCATCATTATTCTTTTGTCATTTGAATGACAAGTTAGATTTTTAAAATGACACTCATTGCAGTAAAGATAGGTATTTTTAAAATATTGATGGAAAATCTTAGAACCTATTGCAAACCCAATAAAAACCTTCCAGCAACTTATAGCACACATAAATGAATTATCTCCAAAGTGAGTTAAAATTCTTGGGAACCTTCAAATCTCACGATCAAAATCTTGAAAAGAATACAGTTTTGTTATAGGAGAAGAGGAAAATTGGATTGAGGACATTCCTCAGGGAATTATGGAACATATTATAGCTTGAAAATACTGTCACAACGTATAGATAGAAGGGCTACCACAGTGCAGTACAGAGAGAAGATGCTTTCTAAATATCCTTCCAAGCCCTCTAGGGTTTAGCTATGTATATAGGGACCCTGATAATTTAACTTAAGCCCTCAGTCTGAGGATCAGATCCGAGAGTTCCCAGGGTTGCTGCTTTGTAAACACTGGCCTTAATGTTGCACTTTTATACAAAATTAAAAAGGTTGCCTATTTTGTCTCAATGTTAACTTGACCTGTCACATGTAACAAGTATCTAGCTCGCATAATATAAGTATACGTCATTTTTTATGCTCAGTTAATTAGCTTAGCTATTGCTTTCATGCTTCGTTTGAATGCTTTATGCTTCGTTAAATATCAATAAATTGTAGCCTAGAAAACTTCTCAAAAAAGCCTGCAATTGTCTCTGCATAAAATGATCTGGTAACTCATGTATGAAATGCTAACATTCCCATCAGTTGCTACATGAGGTGAAAATAATTGTTCATTATATGGCAATTTACACATAATATTATATATATTTATTCTGTATCCAGTAATATAATGAAGGGACTAGATATAATGTAACACTTGATTAGGATGTTTGCTTACTTTGTATTGTATAGGGATATATGCCGGGAGCCTGGGCTCCTAAAATTCATTTTGATGGCTCCTAAATATTTTTTAATAGTATAATGCATCTCTATGAAGGACTTCCTTCCAGGTCCTAGAAAATAGCCTGTCTGACTCCAAGAAAATCTTCATGGCTCCTAAGTCTTAGATATTTTTGTCCACCCCTGCATACATCTATCTACATATGTGGTAACTCAGACATTCTGGATAGGTCCTCATTAGTCTGTCTGGATCGTCAACCCCTGGTGTAATATTTACAACTTATAAATGGAAAGAGCACATGAAGGGTAGGTTACTCATCATATTAGGGACTTGTAACTTGCCCATCATACATGACGGTATAATATAGTATCACCAACTGTCTGTCTCTCTCAGTGATGTCTATCTCTGTGCACCATCTCTCTCTGTGCGCCTCTCCCTCCCTTTCCCTCTCTCCCTCCACCTCCCTTCTTCCCCCACTCCCTACCCTCCCTCTCCCGCCCCTCCGTCTACCCCCACTCTCTCCTACTCTCTCATACCCTCTCTCTTCCTCCCATATACCATCCCTTTCCCCCCACTCTCTTTTCCTTCCTTTCTCTATCTACCTCCCCAACTTTCTCTCTCCCTCCCCCCTCACATCTGACAACCATTATATTGGAGGGGGGAATTGGAGAGTATGGGCCCCATTCCAATCTTTCAGGCAGGCAGCTACAATACAAGTAACTTGCAAACCTTTGTATTCCAATCAATCAAATTTTCAGCACTGACTGAATGCAGCACCGAATGGGCTAAAATGAGCAGAGTTATCAAGTTATGGTTATCTGATCCATTAATTTTCACTTTTAATTGCAGTTAACGGTCCTCACACAAATTAAGGTAGGTAATTTTCTCTAAAAATGTATGTCTACTGAATACCATGAGGCTCAAAAAAAGCTTTGCTGAGAGCTTTCAAAGGAAGTTAAAGAAACAGTACTGTAATAAAACAATCAAGAAAAATAATTTACATGCAAAATAATTATTACATTAAACATTCTCATAGGCACATATGTTGCATTCTAAACACAATGTTGCCCAGTATGATGTGTGAGCAAACAATACAGTTGTGTGTTAAATACCATGGTGGGAGAACATAATGAACAGCCTGAGGCTTTAAGCAGAGGAGTGGTTGGCACTGGTGGATGGGGGCCTGAAATTCATGCTGGAAGTGAACTTCAACTAGCAAATGACTATATACTGTAGGTATGGGACAGAGTTATAGAGGAATGGGGATATAGGGCTAAATGTTGACAAGGAGGATCACATTGATGTGGATGTAGTTGTTAAGGAAGGCCATCAAGAGCCTAAGTAGCTTAGGGAGAGGCAGAAGGAGCCACAGGAAACTTACCTCCATCAACAGTAATCTTATGTACCCCTGTCCTGTGTCATTGTTGTTGTGCATGTGAGAAAATGTATACATATAATAAATATTTTTAATTCAATCTGTGTAATAATATATTATGAAAATAACATGTGATTTGTTAAAAACCTCTTCAGTGGAATAGTGATCCAGAACAGTGTTATGATGTAATGATTTAGCAGCATCACCTCCAAGAATAAGTATTACTGCTGTTCATGCATAATGTAGAAATATGTGCTAACAACGTAAAAAAAACACTTTGGTCACATTAATTAATGTGACATGTCATTGCCTGTATCGATGTTATGGCCTGTACTGTTCACATGAACATGTTTTTGATAGAAAATAAGACAAAATATATGATTATGATGTCACACTTAATGCATATTCCAGCTATTTGCATTAATATGTGATTTGATGTTAAATTATGTTTATGTTAAAATCATAATTAACATGGAAAATGTTATCTATTGGCCATAAAAACAATATTTACTCATTGGCCAAACATTATTGGCATGAAAATATAAGTTTACAGCAATCAAATGTATGAAGATATATTTTACCATCATCCATATTGATGGTATATATGATACATAAATATGATTATGCTGTTATCCATATTTTATTAATCTCTCCATGCAGATCATTTCTTAATATATGATCCATAAACAACCACTATACCTTCACACAGGATGGGTAAATGTGGTGTAAAGGTATGTTTATGCCACAAATCAGTAACTATTATAAACATAGAACTTACATTGTGTCTTCATCTGCTCAATGAAACAGGTGTGATTTTAAAACCTTGGAAATAGTATGACACAGCTCTAAAATGAGCAGTGTATGGTCATATTCAAAAATATTTCTAGAAACATATAGCAAGATCTGTATGTACAGTGCAGTGCTTTATACTGCTACAATAGATTTACCATATGTTCATCTACAAGCAGTGCAAACCATGCTGTATCTGTCATGAGAAATCCGTTGTCATGACCAATTGCAGATATTTAGCAATGATGCAAGATTTGTCAAGGAATGCTTACCTGTTATAAGAAGGCCAGGAGTATTATCACTACCTCTATATGATATTGTTTAGCTACATCAATATAACATATTAAAGGTACACAGGTATTATCATATGATAACTGTATTTGTAATGTTATCATGACATCTAAAGATGTAGACATGATCATTGCTGACAAACAAATGTCATCTGCTTTATTGTCTTTTAATAAGAATCGAAAAGCTTATCTGGTCTCATATTGTTAAGAATGATGACATGCTTAGTTCACTCATGCTTAACTGCTGAGTTTAATTAATATAGTATTGTAGGACTATGCAATTCAACAGCAGTACGTGCATTGATACATATTAAACATTACATCAATCAGAGTGCTTAAAACATGATATATTTGTTTATTTATGGCATGTGAGATTTTTCTTCTTCATGGATGTCATTAACAGAATGGCTATATGAAAGCTACTGTATATCATTTACTTACATTATATGGTAGCACTGCCTGTAGATAAACAAACTTAATGGATGTGAAATTTGCATAGTTACTTTTTACCATCATCACATAGGCCATGATCATCTACTCTGTAGACAGACATGAGTAAGTTAACATTTTGACCGAAAGATTTTCACTGAGGACTGTATTTGAGAAAGATTAAATGAGATGCAGTCCCTCCTCCTCTGCCTCGTCAATGCCCCCTCCCCTCCTGTGCCACCACACCTTCTGCTATTTGGAGGCTTATGGGAGATGCAGGTGGAGACAAAGCATCAAGAAAGAGGGGAATGAACCAGGCTGGTTTAGGCCTGGGGACCCTTCAGGAGCGGAAGATGCTCTGCTCGCCAGAGTCCTTTGCTTAAGATCCATGTTAAGTTGGAGCAGCACACTCTGATTGTTTTGTATTTGTACCAAACTGGCCAGATAAGTCTCTACTTGTGAATGGTGCCTCCTCATCTCTCTATACATTTTGCAATGTTTGCATGCCAAAGGGCTCCGAGAGGCCTACACACTGGTGAGGATGCTTACTATCATGCCTCTGGAAGGGCCACTATAATTCTTGCCAACTTTCCTAACTTTTAAGCATCACAGTTCAGAATAAAAAAAACTGAAGTTTATATGATCAAAAAAGTTGATTTGTTCTTTGAGAAAACTTACAATGAAAATAGTTGCATTTTTTCCCTCATGTGTCGGCTGTAGGTCACTACATCGTTTACTATCTGCTTAGCTTAAATTGAAAAGTGTTTTATACTGATCTTTACTACTTAGAAGTAATGAGAATTGGACTATTACAATGGTAATTTTAATTATGTAAAATCATGGCCATATGTATAATGACTAATTGGTAAAAATATACCACAATGGAGTTTGACCATTATAATACTGGGGGAATTTACTAAAGAATTGCAGGTGTGTGAATGGGTGTGAAAGCCCATAGTAACCTGTGATCCAGCATCTCAGGTCATCATGTGATTCACTCAAGGCTTTTTGTCCACTTTAAAAAGTAGCCTAACATGGCTCATGGTGAATTATCGTGAACAGGATGTTTAATGGGCATGTTTAAGCTTGTTAAAGGGCATGCTATATGCAGCATATCGTGCAAATCTAAGTTCTCCAAATTTACTAAAGACAAATCTTACTTTTATTTACCAGTGATGCTGATATTTAGCATTGCATGTTTAATCTCATGATCTCAGTATATTGTACATAAAATTATATTACCAATATTCAGCCATTAACATAAGTGGCTAAATATAACAGAAAAATTCCATCAACACAATTCACTCTTGAAGTAACATAAATTAATGCTGGTATATTGCAATATTAAATATGAATACAAATTATGAATTATAATTTTTAATTTTAATAATATCATGATATGGTTTCTAGACTTAAATTATAAACAAAAGTTATTAATATGTGGCGATGATGCATGGGCTCATTATCATTTTGCCAGGTGTGTTGTTAATATACGTCATTAGTCATGTAATGCCAACCATTGCCTCTTTGCCAACCAATACTGCACCTTTGATGGCGCATGCGCTGAGTCCAAGGACATCTACATATTGCATTGTGTGTACTTAAATACAATTGTGCATAAATTACATAAATAACATTTTAACTGTGCATGCTTGAATCCTAAAAGATGCATGCACTACTCTCTTCGCAATGTGTTTAGGGGGTGGATACATAATCACATCCATTGGGCATTACCAAGCATTACCACGCCACATGCCGCACCTAATTATAATACATGAGATACAGTAAATCTCATGTAGAAGTGAGCTATGCTAATAGGAGATGGGCTGCAGGATGGAATAACATTCATCCTCTTAGTAAATTCCTCTTCTCATTTCTGATATGTGCATTTTGTCTGCAATCACTCACAATATGGTTGTTGTATGAACAGTGCTCTTTGTAAGAATAAAAATACTATTCTACTTTCATTTGTCATAAACAAATCTAAATCTCTGTAAGATTTTGACTCAAACAAAACCTTATACATGTTCTGCTACATTCATCCTATAAGTCATGGGAAAATCAACCATGGGAAAACTATACAAAGAGGCAAATATTCAAAATGTGCATTGTTCCAGAGGTTTTACACTTATCACACCGAGAATGGTATTTCTGCTTTCAGATTTCTCTTTCTTTATTTCAATTCATACAAATTGATTGGAATTTGAAGGGCTTTTCTTTTCTCTGCTAAAAACAAGCCTGTAAGTACTTTCCATAGGGCCGCAGAAAGCCATGAGGAATCAGAGGTAGGATTATGAGGGCTATAAGTGACTCAGACCCTATAAAGAAGTTTCTCACTCCACCGCTTGACCTGATTTGTAAGGCTCAACATATTTCCTTAGGAAGAACTGCACTTATAAATAGGTACAAATATATATAGGTACAATCTTTTTAGGATATAAACAAATAATGCAGCATTTAATTTATAACCTTTATGTGCAAATATGCTGCTATGGTATATACAGTACTCATTTATTTTCTGCTGTTCAATTTCCTGAAGTGGAAGGGGACTGCAGAGGAAACTTTTATCTGCAAAGTGCTTTCAGTAGGACTAATGGAAAGCTAATTTCTTTACAAGGACACATCATCCTGATAAAGTAGCAGAAACTTAAAGGACCACTGGGGCATATATTTAGAATATGCTATTTTGAGATAATTTACAGAGATGCAAATTTTGATTTATTACAGTAATCATGATAAAATATTCTTTTGAACTTGCTTATATATAAATCACAATTCAACCCTTGAATACGTTAAAGTAATATGTATTTCGAACAATTTTATTAGAGCTTGCAGTGAATATACAGTTATATTTTTTCATTTTTTTTAGGCAAAAAGTAACGTCTGCGCATTAACAGTTACTCTTCACTGTTGCTGGTCATGAATGTGATATTGCAATCAATATAGAACGTAAGAAAATGGGCAAATAGTTACAGAGAGCACCACTCACTCATAATAAAAGTCTTTATAGGCAAAGGACCATTACAGTAAATCATAGCGTATCTAGACTGAAGCATAGTCACAATCAAATACAATGATATACAGACAAATAATGCACAGCTACACACACTGAAACACACACATCAAGTGACAATCAGCCCACTTTAACATGTGCAGTAACATGGTCTGGTATAGAATGATACACTTAAGTATATTTGTACAGTTACTTGCACACATTGGACCAGACTTGCTCATATTCTCATAGGATGCAAAGGAGTTCTCCGAACACTGCAATAGTCGTTTTCTATAAATATTTCCAGAACAATTTTAATATCATAGCATCCATTCACAGCTTCTGAGAAAGTCAATGAATCTTACCCACATATGGTCAAGTTAGTGGAACACATGGTAATAAAAAGTCACATAAACTTCCTTACACATACAGTATGTGGTGTGTTTTTGCTGGTCTATTTCCCTTATGTATTTTAGATAATAGAGCAGTGGTTCCCAAACCTCACCCCAGGGCTCCCCAGACAGGTCAGGATTTCAGTTTAACAGTGTGTGAACACAGGTGAGGAAATCACAGGCTCCATTGCTTGTTGAATACTAATTACCTCACCTGTGTTCACATACTGATAAATTAAAATCCCGACCTGTCTGGGGAGTCCTGAGGAGAGGTTTGGGAACCATTGTGATAGAGTATAAAGCACAATAATGAGAGGGAGCAAAGATTATGGATATAAAAATGTCTCAGCAACTCTGTCATGGTATAAATTTGAGATATCCTCTATGAATAGTGTCCAAAAGCTAGATTAGGGTCTCCAGGGGGTGACTGGCTGATATTGAAAGTGCCAGATTACATCCATAATTTAGAATTCACGAATATTCAAATTGCAGGGATATAGAAGCCAAGTATCCTCATTGGCTATGGAGCTCTTACTGCACGTTTAAGAAAGACTGAGGAAACAACGTGTTTGAATATGAGGAACATAACATGTTGGGATGGATGTCAAAGCGGAATCAAGTTGAGATGTCACTTGCTATTTTTCCTTTTCTTTAAATTACTCTGTCACCGCAAAACCAAGTTGTTTTTAGATTATCCTTAAAGAGCATGAAATCTGTCAATATGTTGTGTTATCCATTGTTTCTAAAGTGAATCAATCCTTTGAAATTCCATATTGTTGATGTTCAGTGGCTCAGGCATATTAGTAAGCTGTTTAAGAATTAGAATTATACTCTGCTTGTCTGTCTCTGTAGTGGTCAAAATAAATACCTGCAATCTTAACTGGCAGTTAGACCCCTCTCTCCTCATTATTAAGCACTCTGAGCTGCAATTCTAAATAATTCAGAAATTATATACTGTAGAGGAAACCTCAGTCAGTATAGCTAGTTTTAATGCTCTTTACAATGAAATCAACTTTTTTTAGGAATGTGGTACATTCGGCAGTAATCTACAACAATTATACAACTATATAATGATACTTGAAAAGTCACAAAGGGCAAGGCATTGTGTCTAGGGAAACAATTACGTATATTGCTTGGTTTTCTTCATTTTCAGACTGCTGGCTGCTAAGAGAACTTTGTTTTCCTTTGCTATACATTTTCTGTATTACCAACAAAGAATCACCAGTCTCAAACATTAGCTTGGCAATCATCCAGTCTTCAGAAAAACTGGCTATGCGGGTCATAAAACGGCCACACTGCAGCACACGCAACTGTATAATGTGTGGTTTTCTATTACACCTATATCTATGCAAAGAAGGAAATGATTGTAATGGCACAATTAAGATTTCAAAGCAAAATATTAATGCCATTGAACAGTGCCAATTGTGACCTATACGTCATGGAAAATAAAACCTGCTCGGTAAATAATTATATTCTATTGACACATTCCAACTTGTATATTCCATTGTCCGCATTTACATGGCCAGATTTACTAAGGTTGTTCCGTAATCACATGTCCAAAGAAAATAGGCATTCCAACCTTAGAGACCCCCAAGCATAGTCAAAGAACCTTAGTTAATCTAGAGGCTTGAATGTACCAAAATGGAATTGCAAAAACATCTACATCTATAGTAATTCAAAAGATCTTTATCTAAAATTCAAATACTTGACAGCCCAATATTGACTAATTTTCCAAATTCTAATCACAAACAGATCAACAATATTATATAACAATTACTAATTACTCACTTACTAATAATTACCTGGCCTTTCTGTTTTTTTTTAGTTGTGCACAAAAAGCCTTTCAGCCAAGACCTCAATTTAATGTGATGTAAAGTGGTTTCCAAATAGAAAGGTATGAAGATTCAAAATCATGAAAATTCAAACTATCACAGCATTGTTCTCCTCTACAGAACACATAATAGAGACCAAAATACCACGACCCACGTTCCACCTGTTGCAACAGAGCTTCACTGCTTTCATTTTATAGAAAACATATTAGCATATTTAGGACCACAAATTTAAACTTTCTGGTACATGTACATTTTCATATCAGGAGCTCTACAATAGTGTGAGTACTTAGCAAGTTGTCTCCCATTAAATTGCTCTATAGAGAATGGTAAATGATAATTAGACTAATATTCACAATGGTGGTAGCTCTGGTTGACATATTGTCAATTCAAAGCTCACATTAGCCCAATTATGTCTATTCATATCCATTATATAAGGATCATTTATTCAGCCAGATATATTTTTTTAAACTATATGGTGTTGATGTGGAAATGAGATAAACAACCTACTTCTCCTTATCAAGTTCTCACACATTACATTTATTACCATTATACCTTGTTCATTTCCCCTTCTGGATCGCTACCTTATCGTTATTGAAGGAGCTTGTGTACCTGGTACCTGGTAACTCACTGCAGTATCTTTGCCAATAAAATCTTATGGATAAGCACAACCAGAGACATAACAATAGATATGCCTGGTGTGGTATGGTCCATAGGGTCACAGAGACACGTCTGAACATCAAATATCCATGAACATTTCGCTGTAAATCTTGAAATGACAAAGCCTTGCTAAGGCGTCTATTAATTCGTTTTTTCTAATGTGAAGCTATGGATACCGGTCTCATTAAAATCCTTAAAAAAAACTTAATCAGGAGTGCAAAATCAAATAAACAGGTACCTTCAAACATATAATCTAAATGTGTTTGCAGGAGATAGATACATCTGAATGGTGGGTAGAATATTCTTAAACAAAATATAAGACCTAAAAATATTTTCTACATTTATATAACTTCAGTTAATGAAGATTAGGTGATTTGGTAGTATCTATATTACTAAAGTTCTCTCAGCAGTTCATTGAGCTTGTTTTCTTGTTCTTTATATTTGCCATTATAATCTTCTCTAATGAAACGAGCTTAAAAGGGATTTTAATTGGTCTTATTTGATCAAACTACAACATGGTATAAATATAGATTTGTATTGATAAACTTTAAATGAATTTGCTGTATTACTAGTTGTTTATCATTCTAGTAGTGCAGACACATCATTGCATCAACAAAAAGATGGAATTTAGAATGTGAATAAAATAAAATAATTCCATATTAAGCAAAATCAAAAATAAGCAGCACACCCAAACATTTTCTGTTTTGACAGGTGAAACATGTCTCTGGTGTCTATTAAAATTATTTTAGAAACATTTTCAAATGACAAGGAGGATATAATATATCATAAGAAATCAATGGTAGCAATTCATTTAGAGTGGAACTTGTGTGGTGAATTAAATATTCCTTTACAGAAAAATAAAACTAAGTAAAGGCTTATTAAATATTATCATACTTGTATGAAAATAATAATGCATGCAAACAGAATGATGTAAATCTGAAGCGTAAAAACTCATATTGCAGCAAAATTGATCAAAGTAAAACACAGCTTAAAGGACCGCTGTACAGAAAAAATAAACACTGTTTTGAAATGAAAGCACATGCATAAGTATACTTGATTTATAATGTTTACACTTTGTAATGATAGTAGTTATACTTTAAAGCTCTTACTTTATAGGTTTCTGGTTGACAAGCTATGCAGCTTAGCTCCACCCCTTTTGCATTATCAGGGGTGGGACATCACAGATGTCTTGCTGTGTGCTCTTGTGTAGATGAGGTCTCATATTTACTCCAGTCAGGTACCAGAGGACATAGCAGTAAACCTGCTACAGTTGTCCACCCCGAATTATGCAAAAGGGGTGGAACAAAGCAGCACAGAGTAATGGACAAAAACCTATACATTTAAGAGCTTTAAAGTATAACTACTAGCATTGCAAAGTTTAAACATTGTAAATCAAATATACTTATGCATGTACTTTCATTTTAACAGCCATTATTTTAAAATATGACATTGATTATGCCTGTGCCTGCAGTTTATCACTGATGCAAATGATGCTCCAATTTAAGAGATACATTTTCATTTAGACTCCAAAGAAGTTGACATACTCAGGCCATTGGTCAACTGATTCGTAGCCACTGTAGTCTCATTTTACTATGCAGATGATAATGGGACCTGTTTTTAGAAATTAATGCATTATCTTTCATATGCAATTTTGCTGCAGTGATAACTGCCATTTTGGTTTTTAATTATCAACTCCCTGAGGTGGGAAGATACTCTGTATGCAGAGGAGAAGTTTCTGTTTGCACAATGGGACAAGTTCTATTAAGGCAACAGCAATAAAATCCCACAATAAACACTGAACATCAAAGTGAGGTATTTAATTGCTGTGTTTATTTTTTTGCTTATAAAAACATTATGCCTATTACAAGGTTTAATTATTCAAAAGATGACAAAAGAAAATATTGACCACAGTGGTCCAAGAATGTTTTGAAAGAAAATAGAAGCACAAGTAACAACCTGAATATTGATACTTATGAAAAAGGACAAGCTGCTAAAATACATAGCACAACGGCTTACAATTATGATAACCTTTATATTGTGTGTCAATTTCATTTTAACTGCATTGTGTCCACATTGAGAGCTACATACTAGAGTTAATTGAGCACATTCGGCTAAAGTTGAGGATAATAGCTGACCATCTCATCATTAGGACTGCTGAATGTAAAAATGTTTGTGAAGAAGAAAAAAATGAAAAACTTGGAAAATGAGCAGTATAGTTTTTCAGGATTATTACCGGACCAAACTAATGAGTAAGATGCCAGTAAAACTTATGATCACATACAGCATTAATCAGTGATGTATTTGTAGCAAAAATGTAAGTGCTGCATTCCAGACTAAAGAACAAACATATTTATATCTAAACGACAAAAAAAAAATAACTTCACGCCTCATTGCTCTGTTAGCATTGTGATGTGAAGAGACAGGAGCAGAAAAGAGTTTGCAAAACCAAAAACAATTTCCTTGCGAGATGCCAAACAGTAGTAAAACATGCAACTGGAAGGTAGACTTGTGGCTTAGTGCAAACAATCTAAATGTGTTTAACGTAGAAATGCTATACACATATATTGTATATTATATATTGATTTTTCTTATTGATCTTAAAATCTGAAAGTCATATTTGAAAAAGGGGGGTAGGCAAGGTTAATTTTTGATTTAGCTTATGAACAGTGTAGATAGCATCAGTTTCAGTGGAAATGCAGCTTGGCAGTCTGCATTGAGTCGCACCATCTATCTCAATATTTATGCCTAATTTATATTTATATCAATTCACCCATGTTGTCATGCTTAGGGCCACTGGGGGTCTCTTGGGGTTGATTCAACCAACTGTTGCCCTGGGAGGGCATGGGTTGTGCGTGGCACAATGAGTCCTTTTCAGGGCAAACACTGCACCTTCAATGCATGTATATACTGTACAAATAGATATATAGGCTGTTACAAATGGATATATGGACTGTATCTGGACTATTTTCTTGTGAGCTGAGTGGTCATAATTGTGGTACTCTCTGGCTGTATAGGCTGGGGATGCCCAGTTGGAACGAGTTGGTTAATATTGCCTGTGGCATGACTATAACACAGATGACTTGTATATGTCCTGTTAAGTATGAGAATCCCCATATCATGTTTGGTATTCAAATGACAGTTTTTCCCTAAGGAATATAATAAAGCATGTTGCCTGAATCCTCTGGGAATAGGGTCAGAGTTATGAGGTAACAGGTTGAGGGGGTTTGGGAAGGCTTCAGAGGTTCAATCTTATAGGAATTTTAGTTAAGGTAGGAAAGGGAAAGCAAATTAAACAGTGCTGTTCCCTTGTGACATATGGTTGTTGCCATTTTGGGAGCTTGGCACATCGGCTTGCAATCTCTGACGACAGGTGGGCTTTCATCTCAATGGGAGGCCAGGACGCATAGTCACAAAGACCACTAGACACACTGTATCCTTCCTTAATTAGCCTGCTAGCCCCTGCCTCGCGAAACAAAGGAGTCATTTGTTATTTACTGTCCCAGGCTCCAAAGTACCTGGGGGTTTTCAGATAGGCTGACATCACTTAATTGGCAGGTGGGCCTTATGGCTGGAAGATTATAAAGAGTTCTCAGTGTTATACATAATCACGCGTTTGCTAATTCTTGAGCGAAGGGACAATCCTGATCATTGGGATTCATACTGCTACATCTGCTTAACGAAGAGTTACAGCCAGGAAATCTGCTACTCTGGCTAATGGTTCCTGTACTCCTGTGGTCCAAGACCAGTCTGGTTCCATCTCTTCGATCAGGGAAAACAAGAACCATCCCGTACTGCTGGGTGAGTCAGAACATGGTGTTGGACGAGCCCAATTGAGGTGGTGGTCGTGGCACATGTATATAGTACAATTGCATATGTTCACACTGTACAAGTAAAGGCTCTATAATGCCCATGACTAAAAAAATACCTAATATTGAATTTCCCATAAGGCAACAGATTTGCAGCCTACGTCAGCAGGAGGGCAAGGGTCACAACATTCATATCTCTTTACCATTTCAAGTGTCTGATTATTGTCTTTTGTCAAAGACTAATGGAGGGCTTAGGTGCTTTGGAGAAAGCACTTTGGACACCGGATTCTAAGCTCAACGACAGGGCTCTCCATCCTTTGCAACATGTTAATACTGCTTTGTTTGTTCCTTGATTGTAACCCATATATAGCGCTACAGAATATGTTGACACGTTACAAATAAATAATAACAATAATAATGGACAAATCATTGTTGCAATGGCTGCACTAAGAGCCATGAACAACAACATTTATGTTGTTTATTGTTGCTTTTGTAATAAAATGTACTGTTTTATTATGTGAAGCAGAAAAACAGAAAGAGAGGGACAAGCTCTTTAAGATAGAAGAGCTCTGTGCCCTTCCCAAGTCTCGGGCATGCTGCACCATTCATTTCCAGGGTTACAATACAACCGCAAAGTGGCACTGTCGCTGTAGCATGCAATCCGGCTGTTTGGTTATGAGAGTCGTGCTGACACCTTTCCTGTCTGTTGCTTTCTGTCCCCATTTATTAAACTTGCAGCATGTGAACTTGAAAACCATAGGAGTCATATCTCACCAACAAGTAGAACTCTTATTCATAGGACATTGGGCACCATTTAAAACTAGATCATCATGTCCAATCCTAATGCATTTAACTGAAGCATGTTTGCTACTGTGTTGACTTTATGGATTTAGTAGTGTATTCAGATATTTTTTAGAAACTGCACATACAAATTTGATATATTTTGCTAAAGCTCCCAAAGGGTACAGAAAATCATCTTTTAAAAAAATATAACCACATAGAAAAGCCAAACACAATAATATTGTGTTTGTCTATTTTCAACCTAGACATCAATAAGCTCTAAAGTTGAAGACAGAGGTGAAGAGGACACATTTGTTCCATCCCAGAAGCAGTTGTAGTCAGAGGGATC
This sequence comes from Discoglossus pictus, assembly GCA_027410445.1. Lineage (NCBI taxonomy): Eukaryota > Metazoa > Chordata > Amphibia > Anura > Alytidae > Discoglossus > Discoglossus pictus. Next base: position 351,009,886 of record CM050163.1, on the reverse strand, counting down.
AGTATGATAAAACCCCTTTATCCTCCCCAATAACATGAGTATGATAACTATAATAATTCCGGTGATCTATGCACAGATGGCTGCCTCCTGGCTATTGTGAAGGCTATAGCCGGATGTTTATAATTGAGAGTTGTCCATCAGTGATTAAAAACTTTTTATGTGGTTGTACAAAAAATACAAACAGGGATAAAGCTGTCACAAATAATATATTAATATACTGGGTCTTATTTAAGTAATTTTCCTTTTTTGTGAATGATCCATAAGGTGACTTCAAATATCAGGAAATATCCTGTAAAATTGGATGCAGTGATAGCGTGATTTCAGTTGCTTTAGCACAAGCCTCAAGTCAGAACATTTTATATGTGAACACTTATGAAAAGTCATCATTGATATGGAATGTTCACTAAATGTCTTTTTAAAGCAGTACTTGAAGAGTACGAACAGATTAATTAATCTGTATACTATTTCTCCTTCATCAAGTGGAGTATGAGTATGTTTGCATTTTCTGGACAACTGATATCCATAACTGACTCGTGGCCATAAGGGTAGTGGTAACTATATTCAGTAACATTCCCTCTGAGAACAAAATACAAGAAGCTGTGCTCGGTAGGGGTGACTGTGAGTTGAGAAAAGTTCTGATAGTATTATGTGTCAAGGCTGAAATGTAATGACGTCTTGGGTGAACTGTGTATTAAGTCATTTTATATAAAAGGAAATAAAAACTAAAATACTTGAAAAATAATTAAATTAAGAGGTACGTTGTATATGTCTTCATGAAGACAATAGAATGATTATTATTAGTAAGAAATACAACAGCAATAATAATCATATGGAAATGCAGATGCCTTGAAGTATAGTTAACAAAGGGAGAACATTCTCTACTATTTTCCCTACTGTAAACATGACTGTTTCCCCATTTATAATACGTTAATTAATTCTGAATACCCTTAATTGGTGACCTGTAGAGTTGGGTAGTAATATATGTATATATATATATATATATATATATATATATATATATATATTTAAAGTCTCATGACCCTCTCATTAAGTTAATTGCTTGCCTTTTTGTTGAACAATATATCTGATGGATTATAGTTAACTAAAAAATATCTTTTAGGAACCCTAATGTGGCTACATTATAATTTAACCGAGAGAACTAGCGATCAAAACAAAGGAATCTATATTACTAAAGATCATTTAAAATGCTCTTTTCATAATTCTGACCTTGCCAATGTCCAAACATGGATATTAATATGGGGAAAGCATAACCTATATTGATAAATACTTCCCTGCACACAGATAAATAAACATGAAAATGATAAATGGGGACAACTGGAACATAAGATTAAGTATTTGATGCCGGATTCCACTGCATACTAATACGCTTCTTTTCTATTGTATGTTGAGTAAAGAAACAGACAAAACTATATGAAAGAGATTTTGAGTTTAGCACAAACTGATTACTGATTAACACATTTGTACAGCATTCTCCACTCTGTATGCAAGTGTTATTCCTAATAAAACCAGCTTTTGTTTACATCAAGAGAAAAGTGAGCCAGGCTGTCTAAGTTCACATTTCTCATACAGCCTAACAACCCGAGTAGCTGCTCCTTTGTTGAAGAGTCCTAAAGAAAAGGGGTTTACAGACATGATGATGATTAAGATGTAGCAAATTCAAGAGAAAAAGCGTGTCACCAGAGCATTCCTGAGATTAGAGGACACATCCATTGCATGCAGAATCTTACACTGTCTTATAGCATCTATACATTCTTTTTAAAGTCCTGCGTTCACTGGCACCCAAGACTAATGACTATTATTCCTGCATCTTATATTCCGGTTACAAGTTGCGCTTATCCTTAGGTTTCTTTAAATATAAGAGTCAAGTTTGTTTTATATTCTGGAGCATCTCAAATGGCGTAAAGTATAGTAAATGGTCTATTGTAACATCTCCCTTCTTGGAGACAAAAGTGTATAATATATCAACATTAACATGGAAGAATATTTATTAAAAAAACAAGCAAACCAGCCTTGATTGGGCCTCGTCAGTAATGTGCAGCTGATCTCCCTAAGGCACAGTGAGCAAGGGGTCCACGTCTAGAGTCCCCTATCACCCTTAAGGAGACTATGTCCTAAGGGTCATTTGAATAAACAAACAAACAAAAAACAGAAATGCTAAATCAGAGAAAGAACTTGCCTCAATAGGTCAGTTCTATGGACATGATAACCCACTCTGAGAGCAACCTCTTTTAGCTCTCTTGTACCCTTCACAGGGAGACATATTCTGTAGTATATCAGTCTGGTCTCAGAGTGGGTTATCGTGTCCATGGAACTAACCTATTAAGGTTTGTCCATTCTCTGATTGAGACCTCTATATCTGTTATTAAGAATATTTACAAAACTGAAAAACTGTACAATTTAACCTTTTAAGTCAATATCTAAACTGCATTATACAGAACTAGACTGGATTTATCATTAGACAAACTAGGGATCAGCTTCCCCCACCAGGGGCATCTGTCTGGATGGTCACATGATGCACTTTTGTAATTCATGTTCCATAGAACAGTAAATCAGTGGTTGCACTGGATGTATTATTATATTGAAGGAGTATATGTAAGTCTGAATAAATATTTGTGGTCATAAGTGTGGCACAGTGGATGTAGGGCAGCATGTGAGTAACGTGCCTAAGGGAGTCAGAGATGCAAATCTAGAGCCTGATTCAATTGCAAGCCCGCATCTCGCGGGATACAGACCTTATGTCTGAGGGCATGCTGCGGGCTCCCGTTTGTCTCTGTTTCCGGTGCTATTCAATTGAACAAGCCCTCAAGTTACGGGCAGAATGCCGAAGCCGTAAACCATGCACTCGAGCGTAGCAGTTCAGGACGGGAACATGATCAATTAAGCAAGGCCGTAACCACCCATTTAGAAACAGCCAATAGAAAATGAGACCACAATTTTTACAGCAGTAAAACCTAGAGGTTACATGTCAATCAATTAGGTTTGGGGGTCCGATATGCGATAGGACTTGCAAACCCTCAAAATACAACCTAATAAAAATTAATGCTAATACTGTTCTAGTCCATGTGGGTGGCCTGATATGTATTAACTCATTGATTCCTGAGATTGATATAACCCTGAAATTAAACATAAAAAAATATGATTTTTTATTGCCGATTTGCGAGCTTGATACTGTTGTGTAATTAATTCGCTTTCCCTGTCATTTACAGTGCAGTATTGATTTTTTACTTATATTTACAGTGCTACAGACTTTAACCACTTTGCGGGTCCCATCTGGTACATGTAGGATTTTCTCCTACATTTCGGTGTGAAACCATTTGCGGGCTTGGCGAATTGTAGCAATTGAATAGCGATTTGCGATGTTAGCGATCGTAACTCTTGCGGACGGGAAAGATCAAAGGCTTCAGGAGGCTGTAAGCTCTGGGTTTAACTACCGCAAAGTTTTCAAGCCCTTAACTCGTAAACCATTTGGAGCCTGCAAAAAAGACACCAATTGAATAGCAAATTAACTTATGGCCTCACTTACGGGGTCCAGTAACTTACGACTGCTCAGTTGAATCAGGCTTCTAGTTTTCAAAGCATTCAGATATTTTAATACCTAAACATCTATTAATTTGTCAAATATGAAAAATGTCATGGGGAAATTTACTAAGCATCTCGCATTATCTCTCGATTTACTATGCACTATTTCCAGTCCTTCTCACTTCTTCTCAACCACTCTCACATCTCAGGTGAGAAAATGCCTTTTAAATTCCTCCCAATATGGCGAAAGTTTAACAAGGAATTTAAGTATGTAATAACAAAATTATGTTAAAAAGGGTGCATCAACTAAAATAAACAAAAATAACAAAAAGTAACAATAGCAACATAATTTAATAATAAAATATATTGATTTTAGAACAGAATCATATTCACTATAACTGGATGTACTTCCCGGAAAAAAATAAACATTTGTAACCTCAAGTGTTTGTATTAGCTATGCGTTGTGCGTAGGTTTGTGGATATTGAATGGGTTAAGCAGATAATTGCCTTTGACAAATGCACATTGTTTATTTTCCTTGGAACGAACCTTGAGATACTTTATTTACCAGTGCTGGTAAAAGTACAATGCATTAATTTGATCTACACCAGCGCTAATTAATGTACCTAATGTACAGTTTATACAGCCAAGACCTTAAACTAAAGTAAACATTGTTTTTCACCTTTTTGGCTGCTGTGAATGAAAACTGTTGCTGCATGAACTGGCATAGAGCCAGGCGTGCTTAACAAATCCATTTTTTCTTTACCGGAGCCTGATGTGTAATATTAATCCCTTCAGGCCCTGAACAATGCACAGGAGGCAGCATTACAGTTGGACTGATTTTTCTTATATATATATATCTGTGTGTGTGTGAATAAGTAGTATATTAGATACATGCTCAATCCTTTGTAGGACTAGATTTTGCTTATCTTTGATTTAGTATCTTAAAAGTGCAAAAGCTGATTTGTAAATCTATATTAACAACAAACTTATAATGAGTACTAAACATATAATAATTATAGATTTTATATAAATAATATACGTTTCCAGTACCTAGACAGTGGTCAGGCAACTACTCAGCACTACCAGAGGTGCAGAAGAGGACCTTTCATCTGTTTATAGACTTCATCATAGTGTTGATAATATCAATTTAAATCATATAACAGCATCAAACAGCATGAAATGTAAAAATAGCATAAAACATAATACATAAGGATTGATTACTATAGGAATATCAAAACTGGTGTTTTATATAAAATGCATATAAACTACTAATAATAATTATTAGTACTGGGATAATTGACTGGTTTTATTTTAAATTGCTGGCTCCATTTAAAAAACAACAACACAGTCTCTTACAAAATTTTAATCAAGACTATCTTGCTCCTTTTAAAGTTAAAATATGTTATGTAGTAAGTATGGTGTAAATATCATCAGCAAATCAGTATTCCTGGTATGAGTGGCCACAAAAGTTCCCCCATGCTTTAGCAAATGAGGTATCTGATTCTCCATGGAAACCCGGCTGTTTACAGTGAAGGGCCTTTGTCTCTGGATAACTGATCAGTGATGCCATTTGTCTAATTATATGTTACAATCCTGTCACCAAACGTTACAATCTAAACAACAGAAAACGCCATAAAAGTAGAAAATTAAAGAATATTGGACAAGCACCAAAAACTAACTCATGCTTTTAATTTAGTAATAATAAACTAATTGAAAGAACAATGTATTAAATAATTAAACCAAACCATATTTAAACTTTTATTCTGTTTCAACATGCAAACTGTGTCATAAAAAGTATTAGACCAGTGAAACTAAAGTCATTTTTTTCAAACAAGTGACTTTATCTGTAAAATAATACTTTTTAGTGTATTGAACACACAATTTAATGGTAAAAAGAACCTCTTAATGTGTCTTTTTAAATACTATTTTGAAACCTCAAGCTTGATATTGTTCTGTATATCTGTCAAGCTGACATATACAAATACGTTTTCAAGGAATCCTAGACCACATAGCACCCTAGGTTCTGAAAAATATATCACTGAGCTTTAATTTAAAGGTATGGTATGATACAGTGGGAGATTTTTGTAAACATGTAACAGACATAAGTAGACGGATATGGGTGGTATTCAATTCTGAACTAGATTGGTCATTAAAATTAACATTATGCCACCTAATAGGCTCTGGTTATCACATATACAGTTAGCATATTGTTAAAAATTGCAGCTTCCTCTATCTATAAATATCTACACTACTAGATAATCAAATTTGCCTGGTTGAGAAATAAGAGCTGTGTAATAATGTGTTATGTTAGAGTTCTGTGATGGGGTATATAACGCACAAGGGCTAGACGTGGCCCACTGCCTAATTGTATGCAGCCTTCTGCATGTCTTGAAATAGTATTTATCAGCCTTTTTAAATTGCGATTTGGCCAATTGAATAGGGCTCTATATAAGCACAGAGCATATTTTTACAGAAATGTTTAGTTAGTGAAGACCTTGCTTTTGGATAGAAGTTCACTAACTAAAAACTTCTGTAAAAAAAAAAATGCTCTGTGCTCATATAGAGCCCTATTCAATTGGCCAAATCACAATTTAATAAGGCTGTATATGTGTAGCAATTCCAATACCCCAAGTCCAAGAAGCAATATGGAAGTAATTGTCCATTCAGAACTGTCATATACTGTAATCAGCACACGCAAAATTTGCACTATGTATGAAAATGTGTATAGCCTCTCATTGCCCTTTACAGTGTATTTAGACTTTCAACAATCTCTATTTTCTTTTAAGTAATACATGATTTTTACTAGAATAAAATCAAATTGCTATTTCATCTGATATATGTTTTTCAGCCAGCTATATCCAATTTAAGAATCTGAAATAAATGGAAAATGTTTCTAACACTTCTGAGGCCCTCACATAGCAATAAGAACTTCAATATCCCCACCAAAGACTTCCAAATCCTCTTCTGATAGGACTATTGTTGCCAACTAAGACACAGTGCCAGTTAGAACACATTGTGTTTTTTGTTTATTTTCTCCTTACTTGTTTCCCAAGGTATTCTGTGATTTGAAGAAATGTTTTTGTTCCACTTGATAAAGGAGAAAAAATATGGCATTCATTAAACAACTGGCTTGATTTAAATGCCAACAAGGTTCCCTCTGGAACCTTTATACACATTTTCCAGGTACTGATATACTACTAACAACCTAACATTGATTTCTGCTCCATGTGAGGTTCTTGTACTCCATGAGCCTGTCTTAGGGGAAAGATGAAGTTTTCAAAAACCAAGATCATGAAAGCAAAAACAGTGATAAATTATTATCCACTGTGCAATAGCAGTGCAGATTGTAGCTATTTACATAAAGATACACGGAAATTAGCTATTAGTTAACATGTTAACTACAGTCTAAACTTCATAATTCAAGTACAATCCCATATGAAGATGAACTACTAATATCAATATATAATTGCACATATACATTATGTTATGAAGAGGTCATTTCAAGTCTACTCAGCAAGATGGTTCAGATATTTAAAGGAACACTGTCATTGAAGAATATTTACCTTTTTAACAGCAATGTTAAAAATTATGTTTTGTGGTACAGTACAAAGTGGGTGTATGTCCTTACTATTCCCTCATGAAATGAACATCTATGGGACTTTGGTGTAGATTAACTGAGTGTTTGCATGGATTGAAAAGGACAGTGAATGGTTGTAATGATGCTTTGCCACATAGATAATAAGGATTGAAGCCTTCAGCAAAGAACAATGCAGTCCCTGCAAAAGTTAGTGAATGTAAAGGATGTGACTGTTTTTCTTGGCTACATTACTTCTCAATGCAACAAAAATGTCAAAAGCAAGGACACATAAGCAGAACTCTCCATCAGAAAATGTGTCACAGTGGACAGCTTGTAAGTAGTTGGAGTTAGTAGAGCCTTTTTGTAGGGTCATAAATATCCCACTTCAATGTGATTTGGTGTCATGATCATCCACATATTATTATTACTAACCTTTCACATAGCTTGCAGGAAAGGGAGCTCCAAAGTCCTGATGCTTTGGCTTGGATGAAGAGGATGGATGCATGTTTGGAGGCTGTGGTACTTGGAATAAAGGCTTTCCATTTGTAATAACTTGCCTCCTAGGACTTAAAGCTGGTAAGTGGATGGTGCTCTCACTGCTTTGAGGAGCTACTCCTCCTCCCATAGGCATCTTTAAGTATAAGTTTCCATTAGCTGGACTGGGAGTGGCACTATTGGACGATGGGCATGGAGTGCCTGTATGAACCCTGATTGGAGGGATTTGCTGCCCATTGATCATGCCAGGTCCCTGAGGTGTGCCTGCTGTCCGGTGGCTCATGTTGCAAGTTCTTCCATTCATTTTCTTCTGGAAATAGTACTTAAAAAGGCTTGGCTTGCTTATCCACAAGTAATTAATCAGATGTGGTCACTTGACTGTCCATATTGTGAAAAGGACTAGACCTAGAAACAAATATGAAAGAACAGTTTTAGTGTAATACAGTGCAAGTTTCCCAATTCCTTCACATAATGAGTTATACATATTTGAAAACACATAAGAACGCCTGAACCATCTAGTCTGCCATTTTATCTACTTAAAAAAACTGTCTTAAAATCCATGGATACTGTTCCAGTGATCATGAAAATATCTTCACAAATAGGGCATGTCTGAATTGCTGAATACGGCAAGGTGGCACAAGTGGAGGATATAATGCAAGTACATCTAGTGTATATATAAATAGCCATTCAAAACTGAAGCCTTTTCATTAAACAAGGAATGCTAGAATGCTGGAAAAACATGCCAAGCATAGCTTTACTACACATACCAAATGTACGTTCTCCCCTTTAATGCATTCTTGGTTAATCAATACACTTAAACTCCTATTGTCCTGCTTTCTCTGCAAGCCTCCCTAACTATAACCCAAGCTGTAAGTCAGTTTAGCCAGTAATTCTCTTCAAGGTCTGCAGTTATTCAGTGTTCAGTCATTCAGTGTTCAGTGTGCAGTTATGTTCCTTAGTTGTGTATATCAGTTTATAACAATAGCATGATGACTTCACAACTGATTACATATTAAAAAAAGGTCCCCCATATATTCACAGATACCCGTTACGTCCATACTGATTCCTCCACCCTTTTTCACTCTATATACTGAACATGTTCAACTGTATAATGATGCTAAGTTGCTATAGACTGGTCTTAAACATAATGGTATTATGTGCAGAAAAGTCAATATAAACTGACAATTTGAGTCTCCCTTGATGGGATGGCCTCCTGTGCCTGAAGAGTGTGGCCTCCTGTGTTATCCTCTGCTGCTTTTTCCAAGCCTTCAACATCATTTCATATAATTTTTAAATATCAGACAACATACTAGGGTACATTTAGAAATGTGTAAAATTTCCATTAACAAGACTCAATAAAAACCAAAAGCTCCAAAAATGGCTTTCTTTTACTGTTTGTCTTAAAATTTGACATGCATTTAGACATTGGCAATAGCTTGACAAATGGGAGTGTGATGGTTTGGTCTCCAAAAAGCAATGTAGCAATCTGCTATTGATAAAACTTTTTTTTTTTTTACGAGGGGTTGCTTCATTATCCAATGTCAATTACGTTCATGTTTAAAAGCAATTGTGCTCAAGTGATAATTCCTTCATTACTTCATTATTTTCTTTGCAACTAAATATATTTTTTCTCCTACCATTGACATCAAGCATTAAATCAGCAGACACTTAACTAATAATTATAAATGACATTAAACTGGTGAAACACGATTATGAATCACAATTATTACTGATGATTGACAGTGTTGTACTAAAAACAATATCTGATTGCACTCTCTCACTCTGAGCTTTCCATTTCTTCTCAGCCAAAAGGCAAATTATAAACCATTGTTTGCTTAAAATATTATGTTGTGCTATGGTATATCTCCAACATACACAAAGCGGTGTCTTCAAGCTACATACGCACAAGGTAATTTTCACTACCTTTGAGTGAAGCTGCTATGCATGTCAAATAAAGCTTCAAGCACACTTTTAGTCATTAATTTCTTCTTTTCAGCTGTCAGTAGGAATACAGAATGCTATTAAGACTGGCATATTTCTTGCATATAAAACATGCTCAATAATGTCTGTGGCTTGTTATGATATTTTATAAAACATCTTTTTCCAAATGTACAGAACACCTTTCTTTGATTTATTTTTGAATAAGACAGATTTATTCTTAAATGTTTCAAAGTCGCTGCTGTGAAGCAAAACGGTAAATGTGTCTAATTTAAATGGAAATTGTATTGCTATTCACTTTCAGATCGAAAGCTATAACTTTGGACAGCACAATAAAATAAATACGGTAATAATTATTATGAGTTAATTTTATAACAAAGATAATTATGCTTAAAGAGAATTTTCCATCCTAAAAAAAATAATTGTTATAACTTAGCCAATGAGAGGAACCTGTGGTATACCAACAGAGAGGGCCTCATTCAAAGGCGATTTGGCGAATTGAATAAGGCTCTGTATAAGCACAGAGCATTTTTACAGAAGTTTTTAGTTAGTGATACCTTGCTTTTGGATAGAAATTCACTAACTAAAAACTTCTGTAAAAAAATATGCTCTGTGCTTATATAGAGCCCTATTCAATTGCCAAATCACATTTGAATGAGGCCCAGACATTGGAGTTATTAAATGACACCACTAATGTGTTACTGATCAGATAGGATCAGGTAAGATAACAGCCAGTCAAAAGGAGTATTATCAATATCAATGCTGGAGAAGGTAGAAAGGAGGTGGAGTGATCAACAGTATCTGAGACATCTGAACATGATGGAGGAGACAACAGCATGGGGTACATCAGCAGAGTTTATAGACAGAAAGGAGCAGACGCAGTCTCTATGGCAGTGATAAACAACCTGCTTCAATCATATATGGCCTTTGAATACTTAAAAGGCCCCACTCCCCACTCCCCATACGTTATAAATTTTTCTATAATCCATAGCAAAATATTGTAATTACTGAAGGAATGAGGTAGAGCTGCTTTAATTTGGTAATATAGGTAGTGATAATGAGGTGAAGTACAAGTGGGTATTTATTCAGTTGTGCATTATTTAAGAATGGAAAAATGATGGAGAGGAGTGATCTTGTCAGAGAAATAAGAGCACTGAGCTCAGCTGCGAAAGTAGGATCGAAGATGGAGAATAGAGTAAGCGATAAGCAGGATGCTATACAAAACCTGATTTCAAGGGGAAGAAGGATATGATAGTGGATACATTGCATAGTTGCATTGTAGGGAGGCTGATGATTACTGGTGAGCTAGCCCCAAAAGGGGACTCATTTCAGTTTAGGTGCTTGTAAAACTGTTCTTCTTTTGTATATGTCCTAAAAAATATACTAATGCTGTAAGATGCATGCCCACATATTATTATCCGCTATGTGATAAAGAAGCACACAGCACCTCTTAAATAAGCAATATAAGTTCTTACATAATAGACCACTTAAAGTGCCCAGTGTTATCGTACATAAATACAACAGACATCATCAGCCTTATTAAATTGTGATTTGGCAAATTTAAAAGGACTCTATATAAGCGCATTTTCTTTTTACAGAAGTTTGTAGTTAATGAAGAGCTTGCTTTTTGATAGAAGTTCACTAACTAAAAACTTTGCTGAATCGAAATTTAATAAGGCTGTAAGCTCCATGAACCCAAGCAGCATGATGTATGCCTAAATTAAGTAAACGTATTAAGATACACACTTTAACTAATTTATAAACCAAAGCATAGAGGAGAAGTGGCTAACATTCCCTGGACTACAGTTTTAGAGACTTACTTTATTATAAAACATTTGAACATTATTTGCACTAACTTCTATGAAAGCTAAGTATGCTCTGTGTCAGTCTAGGAAAATATTTGCCTGCATTGTTATGGAATTAGTAATTTTAGATAAGATGTTCCCAAACTGTGGGAAGTGGACCACCAGTGGTCTGCTACACATCCGTATGGCCAGAAAAAGTCACCAAGGTGTCCATGAAGACTATTAACAACATTTCAGTGGTCTGCCAAGGCCCTAAGCACTAGTCAAGATATCCTTCAAATGAAAGGGTTAGGAGCCACTGCTTTTGACTATTGTACAGACTTTTTTTCAACATTGTTTCACTGTAACCATCTCCTTTGCCTTGAATGGTAAGTTGATAAGAGAGTATAATATGATAGAGAGTGAGGTTTAGCACATATGTAACTTGATAGCTGACATGACTAATTCAACTGTCTACCTTTGTATGTAGCTTTATATGTCACTATCCCTTAAAACAATGTGACACAGTGGAGGTTCCAAATATAGTATTATTTAAAACCAAGTAATAACAGGTAATTTGTCAAAATTACTATTTCCTGCAATAAACTTACCTTTAAGCTTGCTATTTCAACTTGCAAATCATCCTTTTATCCACTAAAGATAGTATATCATCTCTTGCTAATGGCAGATCATTTTCCAACATTGTTGATCATTGCCTGGGACCCTGAATTTATTGACTTCACTGTAGACTAGGAATGCCTAGGCCTCAGGGAGTACTTGGCTGATCAGATAAATTACTCCATGAGTTTGAGCATGACCAGCTTTATTTTTTTATATGACATTACAATGAAGATAATAGCTTCAGAGCACCAGGGGTTAAGTAGCAATTATTGACAATGGTGTTCCATTAGCAAGAGATATCAGAGTGCCTTTGGTGGGTGAATCATAAAAGCTGATTGACAGGTAAAAAAGAAAAATGTAATACAAGATTACTACAGGAAAATGCATTTTTTTATAACATTAACTTGATAAAGTACTTTTTATATATTTGTTTTTGGAGGAAATAAATTGTATTAAACTGAAGAAATGAAACAAAGATAGGTAAATAAAATAAAAAATTCTTGCTCAAGCGTTGTCTTATTAGTGAGTTAAAAGAACGTGAAAATAAAGACTTGTGGAGACTCTGTTAGTTGTATTTTCTTTTCTGATTTACATAGAAAGCAATGGGAGCAAAGCACAATAAGCTGCAGTTCCGACATCTATAAGGCCCACTGCCAGTCAGTTTCCTGTAATGTATCAGGACGGAGGAGATGAAAACAATCCTATAATGTTAATATGTAATGACATTTTTCTACAGATGAATTGTTTCACATACGAAAAAACTATTTTATAATATTTCAAATATTTTATATGCAAGTTAGTGGCTCTTTAAGGTAAAGCTATAACACATATAATATTATTAAATCACAATTTACTCTACAACCTATTAATTGAGAGCAAGGCAAGAGGTCACACAGCATAGCTGACGCAGAAGGCTCCCAAGTACTTCCTTGCAAAGTACAGTAAATATTTTAAAGTTATACATACCAAGTGTTTTTAGCCGCGAATATGCAAGACGTTCGGTAAAGATGACGCATGGAAATTATTCTCCTATAATCCTACGCCTGTGAATCCTTGCTTCACAGTTAATTGTGCATAGATGACTTAAGGGCTGTTAGGTTCAGTGCTACCAAGAAGCAGAAGTAAAACAGCATGTGTTTTACAAGCCAGGTAAATTCCAAGGATCACACCCAAAGCTTAATAGGCTCAAGAAATCGTGACGAAATACTGACAAAGAAAACAACCATTAAAATTTACTGTAAATATTTATCAAAACGCTTTGTGCAATAACCATTCAAAAGTGCTTGAAAGCTTATTGTAGTGTGAATCTGGATGCAGGATAACAAGGACATAGCAGTACTGATGCCTCTGTCCTGTCCATGTCTCCAGCCATTGAGATGCAAACTGACCAGGCACAATTACTTGTATTTGCAGTCTGTCTCCTCACTCTTCGTGTATACTAATCGCAGCTTGAATTACGCCGTTTGTCTGGATACTTTTCTATTTTGTATCTAGCAACAACTTTCTATCCAAAATCTTCACACAGACTTAAATGGGCACTGTCATCCCAAAACTAGTTTTTCTTTTTAAGTTATCACTAAGCATGAAAAACTGACTTTACATTGTACAATCCGGAGATATTCATCATGGCTTGTGTTGTGTCATTATGTATATGAGCAGGACCAGGTACTATGATGTGTTAGAGTCTGCTTTTTTTCTCTATTATGGTAAAAACAATGGACCCTATTCAATTGCAAACCCGCAGTTTGCTGGCTTGAAATTTGCTACCTTTACAGAGCGATTCAATTGAACAAGCCCGCAGCTACCTGGTCGAAAGCCAAAACTGTAAACCATCATTTCACAGCATGATCAATTAAGGAAAGCCGTAACTACTGATTTAGAAACAGGCAATAGTAAACGAGACTGTCATCATTACATCAGTAAAACATGGAGGTTAAACGTCAATCAATTAGCGTTTAGACGTCCGATATGCGATCAGACTCGCAATTCGGCAATGTACAAAATAGTAAAAATGAATGACAATACTCTTCTAGTCCATGTCGGTGACCTGATATGTATTAACTCCCTGACTACCGAGATTGATATAACACGGAAATTAAACTTTAAAAAAAATGATTGCAGATTTGCGAGCTTGAGACTGTTGGGCAATTAATTTTAATGTCTTTCATCACTTTCCCTGTTATTTACAATACAGTATTGAGTTTTTATTTGCATTTACAGTGCTACGGACAGGTGTTTAACTACCTTGTGAGTCCTTTCTAGCACTCGTAGGATTTTTGGCTACATTTGCTATTTACGAGTGTGAAAATATTTGCAACCTTGAGGAATTGTAGCAATTGAATAGCGATTTGTGATTTTAACATTTGCGAGCTTCAAAGATCAAAGGCTTAGATGGGTCGAGTTACGAGTTTGCATCTCGCAAAAATACGGCAATTGAATAGCAAAATAGTTTGTGGGCTATATTACGGGCTCCAGTAAACTAACATTTGCTCAGAATAGGGGCCCTTGTGTCCCAATGTGATCATGAAGTTACACTCCATCTCTCATTAAAGATATGTCTAAGTTTCCCTTTTTTCCCTTTTTCTAATGTAACCTACCAATAGAAACACTGCATTTGGGTATGATTTTTACCCTATACTAACCTTAAAGCAAACAGGAGCACAGTGAACAGATTGACACAGCTCCTCCTTGCTTCCTTGTGCAGGGTTAAAACAGGACTACACATCCATGATGCTTTGCTGCACAAACTGACATTACAGACAGAAACAATGTTATAGCTGCCTGTGATTGGCCTAAACTATTTAGGGATGGTATTCTCTATTTAGCAGGGAATTTCAGAGGTGTTAACCTCAAAATCAACTGCTAGCAAACTCAAGTGATTTAGTAAACTTCAGGGTATGTTTAATATTGGGGGTTTTTTGGCATTTTTTTCATGCAAAAAAAGTTTTCATATACTACTGATTCTCCTCTATCAGATACACTCATAATCCATGAAAATGAAATATGCCTTTAAGGAGCCCTCTACACAACAATGCTGAATATCTCGTGAACAATTTACTGTAGAGAAGAACAGCTAGAACAATGTATAGACACATTTTAAGATAAAACCAACTTGTTGTCGAGATGATAATGTCCCTTTAAGTGTCTATTTAAAAAGCATCTGTCTAAGAAAATATCTAGCTTCAGACAGTTCTAAAATGCAAAATAGAATCAATGACATTACCAATTGACCAATAGACAGTCATGGGAATCACTTTCATGCACAGTATTCATTTATTTTCATATAAAGTAAATAAATAATATTAGTTTCAAACCAGTGTCACCAACTGAAGCACAAGATGGCTTTTTCCCTACCTGAAAATCATACTTTGAACAGCATGTCTCATTAACCACATCTTCCCAAGATCTTAAAATAACATTCATTGGAATAAAACTGGAGCACATTATCCTTTATTGGTTTTAACCTGGAACACTCCATTTCAAGAAGACTTAAAAATGATGTATGGGCAGACAGTAATGTTAAGATTTTTAGACTACATCATTTCCTTTACTAACAGAAAAGTCTACAAAATTACTGGCCCTTTATCTCTGAAGATGAAAATGTCACCTGGGGGATTTTTGAGAAATGATTATTTAAAGTAATTCCATACTAATGACTGACAGAAAAATAAATAGAGAATTAAAGTAAAGGCCCCAAATGTGGACCTATCTAAGAGCTAATTCTGTAATGCTGAACATGACTTGTTAATACAGTAATGGAATCTCAGCCCACTCTATTCCCTCACAAAGAAATAATATATGTCAATGTATGTCATGCACTGGGTCAATATTTTTCTACAATCGCTACTTCCAAAAGAATGAAGTAGAAACAAAAATAATCAGTCTCAGATTTACTGGCTCTGTGAGACTGAAATGACTTTCACTTTGCTGTGTCAAATCCTGAAATGTGTTTAAATGTAAATTAAATGCTTTAGACGTGAATGGCAGAAAATGACAGATAGCACTGTGAAAATATGTTATTAATAAATGTGCTCCACCAACATCCTCAAAGAAACATGCAAGTATTTAGGACATCTCTCACAAAAAAATGTTGAGACTCAACCATGTAACCAACCGGACCAAGGAAAACATTCTTTTAACTTACTATACTGCACATAAAATACCATCATCATATGCTCTGTCAATTTCCATAGGGTCCAATTAAAAAAAAGAGCAAAAATATTGGCTACATAATGACAAAATGAGAGTTCTCCCAGTAAAATAGTACCATTACAGAGTTTCCCCTTCTGTATCACTACCTTGTTGTCGTGAAGGGGCTTGTGTACCTCAATTAAGCTGTGAGCTATACCATGTTGGGTCATCCAAGATGGGCAGGTCATAGCTGAGAGACCAGATAAATTGCTGTCGACTGGAGAAGTAACTGGCAGCCTACTCTAGTATCTTTGCCAAGAAAACCATATGGATAAGCATAACCAGAAACACAGACAGATGTGCCTGGTGTGCTGCCTCCATGTGGTCAACAAAGGATTGGACACAACTGAAGAACTCAACAATTACAGAGTTTATTGTGGACTCATACACACTTTTACAAATAGAAGATTGCACATAGAATTAGGAATGAAATGACTACTGTAGTTTGTGAAAAGCTGCACAGATTTGTGAAGTATGTACCATACCAACAATATTAGATGCTATATAAACCATGAGCAAATAAGAATATTTAGAAAATAAAAAAAACGTAAGTTTAGCAGACTCTGCTTTGCCTACAGGCTTCCATGTAGTACCTCTAGAGCAATGCTTGCTGGGCTGGAGTCTGAAGGGTATGAGTGCCATTTTTTGTAGTATTTGTGGTCTAATTGGAAAGTGAGTTCAGCCTTCAGCATTGGACAACTTCCCCTGCATATCCTGCTTTATTTGCTCTATACTTACATCCTTACTCGCTGTATTTGAAGCATTTCTGTCACGTCAACCAAAACAGACTAGAATAATCTACTAAAAACATGATTTTCTGTAAAAATGAATATTTACTTATTGCTTACAAAACTTCACAAACATACAACATTTTTCCTAAACTACAGTGGTCCCTTAAAGACATACACTTAATCATAGGACACAAGTTGACAGATATCTTCCACCCAATTCTGAAACATGCGTTTGGACAGAGTCACAATGTGCCTAATGTGCACATTTTATTTTTCCTGAAGAAGAACCAGGATATCATAACAATGATTAATTCAAGAGGTAGAAAAGAAAACAAACGTAATTGCTTGTCTTCTTTTTTTTTGTTTGCCAGATGAATGTTTTGTTTTTTTGTTTATCTGCATAAAGAAACAAGCTAAGGTTTTGTGGAAAAAATAAGTGTTTATGCTTTGTGTCTTTTGACATAAGTGAAATCTGTTTACAGAAATTACAAAACTGTAGAAGGAAAAATAAACAGTTAAAGATGTCCATTAAAAATAAAACCAGCTGGTATTTGTGGTATGCTGTGTGTTTGTGAAAACATGCACTCTATTGTTTGCTTCAGTTTCTACGGCATGCATACTGAAATCAGATTACAGATTATTCTGTTAATTTAAAACACATAATTACTTTTCTTTTTTTCTTTTCCGCAAAGCGTAGTTAAACAATAGAGAAGGTAGGAATTAGGAAACCGCAGACGCAGCATATTGCCGAAACTCATACTTTTGAATAGGTTGGAAATTGTCTGCTCCCAACGGGCAACACTCTCGTTGATATTAAAGAACCACCACAAGGCCTGTGGCTGCCCTGTATATAGAAAGACTATGGGCGATATTAAATTCCATGCCCACACCACCCCTGGTACACCCACAAAGCCTGCAGGCTTGAAATTCGGCGGAGTTACACAGCGATAAAAATAGCCAAGCCCGCAACAGACGTGGCCGACATCCAAACCATTCTTGTGCACGTTGCATTTGCGACCATGAACATGATCAATTAGTCAAACCTGTAGTTGAGAGTTTAGATGGAGCCAATGGTAAAAGAGATCGTCATCATTACGTCACTGAAAAATGGAGGTTAGATTTCAATCCTTTATTAATGCAATATTAATAAATCAGTAAATATTATATTCTAGTCCATGCAAGTGCTATTATATGTATTAACACATTGATTGCCAGGATCGATATAACACAGAAATTAAACATAATAAAAATATTTTATGTTGCAGATTTGCGAGCTTGAGAATGTTGTGCTATTAATTTTAATACCTAACATCACGTTCCCTTAAATTCAAAATACAGTAGTGTGTTAATATTTGCATTTACAGTGCTATGGATAGGACTTTAACCCCCTTGCGGGTCCTCTCTAGCACCCGTAGGTTTTTTGGTTCCATTTGCCATTTATGAGTTTGAACGCCATTGGATTTGTAGCAATTTAATAGCGATTTGCGAACGTAACATTTACAGGCTTGGCAGATTAAAGGATTTGCAGCAACAGAGTTCCGATTTCAACGGATCATAGGGTTTTTTTGACTGTAACCCGCAGATCGCAGAATTTAATAGCGGGCCCTGTTACGGGCTACGAGTTTTAACGTTGTGGGAATTTAATAGGGCTGTATGTAATCTTCCTTACCACTAAGGTACCACTAAATTTTAGTGAAAATGGTACGTTTGTTAAGTATGTAGCAAATATTAGCAGCTGGGTTTGCTATGAACATAAAACCATTTTCAAAGACAAATGTAAGCTTTGAAGACTCCTATGTAAGAAAGTTTCAATCCTGTTTGGAGCATGAGAGCATGTTCTTATCTACTGAACAGTGGAGAAACGGGTGGGGCAGAAGGAGAGGCGTGGGGGATTTGTTAAATCATTGGAACTCTTGGACAACTACCAATTCCCCAACAAATCTTCAGAAGCATTAATATTTTCTCACTATTGAGTTAATTCTCTCCAATTCATCTATTAAGCTATGGAAGTTAATATTCACTTAACCTATTCACTGGACTATTCTGGTATGCTTAATAAATTCACCCACTAGATTATCTACCAGTTCTTATTTACCTATGTATAATACTACTTTAGCATTGGGCATAGGCCTTTTTATACTGTAATATTTCCATGGTTCAGTCCTTGACATACCCTAATTAGCATTAGTCCGAAGGAGGTCCTGGATTTGTTCCAAAATAAATTTATACAAGGATTAAAACATTTTAACCCTTGCAGCACTCATTTTCCCACAAAGGAAATCTTTTGGATTGTTTTAAATCTGAGTGATAGTGTGACTTCATAGTCATCTTGAGAAAATGTTCATATGCACTAAGATACATCTTCTTTGAGTCTGAAGCAGATTGTGCCTATGTAGGCGGCACAAAACGTATTCACGTCCTCTCATCATCACAACTTGCAATACTTAAAAGACAAGCAGTAGAATATTATGTTCAGAATATATCATACATATTCAACATATGAGACCAACACGGACTAACAAATAACCGGACAACCCACCCACTGCCAGAGCTGCCAGCTATGTCATTTTTGGCAAGCACAAATGCCAGACAAAGGGCCTATGTATTAAAAATCTCAAAAGGGATTTTTAGCGGTGCACTGGCAGAACATGCCTTCCATCTGTATGCACCTTTATAATAGTCTTGATTTTTTTCACCTGCATCAAAAAAAAAAGTTCTAGACACATTTTTGGAGCACACAATACTTAGGCGTGAGATCTGTAAATGTCTGCCAAAATGTTGGTGGAAAACTGTCCTCCAACTTCAACCTGGCATACAAATTAGTGCACAGTTAGAAAGACCATATATTAACAATGGCCTTTTTAATGAAGCATAGAAATGTTTTTTTTTGTATTAACGTATGCACAGACTTGGTTTTATGGCTTTCAAAAAACATTCAATATTTGTCTTCCAGCGTATTAAAGTCGTCAAGAAGGAAAAAACACACATAAGTTTGCTCTCATTTGGGTAATGGATAGTGACATAATGCAACGCACAAAATATTACACTACACACCAGGATGGCACCATATTATTTCCAACAGAATAGATGGGACCAATATACTTTTGTTGTATGACAGAATAATGTGTATCTGAATCTTTTAATTGCTGAGAAAAAAAAATGTCAGGATATTAAAGGATGCCTGCAGTTCAAGAAAAAAAGGTACTTGTTTGTCAAGTATGTAGCAAACAAACAATATTGGAACATATATCAGAATCTTTGAAGACTGTTTATTAGTACAGGAATCCATTTTGTGTTTGTTACATCACATTCTGATTTCTGCATGTAGGGTGTGTGTGTGTTTTGTAGGTATCAGTGGAGGGTGTGTGGGGGAGGAGGAAACAGGCAAAAGTCCAGGTCCTTTTTTATTAATAGGATAAGATTAAAATTTATAGTGGCCCAGAAGCAGACATCTTGCATCACTCAATGCAACCATAGCTCTCCAGAAATGTAAACACCTCTCTCACACTTACAACTTCAACAAATGTATCATGGATTCCTTTAGGATCTTTAATCAAACAAAATCCTTTTTCCTATACAGTTTTTTTTTCTTTCTCCTTCTTCATGACATATGGGCCATTGTATCTGGAAAGCTTACCTTAACCTTTTTTTCAGGTTGGGCAATCAATGCATCACCGTTACAACACATTTATTATTATTATTATTAGTATTATTATATTTTTTCACAACTTTCTTAATCTCAACCATACTGTGCAATGTATCCAAGGGCTCATATAAACATTTCTGAGGAGCAGTAAAGAGTAACATGGATCTGATTCTGATCTTCAGGAACCATTTGAATCTTTGCTGCTCCATTAAAGCGACACAGAAATATTCTAAGAAAAGAAAGATCTAAATAAAACTTTTAGTGTAAGTACCCACCCAAACAATGCATTCAGTTAGCTACCTGCAGTACCATGCTAAGGCCTTACTATCTCCTGCTATACCCAAGATACATAATACATTAAATGCTTAGAAATATGTATTTTTGTAACTTTCTATGAAACTTTGCAACTACTATATATACTCTTCATGCACAAAATTAAAGTATCTCTATGGCCACATTTTTATATGTAGTTATTTGAATAATGGGTAAAATTTAAATAAAATACATGAAAATAAAAAAATAAAAAATAAACACAGTCTTGACTTATTTCACTTTTATAAGCAGAGCTCAGACAGCTTTTTAAGACAACTAGACAAGTAGTAGATCCTTCGAAACTAAAATGGAAGCTTCAACCACAGCATAATTGCATATAAAATATAATATATTTTTTTACAATCTAAAAACATTTTTGCCTGCTTTCAAGTTTAGCACAGGAATTAAAGGCACTCATTTTTAAGGCAAATAAAAAATATATTTTGGAATATGTGACTTAACATTCCCCTAGGGGAGTTAACTGTACATTTGTGATGCCTAAAGATATCTTTCTGGCTCAACTTGCTAATTAAATCAAGCAAGAAAATGATAAGTAAACCCCCCCTGACATGAGCCGGCTTACCAGGTAAGATGTTCCATGTATTTGTGTAACATTATACATAATCCTAAATACGGAGTCAGGTCATACAAATGTTATATACACAACAAGCTATGAGAAACTTGTGCAACTGAAAGAAGGGACGTTTTAGCAGTATTTGATTTGAATTTATCACAAAACACCTGGAAATGTGAAACATGCCAAGTTTCTATACAAATGCCAAAATGCATCACAAAATGTTTGTCTAATATGATTAGGAGCAATGCTGCCAGTGCCCTGGCATTCTCTGTAATAGTCATTACCTTTTCAGAATTATAATATTACATTAAAAAAATAATCTTTGGATGACTTCAGCACCGAACTGTGATTTTACTATTCATCAATGTGTCAATACTCTAACAAAAGGTAAAGATTAGTGGTTTGTGTTAACAAAGTACACTTTTTTAGAGAGACTGCTATTTAAAAGCCTTTTGTACATAGACAAACATTACTTCACTTGCTCGTTTATGATGAATCCAGAGCCACTCTGTACAAATGAACCAAGTAATGTTACGACATTTTTATCAGTACAATATTCCAAACCTCATTTGAGGCTGTGAGCCAGAACAGGATTTTGGGGCAACCAACCAAGAACCTATACTTAAACAAACAGAGTGCCTTTTTCAGACAGTATCAGTTGATCCTTTCCTGATGTGAGTCAAGGCCTGAGAGGCAGTTATTAGGGCAACTGATACCTTTCCATCCGTATGTTAGTCTTTTAGGTCAGTGGTTCCCAGTTTTTTTTCTCAACAGGCCTCTTAAAAGTTGGCAACAATGTTGACGGACCACTTGAATACTGCTGAGGGTCTTCTAAGACAAACTAATGATATTTATGCTTGCTTCTTAACAATTACAATTACAGTCTTGTGTTGGAATACAGCCGATGCAGTTCACTGTGAAATGTTTAAGATTTTTATAGTTGTATAGCGGACCACCTCAATGGAGCTCATGAACCACTGGTGGTCGATAGACTATCATCTTTGAACCTCTGTTTTAGGTAACAGACAACATGATTAATTTGATGTTTGCACAAATATAAAATAAATCAAATATCAGTGTTCTCCCCAGGAATTTCAAGCAGTCCGATGACACATGCCTGTGTGTGTCATCCGAACCTCAAGCCGAGTGGCGCCCCAAAAAAGAGGGGGGAGAACACGCCCAGATTTACCTGAGGGGGCACTGTATATATTATAGGGCACTGTTGCCCTTAATAATATCCATTTGAGCATTAATTTGCTCTGTTTTGTACTCCAAAGGTGTTTGGACCTCCAGGACTTCCAAAAACCACAACCCCATACCATGACACTAATTTCATATTCAATACCTAAAACTCCATTGCAAGACTACAATAATGATGTCAACAACCCCAAATCTCATCAACAAACTCTTGTAAGCCCCCCTCTCTCTTTTATTGTACAAAGCTTTTATACCGAGCAGACAGAAAACTTTGGGGCAATATTATGTTGAAATCCTTGATAACAACTTGTGGAAACAAAGAGTTCCATCAAACACAGTGTTGGAAGAACTATCATAGGGTACAAAGTTAAAATCTTTCTACAAAAGCTAGAAATCATGCGCCTGTCTCAATAGATGTCCATTTTTCTTCATTCACCCTCCATTGATATTTTCTATATTTTTTCTGAATATTTATTGTTCCTGGTCTCTAATGCATGAGTAGGCAATGTTGGTCCTGACATGAATGACACAGGCCAGGATGTCAAGTCTTCCCTACAGTGGCGAGTTGATCAGAATAGCTAAGGAAGAGACTTACTCACCTCTGTAGAGCAGGGAAAACTAGTCCCGTGTTCTGCACTCCAAGATTAATACTGCCCCTCTTCTACATACTAGGCTAAATCATCTAAAGTGAAGCATTCCACAATTCAAAAGTTACTCCATACAGCCACTTTCTTGAAGTGGGAGAAGTCACATCTCAATATAATCAGCAGGTTTCAGAGAAAAGCATAGAAACTGATTAGCACTCAGTATTAGTATTAGTTTTTATGCATTTTTTTATATTTCCAGTTGATAAGCTATTAATATTTAAAACAAAACTTTCTTTTCTACCAAATGTCTTTAACCCTGTATACAGAGAAAAAAAAATGAGCATTGTATATAATGTTCAAAGTAAGTCATGTTTCTCATGAAATTCTATAGATATAGACGACATACAATAAGAAAATATATGATAGTCAATTTGAGAGTTTTGAACCATTTATGGATTTGTTCATACACCTACTGTATGCATATTTATGTTATGTACATTGTCAACAAACAAGGTTTTTAATATGAAGACAACTCCCATCAGTTGTGTGGTTTAAAGTCCAAACTTATTTAGATTTATTCCAATATTTACTCCTAATAGAAGTAATCTGCAAATCTATCTCTTAGCCTGCCAAAATGGACTGTATCTTATGAGGCAAAATAGCTTCCTTTATACCGTATTCAATATAGACACCTCCTCATCATCCTGTTGGCAAATGTGTAGAGCAAAGTTCACACAATGGAAAATGATTAGTGAATATCAATAATGGAACTTGGCAAGTATTTTAAGGGGTAATGAAGAAGACTGAGTGCAAAAACAGGTATGGCAGCCTCTTTTCAGTATCTGAAAAGCGTAGCTAATCTTGTCCATTCTAATATACTGGCAACTCTAGAAAGTAATACGGGATCAACATGGCAGGCAAAGCAATGGTACCTTTCAAAGACGACAATTTAATGGGCTATAGCCATAAAGATAACATTTTCTAACTAATGAGGTGAAATCTTAATACTTTCTATACTATATTTTCGAAGCTATATCATCATAATATGAAGTACTCTCTCCATGGAATAGGATTCATATAATAACCTAGGGTTTGGAGAGATTTCACTTCACTAATGAGAAACTTTTCACCTAAGTCAATATAGCCCAATGTGTCAAGTAGATTTCACCTTCTCATTACTGAGATATTTATTCTACCAGTCCTCTGGTTAGTAGTAGGATATGATAGATCTTTCTCTTGTTTTACAGATGAAACAGCTATGACGTTACATAGATAATTTAGTAATATCAGCTTTATCATCAAAATGACAAGGTATGTGAAATAAAGCAACTAATGGAATGTCAGTACTAAGTGTCCAGACAATAATATAGCTATTTCTCCAACAGAGGAGACTGTCAGTTAAGTGAGTAACTGAGACGTAAACTGACCACAATTACTTTTGCCTGTAATTCCTCCGAGAGTGCGGATTCATGCTTTCCAAACCACGTTGGAAACAGTTCAAAAAGTCCATGTAATTTCTGGGACTGCAGAACAAGAACAGCACAAAGTCTCCCGAAGAACGAGCCATCTGGCACCAATAACAACTTGGTAAAGTTTTCATGGCTTGCTGACAAAAATACATCTTGTGAATCTGTTGCTGAAGTAATTAAACTGTGGTACAAATACTAACAAAATCTTCCCAAGATTACTCTGACATATCCTATCAATACTTCAGATGCGCTTGAAACTTTTTACTTAGCTTCAGATATGTCAAAAGTGACTTGTACTTATCAAAATGAAAAAAAATGATATTGAATGGATTTTGCTATTACCAATATTCTAATATATATATATATATATATATATATATATATATATATATATATATATATATATACACAATTTTATGTGTGTGTGTGTGTACATATATATGTATATACACATACACACATGAATATATACACACACACACGCATATATATATATATAATGGACAGTATGTAAGGATTTAACATGTTAACTTTTTTGTTGTTTAACATTTTTGGTAAAACTTTTTCTGATATTTACCCAAAAATGCCTAATTATTACAGAAACATGGCCCATTTTTTATCTATATATCAGAGAGTTTCATCAGCAGTACAATTACTCTGGATGACAATACAGCAACTGCATATGCACAGCGTGAAATAAAATAATATAGTCCAATGACACGTCGTTACAAAAACTTTAATGAATTTTAATTAATTATGCTGTTACTGTTATGTCAGGATATGCCGTGGCGAAAATGTCAAATATTTCATATTATACAGTGTAGATAAAAAGGAATGTTAAATAAATGGCATCATTTAATGATGTTTGAGCAAGCGCCTAAAAGCGTCTAAGGATTTAAGACACATTAAATAGAAAATAGGGATTAAAGACAGGGCGCAAAACTTTAACAGGTAAACCTTAAACTTGTAACAAGTGACAATGACATAATTGTCACATATTTGGCACAAGATCATTTTATTCTGCATTATCTTCTCTTGAAGGCGACAAATATAGAATTGTCTCAATAAACTTTTTTTTTAACACATTTTGATTTATTAATTATAATAATTAAGAAAAAATTAATAACAATAAATAATGCAGAACTCAAAAGTATTGGACAATATTTAAGTATGAAAAAGGTATGGCAGTTCTTTACACTTCACCTTGGCCTGAGTTTTCCATACTCATCCTAATTAGTTATCCTACAGATCTATTACTAACAGAAATAGAAAACTCACTATATAGAACATATAAAAAAAAGAAAATAATATCATATTAAAAAGAAAAATATACCATCATATAAATAAAAAACAATGTTCATATATTAGTGCGTCTGATATACTGAAGAGTGACAGCTGTATAAGTTTGGACAAGCCAGGTACTGTACTTGTTCCAGACACTGTTCATATGTATGAAAAAAGTATGATATACACACAGATGTTCAATGTGAAGCGCATTTACATATATTTATATCTGCGTTGGTATGTACGCATCTATATGAGTGTGTATATATATATATATATATATATATATATATATATATATATATGGACTAGCAACGAATAACGACTGTCCATCTAAAGTTTATCCAATTAAAAAGATATCACTATATACTGCAATGATTTATATATATGATTGGCTTTGACTTGATAAAGAGAGGTTCATCTCTTGAAAGCTTGTCGCTACATTATAAATTAGTTTGTCCAATAAAAAAAAGTATCACTATATACTGCAATACTCTGATTATTCACCTAGATTACTGGACACTCACAGATACCTCAATCTTCATATATATCATATATATAAAAATATAATCACATATACATTTTGCATGCATTGCTTTTGCTAGAGACAGACAGATAGACAAATATATAGACAGACAGACAGATAGATAGATAGATAGATAGATAGATAGATAGATAGATAAACTAGGATAGATAGATAGATAGATAGATAGATAGATAGATAGATAGATAGATAGATAGATAGATAGATATTCTGATTCATCCACTTACCAGATACATGGCATTTGCACATTGCATGTTCCCCAGTATTAGTGATGACCCTCAGACCCCAGCACAGACATGTGTGTCCTCTTTCCTCTCCACGTTATAAATGATATAATAAAGTAGTGTGTATGATACTATGTCCCGCACGTGCCCCTTCCCTCCAGTCTCCACACTATAGATGGATGTCAGGCTGTATGTGCCAGCTCTGTGAGCAGCTGATCAGAGCCCCCCTGCCCATGGACTTGCTGGGGGGATTCTGCCTGCAGGCTGCATTGTGTGTCCCAGGTTGTATGACAGGAGCTGGAGCTGTGTGCTGTGCCTGGGCACTCACACCAATGTGATTAGGGGTAGAGGAGCACAGTGCGGTGGCTGTGCAGGGGAGAGGGGCGGAGGGAGGTGTGTGTGTCAGGTCCTACCCCACTGAAAGAGGCGGGAGAGAGCCAGGGGAGAAGGGAGGGCACCGAAACTACAGCACCACAGGTCACTGAGAGCAGCACTGAGGGGGACTCACTCACTGCACTGAGGCGGCACTCACTGCACTGAGGGACACACTGCACTGTGGGCAATCACTGCACTGAGGGGCACTTACTGCACTGAGGGACACACTGCACTGAGGGGCACTCACTGCACTGATCGACACACTGCACTGAGGGGCAATCACTGCACTTAGGGGCACTCACTGCACTGAGGGGCACTCACTGCACTGTGGGGCACTCATTGCTCTGAGGGACACACTGCACTGTGGGCACTCACTGCCCTGTGGGGCACTCACTGCACTGAGGGACACACTGCACTGTGGGCAATCACTGCACTGAGGGGCACTTACTGCACTGAGGGACACACTGCACTGAGGGACACTCACTGCACTGATCGACACACTGCACTGAGGGGCAATCACTGCACTTAGGGGCACTCACTGCATTGATCGACACACTGCACTGAGGGGCAATCACTGCACTTAGGGGCACTCACTGCACTGAGGGGCACTCACTGCACTGAGGGGCACTCACTGCACTGTGGGGCACTCATTGCTCTGAGGGACACACTGCACTGTGGGAACTCACTGCCCTGTGGGGCACTCACTGCACTGAGGGACACACTGCACTGGGGTAAGTTACTGCACTGGGGTAACTTACTGCACTGGGAGACACTCACTGCACTGGAGTAATTAACTGTAGAGGGGGCCACTCACTGCACTGGGGTAACTTACTGTACTGGGGGCCACTCACTGCACTGGGGTAACTTACTGCACTGGGGGCCACTCACTGCACTGGGGTAACTTACTGTACTGTAGGCCACTCCCTGCACTGGAGTAACTTACTGCACTGGGAGACACTCACTGCACTGGGGTCACACACTGCAATGAGGACCACTTACTGCACTGGGGGCCACTCACTGCAACGAGGACCACTTACTGCACTGGGAGCCACTCACTGCAATGAGGACCACTTACTGTACTGGGAGCCACTCGCTGCACTGAGGAGCACTTACTGCACTGGGGTAACTTACTGTACTGGGAGACACTCACTGCACTGGGGGTCACTCACTACAATGAGGACCACTTACAGCACTTGGTGTCACACACTGCACTGGGGGCCACTCACTGCAATGAGGACAACTTACTGCACTGGGGGTCACACACTGCACTGAGGACCACTCATTGCCAAAAACGGTATCATCATTTATCCCAAATATGAATGGATAGGGACTACACCTTATCTGTAATCTACAAATTGGAACCATTCTTATAATATACATTCAAAATATATTACTTAAAACATGAACCTTGTGTGGTGTCATGAGGAAAATAAATGACCACTTTACAGGCAATCACTACTTTATTCAATATAACAATTATTTGTCATGTAAGATATGCTATATGAACTTTGTGTAGTGTGATAATAGAAATACTACTTTATGCAGTTAATCACTTCTTTATACAATGTAAGGGCATTGCATTCCAACCATTATTGTCATGTAAGATGTATATATATACAATATGTAGAGACCTGTCAGTCTTCTAAGACAAAACTGTAGTTTCATGTTAATCCTTTTGTCCATGAGATACTTGAATTAAAACTAGGGAGGTGGATTTCATATAAACAGTAAACACAAGTAAAAAGTATTGATAGTGATCATGTCAGAGAATATCTGTACCATATATCTGAATTAACCAATAAGAGATAACAATATTTTGTCATTTTATTGCAATAACATAAAATAAAAGTGCAGAGTTGAAATAATTGATTGAATTATTGGTGCTTTCTTACTATACATTTGTATTCCACAGATTTTGGCTACTGACTTAGTTTTATGGTTCTCAATAACTAACATCCAGGGTAACAGTAAACAAACTAAGCAATGACCTGTTGCAAAATGGGACTTAACAATGTGAGGTCACATATTTTCCATCTTGAGCAGGGTGTCTCAGCACTGCCACTATGCTGCAATCTGTGCATGGTGTTTGTGAAGTCTGGGGATTGTATGCAATGGAGGATAAGAATCAAATAAAGGGATGCTTTCATTATATTAAAAAGTCTACCTGCTAAAGGTATGTGGAAGACACACATACATTTAAAATTGTGGAAAGCAACTTTCTTAATTTAGTTTGTGTCGCTATAACGTCCATCACCCCTCTCTTCTAAAATGCAGACTTCTTGGAGCAAAGAATAATCAACAGTACATCAATTAGTAATAATACGATAATCATTTGTATGGTTTAAGTTATGCTAATGACATATCTTAAATGGGTATTTTTGAAAACTTTGACTGCATTATAAGCAGCGAAAATGTCCCTGCATTAGTTTTAAGTGAAAAAAAAAACATATACCTCTGCTGGACCCTGGAGGCATCCATTGTATGTTGATCAGTGCAAGTTTTGTGTGTGAAAGGGGCATTTACATTTCTGGAGATCAATGCTTGCATTTCCTGATGCAAGACACCTGCTTATGTGCCTGTGAGGCGGAAGTGGGTGGTGTCAATTTATGTTAGATCCAATTTTCAACAAAACACCCCCATGATTCAGCTTTCAGGGAGTGATGTAACAAACACAAAATGGATTCTTCTACTCATAAACAGAGTCAGTAAATATAAAAGTGTGTGTATGTCCATATCTTACACAGATGCTGCTGATGTTGTTAGTTTGTTATAATACTTCATAAACAAGTGTCTATTTCCTTGAACTATAGTGGTTCTTAAATATTGATTGACAAAAGGAATATGGCTGTGAAAGGGACTCTGCTTTGGGAAAATGTATGTTTGAAAAGTATGTAAAAGACTAACTATATTAGCAGTTATGAAAGTCAGTGTTTGCTAGAATTAAAAAAAAAATCTTAATTCTTGCAAGCACTATTTGAGTCTTGACTCTTTGAGAGCTAGAGAACTGCTTGTTGGCAAGAGTTGCTTTAAAGGGTCATGGTTTATGGATTCCACTAGGAATATAATTCACATATTTTCTTTTGTATCATTTATTTTATGACAAATGCTTAAAAGCTCTGTTTGTTTTTGTTTTTTGTTTGTTTTTTTGCCTAAATCTTGCAAATAGTTCCTATTTGGTTTCTACTCTCTGCAGCTCATGAAGACAATGTGCTTCTAAGTACAGAGTGTGTGCTGTGTCTTATAGTGATCAGTGGCAACATTCTGCATCATGCTACTTGAGAGAGGTCACTGACACTAATTTGAAACAGTTCACCTCACAATCTGTGTATCCATGAGCTACAGAGGGCAGACTAAACTAGATACAAATTGTATGATTTTAGGCAGAAAAAACAGAGCTTTTAGCAACTTCTTAATAACAAAAGTACATAAAAGTAAATAGATACATAGGTATATTATATTCCTAGTGAAAGCCATAAAACTTCCATGTCCCCTTTGATTCTATTTTATGTTCCACTACATTGTGGCAGGCTTTCAGCAGAACTGAACAGAGGTCTTATTTCATCCAACGTCTTTACAAAGTAAGCAGCTGACTCCACCATTAAAGTCAAAAAGAATATGCATGTTAAAATTAAGGACAAATTATCAAGTAAACTTATTTGGAAGAGTATACAATGATGGTTTTCAAGGGAGTCAGTCTACAGCCTGAGACAATCATGGGTTATATATATGAGAAGTTTACTCTCTCAGAGACTTATTTTGTTCCTTTGTGGATCCTATGTCTCACTTCACTAGAAAGATGCCTCTAACTTACAGTAAATGTAGCCCATGACTTGCCACACCAAAACGTCCTAATAATTATTTTTAAGAACTTCATATCAACAATATAAAAATGTCAAATCCATACAAGCTAAACTTCAAAATCAGGTATTCCCATTTGTGAATGGTTATCCACTTTTTACAACAAGAATGTACTCCTACCCATGTTCCACTAGTAAATTTATATTTGTTTCATATATATATATATATATATATATATATATATATATATATATATATATATATATAAACAGACTTATTATTATAATTCTTTTAAAGTTTTTTTATAAAGCAACACCTTATTCCATAGCACTATACAGAAATTCAGTATTAAGAAAACATTAAAATACAATGTTAAACACGTGCCAAAAAGCAGAAGGCACTGTTTGAGTTTTCAGAACACCGCATAAGATTGAAAACTCACAAATTTACATTCTAAAGGAATTATTGAAAGAAAAGAAGTAATTAAAAGGAATAAACAATGGCTTGGCAAGTAATTGAAAAGAGAGTAGAGGGTTAATTAGTGATTCAGTTTGTGAAAAATGGAGGTGATTGTACTAAACCTGCATGGAATTAACACAAATCAAAGGTGGCTGGGTGCAGACAGGGTACATGAGTTCAGAGGCAGAAGAGTGGTGACATCTGAGGGGCTATTACATTTTTATTACATTATCACACACATCTCCATGTGTAATTCTCCTTCCTTCATTATTACAGCAGTGTAACCCTATTATAAAAGCATACTTTACCTCTTAGTAGAATTTAACCCCATAATTGTGCAGGATTTGATTGTATTGATGAAAAATTAAATCCATTAAAGGGATCATCTAATGTTATGTAAAATATCCTTATTACTTTTTTCTTGGCTTACCACTCAAAAGGTTAATATTGTGTTAAATTACATTTAAACACAGTAGTAAGATATAATAAATAGTAGTAAGATATAATAAATATTATTATTATAATATATTATTTAAAATAACAGTATTAAAAATATTTTTTTTTTAAGTAAGTCAAAATAAGAAATAGATTGCAGCGAAAGTCCAATGGAAGACATTGTAAGAGACAACATTATATACTGCTCCAGTGTAAGTAAATAGTGTCACTAAGATACTAGATCACAGCAAGACTCTTCCAACTAGTAAAGCCTAAGGGTTTGGCAGTGCAGGAATCAGACTTAAAGGTTCACTGTAATGGTCCAACTTTCTCACAAAGGATCATCTTTTTTACTTACATTATATAGAAAAACAGTTTGCACTCATTTTTACCGTTTAAAACTTTTGAAAGCAGGAGGATTACAGTGGCCCTTTAATATCAGGATAGGTCAACTACTATGGTTTCACTCATTTAAAGAATATTATTTTACCAAAGCAACTGTTTATGGCATGAATATTGTACAGGCAGGAAAAGGATGTGGCAAAGCGGTAGTACATGGTTAGAGTAACAACAAGGATGAGATACACAGGTCAAATCAAATAACATTAGAGTGCTTATCAACTTGAAATGTTTGTGCTTATACTTTAATATAAAATACCATCGTTTTTATTTTTGGGCCCAAATTAAAATGTATTTATTAATTTAAAGTTTTTTATTCACAGATTTGGATGCTGAGAGTCATTTATGATTCATTGAATTCAAGAAGCTACAACAAAACACATGCAAGGTCAAGGTGCATTATAAAGAGGACATTTGGGAGGCTCAGGAATCAGTTATGGTATTTGGATAAATCTGGATCAATTTATTATTATTACCCTGGAGAAGTGTTCCCGTATTAAGGCTGGTTTGAGTATTCTTGCACAATATAACTGTCAAACATAAATGGTCAGTGGAGGTTTACCTATATTCTTGAGCATGATTGCTGTTTGTTGTTATTACTTGGAGCCTACAATATTTGGCTTGGGTCTGTTGAGTAGGATTTTAACATGTAGATCTCGGTACCCCTTTATGTGAATGATTTGCTATGTGGCGTACAACAACAAAAGACAGTACCACTGCAGAATTAAGGTGTGGAAGAAGGACTGATGTGACCAGTAACTATGGTAAATGCTTAAAAACTCTGATTTTACTCACAAAATCTTAAAATTGACCTACCCCTTTAGCTCATACATACAATCAGCCTTATTAAATTGGCGATTCAGTAAATTTAAAAGGGCTCTATTTAAGCACACAGCATATTTTTTTTTGCAGAAGTGTTTAGTTAGTGGACTTCTATCCAAAAGCAAGTTCTTCACTAACTAAAACTTCTGTTAAAAAAAAATGCTGTGTGCTTAAATAGAGCCCTTTTAAATTTACCGAATCTCAATTTAATAAGGCTGATAGTTTGTATATTCCTGGAATGTACCAGCCAATCACAGATTGTTTCTCAGCAGCATTTTAACAACATTCTATTGAGAGACAATCTATGATTGGTTAGTACATCTAGCACCATTAGAGACACTGTATACATGAGCT
Source organism: Discoglossus pictus (assembly GCA_027410445.1). Lineage (NCBI taxonomy): Eukaryota > Metazoa > Chordata > Amphibia > Anura > Alytidae > Discoglossus > Discoglossus pictus. Next base: position 350,976,526 of record CM050163.1, on the reverse strand, counting down.
GCATGGGGCAGACCTTTGTATGGACTAGTTGGAAGGTTTCAGTGAGTAAAAACAGTTTAGTAAGTGATTAAGTAACTACAGCCTCATTAAATTTGAACTCCAACATGAAGCACGTAATGGCGGTGGGGTTGAAATTTGGCCTACTTACATTGCTATTAAATTAGAAAGGGCTGCAAACTACGAGTGAGAGAGGCTATTTCGTATACCAGTTTGCGGCTGTCGGGGGTTGCCTGCTTGAATGTAAACAATTAAGCAATCACAAATTTACGGGTTCAGATGAAGCCAATGGAAAAAAAGATTGTTAGCGTTATATCACTAAAAAAGGGGAGGGTAGATTTCAAAGTCCAACATGCTTCACGTACAGTTTGCGATCGGACCCGCAGTCCAGATATAATGCAATATTAATAAAGCAGTACATATTATATTCTATTACATGCGAGTTATAGCATATGTCGTAACACATTGATTGCAGGAATCGAAATAACACAAAATATAAACTAGAAATAAAGTATTTTCCATGGCCGATTTGCGGGCTTTGCAACGTAGCCCCAATTTATTGAGGCTAATAGCCGTAACATGTAAATCTGGAGTTACGGGCTACATTTTACAAAGTAGCCCCAATTTATTGAGACTTCTAATTAGTAACTAAATGGTCTATCGCTAACCCTACTGACGGGTGTCTTGTATGTAAAACACTAGTACCAATCACTAATACCATATTTACTAATTATTTCTCTGCTGTCTTTTAAAAGAAATGTAGGGAGCATCCATCACTACCTCATCTTTATTAGTGGGTGGGAGTTAAAAGATACAGTAATCCCTTTCCCGGCTGAGACCAGTAAACATAGGGACCACCCATTTGACATAAGGTGGGCATGAGTGTAAAGTAGCATGAGTCCTTAGCACCCACTTATACAACTGGGGGCCTTAGCTAAACCCTGCTTCTTGCCATCTCCTAGCGCACTATATGTTCCCCTTATTAAATGGAGGAGCCTTATGGTCCTCCCTATAGTTATTATTGAGCTAATGGTCACTGATTGAGTACTGTAATGGTCCTCGTAGTGATGTGCAGCAATAGACAGCAATCACCCCTAATGACTCTGTCCCCATGTTGCTTGTCTCTAAGACAATTTCTTGTAAAGCAATGTAAAACCCACACTCTTAATCGTGTTTCCCAGTACCAGAGGCTTTTTACAAATTACAAGCATTATGAATGTGAAATCCTCTATATAGGACATATTTGTTCCACTTTTTAATGTCAAACAATGGCACCGTGTGTCTTGTGTTTTTATTTTTATTTTGTGAGAAAGAAAAAAGAAGACAATTAAACATCAATTCTCAAGCTGTATTACATTTACCGAAACAATGAGATACATACATCTGTTACACATTTATATTTTGGCAACATATCACATGATTTCTTGAGTTAAAAAAACATGCAACAGCAATGTGTCCTGCAAAGAGTTAATGGTATGTTATACAGGGTGAGAAGCACAGGCCAAGACATGACCTGACAGAAAATATACACATAGAAAATAGACATTGCAGCCTTCCATGAACCACATTGCAGCTAATGCACCTTCCCCTTAATCTCTTCTTATATGTATGTATCACATGATGAACCATGTATGCTTCTGCATGTCATAGGCTAAATCTTCATTCAGAAATACTATCATTATCTTTAATTATTAGTGGTAATTAGTAGATATGTGGGACAGGCTTCCATTGGAAGTAGGGACAAATACAGGTTTTATTAAGCCAAGCTTTTTAGGTAGATAAAACAGTCTAACTTTTTCTGACCCCATGGGCCAGAGCACGCCAGGCACATCCTGTGTCTGGCTGTGCTCATCACTAAAGTTTTCATGGCAAAGATACTGGAGTGTGATGCCTATTCCTTCACCAGCAGACTGCCCATCTTGGTTTAGCTCATAGCGTCATTGAGGCACACAAGCCCCTTCACCACGACAAGGTAGCGATCCAGAAGGGGATTATGAATTTACAACAGCATAAAATCATTAATTTGTTTTATTTTCCTCTATGTCATACAAGTGCCTAGTGATTTCTATCACATATTATAATTGTCTAACTGCGATTCGTCGTCACACTTGAGACGAATCGCAGTTTGACAATAATAAACTGTGCATTGCGCAGCAGTAGCCGCGCATGCGCAGAGCGCGTCGCGAGCAGCGCATGCGCAGAGCGTGTTGCGAGCTGCGAGGGGGGAAAGAGGCATAGAGGGGGGGGAAACAGAGGAAGGGGTGAAGAGACACACAGAGAGAGGCGGGGGAAGAGGCACAGAGGGAGAGGGGTGGAAGACACAGAGTGGGGAGAGACACAGAGGGTGAGGGGGAAGAGACAGGGAGGAAGAGGCACAGAAAGAGGAGGAGGAAGAGACACAGGGGAGTGAGAGGAGGGGGAAGAGACACAGGGGAGAGAGTGCAGGGGGGAAGATACACAAGGGAGGGAAATGGAGACACGAGGAAGGCCGGAACAGACACAGGGGGAGGGGGAAAGAGACACAGGCCAGGGGGGAACAGACACAGGGGAGGGTTGGGGGAGACACAGGGGGGGGAAGAGATGCATAGGAGGGAGAAGGGGGAAAGAGACACGGGAGGGGTTTAGAGACACGGGAGTGAGAGGGAGGTAAAAACACCACAAGGCCAGTGAAGTAGAGGGGGAGAGGCTTACATTGTGTGGCAAACAGCATTGCCAGGCTTCAGTTTTTATTGCCGTCATTTTTGACGGGCAAGTCGCTAGTTATAATATAAACACCATTTTAATTTAGAATCTTTTTACAAAAACCAAGTTATTTCTTAGCTCCAATTATATATGTAAGAAATAAGTAATTTCCCCATGATTTCCACAATAATAATTTATTTAAAATGAGTTATCTATTTCTAGATACACACTTCACTATCAATAGGACAGCTAAGTCTTTGGACTCATTAAGCTCATTGTAATAAGGCATCTTAGTGAATAAAGTTCATCTGCAGCAAAGAGCAGTGAGGATGAGTTAGTGAGTCTAGCCCATTGCCCTATTTTGACCATTAAGTCAAGCATTGCTAAGTATATTATGAAAAATCTGTTACCTTATATGAATCATAAACACAATGCTGGCACTATATAGCACATACATATTCGCAATTACGTAAATATTATTTTTTTCATAGATTTGCATGCATTACATTTATCTCCTCTTCACCTCCTATGCTTCTTTCCTGTGCAGACAGTAATAATAGAGAAGGCAGACACATTTTCAATTTCCTTTCTCTGTATCACTTTATCATGAATCATCTGCACATTCACTCATGTCCCAGGACAGCCTCTGAACGCTTTTCATTTGACATAAAAATAAATTTGCTTGAGTAACTCAACATGACAAAATTAGGTTATTCCAACTCTCTTTTAAAAGATTGATTTTATATGGATAGTTCAGAGCCCAGTATCTACTCAAAACACAATATTACTTTTTATTTTATTATATCAATTCTTTAAGGAAATCACCACAAAACTCATCAAAACAAATATATCTACTCTCACCAATTGTCTCTCTGATTTCTTGCATCTGCAGTTTTACAGATGTCTTCTCAAATGATAAAAATCACTATTTTTATTCAGATAGTCATGTTTGGCCCACAGCCTCCTAATCTCACTGATTTTGTGTATTGAAGGTTGACAGCTCTATCAAAATACAGTGAAGTAATTTATGAATTTTTAGTATCTTAAATAAATACGATAAAGTAATTTGTTCAGACATTTTTTTAAAACAAGAGACATAAAGAGGGCATTTCTTAAACCGATGTGTATACTGGTAGGGCTACAATTTAAAATTACATATTGTAAACTCAGCCGTTTTTAAGATGATTAATGGTTTAAATGTGGCTTAAGGACCATTGTTTGGGGGAAAAAAATCACATTTGAAAAATATGTAAAAATAACAACATTAGCAGCTATATAAGCATTTTTAGATAAAAGCATCAGTTTAGTAAACCCTGGTTAAGACAAAGGCACCTCCATCTTGAATTTCTAATTTCTTTCAAGGATGAGGAGGACTTGATCCTTTATCCAGTCCTATCGCCAAGTTGTATTCTTTCCTCAGAACTATATGGAGATGTTAACTGAATCCTTTGTTGTAAACACATGTCTGTTGTCAGTAAAACTGAATAAACATCAAATTCTACATTTATTCTAAACTTTCTAAAACACATATTGCACATTGTGAAGTCAAGTCATTCACACAAGGTTATACTATAAATATGACACTTGGTGGTCTTTTAGGCATTGCATGGACCATCCCTAAAAAAATGGTAACTAGCAGATTTGTCTATCATTAAAGTGACAGATACAACATTGCTCAATAAGTCTTTGTTTACTGAATCTGGTCTCCCCAACGACAGATGAAACAAATAGGGGTTATTTAGAACAAGACACTCTTCTCTGTGGCAGTAGTGGGACAGGATACCTGTGAAACCTATTTAAAGGATGACTTATATGTAAGGACAGTTGTTGGAATTTAAAGTTCTTCGGGTGAGCACATACCTGCTGGGCAATGACGGGAAAAGAAGGATTGGTCACTGGTCAAAGGACATTAATGATGTGGGAAGATGTATTTGTAATTTCCAAGAATCTATTCAACTTTTAAGAAACATAGATATTACACAAAACATTCAAGTGAAAAGTATACTCAAGTATACAGATTAACAGTTCATAATTTAACAAATCCAGACTGATATTCTGGACTTGTATTGACTTTTATTGTAAACATACCCATATAAAATATAATTGTTATTTTTTTAATGCTTAATATTTTTGACTAACACAATTAATTTATTAGGATTAGGGGAGTTTTTGATTAAGGAGTTATCAATATTTCAGTGAAAACATATTTTAGATAGCGGCAGTCATTAAGCCAGTCGTCCCAGATGTCATGAAAATTAGTTGATTTACCTGTATGAATATAAGGTTGTTTACTTTATCAGACATTTAAGGGCATAGATTGGAATCATTCTTCATAATGAAGAGATTATTAAACAACATATTTCCATTTAATATAGACATTTTTGGGCTACTACATAAAAATATTGCAGTCATTTCTCTTTAAAAAAAAATCTTAATCATTTTCCAAAATCTAGCAATCTTAAAATATTCCCTTATAATTTGTATAGAAACACAATTTCCATTATCATACATGCTACTTAAGTTACACGATCTAAGACCAGCTATATATAGTCTAAAGGTATCATAACTCTGTGTAAGATACATAATTGAATGAATCTATCATATTACAATTTTAGTGGTCGTTTAGCAATAGGATTGAATGGAGGTGCTAATCACAGTAAAATCATGATCAGGAACTAGAGTAACAAGGTTTAGTATGGAACTCGACAAACCAAAGGAAAATCCTCTAAATTAAGAATTTCTCTAAAAATGCTTTATGCTCATGACTTAAAAAGCTGCTGAATTGTTTTAGTGTGTTATGTGCTGCATAAACATGTGATGGTTTCTACAAATGAATCCCTTAAACACTGACCTGCAATACAGGTTCCTTGATAAACATGTGAAAACTGTTCCTAAAAACCATGAGGAAGATATTGTTAATTCAAATTTGTAACATAAGTTAATAAATATTCATACTTTAACTCAACTGTTTTAGACAGAGCTAATTGTTGCCCAACTTTGAATATGTATGTCTCAGAGAAAAAAATATAAAATATAATAACAAAGGCTAGCAGTTTTAAAAAGGAAAGCACTTTCTCCGTATGCTTTTCTGCCCCCTATCCTATCATGGTGACAGTTTCCCTTTAAGCAATCGTTAAAATGTTATAATGGTAACATATGTAGCATTAAAAAGAAAATGAATATGAATCAGGCTGTAGAAGAATGTGAATACGTATCAGTGGCCAACAGTAAGGCTATATGAAACACACGTCATGCATCATGAAGTCACTTCTTGTTCAGGGAGCGCTTTCTTGGCGTCTTGTATTCTGCACATGCAGACCGGCTCTCAGTCTTTTGTTTTTGTTTCTATATTTGATGAGGAATGTCTTCTTACTAAAGCTGAATTCTGAATAAGATGTTTTTTTTACTCTACTGCTGATCATTTATTCAATCTAGTTGGGTATTTAACAGCACTAGGACCCAAGAATAGCTTCTTTGAGACTAAATGTATAAAGGATTAGTTTAGCAAGACACTGCTATTTGTAGGGATTTTGTAACAGCGAGACCCTTTTTTTTCTGGATTGTTTGATCAATGATTATTTAACCTTAATAAATTGTGCACCGAGTAATAATCAGGAACCCAGACCCAAATTAAGAATCAGGAAGCCAGACCCAAATTAAGATTGTTTTGTTCAAAGTTCTAAGCATAAGAAGCCACAATGTTTAGTAAGGAATTATATATGAGAAACATTCCTCAATTTGTTTCTTTGTAAACTATATTTGATATATATTGTTAATATAATAGTATTTGCTAATCCATGCCACTATACTTTCACAGATTCAGCATGTAATAATGGGATTATACTTATTATGAACAATTATAATGTCTGCACAAGACTGGTGCTATTTTTATAATTCTAAACCGTTCAGTGATGATCCAGGGGTAGCGGCTATTACTGCCCAGGGCCACCTGCTATAGACTAAAGGTTATCTACCCACAAGGACTGTTGCGTACTTGGAAATCTCGACACCAGCGCCCTGATATCTGGCTTCTCTATCTGCCAGGGTCTCTCCGTCAGGAATCAGCACTTCCAGGATTCTCAGTAACCTTCCTGTGGTAGTGACCAGGACAAGCTACTTGCAGGGTGGAGATAGGATCAGTATCGCAGCCACCAGGAACCAAAGAGAGCATATGATTGCTATATGTCTCACCTGTGAACTGATTTATTTTTGGAAAGTTAACAATATTTATACGGATTAGACACAGAGGGGAGTGTATACAACACAACAATGGCAGGAAGTGACAGACAAACCCACATGGGGTCTAATAGTCTGGCATCCTGTCTGGCAATTATGAACAATAGGCCAAACTCCAAAAACACATAATGCTGTCTCAATGTCTAGTGGTCCAGACCTCATATAGAGTACATTCACTTTATCTGGCAAACAATGGGACAAAACACATTACAATACAATTGCGGTGTTCATGCACATAGTCCAGTGACTGGAGCCAAGCAGTCGGTCCTTTATGGCGGCTCAAGATACAAGAACAGCAAAAGGGGTCCGTGACACGTTGATTATTTTTAAAGGTATAACGTATTATAGGTGTACAATAAAATGTATCTTTCAAAGTACAATATACTTTTCAATACTTAGGAAATGGAATAGATAAGCCTTTCAGACAGTTACTTGAGGGAAAAGAGTGTTAGGGTGAGGGGTTTCAGGGTTAGGCGTGTTAGGGTGAGGGGTGTTAGGGTAAGGGGTGTTAGTGTGAGGGGTGTTAGGGATAGGTGTGTTAACGTGAGGGGTGTTAGGGTGAGGGGTTTTAGGGTTAGAGGTGTTAGGGTTAGGGGTGTTAGGGTGAGGGTGGTTAGGGTTTAGGTACTGGCACATTATACGCTTTACACAGAGAAGAAATTCACGAACACCTCAGCTGCGCCACTTGTGGCCGATGGCCGCCACTCGAAAGATGTTTTATATGTAATGATTTCATACTCATTAATTTTATTATATTGGTTCTTTTCTTTCTTTTGGGTTAAAAAAACAATGAAAGCATGTTTCAGGACCACTTTCAGCAAACAAGTTGAAGCATACATGTAAGACTGTATGTTTTGTCATGTTCAATTAAACAGTGCTCCTGTGTAATGCTCATTAGTGTGTGAAACCAGAAGGACTGCATGATTTGCCCTGTTTGCTGAAATAGTGTTCACATGAGATTCTTTTATTGTTTTGTATGTTTGTTTGTTTGTTTTTTTGATTGAATAAACTTCAGGTTTTTATATCCATCTGTGCTACAGTCAGCGGAGATACTTTTTTGATTTGCTTCCAAGTGACAAACCATAAAACAGGCTGGGACACAGGCTGTATGTTTGCGGTCGTGCTGCAAGCTCCCGTTCATCTCCGTTTCCACTGCTATTCAATTGAAGGAGCCCACAAGTTACAGGCCCAATGCCGACTCCGTAAACCATGCACTCGTGCATAGCAGTTCAGGGCGGGAAAATGATCAATTAAGCAATACCGTAACCACCCATTTTGAAACAGCCAATAGAAAATGAGACCGCCATCATTACAGCAGTAAAACATGAAGATTACATGTCAATCAATTAGGTTTGGAGATCCGATATGTAATGAGACTCTCAAACCCTCAAAATATAAAATAATAAAAATAAATGCCAATACTGTTCTTGTCCATATGGGTGACCTGATATGTATTAACTCATTGATTCCCGAGATCGATATAACCCTGAAATGAAACATAAAAAATAAAAAAAATTCACTGACGATTTGCGAGATTGAGACTGTTGTGCAATTAATTCTAATGTCTTTCATCGCTTCCCACGTTATTTACAGTGCAGTATTGATTTTTTTAATTGCTGTTACAGTGCCACGAACAGGTTTTGAACCCCCTTGGGGGTCCTCCCTAGCACTCAAAGTATTTTCTCCTACATTTGCCGTTTACGGGTGTGAAACCATTTGCGGTCTTGCGGAATTGGAGCAATTGAATAGCAATTTGCAATTTTAGCGATCGTAACTCTTGCAGAAGTGAAAGATCAAAGGCTTCGGGAGGCTGTAAGCTCCAAGTTTAAACATCACAAAGTTTTCAAGCCTGTAACTCGTAAACCATCTAGAGCCTACAAACAGACACTAATTGAATAGCAAATTAACTTACGGCCTGACTTACGGGCTCTGGTAACTTAAGATTGCTCTATTGAATTGGGCTCCATGTTAACAAAACAATGGGTGTCTCCAGTAAAGCATAACTGTATATTGTTGTTAATGATTTAAAGGCTGTATTTATTTGTTTAACTTACATTTTATCCATTATCAAGTCTAGTTCTTCAAAAGAGTAAATATGAGATGTCAGGGGCCATTTAACTTATACTATTAAGGGAAAGACTTTTGTGAGATATTCTCCTCTTTGTACAGCCTAATGCTAGAATTCCTCTATTGGTAACACCACTGGCGTAGGAAGGGAGGGGCGCGGGGGCAGACCACCCCGCCTGCAACCTCCTTGGGGCCGGCACAAGCTGCGGCAAGAATGCAGTGTTGATGCTGCCCCTACGCACGCGTGTGTCTGTAGGTTTGTGTGTGAGTGCATGTCAGTGTGTGCCTCTGTGTGTGTGAGTGTGTGTGTAAGTCTTTGAGTGTGTGTCTGTGAGTGTGTAAGTGTGTGTAAGTCTGTGTGTGTGTGTCTGTGAGTGAGTCTGTTATTGTGCGTATCTGAGTGTGAGTGAGTGTGTGTCTGTATATGCACTTTTGCCGCCCAGGGCTGACTGGAGGGGGGCGTCAAAGCTCTAACTACGCCACTGGGTAACACTATATCACTATATAGTGCTGTACTCATCTATTTTTTAAATATGTTATTGTTCTGTCACCTCACATAAGAAAATAAAAAGACTGTAAATGCTTTTTAAGAGACACATGATTAGAAGGAATCAGATCAATAGAAACAGTTTAAATAAAGGAAGATGTGCAGGGGAAGAGGAATGTGGAGCCCGCCATAGCCCGCTCACTGGGTATTTTCACACAGCCTTGCCCCAGCCTGTTTCAAGACAAGTCTCTTGAAGCAAGTCCTGTCTGAGCTGAACAAAGGGGAGTGTGAGGGGCAGCAATGCCTGCCCAGAAGACGTGCAGCAACTGTGAACAAGGGGCAGGCAGGAAGAACTCTTCTCTTGTGTTAGTGATAAATTGCTCCTTTTTGCAGTGAATTAGTACATAAAGGAACAAGTTTAGAAAAAGAAGTTATTAATTAGACTTCAGAAGCTGTTGAACGTAAAGGAGGTTTCTTATTCTTTGATGAATTTGATACATCTTTTGTATCATTATACGTAATGTGTATAGCAGTCCCACTTCTATCCTCTTATCATATACTTATTCAAGAACTGTAGCATTTCTTTGCTTAGCTGAGATAGCCCACAGAAATTATACTTTTCACACATACAAATACCTTAAGGAATCACTGTAACATGAAAACTATAAATGCATCTTTGAAAACTTTGAATCTGATTAAGAGCATAATTAAGCAAGAAAACTAGTTTTCTATTTGAAAAAATACTTGTAATGCCACTGCTGGAACCTGAAGATATCCATGATACTTTGATTGAAGTTGTGTGTGTGAGAGAGGCATTTACATTTCTGGAGAGCAATGCCCTCTGTCTGCTTCTGAGTCTGTGAGGGAGAAGGGATGTGTGTCAATCACATGCAGTTATCTATCAAAGCCTTCTTACCTCTCCCTGCTCCACCCTCCCTCTACTGAAAGATAAAAACATACTCTCAACATTCTGATTTTCTTCAGAAAATGTCTCTATGTCCATGCCTATGCAGCTGCTATTCTATGTTTCTTACATACAGTGTGTCTCTCTTGAACTACACTGGTCCTTTAATATATCCTTTGATATGTAGGACATAATTTACACAAATCTTAGTAAATGAATATGAAGGAAGATGCAGATGTATTTTAGTTAGTTCCTTACTTGTTAAAATTGTTATCCTTTAGCTTAAAGGGATATATAAGTTTGCTGGTTTATGAATGCATCTGATAGAAGAGAATTAGTAGTGAATGCAAACCTTTTTTTGCATGAAAAAAAATCCCAAAATAAACATTTAAACACATTGAAGTCAGCAAAACTTTTGAATTAACTCTGGGTTCCTGTTTGTGCCGAAAAGCAGCCTGGGATATGTAGTGTATCACTGATATGTGCTATGTATTGCTGCTGACTTACAGAAAGGAAGCTACAAGGAGACTCGCAGAGCAAACAACAGCAGGTAAATAGTGGATTCATATTGCTCCCCTGATTCTGCATGCTGATTGGGGGGGGGGGGGAGGTCAGATGCTTGTGTAGACACCAACTGGATGTGTCAACAGAATCATTAGAGGGATTTTAAGGTATTAATAAAAATAACATGTTTTATGAAATGTTATGCATACACATAAGCTGCTTTTTGCCATTTTTAACATTGAAAAGCTCCTCTAACAGGCCAGTTTATTATTGGTGTATCTTCAGTAAATATACTCATTAATCTATCTGATTAATCTATGAGCTGGTATTTTAGTAGAACGAGGGGGAAAAGGGGAAACAGAAGAACTTTAAGTGAAAAAGTACTGTACTATAACTGAAGACTGTGGAGTAGATGGTACAGATGAGAAATGTGTTAGATATAGTGTTGAATAAAGTGTTGATGCCTGGGTGGGATTCATCTGCTACTTTTGTTAATGTAGCTTGTGTGGCTTGTGAGATATAGAAGACAGATCAGACAAAATCAAGTTGCATATTTTATAACAAAAGTGAATCACAAGATTTTAAATCAAATTGAAAAAAAAAAGATATGGTCATGGACTAAAAAGGCAATTATAACATTTTGAAATGGGAGAAGGAAGATAGAAAAAATTGAATAAACTGTAAAAATTGTTTTAGGGTCATAGGAGTGTTAAGACGTTCTCTTTGTTCCACATAATAAGCGGATGCTGGTTTTGCTAACACTAGTGTCCAGTTCAGGTACATAGAGAGTGTAATGTAGGTGACCTTTAGATACCAGCATATTAATCTATATTTAATAATAATACACAGACATCTCAATTTGAGTCAAGTCTTTCTATTATTGTATGTCTCGAGTAAGCCGTTATTTTGTTATTTTCTCCAAATCCATTATTTCATTAATTCTATTTATAGCTTGCATTTTTATGATGGATTGGTTTGCTTCCAGCATCCAGATATAGAACATCTTGTGGCAGAGAACAAAATGATTTAAAAATACATTTGTGTGTTTGGATGATTTTTTTTTTTTTGTGGTTTTGAGCAAATTAAAACAATAGGATCAAATGGTAGATTTATTTCCTTCATAAAGTTGCTGGATGTCAAGCCAATATTTTTATTATTATTGATCATCCCTAAAACAATATAATTTGTAGAAGTAGCTTTTCTGCAGAATTTTACAAAACCATTGATTTTATAACTATTTCTTTATATACATATAACCTTATGTATTGGATGCCACATGCCTGATAATTTTGTAGTTACATTTTTTTTCCAAACTAATTGTCCCTCTTTGACATCTAGTTGTATGTATTAATTTGAAATGTTGTCATTAAAAAGTGTTTATTTTAAGATATATTCTGTTAAATACCATGAGCCATTTAATAGATATATAACACCAAAATTAACTTTTTAATTTAATATAATATAATGCATTTATACTTCTTTTGAGGTGAATTGAATATTAATATTATAACTGTGGTTTATATTTCAATGGAAACTGTATACAGCGCTACTGTTGTAACTTGACTACACAAATAGATATCTTGTCAGGATGAGCTAGCAAGGGACCTCACTGAGGATTACTTATTGGGTTTACACAGGCACAAACAAATGCCCCCTAGGAGCAAGGTAGGAGTTTGATAAGGACGTAGAGAGGCCATTCACAAAATATCTTAGTGAATAGTGTGTAACTCTTCTTACCAGGATTTGCAGGCTTAACCATCATCTCACACTTTTGTAAATTTAGGCCCAGGTAACTTATCAATGTGAATGAGACATAATTATTTCCACATGTTAAGCAATTAAGAATAATTCAATGTGTCAGATAAGATTGAGCATTGAACAATTTTATAGATACTGAAGAAGGCCATTGAGCAATATATTTTAAATGTGATGCACATCCAATAGACTGATTGGTTGGACCAAACTTCATTGGAGAGACCTAGACCTGATGCTGCACCCAGAAGTAGGCTCAATGTCATAGAACATACTTGCCATGTTAATTCACATAATAAGTTAGCAACCTTATAACTGATACCACTACATACTACTGTACATCTTGAAACCCACTAACGTTCATATTTAATTTGCAACCGGAGGTTATGCCCATCCATTCATGTAAATTACTGGTTAAAACCCTTTTACTTGCCACAATCTTGCTGAAAACTACATTTGCCAAATGTATCAGCTCTCATTAAAGGATCACTGTAGTTTGGTAAAACTTCACATATTTGTAAAGAATGTAACAAAGTAACAATATTAGCAGGAACATAAAATTATTTTTACAGACATTTTATATAGCGATGGCTCTGATTGTGTCATGGGGATTCTGCCTTGCTAGTCTGCCTCTAACTTAATACTCTTTCATTTATTTCTGTTGTCAATGAGCATTATAAAATGGCAGTCTTTAAACATAAGTGAATAGAGGTCTTATCTAAACCCACTGTTCCTCACACTCTGATTTCTTGCATTCTTTCGCAATTACAAAATAAAAGTGGGTGCTTTTGGCAATGTCTAAGGTACCAAGGATTCAAACTCCTTTTTCCTCATGCATTTGCAGAGACCCATAAATGTAATGGAACTGACTGCTATGAAAACTCTTTACAGCATAGATGCAATACAAATAATAATCAATTCTAAATTAAATATGTTTGCCCTTCATGTAATTCATGTTCTTTTATTTAATACATCATAAACCCCTCAATTTAGAAAATTTAAAACATAATTAAAGTTTGCATAAAAGAGTATTACATTGCAGGATTACTCTCCCATATATGGTACATAAAGCCCTGTGACTGGTCCAGAACGATGTGGCCCATAATAAGCTAATGCAAAATAAGTCAATTATGTATTCAGTGTTCAACTGAAATACATAGTTTGAAAATGTTATATTAATTCTATATTCAATGACTAATATATACAATAAATAAAAGTGCAAAATAAAAATATTTTTTTGTAGAAGCAACTGATATATTATACACAAATGCCACTTTGTAAATACAATGATTACGATACTAATATTAATAAAGATATTAATAAATACAATTAGTAGGAGTACTAAACAGGACTCGCAATGGCTTTTTCAAACACTTATTATAGCTGTAGCAGCAATTAAACACAGAAATTGTGTACTTTAAAGCATGGGAAGCCATGGAAAGACATTAGAATAAATTGCAGAATAGTCTTCAAGGAACAAATATGCAATTAAAAATATAATTTTTAACTGTTATTTACGTGTAATATTAATCCCGGGACTCAAGGGTTTTATACATATCATGAAACCCACATGGATTAGAACAGATGCCCCAATACATTTTATAGAGTGCCTGATTGCTTGATTGTGAGCACCATCAGCTTATATTACTTATTGGCTCTCATTAATTTGTAGCCTCCGATTGCAGGTTACGTCTAACTTCATTTACTATTGGCTGTGTCTAAAAAGTAAATTACGGGCTTCCTTAAATATTGTCAGATCATATGATCACGCCCCCTGAAAAAGGCATTGTTTAAGTGTGGAGACTGAAAGACTTAAGTTACGGGCTTGAATCATTAGAATACATCTAGACATTTATAAAAAAAACACACAGAGAAAAATTTACAGGCTACAGTCACTTACAGGCTTTTAATAGAATATGGCCCACAGTGTTGTGATATTTACTGATGTTCCCTAACTTTACTGAGTTGCATTTGGAAATGCTGTGTTTCTGGGCTCTGACTCGTAAGGACCTTTGTGAGTCTTGTAAGTTAGTTTCCTTTATGTGACAAATCTAGCTACAAATCAGTTAAGTTCTTATGTGAAATAGCTTGCAGGAACCATGAAATAGGTACTTAAATACTCCCCTAAGAATTCCCTAGCTATGAATCACCCTTGCAGTTGAACGTGTGGGAGCCATATAATTGAACTCAAAGATTGCCACAAACTTGGTACAAACTGACCCACATTATAGGAACATTGTCAAGTTCATGTAATGAGGTTTGGGAGGGGAACATAATGAAGAATTATTACTCTTAAGGTCCTCAACTTTTTACAGAAAATGACAAGGAGCCTCATACAGCCATGCTATTTTAGATGGAGGAAACCTCATGTCAGATGAATTTCTAGATAGGCATAAGTATGTAGGAAATAAAAATAAAAAGTATCTTAGTATTCTTCTTCTTCTTTAATTCTAAACTACTGCCATGTTCCTTATCTCCGTTTACAAGAATACAGTACAGTGGGCACAGAAACACTGGAAAATAAGAAATTATGTCTCTGACTGGCAATCATCAGAAAATTTGTGGCCTAGTAAACATGTAATAGCCAGGGTCCCCAGACATACACTTTCAACTCCTTCCCACGTTACCAGGTAATATATAGAAAATATTTGTTGGATATAAATGCAAGAAATCATGAGAATTCAGAGCCATCTTCTTTACGGGGCCCTTTACCACAGCACCTCTTGAACACACCTGAAGATGTCCCTGTTGACTGGTAAGAGAACAAAAAAAATCTTGAGTGTCAGTGGCTTCTATATAGATGTATTGGTAGGGATATATAGGTAAATGTGGGTATATATCTGTACGTGGTGTATTATTGTGGGTGTTTTTAGCGTAATGTCGCTTGTTTCATTAATTCATTAGTTTTAGAGATCTGTTTTTGTTATGTTTAGCAGAAGCCAGTATGGATAACAAGACGGTTTAAAGGTCAACTATAATGTAAAAAAGAAACGGAAATGATAAAAAAGAAAACAGAATATTTCAGTGCTAGATTTTTTGTAAACCATGTGGTTATTTTGTTATTATTAATATTATTATATTATTTTGACCATGTTATGGTTGCTGGCTTGATGGTGTGAGGGGTCAGTGAAATTTTGGTAGGAAATCAGGAGTGGCACTTCATATAGGCCATGGTCAGTGTGTGCACTTACTAAATATACAGCGTCAAGTCATTATTATGTGCACCACCTACTTTAGACGCCAGGATCGTGTAGCCAATGAAATACGGCACATGTCTTGAGCTGGCTTGGTGGGTAAGGTGACATGTAGGCATTCTGCATACCAACCATTGCTAGCATACCAACCAGACTTTAAAAAGTGGATGATTGTAGGCTTTCGAGCCAAGGGCACCAGTATTTCTGAAACCACACAATTTGTGAACTGTTTGTGTGCTGCTGTGGTTAAAGTGAACCGTAACTGAACAAATGGCACCATCACGAATAAAACAGCAATGAAATGCCTCTGATGTCAAAGGTGAACTTCAGATGCGAAGGTGTGTGAGGGCCAACCGACAAGCAACAGTTGAGCCACTCACTGTCCAAATGAACCAGAGGGTCTAAAATTACAGTACAGTGAACCCTGTTGAGTATGGGGCTCAGAAGCAAGCACCATGCTGACAAGGGTTCACTGTTAGAAGCAGCTTCAGTTTGCACGACAATACCGATTTGGTCCTCTTCTGATTGGCAATGGGTTGCCTTCTATGATGATTCACGTTTTCTGCTCCATCGACTGGACAGACATGTCGTGTCAGGTGTGAAACCTCTGAGAACAAACACTCTGCAACCATTGTTGGAAGCTTACAAGCTAGTGGCGGCAGTGTTATGGTCTGGGGAATGTCTTGGCATTGTCTGGGTCCACTCATACCTCTGGAAGGCAAGGAAGGATTGGGCTATCTTTTCACCTTTACCGATTAAGTACACCCATACATGTTGACTGTATTCCCTGGAGAGGAGGGGATCTTCCAGCAGGACAATGCAACATGTCATACGGCCAGAATTGTGCAGGAGTGGCTAGAGGAGCATGACAAAGACTTCCAAATACTTCCCTGGCCTCCAAATTCAGACTTGAACCCCACTGAGGACCCTTCGGACCACCTCGTATCGATCCTCCACCACGCACTCTTCAGCAGCTGCCGGATGCACAGCTGTCGGATGCCCTTACAGGATCTTATTTATTTACTACCACAAAGTCCTTGCTGCACACAGCGATTATTTGGGATATTAACTCATAATAATGTGACTCAACTCTGCATTAATGACATCACTCTGACACTGCTCAATGAGGTGTGTGAGTGGTGTGTGCAACAAACATACGTTTAGGGGGTGGGGGGGTGATCAAGAAGGAAACACAGCCCATACATGCAACATCCCTTCGTATACAAAACTCTGCCCAAAAATGGCCACAAACAGATACAAATGAAACATTGTAGATGTCCATGGTTAAAAGGGATATTAATTTAAGGGGCCTAACTTTACGGAGTCCTTCAATTTTAGTTCTATATGTGTTAGTGTTTACAGTGTATCTGATCTAATAAATGCTAAAGCAACTTGTCAAACATAAGATGATCTCCAGGTGAAGGGAAAACCAGCTATTTTAATGTAAGTTTACTCATACAAGATAAACTTATTTTTAATGTCAAGTTGTTTTTACTACTTAAAAGACTTAAAAGGGGACAGTGGACTTTTAACAAATAAGATATTTGTTTGGTGTGTGCTCTGCTTCTATAGACCTCGCCTAAAACTCAAGCTGTTAGTTTCAGCACTTGCTCCACCTCAGTTATTCTTGCCATTTGTCTGCTATAAATTCTTTATACTATTTTGTAACCCTGTTAGTTTCAGAATCATTTTCTAAGTGCTAAATTAGTGTAATGGAATCACTTTTCTCCTGGAAAGTACAGTTCTGTTTTTCTAACTGATCTTACCTCTGCGTTACAGCTGCATTCTTCAGAACTGCTCTATAATTTTCACTTGCAATCATTTTATATCAGAAAACTGTTAGAAATAATAAGACTAAGCAAAGCCATTACACTTTCTATAGAGAGGCAGAAAATCTTTTAAAGTGTGTTTTGCCTGAATTTTTATTTTAAACCCTTTTGGGAGTAAGTATGCCTTTAATCCAGAATTTCCTGTCTGCTCACTTAACAGTTGTAATGCGTCTCTATAGGAATGTTTCAGAGGAAGTTGCTGTCTTTGACCATAAATTTGATGCCCCTCAAACTGTACGGGCCATTTTTACAAGGTACATTTCTACAGATTATGCATCACTGTTATGTGGTATGTACAATATCAGCTGCAAAGCCAAGCTAATATAATGCATATAGCATAATGGGCCACACAAATTTCAATTACCAAAAATACTGTATAATTAATTACTTAAAGATGTATACATTCAGTACAAAAAGGAAGGTTTATAGGTAAAACTGGCTTTATTATGAAGCAGATTAAGTGTGGGGGTTGGGAGTCTTGCTTTCATAGGAGCTTACAATCAAACTGGGATAAATAGGTTGTTAAAGACAAACAGAAGAGCATTACATGTTGATGGTCTGGCTAGGAGCAGGAACCATAGTAAGGAAGCATTTACTATTATATGATAATTATATATATATATATATATATATATATATATATATAATAATAGTAATTATTAATGATATTATTAATAATAATAATAATGCTATTGTTGTTTTTATTATTAATATTGTTGTATTAGTTTTAATTTTAGTATTATTACACTAATTTCTATTTATTATTACTACACAGATTTATTATAATTGCAATTACTAGTATTATATATTTTTTATTTTCCTATATTAATGTTTTTTTGTTTTTTTTATAGTTTATTCAGTTTTTCAGTACAATACCAATATTTAAAACAATAGCATACATTACAAAACACAACAACAACATAAATTACATTTTATAGCTTCTCCCCGTTTTGCTAGATCTAAGTTGCCGATGGTGAGACCATTCCATACACATCTTAACTCAAGAATTAACAATTTAATAGTTCCTGTTTTTTTAAATCTCTTTTTCCTCAAGTATTATTTTATAAAAGATGGCTCTGTGATACGCTTTAAATCATCAATAAAAATATCTCATGAGTTACCATTCATACATGGATTACAATATTTTAATGAATCTCTTAATTTAAACCTAGCCTAAATATAAGCCAGGCATCAGCGAGGTGGAAGGCAAGACAAATCTCTCGGTTTTCATTATGGAGGAAACAGTTTTTAATCTTTATAAATTTTCGGACCTATACTTTTACCAAATATTTCACATTAATTTCTTGTTTATTATAATACCCAAGTCACTGATTTCTGTTTCCATTAAGTATTTTTTTCCAATCTATTAATTATTTCCATCCAGGTTGGAACACTATTTTGTTTCCAATTACTTGTTATCAGGGCTTTGCCTATTATACGTGTTTGAATCAAAAACATTCTAACATCACCATTTAATTTATCAAGAAACATATGTAGTAGAGAGATCTCAGGGGTCAATGTTATTTTTTCTTTAGTGATCTCCGTTAACTTTTAAATTATAGGGCATCCCCACCATATGTGTAGGAACGACCCTTAATTAATATTTTTGTATTCGATTTAATATTAGTATTATTACACTAATTACTATATTAATGTTGTATTATTATTATTATTATTATTATTATGTGTAACTGGAGACTATGACTTGTTCTTACTTATTTTCTCTATAGTCCGTTTGAATTTAAATGTACTTCAAGAAGCTACTGATAGATATTAAGTACGTGAGGAGTAAAACATCATTAAAGTGAATGGGCTAAGATGTATAGTTTGATAAAAAGTGTATATAGTTACATAGTTACATAGGGCCTCATTCTATTATCGGCCGTAAATCGGCCGTAAAGGCTGCGATTCCTTGCGGGGGTTCTGTTACCTCGCAATTCAATTATACGGCCCCGCAAGGATCTCCTCTTACGGCTGGCCGCATATCTTGGAACCGGACGTAAGCTCAAAAATTTTAAAAGTCAAAAATAAATTCAAGACAGCACTGTACAGCTCTGTAAATGCTAGGGATCATATTGGGGGACATGAGGATTAATAGTAACCCCCTCTCAAGCTTGCACATCAGCCCAAATACGAGTTTACATTAACTGTTTATTTTCCGGCCGCAGCGTGGCCAGGTCTGAGGTGCTCCAAGCACTCTGGACTTTTTACATGTATATTTGACATATATTAAAAAATATATATTTTACGGATTTGAGTATAGGGGAAATTTGTGCTATTTTTGCTAACACCTAAAATCACTTTATAGTCTTCTCAAAGTGCAGGATGGCTTTATTTGGGCTATATTTCGGGCTTAATTGGTGCTAGCGGGACCTCTTTCCTGCAAGTAAGCTGCGGCTCGCTTTTAGCCTTGCAGAGAGGGTTCCCGGAGCAATAGAATAGCAACCGGGCTTTTCTTGCGGCCGAAACTCTTGCAGCCGTTTTAGATCAAAGGCTTTCCTCCGGGACGTGCGGCCGCAAGAGATAGCAAGGCGCCGGCCGCAAGCCTGCCGGAGTCCCCGGCCAGAGGGGAATAGAATAGCCGAATAGCTTGCGGGCGGTCCTTGCGGCCCCGCAGCGCCTACGGACGCTTATAGAATGAGGCCCATAGTAATTAAGGTTGAAAAAAGGCTTTCAGTCCATCAAGTTCAACCTGTTAAGATCTACTCTGATCTACAAAATGGAGATTAGTTATTAATTAATTAGTGTTAATTTATTGTTAGTATATTACTAATCAACTATTTATTTATTTTGTAATTATTAATTAATCCAGAGGAAGGCAAACAGAAAAAAAAACAAGTGAAACTTAGCCAATCGTTGCAAAGGAAAAAAAAATGTAATTCCTTCCTGACCCCAGATACCGACACTCAGATTTCTTCCTGGATCAATAGTATTGGTGATATGATGAAATGGGTATGTGATGTAAGCTTTTTGATGAGACAGATGTAAAGAAGATAACTTAATTTAGCTTCTTCGTGGTATAAAATCTAATTATTATCAATAGCTGCAATGACAATCATTAATCTAACTTACCTAATAGAGTTTCTAACAATTAAATCAATAGATAAACTTGAATTAATTAAATATATATGGATAGGATGGCAAAATTCTGCTAATGGAAAACATTTAAATACATTTCATTGTCTATTTATTTTTATTGTATATTTTACATTTTCATTTTTGTTTTAGTTATATGTTATGGAGTTTCAATTTTTTTCATGGTTCTGACTGAATAAGTGAAAATTAGAACTTGATCTGTGTGTTGATCATGGCATGTGATAACACTAATGATTGATGAATGGTGATGTTATTTGGGGATTTGATGGGATCTCAAAAAATCAAAAACATGTTTTCATTTTAATTTATGTAAACATATGTTATACATTTGAAATCTCAAAGTTCATGCTAAATGTTAAAAATTACTTGTTAACCTTGTGTTAATTAAGCTGATTATGCTTTTATGTATTTACTTTATATAGATATTTTATATACTTTATATATAAATTATATATATATATATATATATATATATATATATATAAATATAAATATTTATATATATATATATATATATATATATATATATATATATATATAAATAAACTAGTAGGTGGGGGGGGCTAGATATAAGTAATGGGGTAGAAATTGTAGAGGGTATAAGGGATGAATTAATAACTCATATGGGAGGAGATGGGGGAGGGGTAGTATAGTCAATAGGGATGTAGGACTAAGTAATTCAAGTACAGTGGCAGGCATTTCAGAACTACAGACTCATAACATAAGGTGTATGCTTGCTAATGCCAGAAGCTTGCCAGGAAAAATGGGATTTAATAGGCATTACCAAAACGTGGTGGGATGAATCTCATGACTGGACTGTTAATCTGGATGGTTATAACCTTTTTAGGAAAGATAGAGGCAATGGTAAACGAGGAGCAGGGATTTGTCTGTATGTTAAGCCTGAATTTAAGCCTATAGTCAGAGAAGATATTTATGGTGGACCTAGTGATAAAGCTGAATGTTTGTGGGTAGAGTTAAATAGCGGAGCAGCAAATTCCAAATTAATATTAGTAGGAGTATGCTATAAACCCCCAAATATAGCTGAAAGTGAGGAAATACAATTATTGTTACAGATTGAAAATGCAGCTAAGGATGGGCAAGTTCTAATAATGGGAGATTTTAATTACCCTGAAATAAACTGGATAAATGAGACCAGCAGTTCATCTAAGGGGAGCAGGTTCTTAAGTACACTCAGGGATCATTATCTGGCCCAGGTTGTACAAGAGCCT
Source organism: Discoglossus pictus (assembly GCA_027410445.1). NCBI lineage: Eukaryota > Metazoa > Chordata > Amphibia > Anura > Alytidae > Discoglossus > Discoglossus pictus. The sequence goes on along the minus strand of CM050163.1, from coordinate 350,954,549 downwards.
ACTAGAAATGAAGCTATCTTAGATTTACTCATCACAAATAATATTGATATACAGCCTTATTAAATTGTGATTCAGTAAATTTAAAAGGGCTCTATTTAAGCACATAGCATATTTTTTACAGAAGTTTTTAGCTAGTGAACTTCTATCCAAAAGCAAGGTCTTCACTAACTAAAAACTTCTGTAAAAAATATATGCTGTGTGCTTAAATAGTGCCCTTTTAAATTTACCGAATCGCAATTTAATAAGGCTGATAGTATCAAATGTTGGAATAGGACAACCTTTGGGAAACAGTGATCACAACACAGTCTCATTTGAGATTGAATTAAAAAAACAAAACTTTAAGGGGCCAACGAAAACTCTTAATTTTAAAAGGGCAGATTTTAACGCTCTAAGGGCAGCAATACAAAGTATAGACTGGGACAGAGAACTGATAGGTAAAAACACTGAACATAAATGGACAACATTTAAATCCTTACTAAATATACATACACATCGGCATATACCGTATGGGAATAAAAGATCAAGGTACGGAGTAAAAAACAGGCATTCATTTAAATTATACAAACAAGAGGGGACAGAGACTGCTTTACAGGAATACAAGGAAATCAACAAGTCTTGCAAAAGCACGATTAGACTGGCTAAAATAGAAAATGAAAAATTAATTGCAAAAGAGAGTAAGACTAACTCTAAAATATTTTTTAAGTATATTAATGGGAAGAAGGCGAGGAAGGAAGCTATAGGAACATTACAATGTGACACAGGCCGTTTGATAATTAGTGACCAGGAAAAGGCAGATGAGCTAAATAGGTTCTTTTCTTCGGTATACACTTGGGAGGTACCAGTGGTTGGGACACGGCAACATAATGGAGTTACACTACCTTTGCCAAATAATTGGTTAACACAGGAAGTAATCCAAAAGAGGTTGGAAAAAATTAATGTTAATAAAGCCCCGGGTCCTGATGGAATACATCTAAGGGTACTAAGGGAACTGGGTTCTGTAATAGCCAAACCATTATATTTAATTTTTCAAGATTTGCTCAACACAGGGTCTCTACCAGATGACTGGAGAAAAGCTGATGTGATACCTATATTTAAAAAGGGAGCAAGAGCAAATCCGGGGAATTATAGACCAGTGAGCCTCACTTCTATAGTGGGGAAGCTTTTAAAAGGGTTAATAATGGGTAATATACAAGAATATGTCTATTTGAACAGGATTATAAGTAGGAGTCAACATGTATTTATGAGGGATAGGTCATGTGAAACAAGTCTAATTAGTTTCTATGAGGAGGTTAGTAGGAACCTGGATCAAGGCAACTCAGTGGATGTAGTCTTTTTGGATTTTGCAAAGGCTTTTGATACAGTGCCACATGGGAGACTATTGTGCTGGCTAAAAGACAGGAAGCAAAGGGTTGTTGTAAATGGAACATACTTCAATTGGACTAATGTGGTAAGTGGGGTTCCTAAGGGGTCCGGTATTAGGTCCTCTCCTTTTTAACATATTTATTAATGACTTAGAGGTAGGATTGGAGTGCAGTGTCTCCATTTTCGCTGATGACACAAAGTTGTGCAAGGTAATTAAATCAGATAGTGATGTGCTTTCCCTCCAAAGGGATTTACATAAAATTGAGGAAAGGGCATCTAAATGGCAGATGAGATTTAATACGAATAAATGTAAAGTTATGCATCTGGGAAGAAAAAATTGCCATGCAATTTATAATCTTAATGGAGCAAATCTAGGTGTATCGGATATTGAAAGGGATTTGGGAGTGCTTGTGGACAACCACCTAGGTAACAGTGCTCAAAGCTAAGCAGCAGCTGCAAAGGCAAATAAAATATTAGCATGTATTAAGAAGGGTATAGAAGCCAGGGAAGCAAATATAATTCTGCCACTATACAAATCTCTAGTACGCCCTCATTTGGAATATGGAGTGCAATTTTGGGCACCACTTCATAAAAAGGAAATTTTAGAGCTGGGAAAGGTACAGAGGAGGGCAACAAAACTAATAAGGGGAATGGAGGGGCTAAGTTATGAAGAAAGACTCACCAAATTAAACTTATTTTCTCTAGAAAAAAGGCATCTAAGAGGAGATATGATTACCTTATATAAATACATCCAGGGTCAGTATTGATCCAGGGAGAAGTCCGGTCGCCGGTGTCTGGGATCAGGAGGGAATTGATTTTTATTTTATACAACTAATTAATTAATAGTTAATCCGCATATTGCAGATCAGAGGAGATCTTAAAAGGTTGAACTTGATGGACTGAAAGTCTTTTTTCAACCTTAAATACTATGTAACTATGTAACTACCGTATTTATCGGCGTATAACACGCACTTTTTCTCCCTGAAAATAGGGAGCAAATGATAGGTGCGTGTTATACGCCGAAATTCCCTCCCCCCTCCTCCTCCTCAACCTCCCTCCTCATTCTAAACCCCCCTCCGCATTCTAACCCCCCCTCCTCATTCTAAACCCCGCCCTCCTCAACCTAAACCCCCCTAAATACCTGACGTGGCGCGCATGTGACGTCACATGCACGCCGTGTTAAGGAGCGGAGCGGAGGCCAGAGCAGAAGCAGGTAAGTGAGGGGGAGGTATTTAGGGGGGTTTAGGTTGAAGAGGGGGGTTTAGGTTGAGGAGGAGGGTTAGAATGAGGAGGGGGGTTAGAATGCGGAGGTGGGTTTAGAATGAGGAGGGAGGTTGAGGAGGGGGGGTTGAGGTTGAGGATAGGGGGGTTGAGGATAGGGGGGTTGAGGAAGGAGGATGAGGATGGGGGGTTGAGGGGGTTTGAGGATAGGGGGTTGAGAAGGGGGTTTGAGGAGGGAGGTTGAGGAGGGGGTTGAGGATAGGGGGGTTGAGTAAGGAGGATGAGGATGGGGGGTTGAGGAGGGGGGTTGAGGGGGTTTGAGGATGGGGGGTTGAGGAGAGGGTTTGAGTAGAGAGGTTGAGGAGGGGGTTGAGGATAGGGGGTTGAGGAAGGAGGATGAGGGGGTTGAGGGGGTTTGAGGATGGGGGGGTTGAGGAGGGGGTTTGAGGAGGGAGGTTGAGGAGGGGGTTGAGGATGGGGGGTTGAGGAGGGAGGATGAGGAGGGAGGTTGAGGAGGGGGTTGAGGATGAGGAGGGAGGTTGAGGATGAGGAGGGAGGTTGAGGGGGAGGTATTTAGGGGGGTTTAGGTTGAGGAGGGGGGTTTAGGTTGAGGAAGAGGGTTAGAATGAGAAGTGGGGGTTAGAATTCAGGGGTGGATGGGGGGTTGAGGAGGGGGTTTGAGGAGGGAGGTTGAGGAGGGGGTTGAGGATGGGGGTGAGGATGGGGGTTGAGGAGGGAGGATGAGGAGGGAGGTTGAGGAGGGGGTTTAGGATGAGGAGGGAGGTTGAGGAGGGGGGTTGAGGAAGGAGGATGAGGGGGTGAAGGGGGGTGGAGGAGGGGGGTGGAGGAGGGGGTTGAGGATGGGGGTTTTGAGGAGGGGGTTGAGGAGGGAGGATGAGGAGGGAGGTTGAGGTTGAGGATTTTGCTTCAAAGTTCTTTATTTGAATTTTTTTCCCCCCCTGAAATTTCCTTCTTAAAATGAGGTGCGTGTTATACGCCGGTGCGTGTTATATGCCGATAAATACGGTTTGTAATATACATATGAAGATTGAGGTAGCCGTGAGTGTACAGTAATCCAGTTGAATAATCAGAGTATTGCAGTGAATAGTGATACCTTTTTTATTGGACAAACTTATTCCTAATATAGCAACAAGCTTTCAACAGAAGATCCTCTCTTTATCAAGTCAAAAAGCAAAACTGATACAAATATGAACTAAAAACAGTAAACAGAAAGAGAGGAAAGGAAAAAAAATGTAAAAACAAGAAAAACAAAATTCATTGGGCAGACTTAAATGAGAAACAGACCAGTATTGTGAATATTGTCTATAGATCAGAACACAGCAAAGTACAAATAAAGAGCATTCTTGTTTTTCCATTTTTTTTTAATTTCCTCTCTTTCTGTTTACTGTTTTTAATTCATAATTGTATCAGTTTTGCTTTTTAACTTCATAAAGAGAGGATCTTCTCTCGAAAGCTCGTGGCTATATTATGAATAAGTTTGTCCAATAAAAAAGGTAGCACTATTTACTGCAATACTCTGTTTATTCAACTATATATATATATATATATATATATATATATATATATATATATATATATATATATGTATATATATATATATATATATATATATATATATATATATATATATATATAGTTTAATCATGTCCTTGCTGGCACTAACTAAAGGCGCATTGGATATAAAAAGTCTATTGACATGTTATTTGTTACATGTACAGCCAAAAGTCAAGATAAATCATGTCAGATATTTTTCCATCTTTAATGTGACCTTGCAACCAACAAGAGAATAACAAATACCTTGATAGAATTAGTGTACACCCCCCACTCCCCCCACACAAATTGTTTTGTGGAATCAACTTTTGCATTTATTCCAGTGGTAAGTCTTTGTGAATATCCCACGCTTCCTTAGAAAAAAAGTTGGAGCTCCATCAAATTGCCATGGGATCTCCTGCACAGCCATCTTTACGTCATACTACATTTTTGCTGTAGGATTGAGGTTCTGACTGGGCCATTCCAAGACCTTCCTCTCCCTAGGTTGGTATTGAGTAATTATCATGTTAGAAGAAGAAATTCCTCTTACTCTTCATATTTGGAGCCTGTCATTATCCCATTCATCTTGACTACAGCCTCTGTCCCAGTTGAAGAGAAGTTTTTTTGGGATGATGAGCTGTGTTGTCTTTGTATCAAACATATATTTTAAAAGGCCAGAAGGTTTGTCCTTTGTCCCATCAGACCATAAGACATTTTCCTACACAGTTTGGAGTGATTGAATGTGTTTTTACATCATTAAGATAGACTTTAAGGTTCTTTTATGTGAGAAACCTCTACACCCTACCCACCTCTATACCCTACTCCATAGTCAGATTTGTGCAGAATATGGAAAATTGTTGTCATGTACATATGGTGACCAGTACCTGCCAGAAATTTCAGCAGCTCCTTTTTATGTTGCTGTTGGTCTCTTGAGAGCCTCCCTGATAAGTTTTCTCATTGTCCAGTCATCAGTTTGGCAGGTTGTCCTGATCCTGGCAATGTTCCTGTAAATCCAAATGTACCCCACTTATTTGGTGATCTTCTTTTATATCCTTTTATTCCCCCACACTGATCGATACCATTAAACAATAAAATCCCATAAATATTTTGCCACCAAGTTTTTAAGGAAATCCTACAGGAAAGGCTGGTTTTAATTTATGTTAATTAGAATCACTGATGACAGGTGCATGCTACTTACCTTTGAACATTTCAATGTGATTGGTTAACTCAGAACACAGAACCCATTATAAAAGGGTGTGCACACTTATGCAACCAGGCTGTTGAAGTTTTCTTTACTTTTTTCTTTTTTCTTGAATAGTGTTGGTTGCAAAGTCAAATTAAAGATGGAAAACAATAAGACAACAATTCAGCCCTATTGGGGAAGGCAATATAGACGCTACTCAGAAAGAAAATATTTTTTTCATATAATACCTGGAAAGAGCAGCTATAAGAAAACATGAGAAAAGAACAGGCTACAACTAAAGGAAAAGGAAAATATAAGGATAAAAAGGCAACTATGAAATTTGCAACTCTATTTTTTCCTCAAAGGATGCAGGAAAAGATTCAGGGGTAAATACTTCACAGGTGCATAACATGTCCATTTTAGATCTATCAAATACCTATTTAGAACAGAATGATTCTGAGAGAATAGACATTCTAAAAACAATAGCCTCAGAAGAGCAAGAGGACACTCTAACTGTCTCAGCTATGAACATTTTGCTTAATGAATTTAGAACTACATTAAGAGATGAAATATCTCAAATAGTGGCTAAAAATGCCATACCTATAGCTGCCTTATAGCTGCTTTCTCGAGGAGAAATAATCTTAGAATCAGTGGAATTCCAGAAAGTATAATTCCAAGTGAATTGAGAAATTATGTGTTGAGCTTCTTTGAATATCTACTTAAAGATAAAATGCCAGGACAAAATGTAAGAGATAGAATTCCTAGAATTCTGCTACCACAGAATTATGAGAGACATAAACCTAGAGATACTATTCTAAGATTACATTATTTTACATACAAAGAAGCCATACTGGAAGTTGCCAGAAGCAAAAAAGACTTTGAGGTCTCGTAAAAAATCTGTCTATCTTTTCGGATTTATCTAGTACAACTTTAACATTCAGAAAATGAAAAAAATCCATACAAATGGGGCTTTTTCATTAAATTAATTGTCTTATATAATAATAAAAATATTAACACACCTGGAGAAGGAGAGAATAATTTTAAAGAATGGAATATGGAAGGTGATGCTACCATTAGCAAGTTTAATATGAGTCAATTAAAAGAGGATAAAGCTTAAAGGTATGGACCTCTCAAGGGGAGGGGGGGCGGGGAAAATAGGGAGGGAGTGGCAGATAGTGAAATATGGTCAAGTAGGTTGTTACTAAGGTGAAGGTAGAAATTGTGGAATGCACTTTCAAGGAAATAAGTGTTAATGATATTAAAGTTTTAAATAAGGATATGTGTCCACTGGGAGAACACAGTATTATAATGATTTTTTCAAGGGAGTTTTGTAGATACATATGGCAAATTGAACAGTAAAAGGTTGGTGGAATTGTAATTATTGAAGTATCAAGGGTTAAAGGAATTGTAAGGGGGAAAGAAATAAAGATATTTAATATATATATATATATATATATATATATATATATATATATATATATATATATATATTTTGTGATATAGAACGCACTTTTTTTGGGAAATGTTTGGAATTGATAATCACAATGGATTATTTATACACAAATTATATAGAATAGTTTGATTAAAGCCTCACATGATATAAGGTATAATGAAGATATTTAAATTAAATTGGTGGAAAACGTATAAACATATTGGTTGTTAAAACTGGCAAATTTTAATGTAAAGGGTTGGTGATAAGGTAATTATTAAATGGTTAAAGGGTTCGGAAGGGAAAAGAAAGAAGGTTATGGAACACTTATATACACTAAGCTCTAATATTTATTGCTTTTGAGAAAACTTAAAACTGATATATATATATATATATATATATATATATATATATATATAAATGGGAGATGTTTAACACTAGATTTTATAGTTAAAGCATTCACCGGACACAAGGAATATTGAATAAATTGCAATTATTTGATTAAGAAAGCACAAATACACTGAATTTTAAAATGGGATGCCAAAAAGGCATTTGATAGGGTAAAATTGAAATATCTAGAGTCTGTGCTGGAAAAATATGGACTTGGCATGTTTGGTTTGCACGCAATTAAAGCCCTGTATTCAAATGTAAAAGCATATGTATCAGGCAGGGGGTTTAGCTCTAAAAACTTTAAAATCAGCAAAAAAATGTTTTACATCAGCGCAAGAAAAGGCTGCCCTCTTTTACCATTAATATTTATCCTTTTGATAGAACCCTTTGCAGAATTAATAAGATCCAATAAAAATATCAAGGGTATAGACACCGATAATTCTGTAAATAAAGTTACTTTATTTGCAGATGATGTGGTTATAACAGAGTCTAATCCTATTTAATCATTGATAGGTTTTTTGATGCTATTAAGGGTTACAGTGAGATCTCATATTATAAGTTGAATACTGCTAAAACAGAAATAATGATGGTGAATCTGGAGCCTGAAGTTAAATGTTGAGAGAGCATTGAGTTTATACCGATTTGAAAAAATTAGTGGAATTAAATTTTAGAGGTTAAACAGTCACATTCACTCTATATTGCCAAGCTGGAGAGCGCTGAGCCTTTCCTGGATGTGCCCGATTTCTGCTATTAAAATAGTAGTTCTGCCCAAGATTACTTATCTTGTGAGAAATATTTCCCTACATATTCCAAAATATACCGTATATTGAACACACTTCAAAGAAAGATAGATTATTTTTCTGCTTAAGGGGAAAAAGTCTCGAATTGGAAAATTAACTTTAGTTAGAACATTTACCAGAGGAGGGTTGGTTACTCCCAATCTATCGGACTATTAAGAAGCCTCACATTTTATGTACTTACAGAGGCAAGCTAGGAAACCAGCATATTGGGATACAGATAAAAACCTCTATCTAAAGATTTGGTGATTGAAGATATAATTTGGTATAAGACTTTGGATAATAAAGCCTTGAAGAATCTTCCTTTGGTAAAACAAACAGTAGTGAGAGCTTGGTATCGGTGTAATCGAGGATGGAATTTAGTGGCTTTCCCCTTCCCGATTACACCGATCTCAGTAATAAAAGATAGATTGCTTTTAACCCAATGCAGTAAATGGGATCAAGGGAATGTTGCTGTGCTAGCTGACTTGTTTAAAGATGGTACTTTTAGATCTTTCAAAGATAAGCGTATAAATACTATGGCCCTCATTCTATTATCGGCCGTAAATCGGCCGCAAAGCTGCGATTCCTTGCAGGGCTCCCGTTACCTTGCAATTCAATTATACGGCTCCGCAAGGATATCCCCTTACGGCCGGCCGTATATCTTGCAACCGGCCGTAAGCTCAGAAATCTTTAAAAGCAAAAATAAATTCAAGACGCCACTGTAAAGCTCTGTAAATGCTATGGATCATAATGGGGGACATGAGGATTAATAGCAACCCCCTCTCAAGCTTGCACATCAGCCCAAATCCGAGATTACATTAACTGTTTATTTTCCGGCCGCAGCGTGGGCGGGTCTGAGGTGCTCCAAGCCCTCTGGACTTTTTCCATGGATATTTGATAAAAATTCAAATAAAATGTATTTACGGATTTGAGTGTACGGGAATGTTGTGCTATGAATGCTAACACCTACAATCACTTTATAGTCTCCTCAGAGTGCAGGATGGCTTTATTATGGCTTTAAAATGTGCTTAATTGTGTGCCTGCGGGACCTTTTTGCTGCAAGTAAGCTGCGGCTCGGTTTTAGCCTTGCAGAGAGGGTTCCCGGAGCAATTGAATAGCAACCAGGATTTTCTTGCGGCCGAAACTCTTGCGGCCTTTTAAGATCAAAGGCTTTCCTCCGGCGCGTGCGGCCGCAAGGGATAACAAGGCGCCGGCCGCAAGCCTGCCGGAGTCCCCGGCCGAAAGGGAATAGAATAGGCAAATAGCTTGCGGCCGGTCCTTGCAGCCCCGCATCTCCTACGGCCGATAATAGAATGAGGCCCTATATATCTAAAGACAACTGGCTACATTTTCTTGCGTTGAAACAAGCAATTACAAAATCTGATTTTGCTTTGATAAACACAAGAGCGTTAACGCAATTTGAAAACATAAGCAGAACATGTAATGATATTTCTATGTCAAAATATTATAAGCTTATTAGATCAATGAAGGAGGATACAAAAACTGTAGCCAAACAGGAATGGGAGAAGGAGTTAACTATTAAATATCCTAAAGACATGTGGTTTAAGACATTCTCCCAAATGGAAAAATAGGTAAATTGTAATTAATTTAAAAAAATTTACTTTAAACTATGTCAAAGGTGGTATATAGTTCCCATATACCTGTTTAAGATTGGGCCTGATTCCAACTCTCTCCAGTGTTGGAGAGGATGTGATAGTCCTGGTAACCATGCCCATATGTGGTGGCACTGCAAGAAAATTAAGGCAGTGTGGATTGAATGCTGTTTATATATCTCTAAAATAATTAATTTAGACATACAAGCAACCCCGGACTTGATCCTTTTCCATATGGTCCCTCATTCAATGAAACAGACTCAAGTAGACATCCCTATAAATATTTTGTTGGTTGTGAAATAGTTAATAGTAAAAAATGGAAAGAATTTAATGCTCCAGCATGGAGAGAGATAGAGGGAATAGTTTCGCGCAATAGGAAGATTGAAACAGACTATCTGTATCTCGATCCATTAATGGCCAGGAAAACCAAGAGTAAATGGGCTCTTTGGGACCAATATACAGTATTGCTCATAAAGTATAGAATTGGATGGGCCTTCTCTTTCCCCCTATCCCCCCGTTTCCACAAAGGTTAGTTTTAGTATGGATATAGATGCTTTGTGGTGTTTTTGTCTTGTCTGGAGACTGTACTTGTGATAATATATATTTATGTTTTTGTATTATTTTTGAAAAAAAACAAAAAAACTTAAAGATGGAAATATGTCAGACAAGATTTCTAGCTTTAAATACAGTAAGTATAGATACTTTTTATAACCACTGTAAATACATGTAGACTTTACAGGCCTCTTCTTAAAGGTATATGTAAGTGAGGTGGGTTATGAATGCATCCAGTAGAACGCGTCATAACCCACCTAGCAAAAAAGTTTGCATGAAAATATGCAAACTGTTTTTGCAATATAATAAAACATGTGCTAGGGGTGATTTAGACACCCCCAGCAACAGTGATTTGCATAAAGGATATCTCATTTTTAATTACATCTATTATGCAGCACATGCACAGGCTTTTCAGACAATCAGCAAGCAGCTGTGACACTGGATGGCAAAGGAGAGTTGAGGGAGGGGTTGATAAGCAGTGTAGTTAGGTCTGACCTGAATAAACACACATAAATCTCTAAATACGCTTATGCTTAAGACAAAACAATGATAAAGCAAGAAAAGATAAACACAAAAATATATATTTTTATTTGATGTGACAGTGAAAGTATATCACGAACCTTTTTATAAGCTGAGATGGTTACAGACTCTAAAAATATAAATTATACAATAGTTTCACAGACAGCTATTGAAATTATAATACAGCATTGCACAATACTCACAGACAGAACACAAGAGATAACACTGCATTAGACAGTGCTCACTGCATAGCTCAATAAATTATATCACAGCTTTACATACACAGATATGGAAGGAATTACACTAAAGGAAAGGAAAGTGTCTGAGATCATGTGACTTCCCACTGTAGGGCAGACTTTAGGTGATAACTGAGCATGTCTGTACAATCCCCAGGCAGAAAAGAAACAATGTATAAAATATGCTAATAATCCCTGGGAATGTCTGGGGGTGTCAACATTGAGAGAAAACTCTTTGCAAAAGCAAGAAAATCAGCAAACTTCAGGCTTTAACTGTTTACTTTGGAATTTTTTTCATGCAAACATTTTTTTTCAGACACTATAAATTCTCCTCTATCAGATGCATTAATAATCCAACTCACTTTCATTAACCTTTAATGGTTTACGTCTCCTGTCATATAGCATTTAATTATTTTTCCTTTGTTTTCTGCCTGAGAGTATTCACACAGCTCTCATTATATATTTCACCTGGGCAACATGTGGGCCTCTGAAATATTATTGGAAGACTTGCGTAAGAGGACATAAAGTGTATGGGCCTCATTCTATTATCGGCCGTAGGAGATGCGGGGCCGCAAGGACCGGCCGCAAGCTATTCGGCTATTCTATTCCACTCAGGCTGGGGATTCCGGCAGGCTTGCGGGCGGCGCCTTGCTATCCCTTGCGGCCGCTCGCGCCGGAGGAAAGCCTTTCATCTAAAACGGCCGCAGGAGTTTCGACCGCAAGAAAGCCCCGGTTGCTATTCTATTGCTCCGGGAACCCTCACTGCAAGGCTAAAAGCGAGCCCCAGTTTACTTGCAGGAGAAAAGTCCCGCTAGCACCAATTAAGCACATTATAAAGCCGAAATAAAGCCATCCTGCACTCTGAGGAGACTATAAAGTGATTGTAGGTGTTAGCAAAAATAGCACAACATTCCCCTATACTCAAATCCGTAAAAAAAATATTTTTTTATATATGTCAATTATCCATGTAAAAAGTCCAGAGAGCTTGGAGCACCTCAGACCCGGCCACGCTGCGGCCGGAAAATAAACATGTAATGTAAACTCGGATTTGGGCTGATGTGCAAGCTTGAGAGTGGGTTACTATTAATCCTCATGTCCCCCAATATGATCCCTAGCATTTACAGAGCTGTACAGTGCTGTCTTGAATTTATTTTTGACTTTAAAGATTTCTGAGCTTACGGCGGATTGCAAGATATACGGCCGGCCGTAAGAGGAGATCCTTGCGGGGCCGTTTAATAGAATTGCAAGATAACGGAACCCCCACAAGGAATCGCAGCCTTACGGCCGTTTTACAGCCGATAATAGAATGAGGCCATATGTGTGGTAAAAGAGATTCAGATGTGTGTTTTAAGGTTAACATAAAAATAATTTTAAGTGATGAACACCTTCTACTGCAGTATTGAATGAGTTCCTTTGTCTACCTAAGTGTTGGTTTGCACATCTAAACATCATTTTATAAACAAAATGCTTAAAAACTCTGTTTTTACTCATTGAAACCTTCCAAATAGTTCCTACAAAGCTCTGCCCCTAGCAGCTCACACAGTGTTTCTATTGGTACTAGATGTACTAGTCACTTAAAGACTGTTTCTCAACATAATTTTTGCAAATGCTGTTGTGAGATAATGTGTGATTGGTTAATACAGTGGATATAAAAAGTCTACACACCCCTGTTAAAATGTCAGGTTTCTGTGCTGTAAATAAATGAGACAAAGATAAATCATTTCAGAACTTTTTCCACCTTTAATTTGACCTATAAACTGTACAACTCAATTGAAAAACAAACTGAAATCGTTTAGGTGGAGGGAAGAAAAAAAAAAAATAATGTGGTTGCATAAGTCTGCACACCCTCTTATAACTGGGGATGTAGCTGTGTTCAGAATTAAGCAATCACATTCCAAATCATGTTAAATAGGAGTCAGCATACACCTGCCATCATTTAAAGTGCCTCTGGTTAACCCCAAATAAAGTTCAGCTGCTCTAGTTGGTCTTTCCTGAAATTTTCTTAGTCGCATGCCACAGCAAAAGCCATGGTCCCCAGAGAGCTTCCAAAGCATCAGAGGAATCTCATTGTTAAAAGGTATCAGTCAGGAGAAGGTACAAAGGAATTTCCAAGGCATTATATATACCATAGAACACAGTGAAGACAGTCATCATCAAGTGGAGAAAATATGACACAACAGTGACATTACCAAGAACTGGAGCTCCCTCCAAAATTAATGAAAAGATGAGAAGAAAACTGGTCTGGGAGGCTACCAAGAGGCCTACAGCAACATTAAAGGAGCTGCAGGAATATCTGGCAAGTACCGGCTGTGTGGTACATGTGACAACAATCTCCCATATTCTTCATATGTCTGGGCTATGGGGTAGAGTGGCAAGATGAAAGCCTTTTCTTACGAAGAAAACACAGAGGACACAAGAGGGACACAGGGGGCAGCACATTTCCCACCCTCGGCTTATACTCGAGTCACTCATTTTTCCCAGTGCCCTCTAAATTAATATTTCTGAAGATTGTAAAAGGCGTGAATGTACAGTAACAGAGGTGAAATAGGAAAGCTTTTCAGTATATAGCATTAACCTTTTTATTGGACAAACATTTTATTTAGAGACAAGCTTTCAAGAGAGATGTATCTCAATGAATAAGAGATAGCAACACCTATGACAAAACAAACAAATTTCACTGTGTGCATATAGTTTTTGGGGTTTATTTCCTCACAGAATTAAAAGGAAACTGCCTTCAAATATTCCATCCCCAAAATCATAGCAAATACTAATGCAAAACCACAATTTCATCAATAGATTTTCATGAAAGATCCCACAGTCTAGATGGTATGTCTAATGAAAAATCATATAATATGTATATAGAGAGTCACTAGGAATGAAACTGAACTGATACTTAAACCAGGACCCCATTTTGTATATTGCAGTGTTATGATGAATAAAAACTTCCTGCAGCTATGACAAAAAAAGTCACAAATTGTTGCTACTGTGTTTGTGCTATTCCACAAAATGTGTATAATTAGTAAATAAGAATGTTTCACACTAACGGTTCTTCAATTAGAAAAATTGTACTGAATATTTTGTACCCTGTACTAAAGTCTGAAATTCTTTTTTATAATATAACTAACAATCACAAAAAATCTGCTTACGATGAGTAGAATTTGTGAACTGAAAAACATGGTGGCTATTCTCACCACGGGAAATATATTTAAAGTAAATTGCAATGTATAACAGAATAGAACAACAGAAAACTAAACAGAGTATTATGATTTATTTTGTACTAAACTGATTCTCTGGGTCCTGAACAAATGTATTTAATGCTCTATAAGAGAATTAGTAACATGTATGTACATAACACATACATATATATTGGTTCACAAGTTCAATTTTTTTGCATTTTTGTTGAAATCAATGTTCATCCTACATTTATAATTATATTGATTCAGGAGAAAGAAGAGTAAACAAGGAAACATTTGGAAATTATATCTCATAAGGGAAAAATCCTTCCTGACTCAAGTAATGGCAACCAGATTTTTTCCTTGATCAATTCTCTTCCTATGTTTAAATTTACTCATCATTTCTTGTCTGGAAATGCATGTTTTCTACTGTTTTGGCCATCACAGTTTATTTTGGTGACTGCATTCACTATAACAACTCAAAAAGAAACATTTAACATTGCTGTAGGCAAAAATATGTTTCTTCCCATGAGACAACCATGTGTCACTTTTATAGCCGTTATGATGAAAAGCTCTGATACACTGAGTTTGGATTTATTTGGGAGTACTAAAGAGTTTTTGTATCCCCTCACAAGCACGCCTTGTTATGTAAACAATGCCAACGCACAAGTTGTGTATTTATTCCACTTATAACAATAGATTTGCATACTGCTTGAGTCAGTCTTTCCCTTTGCCTTGTGTTGTGACACATTGGGCTGTTTATCTCCCTTTTTCCTTTTATTAGTTTTCTATACAAATAGATTAAAACTTACTCTTTGTATTTTCTACATCATGATACCTTTTTTTGCAAAACATACAATATTAAATATTTACTGTACCTGCAGTTCTTTTCATTGTATAATTACGTGACTTGGTGATAAAGGGATATGGAAGGTGTTTTAATATTAAAATAAACTACCTAAGTGTTTATTTGCATATTTAAACCTTTTTTTTTGCTTATAAGCTCACTAAACTCACTGAAAACCTACCAAAACATCTCTGCAAAGCCCCCCCCCCCCCAAACTCATACACACAATGTTTCCATAGTACTAGATGCCAACGAAAGACTGTGACTTAGCAGCAATTCAGCAATAGATTTTTTAAGTACTTGTTACTAAAATTATGTTTAAATATACAAACAACACAGGTTGTTTATGATCATATTAAAAACAGGGACACTCCACGTCCCTGTACAGTACTTGAAATGATCTATAATATTTTGGTATATAGAACTTGCACTTATAAACAATTAAAATTGATACTTGACAACTCCCCTTCATATCAGAGCTTTCTAGGGGGAAAAAAATGTCATAAAAATGTGATGGCTTTGTCACACAACCCAAAGACTACACAACACTAGATAAAGATGCTAGGACTAACTCTTTCTCATCCAACCATACAGCACATCAGATATTGAAAGGGATTTGGGAGTGCTTGTGGACAACCACCTAGATAACAGAGCTCAATGCCAAGCAGCAGCTGCAAAGGCAAATAAAATATTAGCATGAATTAAGAAGGGTATAGAAGCAAGGGAAGCAAATATAATTCTGCCACTATACAAATCTCTAGTACACCCTCATTTGGAATATGGAGTACAATTTTGGGCACCACTTCATAAAAAGGACATTTTGGAGCTGGAAAAAGTACAGAGAAGGGCTACAAAACTAATAAGGGGAATGGAGGGGCTAAGCTATGAAGAAAGACTAACCCAATTAAACTTTTTTTTCTCTAGAAAAAAGGCATCTAAGAGAAGATATAATTACCCTATATAATACATCCAGGGTCAGTATAAAGCTTTGTCAAGTGAGCTTTTTATGCCAAAAGGTTTTCAACTGACAAGAGGACATCATTTGAGGTTAGAAGTAAACATAATTCACCTTAAAGAAAGATAAGTGTTCTTCACAGTAAGGGTACCTTAATCTGTTGGATTCTCTACCAAAGGAGGTGGTGACAATGAATTTGAAAGATACCTTTAAAAGGGCACTGGATATATTTTTAATTAAAAAGGGCGTTCAGGTTAATTAGAGATGGGTATTGATCCAGGGAGGAATCCGATCACCAGTATCCGGGGTCAGGAAGGAATTTTTTCCCCTTTTGAGACAATTGGCTATTTGTTTTCCCATTTGCCTTCCTCTGGATCAATTAACAGCTAATCCACATATTGCAGATCAGAGGAGATCTTAAAAGGTTGAACTTGATGGACTGAAAGTCTTTTGTCTTTTTTTCAACCTCAAGTACTATGCAACTATGTAACCCACTGATATACACCAAAGGATAACTTGAAAATAAATTAGGAGGCTGGGACTTTTTGACACACTAAATGTGAGATGCCTGGAAGTTACCAATGATGATATATGTTTGCGTGTATCTGCTAGTCAGAGAGGATGGAAAGAGGGCTGTGCAGCATGAGGGGAACCAGATGAGCTTCTGCTGCAGCATAGGAGTATGAAAAACCCACCTTGTGTTGTCTTTATACCCCCTGCAAAGTCAGAGCTTACATTGTTCCATCCTGCAGTTGTTTTATGCATTGAAAATGATATATACATGTTGATACATTCACATGAAAAAAAAAAATGGTACACAGACCACTGGTGCAAAGATACTGGCTTCAAGATCTCTGTACATTTTTGTACCGTACGTAAAGATGCATTATTCCCAAATGTGCTTGAATGCTCTGCCTTGTTTTATGCCAGGGTGATAACTACAATGAGAGATCCTCAATCTAATCATTCATTAAAAATGCAAATTTAAAATGATTTATATAATTTTTATCAACACAAGCAAACTTGCCTATGTAACTGCAGGATTGCATCTTTAGAAGAAAAACAATATTTCAAACTAATAATGAGATAATACTGATACCTGTCTCTAAAGGAATTTTATCTCTAGTTATGTTTATTTATGTTTGGGGGAATTTATTGCAAAGCTGACAATTTCTCCATATCTACATAAGTCCCTTTAGTTTACTACTTCTCCACTATTCTGGTATCTGTAATTATTTTAGGAACTCATGTAAACTAGATATCATCTGAGAAGGATTTACAGTGAATTTTCTCTGTTACATATGGAACTCTTTGCTATTCTTGCCCATATCTCCTCCCTGTAGTACAAGTCTGAATCTATTCTCAGAAATATTTGCCATGCAATGTCATATATGTCTCTAAAGTCCATTTAATGAGAATAAACATTGAATGAATTTGGGAAATTAGACCATTATTTCCCCCATCCACCCCCTATAGTTGCTTCAGGATGTGCATTGCGTTTGTCTGAATGTTTGTGTTTATGTCATGTCTGTTTGGAAAACACCAGAGCTTTGGTGGATAAACATCTGGTTAACTATTGTTAAATGAAGCCTTCTTGCAACTATCACTAAAATGCAAAATGCCATTTTATGCAGACAGCTAGCATATTTTTGGGAACCAGTGTTAGCTGTGTAACTTGTGGCATGATGTGGTTTCTTGCAATGATCCTAAAATGTCATATGATGTATAGGCAATCTTAACGCTATGGTAAGTTTTCCTTTAAAACTGGTCATTATATATATACTAGCGAATTGCCCATCAAAAAATGGCGGCAATGAAATTGTAAGGTAGCTAATGCTGTTTGGTGTGTAATAATGAAATATATAATACATTAATAAATTAATATACTTTAAATATTTTAAAGCATTGTGTTGAAGAGCTGCAATGTGTTTTGATGTTGCTGGAGCATTAGTAGTGTGGAGCTGCTGTGAAGCGTGGTGAATGTGTGCAGTGTAATACTGTGCGTGCGCAAGACCAAACCGTTAGCGTAGTCGTGTACTTCCGCATTAGCGTAAAATGGCGGGTAATGTGTGGTATACGTCTTAGCGGAATATCCGTAGGTCTTTTGTGGTGTTTTGCGTGTTTCTTGTGGTGTTTTGCGTTTTTAGAGTGCTGTAGCCTCGTTTTCATTTTGTTCGGCGGCCATTTTTTCTCTCGCTTAGCTAATTTTTTAGTGTCTAAACTCTTTAATTTTGAGTTAAATGAAAGTGTAAGTTGTTTTTTTGAGGTCCTGGATGCTCCCTCTTGCTGTAGGTAAGCTTTTTATATATGTGCTGTGTGTATTTATTGTGTTTAGAATTTTGTAATGTTCGCGAGTTGCGTCCGATTGTTGCGAGGTCGTAATGTGTGGTAACGTGTCTCGTATGTTGTTTGCGCTGCGAGGTAAAGTTTGCGAGGGTCGTAGTTGGTGTGTCGTGTTGTTTGCGTGGTCGCGGTTGTTGTGTGGTTGTTTGCGTTTGAACGTAAATTTTGCGAGGGTCGCAGTTGCTGGCAAGGAGCGCCTTTGGCGTTCCATGCCAGCAACTGAGGCCCTCGCCCTACGCGAGCCCGCAAGCGTTAGCAACGGCTTGTATGCTCACAACTATATATATATATATATATAAATATATATATATATATATATATATATATATATATTGTAATTATAGTGTAGATATTAACAAAGGACACTTCCAATGTATGGACTTAAAGAGAAATGGAAGGTTTCTGGATTTTACTAGGTGTATAATATAGCCATGTATTTATGTACTTGTATGTACCTTGTGTTATTAGGAAACAATTAAAAACTCTGTTTTTACTGCCTAAACTCAAACAAATAGTGCCTGTTTGGGTCTGCCCATTGCAGTGTATTTAGACACAGACCTTGTTGTGCTGGATGGCTAGTTAGTGTCCTAGTCTATCAGGGACCACATCTAAGCAGCATGTTGTAGTATTTTCTTTGCAATATGGTCCCTGATAGGCTAGGACACAACACTGTATATCCAGCACAGAGTATGTAACTGCGTACTCTGCAGAGAGCAGACCCATGCAGGGACTATATACATGATTTTGGGCAGTAAAATTGAGTTTGTAATTGCTTCTTAATAAAACAAAGTATATATAAGTTAATAAACACATAGGTATATTACATATCCAGTACAATCCAGAAACATTCCATATCTATTTAAGACATACTGTACATAGTAAAATCACCTTGGAGCATTTATCAGTTCTATTAATAAAGCTGTCAGCCCTCAGATATAGGAGCTAAACAAGGTCACAGATATAATATTAAGCAGTTACAAATAGTTAATCTAAAACAAGACTACAACTTTCATATACATGTAGTGAATTTCCATCCAAAAGCAAGGTCTAAAAACTTCTGTAAAAAAAATATGCTCTGTGTTTATTTAGAGCCCTATTCAATTGGCCGAATCGCAATTTAATAAGGCTGTATATATACAGCATTAATTCACCTAGATTTTAGATCAGGACAACACTAAATACATATGTAGCAAGGTTACACATTTCTTTGTATGAAAGCAAAGGTGAAGTCTATCAAAGGAAATTTAGATCTTACCATAGCTTTTGCCCTCCATGATCCCCAAACCATTATTTTTTTGCTTGATGTGAGCGTTAACATACTCACATCTCTATACATTTAGTTCAACTTTGGAATACTTGTACTAAATTCTTAAATGGCATAATCGCTATATCACTTGTTTCTCTATTTATACCCCTTTTCTCTAATTATTGAAAAATATTAACACAAAGAAA
Source organism: Discoglossus pictus (assembly GCA_027410445.1). Classification (NCBI taxonomy): domain Eukaryota; kingdom Metazoa; phylum Chordata; class Amphibia; order Anura; family Alytidae; genus Discoglossus; species Discoglossus pictus. The sequence goes on along the minus strand of CM050163.1, from coordinate 350,934,944 downwards.
ACTCACAAAAAAAGTTGATGGAAAGGTGAGTGATGGGAAACTGAGTAATTATTTTTTTTTTTAATTTATTTATTTATTTTTCCTTTATTTTGTTTAGAGATTGAAAAAACATTACATATATAAACATATAACGTTTGAAGTAATACAAATTGCGAACAGTCGAATAGTTTGTTTTAGAATTTCCTTACAAATAGATTTCAAATCATAACATACGTAACATTCAAACTTGGACCAGCCTAGAAACAGTACCTGAGGACCTAGAAGGGTTCTACCCTAGCGCCCATTTGTGTAGTTTTGTGCAGAATTTGAGCCTTTACTAATAAAAGAGTGAGAGTTTTAGAAATAGAACTAACCTCCGAGAGGATCCCGCAGCGTCCAGATGTCCCAGCAGGAGGCCCAGCATCTGTATTTCCCTTCCACTTCGGCCAATAGTGAGCTCATGTTTTGTATGTATCTTATTTTTTGCCTCACCTCAGTGTCTGATGTAGAAGTGGCTTTCCAGTGTTTCGCGATAACACATCTGGTTGCTAGAAACACTTGACTGGTCAAGAACTGCTCATTTTTTGAAAGACCCCTGATCGGAAGACCCAGTAGGGCTTCACTTGGGTTTTGCGCTAGACGTTTCCCCCAAGTTTTTCTAAAGTGTCATAGGTAAAATCCCATGTTTGGCGAATTTTGGGGCATTCCCAGAGCATGTGTAGCATGGTGCCTTCATTGGGGTAACCTCTAGGGCACCTGGCGGAGTATGCAGGATTTGCACGGTGCAGCCTAGTGGGAGTGAGGTACAACCTAATTATTGGGAAACTGAGTAATTTTCTGTAACTGAACCATTGAATATACAGTATTGCACAATACACAATTTTATTTTTAGGTCTTACTTTCCAAAATGTTAAAATACAGGCCTACATTGCAGAACATACACACTCCCAGATGCTTTTCTTCTAATGATGTGTAGGAGAAATCAACTAGAAACCAACACATGCTCAATCACGTCACAACAAAGAGCAACTCATTTAACTAATTTTGTATATGTTATCAAATCTGGGATTTGTCCTTAAAGTCACATGGAAGTCAAAATATTATGCATTTAAATAGGCATGTTTTAAGCTTTACAACTATTTTTTTCAAGAACAGTATTAGTAAAAATGTTTAAAAGATTCATGCAATTCTATTACATCTCCACTGGTTGACATACTCCCAGTACAACTATACAATGGATTATACTGTATTTGTTTGGCAACCGTAACCTAATATTCTCCTTCTGGATCACTATCTTGTCATGGTGAAGGGGCTTGTGTACCTCAATGAAGCTGTGAGCCACTTTAGGGTCACCCAAGGTGGGCAGGTCACAGCAGAGAGGTAAGACAAATTGCAGTCCATTGGAGAAGGAACAGGTAACCCACTCCAGTATATTTGCCAAGAAAAACATATGGATAAGCACAACCAGAACCACAGACAGATGTACCTGGCATGCTGCATCCATATAGTCGAGAGTTGGACATGATTGAAGGACTGAACAAAAACAACTACATAAAATAAGAAAACAAAGCAGACTGTGTTACACTTTCAAAGATGAAAAAAATTGAAATCCCTCTGAATGTGAAACATTTATTGGTATGAATACAGTAGCTTCTATTGGCTAAGATAATGTGAAGCTACATCATCCTTACAGAAATGTTCAACAGCAAGCTATAGTCAACAGCATAGACTCATCGGTAAATGGACACTCCAGCAAAGTGACAACTCTATAACACCAGTTCCATAACTCCATATAGTGTGGTGAGCCCCATTACATGGTAGACAACGGACAGCTGCAGAAATTATCCAGTGATCAAAGCATGACTACATAAATGAGCCGACTGCAGAATGCAAGTTAAATCTGTGCTCCAAAGCATATCATGTTCCTGATCTGAAGTTTTTAAAACAGATTATTTAAATGTAAAACTAAGCTGCAGAGGAACTTGCGTGAACCACACATTGGAAGCAACCATTTGTTCCGCAATGTAATATGTATTGTTTCTTTCTGACAACGCAGAAATTATGTGACAGCAAATGTAGCAAATAATAAATACTGTTAATAATTTACTTGTGTTCACAGCGGAAACTGCACCCATTTGCATACAAAGAGAATGTGGAAATACTTCATTAGAATTGTAAATGGCAAAAGTTAGTGCTAGGGTTTACCTGAGAAATAAGCAAATACAAAGAATAAGAAACAAAAATACAAACAGTTACCTTTTTTTATTAGTGGTCTTAACTTTGCATAATGCAGTGAGCAAGGATTTTTTCATCAACCTTTCAGATACAACAATTACACAAGAAATGCATAAATCTGCATAGAGATGACTGATGTATATGTGCAAATATAGAGCCACATTCAATTCCAAGCCCGCAACTTGATTGTTATAGGGCGTATGTCTGCAGGTGTTTGGGGCTCCCGTTCGTCTCCGATTACGATGCTATTCAATTCCTCAAGCCTGCATGTTGCTGTCCCAAACCAGAAACCGTAAACCATGCACTGGTTTGTTGCAGTTCAGGGCGGGAACATGATCAATTAAGCAAGACTGTAACCTTCCATTTCAAATCAGCCAATAGAAAATAATGATCATTATTACGGCAGTAAAGCACGGAGGTTACATGTCAATCAATTAGGTTCGGGGTCCGATATGCGATGGAACTCGTAAACCCTCAGAATAAAAAATAATAAAAAAAAATGCCAATACTGTTCTAGTCCATATGGGTGGCCTGATATGTATTAATTCATTGATACCCGAGAACGATTTATCCCCGAAATGAAACTAAATTAAATTAAATTTCCTGCGGAGTTGCAAGCTTGAGACTGTTGTGCAATTAATTCTAATGTCTTTCATCGCTTTCCCCGTTATTTACAGTGCAGTAATGATTTTTTATTTGCTTTTACAGTGCTACAAATAGGTGTTTAACCCCCTTGCGGGTCATCTCTAGCACTCGTAGGATTTTCCCCTTCTTTTACCATTTACGGTTGTGAAAACAACTGCAGGCTTGGGGAATTTCGCAATTGAATAGCGATTTGCGACTTTAGCCATCGTAACTCTTGTGAAAGTGAAAGATCAAAGGCTTCAGGAGGCTGTAAGTTACCACCATTGCAAAAGTTTAACCATCACAATTTTTTCAAGGCCGTAACTCGTAAGCCGTTTGGATCCCGTAAAAAGACGCCAATTGAATAGCAAAATTAACATGCAACCTCACAGGCTAACGGATCGCCTGAAACCTCATTTGAATATGGCCAATATATTGTAAAGTTACAGTCCCAAACAGACATATGTTTTCAGCTTAACTTATCAATGTCATTCTAAATACAAGCTTTTTTTAATGGTTTCTAAAAATTGTACACGCTTTGCACTACTTGTTATTTCTAAACAATATTATGCTAGAGATAAACACCAATGTCGCTCAATATGCAGATTGATAATGGACTGCTCAGTATGCTAATTTGTGGAGCAGTGTTCTTGATTTGATTATGAAAGGGTATTAGATTGCATATACAAAAATCATAACTTGGTGGAGCCACGCTTATTTTCTCACCTTGCCTCCATGAAAACAGAAATATAAGAAACTCAAGTAAGACATCAGAGTAAAGGTAGATAAATAAATGCACCTACGGTAAATGTTTATTAAGTAACAGCTCAAGGATTCTACCTAAATAGACCACATAACTAGAAAAATATAAGATCTGAGCCCATCATACCTGCCATAGGACATATGTACACCATTAAATCTTATACCACTTCACTGCTTCACATAGTTAACTGTACTGACTTCTTAACACTGTCAAGGCTTGACACCTGTGTACCCACTAACATGTGGTTTTAATAAAGCCCCCAAAAAATCATAAATAAAAGAAGGAGCAATGGTCACTAAATTATTAATCCAGCACAATTTAATTATAAAACTATTAGAATGTTTTTTTTTTCTTGAATTAAATTATTTTAATTTGAGTGCATGCATTCATCTCTCTTTGCTCTAATTAGCCCTTCTCTTTTTTCAGTTTCTTGTATTTATATTTTAGAGACATGTACAGCCTCATTAATATGAGGCAATGTGAGAAAATAAGGGTGGCTCTACCAAAAAGTGCCTTTTGTATATGTTAAGTATTGGGTGGAGAAGGATATTACAACTTCTCTATAGCCATAATGATTATTATTTTGATGGGAGCAGGTGTTTTGAGTCAACCCATAGAACTTTTTTTAAGGCAACTTTTTGAGACAATCTGCCAGCTGAGTATAAGATGCAGGCTAATAATGTTTGGATGCATGAATAGGTCAAAACATTTTAAGAGTTTTGAATTTAATTCAACACAATTTGGTCCACATCACAGTAAAGATCTCATAAAAGCATGTTGAAGTATTTTTGAAGATTTGAAATACCTGCATTTTTCACTTAGAAATCAAATCAAATCAAATTTGTGTTTATATGTATAACAGACTGCTCACATGCTTTTGCAGTACTGCAGCCAATCAGGTTGCTGGTGTGTGTGTGTGTCCCATGCAAGTCAATGGTAAGTCTGCTTATATTTCCAGAATGAAGGGAACAGACCTTGTTTATTTTTTTCTGATGGCAAAAAAATCAGGTTTCTGCTCTCTCACCTCTCTGGAATTTGAGCAATGCAGACCAGCTCAGGGGGGTTAGTGCTCTGCTCTGCTGCTGCAGCTTGCTTGCTTGTGTAGTGATCAACAGAAATAAAATAACCCTTAACAAATCTATATGTGCAGGCATGAAATACAAGACTCACCTAACACAGGACATCTATGGGTTAACTGGTCAGTGCAGTGTAAGGGAAAAGCTGAAATCAATCACTGTGTTCTGCAAACAGAATCGCCACAGTGCAAGCTGGATGCAGCTATCTGTTATTACACATGCAACAGCCATTGGCCAGGATATGCTTGTATGTAAACAGATACTTACAACTTTTTTAGCTGATATTAGTGTAATCAATTTTTAAAAATCATTTTAACATATTATCTTGTGCTCTTTAACACCATGAAGAGCATATACATTGAGGCAAATGGCCCTTTAAGGAGGATCCAGCTCAAAGTGTATCATGGATGGGTATTGAACTGAGTAAACCACGTTGGTACAGTTTTGAGGCAGACAAGGTACCACTGTACTATAATACAATCTCAAAGATTAAATAATAGTGTATTTATGCAATATTTTGACAAGGAAGATACAATAAAAAGAAAAAAGTTACTGTAAGTGAATTGAATTCCATTGTTTGGGACACACTGTAGTAATCATATAATTTTTCTTGTTATAACTGTTTATACAATTTTGTAAAAGACATACAATTGAACTCAATTTCTGTTATTTTTGGCAGCTTAACAAAGATTAGTTGTATATTCAGATTTTTTTAAAGTGTAGCTGGACATTAATTAGTAATTAAAGCTTTCAGGTTTTTGCGTTAACTTACCAAACAACATATTGTGGTTTTCTCTGGATATGTTTTTTATCAATTAAACCTTAACCACATTGTAGGTTTGATTTAGTCTTTATTTAAAATATATACCTAGCTTTAGCAGCAGCTCAGTAACTACCACAATACAGGTTACAGTAGAACCTAAAAACTGTAATATATATATATATATATATATATATATATATATATATATATATATGTGGCACCTACTTCACTTCTGCCCACACCCATTGAACCACAACGTTCTTTGCTACAGAGTAGATATCTGAAGATTTTCATCAAGTAAAATATATGTATACATGAAAGAGTCAGTGGGCAAGCTACAGATACTTAGGCGACAAGACATTCCCTGCTGATTTGGCACTGTTTGTGTAAAGAAGATAAGTTGTCTGTTTAGTGTGGTCTCATTGTTAGCAATTAGGGATGCTCGACATCCATGTTTGGTGACTGCATGATTCCTACAACAAGTCAAGCTCATTTGGGAATCTTCCCTCAGCCCATATACCCAAGCTGAAAAAAATGTTAATGGCCAAACCTTCACACTGAGAAGCTGCTTCCTCTTTGCTCAAAAATGAATAATTTACAATACAAATTCTAATAATTAAAGAAATAAAGTTTTCTTAAACAAGTTGTTTAATCAATATTTATGCATTCATGCAATACTATTTGCACACAGTGTTGCTCAGTCTCTGTATTTTGATAGCCCCTATTAATCACGTGTCTCAGGAATATTTACCACCCAACTGACCAGTAGCGGCTGGTGAAGTTTTTTGATTGTGGGGCAAGAGACTCTGCCCACTGACCAAGTAGGCTCCACACACTAAGGCCAACTTGCTGACAAACCATCTGATTCTAAAATACTTCAGATTCTCACTCCACATAACATTTTTATCATAGTTGTAGTAGTTATATCACAGAAAACAAATAGAAGCACAACTATCACTAATATTATAAAACATAAATAAGAAAAACATAATGCTAATGTTGAGCAAATGGGCTAGTATTTATACACATTCATTATAAACACATACTATTGTCTTGCACAGTTGTCTTATATCTATCATTCTATATGGGTATAATGAAGTGGTACCTCTCAAGCTAAGAAAAAACACTGATTGTATGTAGAGATTTGGTCATGTCATAGGCCTAAACATTCTGAGGACCACATTCAGCCTCCTAGGCAGCAGGTTCAGCAATCTAGTTTAACTGTTAAATCTGGCCAAATGTTGTTGGCAGGATTTCTTATAGGAGATACATGTCCTGCAGAGGTTGGCAGCATTTGTTTAGGAGCCAAAGAAAATCTGGGGGGATACCGCAAATAGTATAAAAATACAACATGACTGCCTCTCTACACACAATGAAAAATCTGGGAAGGATTTGTCCTCCCCCACCCCTACCCCAAGTTCCTACACCTGTGGTTGGCAGCAAATACACATAGCATACATTCAGCTACTAAAAGTATCAATGTTTACAAACCAGCAATATTCAAGCTTAACTCCCAGCTGTCCATCATAGTGCCCCAAATGTGCCACATATGAAGGGCTTTCCCTTTATTCTGGCCTGATTCACACCCTCTTTCTTTCTAAGTCTCTGTCCCAATTGTGTTTTCTAAGAGATAGAGATATTTATATATATATATATATATATATATATATATATATATATATATATATATATATATATGAAGAGTGAGGCATTTGTGGCCATGTTTGTGTGTCCCAGCTCAACTTCCCAGAATGCAGTGTAATAACTGTTTTTCTTGGAACTCTGAGCTGGAAGCAGGTTTTTTAACTTGCTTTAGACATTCAAATGTGAACACAACCAAGTTATATTGGCTCATTTCAGAGTTCCTCGGTATTTTATGTATCGAGTAGGCTAAGTTTAGATTTGAGGAGGGAACTCCTCAGTAAGTAAATCACAGAAAATTATTCAAAAATGTGTGAAGACTGCAGAATATCCTTGGATAGATTGCACCTTGTATTTAAGTTTTCAAATCTGACACTGTGTTTATGTTTAACATATAATGTTTGGCAATGGAGAATCTGTCTATCTGACCTTTCGGTACATGAAGTGTTTTGCCTGTGGTCTTCAATAAAAAAGATTGGAATAAAAGAGAAAAAAAAAAAAAAAAAAAAATGTGAACACAGATGTACTTTTTATTTACTATATATATATATATATATATATATATATATATATATATATATATATATATATATATATATATATTAGTGAATAAATAGTACGGTACATCTGTGTTCACATTTGAATGTCTAAAGCAAGTTAAAAAAACCTGCTTCCAGCTCAGAGTTCTGAGAAAAACAGTTATTACACTGCATTCTGGGAAGCTGAGCTGGGTCATGCTAATGTGCCTACAAATGCCTCGTTCTTCAATCCATAGCCATTTTCAAACATGGCTTCCTTTAAGCTTATGCCTGCTGTATTACACAGATTTAATGCAAAGCCCAGGCTGGATTTTACTAGAGAGTTAAAAAAGTCAAAATACCTGCAACCTAAAATGTCTTGAGGTATGCTCTGTGGTCTTTAATAAAAAGTGCAAAATATACATGGTACCCAGAATGCCACAAATTTGTAAAAGCACACACATTAAATACATATTTAACTAAATGTGCAAATAATTTGCACAAAAGAATACAAATGTTTGAGGTGCAAGTAACAGTATGCATTCCTGCTAAACGGATTCAATGGGTTTACATTTTCTTTTGCTTTAAATACATTTTATTATGCTGTTTAATAATTGTTTTTACTTGTTATTTTAATATTGACTGTACAATTTTAAATAAATAACTTTGATTAAGCTGAACGATTGACAGTATGTTGGGTTTAAGAGCCACTCCCTAACTTTATTCATATTGTATGTGCTCACACAGCCAATCAGATATAGTTACATCGGCCAGACTAACAGCCTTATTAAATATTTGGCCAATTGAATAGGGCTCTATTTAAGCACAGAGCATATTTTACTTTTGGATAGAAGTTCACTAACTGAAAACTACTGTTAAAAAAATATGCTCTGTGCTTATATAGAGCCCTATACAATTGGTCGAATCGCAATTTAATAAGGCTGTAAAGATGTAAAACAATCTGGCTGGCAGAACACATAAGAGATCAATCGAAAAATAAGCTATTTAAAAATATACTATAAATATTATAGCAACAATGCTACAAATAATAAAAGAGTAAAATCAAAAGCATTTAAAGCAAAACCAAAAAATGAAGCAATATAATCTCTTTATACTCGTTCCAGTACATATTGCAAAATACAGTTGGAGTAAATAGAAAGAAAAACAATTTTTTATGTGCATACCATATAGCATATATATAATGATACAGAAATGATAAAGGCTGCTTTGGAAAATGTAAATGTCCTCAAAGTCCTGCATCTACTGTCTAGAATCATGTAGTATCCTCTGGTACACCCTTGTCTTCTTGGAGTGGTCATCAGCTCTGCTGTCCTCAGTCTTGCTATGGAAGAAGAATATATGCATATATACCCAAACACACACACACACATATATATATATATATATATATATATATTATATATATAGTCACCTATATCCACATACATATATAAATACAGATACACATATATACGGACAGGGGAGTAGGAGCCAAAACAAATCTTAGGATATAGAGTTTAAAGAAACTTTTACGTGGAGAGAAATAGAAAGAAGCAGAGGTGAAAGAGAAAACGGTTGGGAGAAACAATTAGTGGGAGGAGAGAGGAAGTAGAGACAAAGGAGAGATGAGATGGATGCAATAGAGGCAGAGCAGAAAAACACGAGGAGAGGGAAATGGAAAGGCAGAGTGGGGAAAGACAAGGGAATATGAGAGAGACTGGATGGGTAGGAATGGGGGGTGGGGTAGAGGGGGAAAAAACATATACATACAAACACACGTATACAAATACAAACATTAATACCCTGATATAGATATATACAGGCACTAGATGTGCCATATATTATGGGGTAAATAAAGTCAGAGAATATATAGCCGCACAACTTTAAGCAAATGAGCAAATTAGAGACCACAGCATGTAGAATTTAAGAGGTGAATATAACATTATTCTATATAGATGTATTGCTTGTTAAATTTATTTTATTTTATGTACTTAGAAAAGTACATTCTTTGTAAAAAAAAGGCACTTGTTTGTGAAGTATGTAACAAACTAACAATATTAGGAGCTGTGTAAGCCATGGATAGAAAAACATTTTTTGGAAAATCTGAATTTATCAGTAAGAGTTTATAGTTTGTTGCATCACTTCATGAGAGCTGGTTCATGAGGTGTTTTTTTTTATCCCTCAGTGAAGGGAGGAGTGGGGGATGAAAGAACAGGGAGAAATCAGAGGCTTTGTTGGATAATTGAATCTGACTGAAATTGACCACACTCCTTTCCCCCTCAAAGTCCCAGAATTGACTGCTTGCATCAGGAAATGTAACCACTGCTCTCCAGAAATGTAAACACACCTCTCACACAAACAACTTCCACCAAGTATCATGGATGCCTCCTGGGGTTAAAGACTTTTTTCCCTGCTAAAGTATGCTTATTCAGACTCATCATTTTCAAACACGGTTTTCTCATTGTACAGTGGATCTTTAACAATGCAGCACATTTTGTTCATAACTAGCTGTTTTAGTTTTGTTAACATTTTCAACACTGAAGAAATGATGACACTAAAATATAAATATATGATCATACTTATGTTAATGGCTTGCTTTTACAGAATCTTGCTGGCATCCTTGTGATGTGAATCGGAAAACAGTTAAAAAAGAAACCTTAGTTTTAAGTCAAACATTGCATATTTTGTTCTTTTTCTCATTAGTACAGCTAGCAGACACTCATTAATGATTATAAAGAAAGTGCATTTTTCTCTAAAATAAAAAAACAATGCAAATATACCACTGTGATTTTGTTTGTGTGTTTGCTGATTGTCATTGTTTGTCTCCCCTGTGCTACCTTGTGCTTTCTACATTACAAGCATTTTGGTATTGAGTGTGAGACTTTTCTAGCTTCCTCTTGGGCCTGTTTGTGGAGCAATAGCCAGTTATTATGCTGCCATGACAACACTATTATTGTGTGCCTGGGTGACGTCCCAAGGTTACCTAGGCAAAAGGAGAGTGGCCGTGCAGAAAGATCTTTCACCCGGCATGCACACTTGTGCTTGATTGATTTCAATCATAACTCTTAGTATTTAGCTTTCAAACCTTGTGTTGAGTGGCATAGCTTCACATTCACAAGGTACAAGCTCAGTAAGTGAAGGTGAAAGTAAGATTTATAGAGACAGGGATAAAATTATATTTTGAGAATCGTGTTCAGATTTGAAGAATATAATATTTGCACACAAGCACAAGGGACTCAGTGAATGTCATTCTATTACTGATATCCCTAATTGTGCTTAAAGGGACACAGTGGACATTCCAGTTATTGTATAAATGTATCTCTGTCTCTCTCTGTGCTGTCTGTCTCATTGCTGTCTCTCTGTGTGCTGTCTCTCTCTCTCTGTGCTGTCTCTCTCTGTGTGCTCTATCTCTGTGCGCTCTCTCTGCTTGCTCTCTCTGTGCGCCTCTGTGCGCTCTATCTCTGTCCTGTGTGTCTCCCTCTTTCCTGTCTCTCTCTCCTGTCTCTCTATCTCGCGCATGCATCTCGGCTGATAATGTGCATGCGCACATTCCAACATTTGCGTAATTTGTTGTCATCACATGGGCTACTCCTGGCCACTGACCAGAGGAGAGGGCATGTGCGAATCAGTATATTTAACAACGATACCTGACGCACTGCGCAGACGTTACAGACTTATTGTTAAATATTATAGTGAATTAAAAACTATAGGTGGCAATTGAACATTCATAAAAATACCTCTTTCTTAGAGTAAACTTATATTGAAGTGTGTCGTTTTTACCTGTCAATCAGCATTTGTGATCCACCTGTAAAGATAAAGTTGTGTCTCTTTCTAATCACATATAATAGTTGTCAAACTATGAAACGTCGTCACGCGAAGCGAGGGATGCAGTTTGGTCGCGAGGGGCCACATTTGCGGAAGGTGGAGGCTTTACGGCGCATGAGTTGCAAACAACACAACCCCACACACCTCTAAACTCGCAGCACTTAGTTCTACGGCGCTCCAAACCACCCCACACACCACTAAACTTGCAGCACTTAGTCTCCTTCCCCTCCTCCTCTAACTCCCATGTGTCTCGCAAAACACTGCACTAACCCCCCGAACCGCGCAAACACAAAAACACTAAAAACACACTAATAAACCCAATAATTACAAAAAACACTCACCCACAGCATGGGGGGACAGCCTGGACATCTGTAAGTGAGGTTACATGCGAATTTAACCCCAAATTCCACCGTTTCGGCACTCGAAAAACGGCTAGGCGAGGAAAAAAATGGCCGCCGAAACAAATGAAAACGAGGCTCCACGTCCCTGGGCTGCCCATCCACGTACAACTTTCCCTTGAAGGGATCCGGGATAAGCTCAGAAACCCGCATTAACCCCACGGGATCCTAGATAAGCTCGGAAACCCGCATTAACCCCACAGTACCCCTTGCAGTGGGGGCCTCCGATCGCGTGCGCTAAAAACAAAATTCTAAATTTCCGCCTTACGGGTCCTTAAAGGACCATAAAGGTCCTTAAAGGACCCGTAATAAAAATAAAAAAAAATCCTATCACTCATGGGGCTCTATACAGAGCCCCATCAACCCCTAAATAACCCTGTCACTCATGGGGGTCAATCCAGACCCCCATAAACCCTTAATTAACCCTGTCACTGATGGGTGTCAATACAAACACCCATAAACCCCTAATTAACCCTATCACTCATGGGGGTCTATACAGACCCCCATAAGCACTTAATAAACCCTGTCACACGTGGGGGTCAATACAGACCCCATAAGCACTTAATTAACCCTGTCGCTCATGGGGGTCAATACAGTCCCCCATAAGCACTTAATTAACCCTGTCACTCATGGGGGTCAATACAGACCCCCATAAGCACTTAATTAACCCTGTCATGCATGGGGGTCAATACAGACCCCCATAAGCCAAGAAATAACCCTGTCACTCATGGGGGTCAATACAGACCCGATAATACATTAATTAACTCTGTCATTCATGGGGGTCAATACCGACCCCCATAAACCTATAATTAACCCTGTCACTCATGGGGGTCAATACAGACTCCCATAAGCACTTAATTAACCCCGTCACTCATGAGGTTCAATACAGACCCCCATAAACCCATAAATAACCCTGTCACTCATCGGGGTCAATACAGACCCCCATAAGCCAATAAATAACCCTGTCACTCATGGGGGTCAAGACAGACCCTCATAAGCCTCTATTTAACCCCATCAGTCCCATATTAGAACCCTTATGGGGCTGTTACAACCCTAACATTAACCACATAAGTGCCATGACGGTCCTCAAGGACCATCATGACACTAAGTATAAACACTACACTGCATTATACCCCCAATAAACCATTAAATCTAAACTAACCCCCCTCTACACTAACCTATTAACACCTACACTGACTACCTACACAACCTACCCCCTAATATACCCCCACCACTCTAATTACAGAAAATAAAAAACCTAAGTCACAAAAAATAAAAAAAGGAACATTACAGAAAATAACCCCCTCCCTACCCCCACACACACTACAGAAAAAAAAATTGCACACCTGGGGCCTCATTCTATTATCGGCCGTAAAACGTCCGCAAAGCTGCGACTCCTTGCGGCCGTCTTACGGCCCCGTGTAGAGCTACCTTTACCTTGCAATTCAAATAGACGGCGCCGCAAGGATATCCCCCTTATGGCCGGCCGCATATCATGCAACCGGCCGCAAGGTCTGAAAACTTTAAATGCAAATATAAATTCAAGATGGCACTGTAAAGCTCTGTAAATGCTAGGGATCATAATGGGGGACATGAGGATTAATATCAACCCCCTCTCAAGCTTGCACATCAGCCCAAATCCGATATTTCATTAACGGTTTATTTTCCGTCCCGCAGCCTGGGCGGGTCTGAGGTGCTCCAAGCCCTCGGGACATTGTCCACGGATATTTGACAGGAAGTAAAATAAAAATTATTTTCGGATTTTAGTGTAGGGGAATGTTGTGCTATGAATGCTAACACCCCCAATCACTTTATCGTCTCATCAGAGTGCAGGATGGCTTTATTATGTGCTTAATTGTGTGCTTGCGGGACCTTTTGGGGGCAAGTAAGCTGTGGCTCGGTTTTAGTCTTGCCGAGAGGGTTCCCGTAACAATTGAATAGCAACCGGGGTTTTCTTGCGGCCGAAACTCTTGCGGCCGTTTAAGATCAAAGGCTTTCCCTTTCGGCGCGTGCGGCCGCAAGGGATAACAAGGCGCCGGCCGCAAGCCTGCCGGAGCCCCCGGCCGGAAGGGAATAGAATAGGCAAATAGCCTGCGGCCGGTCCTTGCGGCCCCGAATCTCCTACGGCCGATAATAGAATGAGGCCCCTGGAAAGGAAATACATATAGAATACGTACAATCCAATCCAAACAAAATAAAATACAATCCCCCTATATATATAACATACAATCAATCAATCCTATCTATCTAAAATACATCCCCCAATCTATCTAATATACAATAAATCCTATCTATCTAAAATACATATCCCTATCTAACATACAATATATACTATATAATATACAATAAATCCTAACTATCTAAAATACATAACCCTATCTAACATACAATAAATACTATATAATATACAATAAATCCTAACTATCTAAAATTCATACCCCTAACATACAATAAATCCTAACTATCTAAAATACATACCCCTATCTAACATACAATAAATCAATACATGTTTTCTCTTTATACAAACCCTAATTCTAAGCTAAAATAAAATAATTAAGACTACTTACCTTTGCAGATCAGCAACCTAGGAACAAAAAAAAAAAATGAGTGCAACACATTTACATAAGATAAATAAACATTATAAACATTCTAAATATTCTACTCACCTTTCCAGCATGTCCCCTTCCTTCTTCTTTTCTTCTCCGGAGCGGCCCCTGTTAAAAAAAAACATTATATTACTACAACATACATATAAACATAAAAAAATAAAAAAAATAAACATAATATACATTGTACTTACCTCCCTGCGATGTTCACGGCCTCCTCCTCTTCTGCCCCGCCCTGGAACAATCCACGCTCTAAAAACAAACAAACAAACAAAAACTGACGGAGATCCGCACTCGCGGACCTCCCCGACGCTAATGAGCCTCCTAGAGCCTTTTTACGGAAGAAAATAGGCACTGGTGCCTTCTGATTGGCTGAAAACACTGTCTATCAAATGCAGCAAATCAGAAGGCGCCAATGTGTGAGCCAATCACAATGGGATACACTCCAAAATCCCACTCTGATTGGCTAATGCACCTGTCAATCTTTATTTAAACCAATCACAAGACCGGATGCCTTCAGCCAATCACAATGGGATACACCCCCACAGGGTGATTGACTGGAGGCATCTGCACATTCTGATTGGTTGCAGTGACAATAGCCAATCACAATGGGATACTCCCCCATGTAGTGATAGGCTGAAGGCATTTGCGCCTTCTGATTGTCTGTTGTCAATGTCAATCAGAATTACAGCCAATGAGAAGGCGCAGATGTCTTCAGCCAATCACCCCGTGGGGGTGTATCCGATTGTGATTGGCTGATGGCAATAAAGCCTTCTGATTGGTTTAAATAAAGATTGACAGGTGCATTATGAAAATCAGAGTGGGATTTTGGGGTGTATCCCATTCTGTTTGGCTCACACATTGGCGCCTTCTGATTGGCTGAATTTGATAGACAGCGTTTTCAGCCAATCAGAAGCCGCCATTGACAATTTTCATCTGGAAAACTCTATAGGAGGCTCATTACCGTTGGTGAGGTCTGCGAGTGCAGATTGTTCCAGGACGGGGCAGAAGAGGAGGAAGCCGGGGACAATTGCGGGGAGGTAAGTACAATGTATATTATGTTTATTTATTTATTTTTATGTTTATATGTATGTTGTAGTAATGTAATGTTTTTTTTTAACAGGGGCCGCGTCGGAGAAGAAAAGATGGACGGGGACATGCTGGAAAGGTGAGTAGAATATTTAGAATATTTAGAATGTTTATTTATTTTATGTAAATGTGTTGTACTCATTTTTTTATTTATTTTCCCCTAGGTTGCTGATCTGAAGGGACATCGGCAAAGGTAAGTGGACTTAATTATTTTATTTTAGCTTAGAATTAGGGTTTGTATATAGAGATAGAATTTATTGTATGTTAGATAGGGGTATGTATTTTAGATAGTTAGGATTTATTGTATGTTAGCTAGGGTTATATATTTTAGATAGTTAGGATTTATTGTATATTATATAGTATTTATTGTATGTTAGATAGGGTTATGTATTTTAGATAAATAGGATGTATATTATATAGTATTGTATGTTAGATAGGGGTATGTATTTTAGATAGTTAGGATTTATTGTATATTATATAGTATATATTGTATGTTAGATAGGGGTATGTATTTTAGATAGATAGGATTTATTGTATATTAGATAGATTGGGGAATGTATTTTAGATAGATATGATTGATTGATTGATTGTATGCTAGATAAATAGGGGGTATTGTATTTTATTTGTATTGTATTGTATGTATTCTATATGTATTTCCTTTTCAGGTGTGTAATTTTTTTTTCTGTATTTGGGGGGGGGGGGGGGTTGTAATGATTTTTCTTATTTTCTGTAATGTTCCTTTTTTATTTTTTGTGACTTAGGTTTTTTTATTTTTTGTAATGTAGATTTTTTTATATTTTGTGAGTTAGTTTTTTTTTATTTTCTGTAATGTAGATTTTTTATTTTTTGTGACTAAGGTTTTTTTATTTCTTATAATTAGAGTGGTGGGGAGGTTGATTAGGGGGTAGGTTGGTAGTTTAGGTAAGTAGTGTAAGTGTTAATAGGTTAGTGTAGAGGGGTGTTAGTTTAGATTTAATGGTTTATTGGGGTGGTTTTAGTGCAGTGTAGTGTTTGTACTTAGTGCCATGAGGGAACTGGAGAACCCTCATAGCAGTTATGGGGTAATGTTAGGCTTCTAACTGTCCCATGAGGGTCTTTAAATACCCTTATCGGAATAATGGGGTTAATTAGAGGCTTATGAGGGTCTGTATAGACCCCCATAAGAGACCGGGTTAAAATGGTGTAGTGCTTACACTTTGTGTCATAAGGGTCCTGGATGACCCACATGGCACTTATAGTGTTATTACATGCGTTCATTAGTGTGTTATATGGGTCTATATAGTTGAGGCACACAGAACACTCACATTGTGTGACAAACAGCATTTCAACACTTTTTTATTGCCCTGTCATTTTTGACGGGCAAGTTGCTAGTAATATATAATTGCCAATTACTTCCTGGGGCTTTCAAAGTATTGTGGTTGGTCTAAGGTCATATGCAAATGAAAATACTGAACACATCTATGGTCATCAGTCTAGATGATCTCTCATTAGAAAGGGATATCAGTATTTTCTTAGTGGGTGGATCAGAAAGACTGAACGACAGTTATAATTCACAAACTTTGATGTATGTTTAATACAATAAACTGTATTTTTAGTAACATTCAATTTATAAAGCATGTGTTGTTATCTATAGTTTTAAATTATACCTTACCTGGAAGATCTGCTGTGTCCTATTAATTAAGAGTTGAGAATTACTGCACTACATGAGTACATGTAAATTGTTATAAGTGATCAACAATATCTAACACTGCAATTTGACTGTCATAGGCAAAGCTTAGACCCACCATGGTGAATAGCAATAGGGTGACAGTAGGGATGGGAGGAAATTAGGGAGAGATGAACAGACCAAATAGAGTATAGATTAAAGTGACCAGACCATCTTTTTTCAGGGTTACAGTCCCTATTTGGGACTTTTGTCTCCAGAAATTTCAGGATACAGAGTGTAATTAGATAATTGATAGAGATTTTACACTAAATATTTGCAGCCTTATTAAATTGCGATTCGGTAAATTTAAAAGGGCTCTATTTAAGCACACATTATATTTTATTTACAGAAGTTTTTAGTTAGTGAAGACCTTGCTTCTGGATAGAAGTTCACTAACTAAAAACTTCTGTAAAAAAATATGCTGTGTGCTTAATTAGAGCCCTTTTAAATTTACTGAATCGCAATTTAATAAGGCTGTTGGTTTTGAGTTGATTCCTTTAGGGGTTGGCTGCTGATCCCACTTCAATTATTTTCCCTATAAGTGTCCAGTGTGTGTGCTTAATCCAATCCATTATGTGTTTCCAGTGTGTGTCTGCTTAGTCCGGTCCATTATGTGTTTCCAGTGTGTGTGTCTGTGCTTAATCCTGTCCGTTATGTGTTTCCAGTGTGTGTGCTTAGTCCGGTCCATTATGTATTTTCAGTGTGTATGTTTAGTCCGGTCCATTATGTGTTTTCAGTGTGTGTGTTCTTAGTCCAGTCCATTATCTGTTTCTAGTGTGTGTGCTTAGTCCACTCCATTATGTGTTTCCATTGTGTGTGCTTAGCTCAGTCCATTGTGTGTTCCCAGTGTGTGTGCTTAATCCAGTTCATTATGTGTTTCCATTATATGCTTTGTACAATGTATTATTTGTACCTATTGTGTGTGCTTAATCCAGTCCATTATGTGTTTTCAGTGTGTGCTTAGTCCAATATATTATTTGTCCCTAGTGTGTGTGCTTAATCCAGTCCATTATGTGTTTCCAGTGTGTGCTTAGTCTACTGTATTAATTGTTTCCAGTGTGTGTGCTTTATTCAGTCCATTTTCTGTTTCCAGTGTGTGTGTGCTTAATCCAGTCCATTATGTGTTTTCAGTGTGTGCTTAGTCCAATATATTATTTGTCCCCAGTGTGTGCTTAATCCAGTCCAGTGTATTTTTCCAGTGTGTGTGCTTAATCCAGTCCATTATGTTTTTTCAGTGTGTGCTTAGTCCAGTATATTATATGTCCCCAGTGTGTGTGCTTAATCCAGTCCATTATCTGTTTTCAGTATGTGCTTAGCCCAATCTATTATTTGTTTTCAGTGTGTGTCCTTAATCTGGTACATTTTGTGTTTCCATTGTGTGTCCTTAATCCAGTCCATTATGTGTTTCCAGTGTGCGTACTTAATCCAATATATTATGTGTTTCCAGTATGTGTCCTTAATCTAGTGTTTCCAGTGTGTAGTCAGTCCAGTCCATTATGTATCCCAGTGTGTGTGCTGACTCCTGTTTATTATGTGCACTGGTCATCCCATGATCCCACTATGCATGCATACTGTATGTTTGTATGTACATTTTGTACAATTTGTGTGTTTTATGTAGTCTGGTCTTCATGTGTTGAGAATTGCAGAGTACTAAGTAAAAAGGGAGGAAAATAGTTACAAAAGGAGCTAAGACCAAGAGAAAGTTTCTTTTAGATGAATGTAAGTGATAATGCTAAGGAATGATGGAAAGATAGGAGCAACGGTAAAGTAGCTGGAGTGGTGTAGCTGTGTCACAGTTGGGGTGAAGGCTGTGTGTTGGGACGATGATAGGGTTAAATACAAATAATCCTTAGGACTGCAAATGTAGTGGAGGAAAAAGCAAAGCTTTAATATTTACGGTCTGTTGTGTACATTTGTATTTTGTAGCAAGGAAAAGTTAAGAATATATATTATCGCCCGCGATATCGTTGTCTTTCACATATAAAAGTTGTCCAACTACAAAACGACCTCACGATTTGCGAGCTCGCGAAGCCAGCTTGCAAGAACTGCGTCCCTCACAAAGCGAGGGACGCAGTTCGGGCCGTGGTGGCTCTACGGCGCCTCACAAGTGGTTACAAACACCCACAGAAGCGGGACTTTGAAAAAAAAAATCTAACACGCTATAACTAAATACGGACTTACACAAAAAAATACGAGCCACGGGACTTAGAAAAAGAAAAAATTACGGACTTACACAAAAAAAATACGAGCCGCGGGACTTAGAAATAAAATATTACAATACGACCTTAACAACAGAACCGCGCACAGCGGAAAACATAAAAAAAACACTAAATAAACACACAAAAAAAATAAAAACCTTATCCACAGCAAGGGGGGACACCCAGGAGGTCTGGAAGTGAGGTTACACCTCAATTTAAGTCCAATTTACCGAGTTTAGACACTCGAAAATCCCCTAAGCGAGAGAAAAAATGGCAGCCAAAAAAAAAAGAAAACAAGGCGACATGACCCCTAAAGTCGCAAAACACCACCAAGCACATACGACTTTTACAAAAAGCTGTACGATGTACAAAATACACTATTAACAAGGATGTTAAATCAGCCACACCCGCGTACCACATACACATTCGCCGCCATTTTACAATATCAATATCATGAAAAACTACATACACACAAAAAAAAAAAAACACCACAGTATAGCAATAAACGGCAAAGCCCTTCAGCGCGCACCTCACAAGGAGCGCCAAGGGTGCTCATAGGACACATACTACACCAGGGGAGAGGCTTGCAATAAGTGCAAAAAGGAGATCAGCGCGGACCTTACAATGACAGCAAAAGCGCCTGTGATAACAAAAAATACACCAACCGAGAGGCTTGCAATGAGTGCCGAAGGATCTCAGATGACCAAAACACTTACTGTCTGTGGCAAACAGCATTACCTGCCTTACAATTTTATTGCCCCTTCATTTTTGACGGGCAAGTCGCTAGTGAGAAAATATTGTTGGTAGGCAGGTGAATTCATAATTGCAATCTGTGGCAGAGACAGAAGTTCAAATGAGTTGGAGAATACAAAATCTGATTGCCTAGGAAGTTGCTATTTTCCCAGAGGAGATCTCATACAAGTGCCAGTTATTTGTATGACAAGCTAAGACACATACGGTAGCTCAGTGCCAATGCACTCCATTTCATTAATCACTCTTTATTTGTTCCTGTCCTTTTGATGACGTCAGTCAAGTGTTTCTTTAACTTACTTGTACCAGGTGAATGTAACATTCTATAAAAAGAAAACAGTGAAATGAAACTCTGTGCCTTCATTGTAACAGTAAAGAAACAAGTGTTTTTTACTACTATTAACTTTGAGAGCTTACATATATCCTGTTATCGTGTCATGACCTATACTACAGCCAAGAGATATAATCAAATCAAGAAAAACAAAATCTCTCTAAAAATAGTATGAAAAACAAATATTAAACAAGGAAGCTAGGAGTTTAGTTTAATCAGTGTTATTTCACTTAATTTAATTCTACGAACATTCTACGAAGCAGATCAGTACCTGTTTGTCGTGTTCATTCATGCCAGATCAGTGCTTAATAAGGAACAAAAAGGATAAAATACATTTTGTAATGCAAATACCGCTTTATGTTCCTGAAGTATGTACCCATGACAAGATCTGCTCCTTAGATATAAGCTATGTAAAGCGCCTGCAGTGATATACTCTCCATTTTAATTAATTTTGCTTATGTGCTTCATGCTGTCTTTTATACACCTTTTTCTTGTTCCTGCATTTAATAAATATTATATTTACAAAGATATATGCACCTAAGGTTGGCCTACTACAAAGTCAGGGTCAAAATGTACAACCATGCTGTTTACTATTCGCCACAGGTGGTTTAGATAGGCTCAACATAAATCCGAGACCCTCAAAGTACTGCCTTCATTTGATAAGCTAGATTACTGTATATACTCGAGTATAAGCCGACCCGAGTATAAGCCGAGGCACCTATTTTACCACAAAATACTGAGGGTGGGAAATGTGCTGCCCCCTGTGTCCCTCTTGTGCCCTCTGTGTCCCCCCTCTCTCTCCCGTGTCTCTTCTCCCCTCTCCCTTCCCTGTGTCTCTTCCCCCCTCCTCATTCTCAACCTCCCTCCTCAACCCCACTTTTCATCCTCAACCACCCTCCTCATCCTCAACCTCCCTCCTCAACCCCCTCATCCTCAACCCCCTCCTCAAGCCCCCATCCTCAACTCCCTCCTCAACTCCCTCCTCAACCTCAACCCCCCTCCATAACCTCAACCTCCCTCCTCATCCTCAACCCCCTCCTCAACCTCCCTCATCAACCTCCCTCTTCAACCCTTCCATCCTCAATCCCCTCAACCTCACTCCTCAACCCCTCCTCAACCTCATCCTCCCCCCTCAACCCCCCATCCTCAACCCCCCATCCTCATCCTCAACCCCCCCATCCTCATCCTCAACCCCCCCATCCTCAACCGCCCCCCATCCTCACCCCCCATCCTCAACCCCCCATCCTCAACCCCCCATCCTCAACCCCCTCCTCACACCCCCCCTCAACCTCAACCCCCACCTTCCTCCTCCTCATCAACCCCCTCCTCAACCCCCATCCTCAACCCCCCTCCTCAACCCCCCCATCCTCAACCCCCCTAAATACATCCCCATCTACCTTTCCCCTCACTTACCTGATCCTTCTCCGGCCTCTGCTCCCAGTTTATGCTAATGACGCCGCGCGAATGTGACGTCACGTCAGTAGCATATACCGGGTGCCGGCACCCGGTATATGCTAATGACGCGGATGTGACGTCACATGCGTGCCGGGGTCAACACGGAAGGAGCAGAGGCCGGAGCAGAAGCAGGTAAGTGAGGGGAAAGGGGGAGGTATTTAGGGGGGTTTAGCATGAGGAGGGGGGTTGAGGAGGGAGGTTGAGGATGGGGGTGTTGAGGATGGGGGTTGAGGATGGGGGTTGAGGATTTTTACCCTGCATCCATCAACTCTGTTCACACTTAAACAAACACAGCAAAGGTCCTAGCTGCCGTAGGAATGAGAACTTTGCCTATAAATAAAGATATTTAGTTTTGCTGTTTTTAAAAAAAAAGATCTAAATTAGTTTTAGATATAGTTTTAGATATTTAGCGTTAAATGTTGCTGTATGACATAGGCGATAGCATTGATAAGCCTCTTTCATTATTCTTATTTCTATCAACTTGGCCTGCTCTGTTTGCTGATCCTTATAAAAACTGTGCGTATTAATTTAGTGCCAGGCAGGAAGATCTTGTATATTAATTTCTTTTTAAAAATAGTAATATTCAAGATCAATCAAACCTAATTTATTTTTTTATAACAATCAACTGCAAATATCCTTAGGTAAAGTTTTTGTTTCTGGATTTGTTGCTATGTTTCTTTATTGAGTGGGTTGGCATCTTAGCGACATCATTCCACTATAAGCCACATCTAACCTTCACTTCTATTTGTCATAGAGAGCATGAAGATATGATTTACTCATAGCCCACTATTCCCTTAATAAAAGCTTCATATAATACAACCAATCTGCTTTTCTTTCTTTAGACAATCCAACATAAATAGCAATACATAATAGAGGAAACCTCAGCACTTGCTTTACATATCACAGCACGTAATGGTAATGAATTTGTCACCGTTGATGATATAAAAGACCTTACAGTCCTAAGTCAGGAATGGTGGGAAGGAATGCACCATGTGTTAACCCTTTCTATGGTGAGTGTGATTCCACTGCAGAACAGCAGATTTGTCAGGTGCATTTATATTGTGGGACATATTACAATCCTCCACAGCATTAAGATAACTGAATAACTGTAGTCTAAAATAAAAACAGGCTTTGAACAAATCTCTCAACAACTTTATTTACTTGATTCTGAACTTAGGTTTCTAATAATTTTTCTCACTATACCTATTCTGTCTCCCACATTGTGTCCAATCATAGGGTTTGCTGTACCAACATTTCTATCACTGTACTAAAACAAGATTTAGAACATATTATACGCAGGCTATAAAATACTGTTATTAACAGATAATTCTATACATGGAAGATTTATTCTAAAATGAGATAGATACATGCAAATTTCTCCTCTTTGCCCACAGCATACAGATAAATACAAGCATAAAATGGCAGCAAATTAATACAGCAATAATTATGAAAGTAAAATTATAACCAAATAATAATTAAAACATACACTGACATCTGTACAAAAAGTTTTTAATACTCTTGTAAATTGATTTTAATGGGCAACGCAAGCAAATATAGAGAAACATACAAAATATGTATTATGAATAATAAATTATGAGTAATACATTATGAGTAATAAATAATTGAAATTGCAACTGGTTTATAAAAATATTTTTATGAGAATTTAGCAAAACATACTGGGGGAATTTAATACCATTATGCTTGACAAGCCGCATTCTATAGTGGCACATCACACATTAGGGTTACTAGCGTTACTACTAAATTTACTAAATCACTGGTGTTATAATTAGGTATGTGATGCAACACAATGAGGGGCGGTAATGTAGCACTGTGTATCCACCTCCTATCTACCCCTTTATACTTCATGCGTGTACAGAGGTAAAAAATTCCCAATTAAACAGCTCTTTCCGTCGAGCGCAATAGTGGATGCCAAAGTCACAACCACCTATGAGCAAGGGTATCCCTTAGAACCCAATGGGGGTCCTGATGGACCCTATGTAGCCTTCATATGGATACAATAGTATACTAACCTATAACCATGAGGGTCCCATGGTATTTAACATTAACCCCTATACCATGGGGTTCACTATGGACACCCGGGGCACCCTATCCTCCCATTGGGGTCCATAAGGACCCCTATTGTTCCTAACAATTAGCTCCTAAACTACCATAAGGGCCCCTATAGTCCCTAACAATTAGCTCCTAAACTACATAAACTAAACCATTACATAAAAAAGATTTAAATTAAAAAAAAAAGTTATTACCAAAAAAAATTACAGCTGTGGGGAAAAATTGGGTTACATTATTAATTACCCTTGGTTGACCCATCAGCAATGATCACTGATGCCCTGGTCCTCAATCTTCAGTCCTAGATAAGCGGGCACATCCATTTTGCTTGAAGAAATCCATCTTCTGGTTTTATTGAAGACCCTTGATCTACTCTTCTGACCACTGAAGTGCCCTACAACTAGAAAATCTCATTGCTCTATAAAATAATATTACAAACTAATGAAGCTCCTCCTCAGAGCAGCTCCCTACAGAATAATGATTTTTTTTTACATCACCCTCACCATATATACTCTTTTAATGGCTTCTAACTGGCTAAAATATATGTCAAAAATATATCAGCCATTCAGAATCAATTATTTGAATTGCCCAACTCTGATTAGTTACACATTAACCAATCAGAGAAGGCTATCAACCTATTTCTGATTGGTTAAAAGTGTAACTAATCATTGAAGAGAATGTAGCCAATTAGAGAAGGGTAACACTATTATCAAGTGCTATTCTGTTTCACTCATATATTAGCCAATTAGGGGAGATTAGAGCTCTCTGATTGGTTAAAAGACTATCCTATCAGAAAACACAGATTTCAATCCCTGCTTTATGATTGATTAAACTTTTAACCAATTAGAAATTGGACAAATGCTTCCTCTGACTGGTTGCTGAGTAACCATGCAAAGTTAGGTATATACAATAATTGATTTTGATTGGCTAATATGTGATTGTCACATATTCTAGACAATCAGAACTCATTAAAAGAGTATATAAGGTGACGGCATAGTCAAAAAGCCATTATTCAATGGCTTCTTTGAAGAGTGAAGAGCAATTTTTTAGGTGAAGGCACTTTTAGTTGGTATGAAGAGAAAATCAAGGTTCTTCAGTCAAGACAGAAAATAATTGATGTCTTGGTATGCCGCACATTGCAGGATTTAACACAGTGATTAAACACACTTTCATGTTAACTTGTGCTGAGTCGCGTTGAGCTAGCTGTTGGAGGGACTTTAATGAAAAGCTGGATCATGGATTAATGTTGGCTATCATTGACGTACCTGCGATGACATAGTAAATTCCCCTTAATAAAACAGAAAATAAAAGAATATGTAATTAAAACTAAAATGTTTGCAGTATCAGCTGATGCATATTCCAGCATATTTCTTTATATTTGGAAAAGTTTGTTATTTTTTTGGAGAGAAGCCAATTCATGCACATTCAGACTACAGTCCCCAACATTGTTTTTATTGTCAACTGTCAGGCTGCCAGAGACCACTCTAGAAAAAAACGCATATATGGGAAAGCGCATATACGGGAATACCCTGTTAGCGTTTCTCATGAGTTCCTGCATGCGGGACCGCTATGTGAAACAAAGCTAAAGAAGGCATTAAATCGCCATAGCACTCAGACAGCGGTATGGCGAATCAGAGTGCACTAAGCGGGATTTTAAATGGCTAAATGGGATTTTCAAATACCCCCCCCCCCTCAACACACACACACACACACACAAAAAGCACTATATTTAATCAGAGTTAAGAGGGGTAGCGTTAAGCAGAGTTTTTCTGTAGTTTATAAAATTCTAGTGGATCTAGGGCAGTTGTGCTGGAACAAAGGTCACATATTATAAAAATCCAAGTAAGTGGGGCTTGGGTGCCAGCTAATAGTGATATATTGTAATGTCCAGACCAGGCGGCTTTCAAAAAACATTTCTGTTATTACGTTTAGGAAAAAAACATATAAAAATATCCATAGTGGTCCTTTAAACAATAAATATAATGTGGTACTAGAATATGGCATGGATAAACATGTTCATAATCCAAAAAGGAAAAATAAATTAATATACAAAGGTGATACATTATAATACCACTACCCAAAAAGAGCAAATAAATTAAGTAGATTAAATCCATGTCAAGCAAAATGTTTACATGGCAGCTCCAATTATTTATTCTAACATTCTCCATTGAATTATGTGAAACAAAGTTGTTTTCATGCCAGCAACAAAAAGTCATGTAAAGTAATGTCTTATCTTAATCATTCATGCAAATGTATACACATACTCTAGGTTTATCTATCAATGCATTTATATTTTATACATTTTGATTTGTTGAGGCTGTGAGATTGGCTCACCAGTTTACTTGTTTTTACGAGTTAATGAACTTCACATATGTCTTTTTTTAATCTGTTTGTTGATTTCGGCTTTTAGGCTTGTTTGGAAAGCTGCATGTTTATTTTTGTGTTTTTGTAATCCACAGTTTTGTAAAGCTCAGCTCTGGCCAATATGTAAACGTACATTTATAATAGATTTAAATATCGTGGTGTTTACAGTATTGTAACTGGTCTGTGACCAAACAAGATAAAGCAATTACATATAGTTCATGATAAAGTAAAGTTTATTGCACATTCACATTTGTCTTGCTTTATAGTGAATGGTGAGTATACAGTTTATTCATTTGATTACAGTAGTGTAAGGCTCAGTTGGAATAATAGAAATTTATGAAACAAGCAAGAGTCTAGTTGGTATCAATATTTTGTGTTTTTTTTTGGATAACCATTTATTGGCGGTGCCAGTATATGTGGTGTAATAATTCCTTAGCTATTTTATAGATACATAGTTTAAATATGGTGTGGTTGAGACAGGGTCAGCCGCTAAATAGCCTGCCATGTTGGGATGGTTCCCACTCATAGGGATGCAGTGATATTTAAGTTTATTGTGCCATTATAAAGGAGAAATCTCTGAAGTACATAAAACTGACCCTTCCCTGTGTTCTTCATTCTTCATTCAGCAACTGTGATGCTCTGATTGTTGAGCTAATGACCGATTTCTTTTGTTGATATAAAACGTTATCAACAATATTATTATACTTTGTTAAATTGTACTAGTTGGCCTGGTTAATGTACTTCCATGTAGACTGCAATGGATACACCAACTTTAACTACATCTAGGCTTGGTGTGCCCTTAAGTTATTTGTAGACATTTCTGAGTATATACAAACTCTTCTTTGGAACCTCATTGAAAACTTGAAATATCTTTGGCCTGGATATATTTGATCTAGGTAGAAATGCCTCACTGCTCTGGTTTTAGTATGTTTGATAATGTAATGTAGCAGGAAACATTGCCATTGTACGGATTCATTCTTGTTTCTCTCTCATTACAGCTTCTCTCCTCCAATAACCACACTAAACAGCAATTTAAACTCTACAAAGATTCTCATGTTCTTCTTTGTAAATTGAGCAAACACTGAAATACCGAATCTCACTTTTTGATAAGTTAATGCAATCAACTTAGAAAGATTGATTTTGTTCAGCATCTGACCCCTACAATATTATTAACATAGCTTCAGATGTTTTCCAGAATGGGCAAAAAGCAACTATAGAAATGGGGTTGGTTTTAAAGATGCTTCTTTGTTGCAAATACTTTTATTCTTTTGTATTATACTTCCTTTCATTCTCAGCTATTAAGAGCTCACCTGTCAATTCTACTCCCAAGTGTTCTTGCAAGGTACAAATAAGGACAGCTGGTGTAGTGTGCTGGCCTGGTTACCGCTCTGTGTGAGAGATGGCGGTTATATGAATGAACAATAGCGCAGAGTACTCACTCTAGAATGATATTTACAGATACTGTATCATACCGTTAAGTACCCTACTTATTCCTACAACTAGCCCACTTGACAGTTTTAATTAATCAAATAAATTGGCGTTATTTGTTCTTGATATTTACCTCAGGAAAGGGAATGTTTAAATGGGTAATATTGGAAGCCAGGACATCTTGTATGTAGCTTATTCAGATAAGGAATATGTGAAAACAAATTGGGACACAGCAGATTTCATACCGTTTGAATCAATCCATATGAAGTATACACTAGAAAGCTTGAAACTGCTTCCTATAGGGGTGCGCCTTTCCAATGTATCTGGCAGCAGTAATGACTCAGAAGAGAGACAGCACGCAGTATATTTAGCTATGTATCTGTGGTGTCTATAAGTGAATACATATGTCTGTATTTGTGTGCACATGTATACTTGTATGTGCCTGTATTAGTCTTTATGCGTAGGTGCATGTTTGCGTGTGTCTGTGTTTATACACACCTATATGTTTACCCAACATATGTGCACACATTTTATACATATATTATATATATATATATATTGTAAATCAAATAAAAGACATAAGCAAAGGGTCGTAAATCACACTGACAGAATGATGTAATTTCTATTAATTATAAGATGAACGTCCTACTGGTTACTAGGAAACTTATCCCTACATACTACCCCAAATATACACCTCATTGTAGGAAAAAAATCTGTTATGTTCTGGTTGAACAACTTTCTTTCCAAATTCTTTTAATGCATAGTTCTCATTAATATTTTGACTGACAGCATATTAATTATAGTACTGATATTTACAAGTGGAAAACATTGAACTAAGGAGTCTAATGTGGTGTTCTTTATTGATTCTTTTGGTTTGTGATTTTAGTCACAGTATATGTTGGCATTGTATCCATAAGTCACAGACATCCTTCAATTAGTATTGCATGCATCTCGGTAGGTAATGTGGATGTTTATAGAAAAATAAGGATAGGTGGTGGCAACATCGTTACAATGAGGATGTTAGTGGTGGTGGTAGTGGTAGTGGCGGTGGTGGTGGGGGGCACTCAGCACTGATGTTTTGTTGTAAAGATCTTTTGTATAAAAGCAGTTGTTTTCCAAGATACATTTTAGAGGAATTTTGATACTTGATCAACATTGTACTCTTTTAGGCCCTCATTCAACTGCGATTCAGACAATTGAATAGGGCTCTAAATAGGCACATAGCATATATTTTTTAAAGAAGTTTTTAGTTAGTGAAAACCTTGCTTTTGGATAGATGTTTGCTAACTAAAAACTTCTTTAAAAAATATATGTTATGTGCTTATTTTAAACCCTATTCAATTGGCCAAATTGCAATTGAATGAGGGCCTTAGTGTTTAAAGAACCTTAGATAATATATATATATACTAACTTCATATAGTTCCTTTAAGCATTTCTTCCACAGATTCTAATACATTCTTAATCATCAGTGGATACATTCACGTAATGCAGGAGCTGCATTTTAGGTGTAATTTAGGTGTAATCTTAGATTAATTCTCCTTTGCATCTCTCTCAGTTTAAATAAATTATATAATTATGCATGGATACCACTATATTCCACAAATTTGTTTAGGGGCCCACACTTTATTTTGTATCTTTCCTCACTAGCTCTATCACTGATCAAAATCCACATATTTGATCCCTAATAATTTAAACAGAAATACACATCTATCTCCCTCTATACATAAGAAGAACAAGGATTAAAGTGACCACCAATATATGACTGCAGTGATCCTTTAAATTAAAGTATTTTTAATTTCTAAAAATATTTTGTCCAATGTCAAGTCTAGTCCTTCAGAGGAATGTACTATACATATGAGATGCAAATGGTATTCAGCAGATTAAGCAAAACCTGTTAAATAAGAATTTGCAATATGCCTCTGCACACTTTATACAACTATATACAACTGTTTTTACTGGCTGGAAGAAGAATTTCATACAGCTGTATTCATGCTTATAGGCTGAAAATCCTTTGAATTAATTATTCATAACCTCCTGGTGATTCAAGTCTAAACATAACAACTGACATTATTATTATCATTTAAAAATAATTCCACATTTCAAATACCCTTTTTTATATACAATCAAGAAAAATATATAAAAATAAATATATAGACAAATATTTTGCTAGACGTTTAATGCAGCAGATAGTATTGTAGTCATTGCTTTTAGGTCTCTTTTCATGACAAAACGTACTCATTTTCATGATATTCCTTTTCTAAATATAATTTCCCCTATCAGTTTAGATCCAGTATAGTGAAGCTGTATATATACTTAGTATATGTATATGTGTGTATTGGTGTGCATATTGCGCAAGTCAGATTACCTAATAAACCCATGTTAAAGGAACACTGATGTTGATGATGGATGAGTAATAAAAACGCTTTACCATGTTCCTTTAATCAGCAAAAGATGAACGTCTGTACTGACCAAAAGAGATTTAAGATACATCCAGCAAGTTTAACATTTCATATTCCACAAGACTGTGTAGTAATTAACAGTTGCCAGAGGCAGAATTTGATTAAAACATTTTTGTAAAATTATAACTGAAACTCATCTAATTCTCAAGAACATGAAGTCATAATCTGCCCCAGGTCAACCTATCTTGTACCACTTTACCAGTTCTTAGCAGTGTCATTGTGCAATATATTGTCAACAGGTGAAATCAAATTAAATTAAATACATAATTTATTGCAACATATGGATTTTGACAGCAGATAAGAACACAAAATATCTTAGGCTTAATTGATCATCAGAATATCCTTCTGGTATCCCATGCTTTCTTACGTCATTTTACTGTATTTGTCTCTACTGCTTCTGATGGAAAATTATTCCACTTATCTACCACCCCTGGGGGAAATTACTAAGCATTTTTCCCCTTAAAATGAGTTGAGAAGGGCTGCAATGAGATGAGTTGTCCCTCATTGGAAAAAGTGCATAGTAATTCATGGTATGCCATGAGATTGTTAGTACATTTTCCCCACTATTACTAATGGTACCTATACAAATTAATCCCAAATCTATCATCTTCCAAAATCAAATCATGACCTATTGTTCTTGCATGTCTCTTTTTCTGACACATAGGCCTCGATTCAATTGAGCCATTGTTGTTTACGGGAGCCCGTGATATAGCCCGTAAACTATTTTGCTATTCAATTGGCATATTTTTGCCAGATGCAAACGGTCTGCGGGTTACAGGCTGAAAATCCCTGCGGTTGTCATAATCGTAACTTACACCCCATCTAAGCCTTTGATCTGTCAAGCCTGCAAGAGTTACAATCGAAAATCGCTATTCAATTGCTACAATTCCTCAAGACCGCAAATATTTTCACACAACAGTAAATGTAAAAGAAAATGTAGAAGAAAATCCTACGGGTACCAGATAGGACACGCAAGGGGGTTTAACACCTGTGCGTAGCAGTATAAATGCAATACCTGTGCGTAGCAGTATAAATGCAATTAAAAAGATCAATACTGCACTTTAAAAGACGGGGAAAGCAATGAAAGACATTAGAATTAATTGCACAACAGTCTCAAGCTCGCAAATCTGCAATAGAATTTTTTTTTTTATTTGTCATTTTGGTGTTATATCAATCTCCGGAATCAGTGAGTTAATACATATCAGGCCATCCACATGGACTAGAACATTTCCTTCATTATTTTTTATTATTTTGTACATTGACGGATTGCGAGTCTAATCGCATATGGGACCTCTAAACGCTAATTGATTTACATGTAACCTCCATGTTTTACTGTAATAATGATGACAATCTCATTTTCTATTGGATGTTTCCAAATCGGTAGTTACGGCCTTGCTTAATTGATCATGATCACGCTCTGAAATGCTACTTATGATTGCTTTCAGCCCGTAAATTGTGGGCTTGTTCATTTGAATCACTCTGCAATTGTAGCAAATCTCAAGCCCGCAGACATACAGCCTGTATAACGTAATCTGTGGGCTTGCAATTGAATAAGGACCATAGTTTTTCTCCTGAAATCTGATAAAAAAAACATAAAGCATATTTATACATTATTGATTGCTTATTATTTGATTGCTATTGTATGCTCTCGCTTACCTAGTTACACTTATTAGATAATTCTTATACAAAAAAGGACACTCAAATAAAAATTACAGCCTCATTTTGGTGTTAGGTGTTGAAAATAAATGAATGATGATCACTCTGTACTGTATGGACTGTTTCCTGACACATGTACTGTAGGAGTCATGCAAGATGTTAAATGGTCACTGTGGTTTTCTGTATGGCATATGTGTGATTCTATATGGCATTTTGAATAATACAAATTATTTTGGGCTAAATAATTTTAGAAAACAAATGAAACATAGCTTTTGCATTTTTTACATTAATACGCAAATATTCTTTAGTGCAGTCCGCCATTTTATTTATTGAGTCTGCTTATTGTAGATTCTGCCTCAACAGGGTATGACTTTGTAAATGAATCAGCATTCTATAGGACCAAATGAATGCACCTAAAAGTTGTATAATTTCCCTTGTGCATATACAAACTTCCTATTTATTCAAAGTATCCTGCCACCTCAGGAAGTAAATCAAAGAAAATGCTAGATTTCACAGCAACATAAATTGCAT
The DNA here is from genome assembly GCA_027410445.1 of Discoglossus pictus. NCBI lineage: Eukaryota > Metazoa > Chordata > Amphibia > Anura > Alytidae > Discoglossus > Discoglossus pictus. The sequence continues at coordinate 350,902,483 of CM050163.1, read as the reverse complement.
ATAAAAAAAATGTACAGTTTATTTAAATTTTATGACCACAGTGGTTTGTTAGAATGTATCTGCTACTGAAAAGGGTTAAGGTGACTTCCAATGATTGCAGGGAGACTGGTCTATAAGCTGCTGAGAGACTTTTTCATCATCAGTGGGCCCAAAGAGGAGGATTAATGCTTTCTCCGTGCCTCGTAATAATAAAAAAAGCTAATCTAAGTATTTCACTTCTGTTGTTGAGTACAAAGAAAAATCCTTCCTGGGTCTTTTTAAGGTCACGACTCTGAAATCTTATACATGTAATTGAACAGTTATATTTTATTTCAGTATATTTATAAAATTCTAGATGGTTCAATCTGACAAAAAATTCTATACACAAAATGTGTTGCTAATTAGACATGTAAAAAGCATTGTTTTAATTAGTTGAGAAAAAAAAAACTTTACTGTTATTGAGTGGAATTTTTCAGCACCTAACAAGGTGGTTGCATGGCTATTTTATTTATAAAAACTGCAAGTGGAGTGGACATTTGGCAAATTCTGTGTAATAGAGAAAATAGAGCAGGAAAGACAGATTTTGTCATTAAAAATTAAGACACTAAAATAGAGGTTCTAGCAAAGAATGGTGACATTGTCACTTTAAGGACATTAATCCAGAGTACATGTAAGGGAACAGAGTACCATCTAGTGGAGAGAAAAAATAATAACCAATAAAAATGTTTTTATTTTATTTATCTTATCATCTCATTATACTATTTGTAACACTCCACCATAGTCTGTAGCTCTATACATGTGTTATGTACAAGACAAATCAATATTAACACATTGCAAAAGAATGGAGGGCCCTGTCTTTGAGCTTCAAATCAAACACACATAGGCCCTCATTCAATTGCAATTTGGCCAATTGAATAGGGCTCTAAATAAGCACATAACTTTTTTTTTTAAGACGTTTTCAGTTAGTGAAAACCTTGCTTTTGGATAGATGCTTACTAACTAAAAACGACTTTAAAAAAATATGTTAAGTGCTTATTTAGAGCCCTATTCAATTGGCCAAATTGCAATTGAATGAGGTTCAAAGGCCCTCAGTCAAATGTGATTTGGCCAATTGAATATGGCTCTAAATAAGCACATAGCATTTTTTTTAAAGAAGTTTTTAGTTAGTGAAAACCTTGCTTTTGGATAGATGCTTACTAACTAAAAACTTCTTTAAAAAATATATATGTTATGTGCTTATTTAGAGCCTTATTCAATTGGCCAAATCGCAATTGAATGAGGGACTTACAGTCTAAAGGGTTTGGTGTGACACGGGAGAGTGATAGATGCAAGATGGCAGTTTGCAAGGCAATAGGTTCAAGCAAGTGGAGGTGGTTGTGTGTTGTACTGTAGATTGTGGGTGTTACTGATTTTATGCTAGTATATGCAGTTGTGCATATTAAGGCTGAAGGTGGTAAGTTTTTATGAAACAGATACATTTCTAGTGAGTGTTTTAAGGTTTTGAGGTAGGAAGATAGTCTAGTGGAGAGTGGCAAGGAGGTTAGGACAGCACAAGAAATGTCCTGAAGACGGCAGTGAGAGGAGGTGATAAGAGAGAAAAAAAGAGGGTGGTTGGGGGAGTATTTTGAGACAAGAGCAGAGATATTAGGGAGTGCGCTGTTGTTGAGGGCTTTTTACATTAGGATTGTTATTTTAAATTGTATTCTGGAGGCTATGAGAAGCCAGTGGAGTGACTGTCAGAGAGAGGAGCTGCAGACACTGACTCTTGATAAGATGAGTGTATCATTCATTATGGATAGGAGTGGTGACAGACGGGCAAACAAGGAGAGAGTTGCAGTAGTCGAGGCGAGATATTATGAGAACATTTTAGTTGTGTCATGTGAAATATAGTGTTGTATTTTGGAGATGTTTCTTAGGTCAGGGTCCAGTAAAAACCCAAGACAACGGGTCTGCAAGGTGGGCATGATGATGGCATTGTCAACAGTGCGAGATATTTGAGGAATGTACCCTGTAATAGAGGGTGGGAATAATAGGAGACCAGTCTTTGAAATGTTGAGTTTGAGTTGGCAGGCGGACATCCAGAAGGCAGTTGTGCTAGAAAAGAGGGGGATAGATCTGGAGCTAAGAGGTAGATTTAAGTGCCATCTGCATATAGATGATACTGAAATTCAATAGATTTGATTAAGGTACCAAGGTAATATGTATAGATAGAGAAGAGGAGGACCCCTAGGAGTGAACCGTGAGGTACACCAACAGTCAGAGGGCAAGGTAAAGAGGAGGTGCCAGAGAAGCAGACACTATGGGCCTCATTCAATTGCAATTTGGCCAATTGAATAGGGCTCTAAATAAGCACATAACATATATTTTTTAAAGAAGTTTTTAGTTAGTTAGCATCTATCCAAAAGCAAGGTTTTCACTAACTAAAAAATGATTTAAAAAAATATGCTCTGTGCTTATTTAGAGGCCTATTCAATTGGCCAAATCGCAATTGAATGAGGCCCTATATGTTTGGAGACTGTAAATTTTATTGTAAGAAACTAGAATGCTAAAGATGGAATCCCATATTCTACTGGTTAATTAGACAGTGAATTACACATAAAGATGCCACAGTGCTAAAAGTGTGGTACGAATTGTCATATCTGACTTTAACCTTTTGATTAAACTAGCCAATAACATAGAAAACTTGAAGTAAGTACCGTATATATTTCCTCAAAGCAAATGCCCTTACTCCACAAAATATAGATTTCCTATTTTTTGTTAAAGCAGTCATTGCTTATTATATTAAGATATCAAAAATATATGTGTGGGATGGTGTTTACTATTTATTATAGGTGGAAGTGTTTTATTGGTTGGGTTAATAGTGTTTTATTGAGAGGGTTAATAATCTTTTTATTACCTTTGTACTATAATTATAGGTTACAGGAATGATAAAAAAAGAACCCTGTAGGAGGAATTTACTAAAGGATACATGGGCCTCCATTCAACTTAGCAAATTGTAGTTACAGGAGCCCGTAATGGAGACTGTAAAAAAAAAATTGCTATTCAATTGGCATCTATTAGCTACTTGCAATCGTTTTGCGGGTTGGAAGCTCAAAATCCCTGCAGTTGTCAAAATCGTAATTCACATTTCAAGCCCGTAAATGTTACAATCGGAAATTGCTATTCAATTGCTACAATTCCTCAAACCCGCAATAGCCTTCAAGCCCGTAAATGGCAAATGTAGAAGAAAATCCTACGGGTACCAGATAGGACTCGCAAGGGGGTTAAACACATGTTTGTAGCACTGTAAATGCAAATAAAAAATCAATACCACACTTTATAAGACAGGGAAAGTGATGAAGGACAGTAGAATTAATTGCACAACAGTCTCAAGCTTGGAAATCTGCAATCAAAATTTTTTTTTTTACATTTTATTTCTTTGTTCAATCAATCTTGGTAATTAAGGAGTTAATACATACCAGGCCCCCACATGGACTATAACAATATTGGCATTCCTTTTTAATATTTTGTACATTGCCGGGTTGCGAGTCACGTATCGCACTTCTAAACAATAATTGATTTACGTTTAACCTCCATGTTTTACTGACGTCATGAGGAAGATCTCATTTACTATTGTCTGTTTCTAAATCGGTAGTTACGGCCTTGCTGAATTGATCATGATCATGCTCTGAAATGCTACTTACGGGTGCATGGTTTACCGTTCAGGCTTTCGGCCAGGTAGTTGCGGGCTTGTTCAATTGAATCGCTCTGTAACTGTTGCAATTGACTGGAGGCCTTAGTGTGTACGCAATAGACAGCTGTAACCTGCGTTCCCACATCTCAGGTCATTGTGTGATTTACTAAAGATTTGTTCTGTGGTAACAGCAAGCTGAATGAGGCTCCTCACAAATGGTCATGAATTGAGTATTTAATGGGCGTGACAACAAGTGTCCTGGGAGTGTTTTGTGCAGCTAAAGTGAAAATCTCAATTTACTAAACAAATTTTGTTATTAACTGCAAGCTATGTTGATATTCAGCATCACGATTCAACCCATGATAGCAGTATATTTTATATATAAATAGAATTATATTACCAATATTCAGCCATAAACCTTCAACATAAGTGGATAAATATAACTTAAAAAAAAATAATTATGTCAACAAAACTGACACTTACAGTACAGTAAATAAGTCATGGCTTATGAAAATATAAAATATTAATGCAAATTATGATTTTTTTAAATGTATTTTTATATATATATATATATATTTATTTATATAGGTTTATATATACTTATATATATTTATATATATATATAGAGAGAAACATATATATATATATATATTTATCTATTTATATATATGACTCAATAAAAATGGTTCACTATGGGCCTCATTCAATTGCGATTTGGCCAATTGAATAGGCCTCTAAATAAGCACATAGCATATTTTTTTAAAATAAGTTTTTAGTTAGTGAAAACCTTGCTTTTGGATAGATATTTACTAACTAAAAACTTCTTTAAAAAAAATATGTTATGTGCTTATTTACACCCCTATTCGATTGGCAAAATTGCTATTGAATGAGGGCCTATGTGTATATATATACTAGGGCCCTCATTCAATTGCAATTCCGCCAATTGAATAAGGCTCTAAATAAGCACATACCATATTTTTTTTAAATAAGTTTTAACTTCGTGAAAACCTTGCTTTTGGATAGATGCTTACTAACGAAAAACTTCTTTAAAAAATATATGTTATGTGCTTATTTAGAGCCCTATTCAATTGGCCAAACTGCAATTGAATGAGGGCCTAGGAAATTGGCAGTCAAAAATGATGGGAATAAAATGTTAAGGCTGGTGTTTGCTGTTTGCTGTTTGCCACCTTGTGTCTCCTTTTCTGCCTCCTCTCCCTCCCTTGTGTTTTTTTCCACCCCTCTTCCTCTCCTGTACCTCCTTTCCCCCTCTCCCTTTCCCTCCCCTGTGTCACCTTTCTTCCCATCTCCCTCCCCTGTTCCTCCTTTCCCCCTCCCCTTTTCTCCCCCTGTGTCTCCTTTCCCCCTCTCCCTTTCCCCCCTTTGTGTCTCCGTTCCCCCTCCTCCCTCTCTTGTGTCTCAGTTCCCCCTCCTCTCCCTCCCTTGTGTCTCCTTTCCCCCTCCTCTTTATCTCTTACCTGAATGTAACTCTGCCAGCAGCTCTGCACTCACCATCTTCTCCTCCTCTTGGGCTCTCGTCCTTCGGTCGGAACTACTATGTGGATAAAGCCGCACATTCGCATCCCGCCTGCGCAATGTGCGGCTTGATCCAGAAAGTAGTTCTCGGCTGAAGGACGAGTGAGTATGAGTATGGCCCGCAAGCTACTGGCAGGGTTTGGAACCAGGTACAGCCAAGCTACTGACAGGGTTTCCAGGTAAGCCGTGGTGCTGGGTGAGGCAGAGGGGGAGATGAGAGGGAGGCAGAGGGGAAGATGAGAGGGAGGCAGAGGGGGAGATGAGAGAGAGCCAGAGGGGAAGATGAGAGAGAGGCAGAGGGGGATGAGAGAGGCCTAAGTCCTGCGGGCCTCGTAGTTGTGGCCCGTAACGGCAGTAGGGGGGGAGATGAGAGAGAGGCAGAGGGAGATGAGAGACTGGCGCTACTGGCAATGAGCCCCTGCCTGCAGGTTCGCGGTCGATGGCTCGCAAGGCTCACAAAGCATGACCAACATTGTAAGCGTTTCGGACAGCCCCACAGATCTATAATTTGATTATATATGTGATTATACACATATACATATACAATATATATAGATCAATAAATAATTTGACAGACTATTAATTACATTAGTATTAATAATTATTTTTAAGTATATCATTAAATAAACTAAACATTATAAACAAAAGTGCTTAATAGCTTTTAACAGTGGTAATTATAATTTTGATGCATTTGTTGGTATTATATTTCAATAATGACGTCATGCCAACCATTGCATCTTTGACAACCACTGTTACACCTTTCATGGTGCATGCATGCAGTCTTAACACATCTGAATTTAGCATCGAGTGTTTGTTACATGCATAGTGCATGCCCTATTATTTGTGATGTCTAAAGGGGGCGGATAGGAGGTAAACACAAAATGCAATATTGCATGTAGCAGTGATGTGCATCTTAGTATATTTCCCCAATATTTTAAAAAAAATATTTAGGGGTGATTAGAGTTTTTCGAGGGACTAAATCTGATATTGCAGTTAAGCATGATTCAGTTTGAAAGTAGATATGTTTTGGTGATGGGAGAAATAATTAATTTCCCCTCCAAGCCAATTTTGTATTCCTATGCACACACACTATTCCTTCCTATCCAACTCCCCACTTAGCCAATAAATACAGTATATGACCACTTTCATGTAATAAAGTTCATTTTCATCATGTAATAAAGGTAACTTTTTTCTCTGTTTTCGCTATACTAACTTTATACGTATCTCCACATTCTTTGAATCCACCTCTCGAAATATACTCAATATTGTTGTATATTGACCCTCTCTTCCAAATCCCAAGCAACAAAGAACATCTATGTATTCTAGCATTATGAATGTTCCCACTTCATCGAGGGCTGAAGAGTGAGGACCAGAGAAATGCAGATTATCACTTGAAGGTTGTCAAAGGGTATGTAAGTATAATACCCTTCCTACAGGCTTACATTTTTTATTTGCTGTCATTTTTATTTTTTTGTGTTAGGGTCCATGGGATTCCTGTGGGGCATAGGGTCCATAGGAGTCTGTAAGGGCCCCTAGGGTAGAAGTTTGGTAGCTATTAGGGTCTATAGGGAACCCCATAGTAGAGGCCAGGTATAGTTACCATGGGGATCCATACCCCCATGGTAATAGTAAAGTATAAACATGGGGTCTGTAAGGACCCCCTTAGTACAATGGTTAATATTAGGTGTCAGGGGGGTCCATATATTTAGAGTCGGAAATATTTTAGAAATATCAGCATTTTGGATTTTAACCCTTGTACATAGCAGTATATTTTATATTTAAATAAAGTAATACAACTATTATTTACTTATTATTATACAACAAACACATGTATATATAAAATCTAGCAGTGTAGTTTATTTAAATATAAAGTATACTACTAACTTGGGGTTGAAACAAGCCATGCTGATAGTTTTAGTAAAAAACAAGGTAATTGGTTAGTAAATTCAGAGGATTTGGGTTTTTTCATGCCAGTAATATGCCCATAATGCACCACAATCACGACAACTCATGCTCAGCTCTGATGAGTTTGCTATAATACTGGAGGAGGGGCTTGGCAGGCATGTTAACACCTGAGATCTGTTAGTAAATTCACCATACAGCTTTGTAGTGTAATATTAGAAGTTTGCTGTGATTTCTGTGATCAGTTTAAATTCTGAACACTGCTAGACCATGAAACTATAACAATGTTTGCCCTTCTGCATTGCTACATTGTCGTGGTGAAGGTGCTTGTGTACTTTAATGAAGCATATTAGCTATACCATGTATGGTCACGCAAGATGAGCAAGTCATAGCAGAGAGGTCAGAAAAATTGCAGTACACTGGAGAAGGAACTTGCAACCCACTCCAGTATATTTGTCATGAAAACCTTATGGATTAGCACAACCATACACAAGATGTACATGGCATGCTGCGTTCTATAGGGTCACCGACAGTCGGGCATGACTGAAGTACTAAACAACAACAAAATAATGATGTTACAGGATGGTTACATGAATGTTGAGTGATATGCTCTATCAAAAGGTAAATACAACATTTAGTGACATAGCAATTCCTTACTTGTGCATCACAGATTGTGCAGTTCTACCTGTTTTTCTGTGGAATTGTAAAGCCAAGTCAAAATGGCACTTCTCTATTCTTATTCTCCTGGATCTTTCTACTGCCTTTGACACTGTTGACCACCCTCTTCTTATACAAATTCTCAGCTCTCTTTGGTTCACTTCATATCTATAATTGAACATTCTTCCTCCCATGGTACACTAATACATTATTTTGTATTTCAGCACATATATGCCTATCACAGTCTAATAACATCCTGTTTATCTATGAATAACTTCATGTTTATTTACAGTTCTTTTCTTTCTCAAGCAGCCACCACTCTGGCCCTGCTCTGTCCGCAACTGGAAGCCAATCCCCTCCCTCCCTGCCCTATCACCCACCTGCCCCTGGTTGCTCTTAATGTATTGAGTCACACAAATTTCTTACAGCTGATCAATTAGCAACACTGTCTAACTCTTCCAAATTAAACCGTTATACAATGTTTCCTTGTGCCCTCTCCTTCCTCTTAACTTCCTACCTTTTCCTCAAGCTTTTCTCCTATGAGCTACTCTTCTTCTTTCGGTTACTATCTCTTCCCTTTTCTAAAGCTCATAAGCAGAAACACTTCTGCAAGTCGCATTCCCATCTCCTTTCTCTCTCTCTTTCCTTCTTCTACTGGCCCCTGGAGCTATATCTCCTAACCCAGGCCCCTCACCTGACATTTCCATTTGCTGATTATATTATATGACCACTAGGGGCACTATGGGCATATAACATATTATATAATAGAGCCATTCACTTCACACTGATCCGTTCCCTCTCCTACTAAATGAAAAAAAATGTCTAACTTTGCAACTACTTTGCAACTACTTAAGTAAACTTTCACTGCTTTCCTTACCTTTGCTACACCTTATCTGTTTATTCTTGCCCAGGTTTCTGCCTCTTCCATTTGCTTTAGATCGTAAGTAGCGAGTTTCCAATCTTGTAGGGTGCTTTGGAAAACAAGCACTTTCTACAAAGATTCTAAGCTCAAAACAGGGCCCTCCATTTTCTGCAGTTTGCCAATATTGTAATCGTCCTTGTTCTTATCCCCTGTATAGCGCTACTCCTTGTTGGCGCCTTGATTATCAACTTTTTAATGATGTTCCAGTTTCATACCTGCTTAAAAAAGCCTTTTTGACACGTATTCAGTGGTCTTAAACACTCAAAGGTCCAGTGAAGTCATTACAACCGTTCTTCACCACCATATGAAAACTTTTTTTTTTCATTTGAAGCTATTTTCATTGTATTATAGATGTTAATTGGGATCTTTCCAGTGGCATGTAGTGGTCAATAGGTGGTGACGGTGGCATGCAGATACTTTGTTAAATTTGTTCTTCGGGTGAGGGTTAGAGTTAGGGTTTAGGTTTAGGGTAGCGTGCCACTATCCTAACCCTAAAACCTAAGTTTAACCCTAACCCTAAGAAAAAAATAAGTGACCATAAATTTCAATGTTTATATACTGTCTTCACTGCAATAATACATTTTGTGTTTTCACTTCAAGGTTAGAAAGACTACCAAAAATAATTAATTTAATTTGTGTAGTTTGCAGCAAGATGATGTTCATGCCATTTGCAGGATTGTTTTTACTTTGCAGAAGCTGACAATTGAAGGCAGTTAACATAGTTTCCGAATTAGCTGGTCGGTATAAAAGAGAGAAGTATGCATCAATTAAAAATAAAATAAAATGTACTTGCTTTTCAGTGCTTCGATTACGTAGAGCAGACAAATCTCATATCCCATTAATCTTTATGCTTTTTAGGTGGAAAGAATGGGTAGCAAAGAAAGCCAAATTGTTTCTTATCCTATATGTTTGGATATGGAGTTATATCTCTGTAGTTATTTGAGTGAATTCATTATTTTGTGTAATTCATATTTATTTACAGCCTTATTAAATTGCGATTTGGCCAATTGAATAGGGCTCTATATAGGCACACATATTTTTTTACAGAAGCTTTTAGTTAGTGAATTTCTATCCAAAAGTAAGGTCTTTACTAACTAAAAACGTATGTAAAAAAATGCTATGGGCTTCATTCAATTGTGATCTGGCCAATTTAATAGGGCTCTATATAAGCACAGAGCATATTTTTTTCAGAAGTTTTTAGTTAGTGAAGACCTTGCTTTTGGATAGAAGTTCACTAACTAAAAACTAGAGCCCTATCCAATTTGCCGAATTGCAATTTAATAAGGCTGTTAATTGCCTATTTCTGCAGATAACCATGCTGAGTATTAAGTAATCCTAAATAGTGAGAAGAAACACGTGTCACAATTTAGAAGATCTTTACATTGTGTTAACATTTATATTTATGTTTCTCAAAATAAACCCATTTGATCATCTCTACCTACAGAGGTGATAAAGATAATCATACCTACAAGAATATAACTTATATTTCCAGAACTTACAGATTACAACAAATGAAGAAATATAGGAGATAACCTTATTTTGAGGACACAGATATGTCCTTTTAAAGTATTTTTATTTAGTAAGACTCATTTTATATATATAAAAGCAGTATGTTTCTCATTCCCTCCCCCCATTTTCTCTAAGTATCTGTTTCTGTTTATTCTTATTCTAATTGCTAACTAATAAAACAGCAGCAGCTCTTGCATTTATGTAGCTATCCTGTTTGTCCACCAGATGTCGCTGCAGTGTCATAGTATAATCACTAGATCATATTGTCTGCATCAGTGTTTCCATAATCTATATACTCTATTTGTGTCCCAAAAGTATTTATGGAACCACTGGACTCCAAAGTGGCCCCACACGCATTGCTTAATAGAGATTTTTTTTATAGATATGTTTTAGCATTACATTAGTGTATTTTATTAAAGTGTATTTTATTAAAGATTTATGTAATGCTAATTTTTGGCAAACATATTGTATTCACAAGTTCCTGATTTAGTTTGTTTAATACACTTGAGCTACAGTAAGGGGGGAAAAGTATTTGATCCCCTGCTGATTTTGAACGTTTGTCCACTGACAAAGAAATGATCAGTCTATAATTTTAATGGTAGGTGTATTTTAACAGTGAGAGACAAAATAACAAAATTAAAGATTATACAGTGAAGGGAAGTGATTTGTGTGAAGGTGAAGATGGCCTAGTTCAAAAGTGCTCAGAAGGTCTCTCACAGATCTCTCAGTTTAAAAGCATGTGCATAACAAGATGACAGTCAGAGAGACCTCTCTTTATACCTCTATGAGGTTTCCTTCCTCTTGGCATCTATCATTTTGCCTGCGTTGTTGTCCTTCCTCTTGACCTCCCTCCTTACTGTGTGCTTCATTTCTCTCTAGCTCTCGCTTCCATACTTCTCTATGTGCTTTTTCATCAACTAAAAATCTTTCCTTCCTCCTGTGCCTTGACATTCCCCTTAAACTATTTCCTTTGACTGTGGCTATTTGAACTTTCTCCATGCCAATGTGCTGTGTCTTTCCTATGAGCTCTTTCCATCTCAATTCAATACAATTCAATACTACTATATTGACATAACTGGAAACTCAAGGAATATGGGTCAATTAGAAACACAAGAACTGAATATAATTAATCTTCTTGAAAAAAACATTGGGTAGTGCCCATAAGTTGGTTTTATCTAAAGGTTTATCATTTGTGCCCAGACAATCATTAGACCATTTTGAGATAATAAAATATGTTCATCTATTTGTTTGCAAATTGTTATTAAAAGTATTTTTTAACAATACGGATAATATTCAGAATTTTACCAAAGAGGATTATGAAACATTTAGGATTTTAGGATATCTATAAGAAGACAATTATATGGAAAAAAAGCATACTACTTTTATTCCTTCTAAGAACAAGTATTTATTGATTTAGTCTCTAACAACATTTTGAAAACGAATCCCATTACCTTTAAGATGTGTTTATCAAACCAAGTGACAAAGACGTTGTTGTTATGTGGCCCAAGAATATGTATATAGAGGAAGCAACTCTCTGACCAACAATTCTATAGAAAGCTATTTGCCGACCCCATCAAGGATTTATCTACCAAATATACTAAACTGATTGACAATGCATTAACATTGCATATGATAAATACAAATGAATGAAAATTCCTATTGTGCAAGTTGTCTAAACCTTTTGGTAAAAAAACATCTATTTTCACAAAAATGTGAATAAACCTCAAAGAAGGCTAATTGTTTCTAGTAGAGAATCATTGTGCTAAACTGTTAGTATACTCATTGATATCACATTAAGACATCTTGTTTATTGGTTACACAATGCATGTTTTGAGATTAATAACTTGGTGATAGATTAACCAATTCTGCTAGTGACTATGGATGTCAAGTCACTCTAAACCAGCATCATGCATGAATGTGGATGCAATGCTGTTAAATGATGGGAATAATACACATGATAGGAACAAATCCATTGTATATTTGTTAATGTTCATTCTCACACACAATTACTTTGATTTCAATTAATAATTTTACAGGGCACAGCTATGGCCACTGCTTGTGTCCCAACATATGCCAATTTGTATCTTGTGTGGTGGGAGGCTGAGATGGTGTTTACGGAATGTATGAATAAATATACCAAATTTGTCACACTCTGGAGTCGATACATAGATGATATATATTTTTCTTTGGACTGTAAGAGCTTTTGTAAGAATGTATTAACATCTTAAATACCAATTAATTCAACCTGAAACTGACATGGTTATATGACATTATTGATTATCAGGTCATTTTTAAGACTAAAGATAATACATTACAAGCCAATTTCTATAGGAAACCAACAGCTACAAAAAGTTTGTTTAGAGCTGATAACTCTCACCCAATAAAAACCACTAGCAACTTAGGAACAAGAAGGAATTGCTCTGATACTGACACCTATAAGAAAGAAAGAGCTCATTTAAAGTCAATGTTTCAGCACCAAGGTAACAAAGAACATAATCTGAAAAAGCTAAAGATAAAAAATAATAAAAGTGCCAGTGATTTTCATTTTATTTCAACCTACAATTAACAATCTACAGAAATCAAGAATATTATCTGCAGTTATTGGCATATATTGCATAGAGATGAAGTATTGAAGAAGTTATAAACTACTCAACTGCTTTTTGGTTATAGAAAAAGACATAACCTCAAAGACATGATGGTAAAAAGCCATTTTGAACTACAGGGACACTGAAAACTGCTTTTTCAGAATTCAAACTACGTATATCGTAAAATGGTGAACATAATTTACTGTTTATCTTGCCCATGCAATCTTTTGTACGTTGGGATGACAACTAAAGCCCAGAGAATCAGGATTCAGGAGCACAGAAAAAAAAAAAAATCTCTTCTGTGGCCAGACATTTTTTGCAACACCATCAAGCTAACAATGATGTTTTGAAATGCTGGGGGGTGGAAGAAGTAAAGATAAACATCAGAGGTGCCAATGTAGAAAAGATGCAATGGATCTTTAGACTAAAGACAATCTGCCCCAATGTCATGAAAGAGACCAATGATTATATGGTTTGTTATAATGATCCAAAACAGATCTGCTTAATAACAGATACATTATAGCACTTTTTAATGCTAATTTGAATGGAACACCTTTTTGACATTTATTTGTTTGTGGCACACAATAGTTCAACTACTTTTATTCTATGGACAATACCTTCAAGTTACTTTACATAAACCACTCATACTTATTTAACAGCTGTAGTTTGCAATACATACAATAGTTATTACTTTCCAATATATACTTTGATTTTCTTGAAACACATAATTAATAATAGGCAGTCTATGTAAAGAATCATCATTGCCATAGTTTCACTTTTGTTAAAAAAGTTTAAGGGTAAAGTTTAATGCTTAACCACTCATTTACTTTGAGACGGCACATTATTAGCAAAATCCTTCAGAAAATATTCGGGGGGGGGGGGGGGCAATGGTATGCTTCTATATCTTAAGGGGCATCTATAATAGGAAATATTTTCTTATTTTGAAACCTTTTAGTTAGGAGCTTTACTAATGTGTTTAATGCATGCATCTCAGAAGTCACAAGAGTTTAGCAGGTCATTGCAGGTAGTTCTATCTGAGGAGTGTAGAATTTCTCTATTTATAAATTTGTCCAGGGAAAAATTTACATTATACAGACTTAATACTGGGTAAGATAGTCACTTTTTGATTCACCCCTAGCGTTTACAACTATCACTTATGGGCATCGGAGGTAATCTCAGAATTATCTCTTCAGGATAGTAGGAGATCAGACTATATCTATATTTAATACTGTGAAACGGTAACGCTGTGTTTGGCTGATTGATAGTTCTGGGTAACACAATCTCTTTATCACACCATATCAGAGTTTGGGCAGCTTCAATTTATTAATCTATAACCACAACTCAAAAGAAAATGACTTGCAACTGTGGACAACTCCCTTATAGTTTGCTATTAATATGGGGACCTTATCAAATTGCGTAGACTTCATCTTTGAACAGATTTCTGCTAGGAACTGTGCCTCTCTATCTCTTGCCATTCTGCTGAGACAATCGATTTGGTGGGGGTCCCCCAGCCTTGCGTTATTGAACAGCCAAAGCTAAGAATAATAGACATTGCTACATGATTATTATTAATCTTGTGTTGAATGTATACTCCACAAGCCAAAAGGACCTTAGTGGGTGGTAGAAATCCTCACCACATTTGGTACATTATGGGTGTGATTTTTGGTAAACTGCCCACATTGATATAATTGGCATAGCCCACAGCACTTGGTTTAGAAGATAAATTAGACCTCTCTAATCTCTCGGAAGCAGAGAGGTGACAGTGTCACTGTTGGGTGGGAACTTTTTCAAGCATTACAAGAGTTCTCTCATTCTAATGAAACAATTTTTAGAGTTACAAACACAGTATGAACAACTTTATGTATACAGAATGTCTATGAAATAAATGGAAAAACAGAAAGAAAATGTTACAGAACACTTTGAGCAGTATGTACTGAAAGTGGTGAATAGGACGAGATGTTAATGAAAACAAAAAATTATCATCGGAGCCCAGCAAGCTTGGGCATTTATAACTACAAAACAATGGTAGGACTTGGCAGAGTGATCAGGGACAGATGAGGAGTCAAAGATTGTTGAGCTGACAAAGACGAAAGGGGGCAAGCAGCTGCCTGACCCATAATAACGCAGAGACAGAGACGGGAGAATACACAGACGGGGAGTAGGAGCAAATAAATGTGTAGTCTATAGGTCATGAATATGCAGCTCTGGGACTACAGGTATCAGACAGCAGAGGAATTGAATGACATTGGCACTAAATATACACAACAATCAGGAGAGGGACTGTTAGCATGGGTGTTGCGAGCCTGGGATCTAGTAAGGGATCTAGAAAGGGATAATATTATTTTAACCAACCGGGAGGCAATAGGATTGGGGAATGTAGCAAGAAATTTACATGAAGAGGGCCCAAGATACTAATGCAAACTTCTCACTATTACATTGGATAAATGATTCCATTGTACAATGTGTAGACCACCCTATTTATCTAATTGGCACATCCTCTTTAAACTCTCTAGGTGAAGGGATTACTAAATTAAGGGAAATAGGGGTGACTTTAAAACCGTCAGCTAACGAGGTGCAGGGAGTGATGGTAAACTGGAAGGGGCCAGACATGTCCATATTTACCCTTGTTATGAAACGGAAATTGGTGCAATCTACCCCTGGTTATTTTAGAGCTCCTTTGTTTACCATGCTCAGTGCTTTAAAAGTAAAACAAAAAAGTATGATGCAGCCATTATAATGGGAGCTTCGGGAAAAACGGAGGTAAAGATTGAAAAACTTAATAACATGCAGCTAGAGCAGATCTAATCAATAGTGGCGTACAGAAGGGGGTCATTGATGATAAGCCAATGGCTGAGTTGTGGCAGCGCTAGAAGCAACTGAAGGCAAAAGTAGTTGCCAAAATCAGCACCTATACAAGAAGGTGGCACTTAGTAACATGGAGGAAATCTACTAACGTGCCCATATGTAAAGCAACTGTACACAGAGAGAGACAGTCTCCACGTGTTATTACTGCATTGCTAGATACCGGGCCGGAGGCTACTCTTTTACATGGAACACCAGACAGTCAACATGGGGCTATTGTAGCTATAGAGATGTTGGGAGGAAAGATTACTTTAGCCACATGTACCATGCTCAAGCTACAGATTGGAAATAGGCTAATTTTCTAATGCTAATTTCAGAATTAGAAGATAATATACTGGGAATGGATATTTTGAGAGGGCAGACTATTAGCACTGGCTGGTAGATTTGTGTTTGGGATCATGATATTTAAGGGGTGTACTGCAAAACCAATAGTGAGAGAACATTCTAAATGGACTCCTCTCAAGATTCCTCCTGAAGTGCCAGTGAATCTCAGGCAGTATCGTTTGCCAGGAGGACATAAATAGATTGCTGAGACCATTCAAGTATTTTTGAAATCATTAGTTATACGGCCCACTGTAAGCCTATTTATTTCTCCTGTGTGACCCATGAAGAAATCAGACAGTTGCTGGTGTATGACCATCTATTACCAGGGGCTCAACAATAGAGCACCACCCACTGGCAGCTCCTGTACCTGATATGGTAACATTGGTGGAAAAGATTGGAGCAATGACTATAGAGTGGCATGCTATTATAGATTTGGCATTTTTCAGTATTCCCTTACCTCCAGAGAGACAAGATCAGTTTGTCTTCACATCAAGGACTGACAGTACACACTACAGGTACTTCCACAAGGTTACCTGCAAAGCCCTGTCCTCTGCCATGAGATTGTGGCCAGATACTTGGAAACGTTGCAGCATTGAGAGGTATACCATTACATTGACATATTATGATTACTGCTGCTACACAGGAACAAGTAAAAGAGGATCTTGAAACCTTAATTGTGACCATGAGACAAAGAGCCTGGGCTGTGAATGAAAACAAATTACAAGGACCGGCAAAATCGGTGAAGTTCCTGGGGATAGTGTGGTTTGGTCCAGTAAAAACTATACTACAGCTTGTGCTGCATACTATAGCCCAACTAAAAGATTCCACTTGAGTAAATGAAGCACAGAATATTGTTGGGGTATTTGAATTCTGGAGATCTTTCATTCCGCATCTGGGGATGATATTACATCCCATTTACAAAGTATCCAGGAAGAAAGCTGTCTTTGAATGGGGTAAAGAACAACATGAAGCCCTCCATGCTGCCAAAGAAGCTGGCCATTCTACCTATATATCTTAGTGACAGACCACAGAATGTCATGAGGCTTATGGCAAAAAAAGTCTTAACTACCAATTGACTTATGGTCTAAACAGTTCTCCCCTGCATAGGGAAAGTACAGGCCTTTGGAGAAATACCTTTTGGCGGCCTATACTGCCTTACAATACATGGAGAGCACTACCCAACAACAGCCTATGACTGTTCACACTGTGTTGCGGATAGCAGGGTGGGTCTGACAAAATGGACTGGAATCTCGTACTTACATAGCCCAGAAACAGACGCTACAGATTTGGAAATGGTACTTGCAGGAAAGAGGAGCTGTGCGGCCTGGTGGATTTTGAGTCACCACAAGTGGAGGTTCCTGTAATTCAGCCAATTCAAAGCCCAGTACTGGATGCAGTACCATGGGAGTTGCTGCCTGAGGAGAGCTGCAAGCATGCATGGTTTGCAGATGGTTCAGCCGCCCTTACAGCCAAGGGCCACATTTGGGATGCTTTTACATGTCACTCCAGTCAACGTACTGAATTTATTACAGTAATTCTTGTGTTGAAGAAGTCTCTGACTCACTCATGATCTATACAGATAGTTGGGCAGTGTATAAAGAACTTACTGCATGGATGCCCACATGGCATGCAGATAAATGGACTGTGAACAATAAACTGATTTGGGGAAGTGCTGAAACCTGGTAGACGCTATGGGACACAACCGTTGTGTAAGACATTGTTGTGGGCCATGTAGATGCGCACTCACATGTAACCTGCGAATGAAGAAGCAGACCAGTTATCCAAAATCCGTGGTATATAGGAGGTGGGAGAACAAAATGAGAAGTTATTAGATGGTCCAGAAAGCAGGTTGAACCTAAACAAGGATACTCAACAGGAAAAGCTAGAAAGTCTCAATCTATGGGCCCATCAATGTAGTAGACATAGAGGAGTATGCTAAAGCAAAGGGCATACCCATAACCCTGATTACGGCTGGGGCTTAATTATCGCTTCAGACATTGATCCAAAATGCCAAGTGTGTACAGCAGTTAACTAGAAGAAACATCTCCAAGCTTCTGCAGGACACATTTATCGGGGGCCTAAAGCAGGACAAGTCTGGCAGATTGACTTTGTTGGTCCTATACCCATGGGATCTGGAAGATTACAGCTGCCAATACTTACAGTGGTTAATTGATGACACTTGCCTCTAATTCAGCAAATAAAGATACAACCTTAAAGCTTTTGCATAAAATGACTCAATCATATGGATTACCAGTGGAAGTACAGTCAGACAATGGTACCTATTTTACTGGACAAAGGGTGAAAAAATGGGCCATTCAGAATGATGTCAACTGGATCTTCCACATTCCCTATCATACACAAGTCCCCGGCTCATAGAAAGGATGAATGGGTAATTGAAGGAGCAACTGTGTACACTGATTCCCACACCCAAATTATGAGGTTTTGTGCCTGTATTAGAAAAAGCAATGTTTGAGCTTAATCAATGAGTGGTAGGAGTGGTGGTCTCCATATGAGCATATGTTAGGTGGCCATCAAGAAACAGCTGAAATAGTAGTGGTGGTAACTCATCACACACAGTTAACCCAACAAGGAGTAGGTACTACTGTTCCAGTGAAAGTAAGAAATCCAGTGCTTGTAGGTCTTGGCAAAGCCTTCATAGTGAGCACCACCATAACTGAATTCAGCCCATGTATATTTCCTTCCTAATGTTTGTGTGTTTGTCTCATTTGGTTGGACCATAACACACCATGCTGATAGACTTGGTATTCATGGCAGAGATACTGGAGTGGGTTGCCATTTAATTCTCCAGTGAGGTACAGCATACAGCTCCTGGTATTCCTAGGTGGTCTCCCATTCAAGCACTGACCATGCCCTACCCTGCATGGCTTCAGGGCTGTGTAACCTCTTGGTTTGCTCACTGGAATCCAACCTTCAGTTATATCAGGACAAGGGGATTACTTGTGATATTACTGATAATAAGCTGCAAAAAGTTGGTACTTGTTCTATAATCAAAAATGAGTGCTGTAGTTTTATACCAGATGCCTCACAGTCTGAGGAATATGATTTGGTCCAAGCCTATGAGGCTGTACAAAAGTTACACCAAGAAAGTACTAAATCATGGTGGGATAGCATTTTTGGAGACATCAGGGGTTGTGTACACCAGATATAACATTTGATATTCATTATGTATCCTTATTATCATTTCTTTCTATGCTTGTATTAAAATCACCATTTGCATAGTGCATGGCATTACTATTAGAAAACAGGCTTTGCCCATTAGTTTTACCTATGACAGGGAGTTGTCTACAGTTGACAAGTCCAAGAGTGGAATGTGAGTTGTTATCAAAGAAAGTAATTTGCAACCGTGGACAAGTTCTTGTCATGGTACTTGAGGCTTTTTTATTTAACAAAATATGTGCAATAATAACCAGTATAACTTCCTGTTTATGCTTTGTTATAAATATGTAGACCTTATCAAACTGTGTAGACTTCATCCTTGAACAGATTTCTGCAAGGAGCTGTGCCTCTCTATCTCTTGCCATTCTGCTGAGTGAATTGATTCGGTGGGGTCCTCCAGCCCATTCATGAACTCTGTGTCAGTATCATACTGTAAAAACTAAAAGCGAAACAACGTAGCAAACAATTACTTTGTAGATTATTTACTTGTTGTAATTCAATTTTGTATCATTATTGTGTTGTTATAACTGAAAGCCAAACAAAGTAATAGACAGTTACTTTGTGGTCTATGCATTCAAGTATTTTCAATGCAGTTCATTATATCGTTTACTCAGAGAGTGTCTCATATAAGTCAAATCACTTATAAAAACTGATTTATCAGCTCTATGTCAATTTTAAACTATTACGACTAAGAGCCCAATGGAGTAACACCTAATTATTTTATGAATCATACACTTGCTTTAGCTAAATGTTTGTTACAATGCACCACGCTATGAGCTGTTAGCTTAATTCAATTCTCCATGCTAGTGCTTGTTAGCATAATTCAATTCAATGTATCTTTGCTCATATAGCTTCCTATTTTGATAATAAATGATGTTCTCAATCTATGTCACATTTAAGGAACTGAAAACATTTATTTTATTAATATTTTCCTGTTGCTGTTTGAAATGGATAATATACTGAAATGTAGAGCACCTATGTTCATAATGGCCGAACTCGTCTGTGCTGAGTCTGACTTCAGACACCAACTCTGATGTATGTTTCGCCACTACTGTATGGATCTTTTGATCACAATTACGGCTACTCTGAGGTTGTGATTTAATCCGTTTTGAACATAAGTCTAAAAAATGATTCCATAGATTTCACATAACATGGTTATTGCTGCAAATGATATTTAGCAGGATTTTTATTATGAAAGTCTAATTCACTTCAAAATATAAAGCAGTATATCAAATGCTTATATAATGTGTATATCTATAGAACCTTCTAAGCGTGCTCCTATAGAGGGTCTTCCCATTTTCTGATGGGTATACCTTAAAACATAGACTGTTATATGTCCATAGAAAGTAGATCAAATCAGGCTCCTTTATCAGATGCAAACACCTTTCTTCTAACATCATGGATTGCCCATATAACATTGTGTTACTATGGACTGAGAAAATATGTATGCACAGTGGATACAGTATCACAGTGGCAATTAATAAATCTGTGTGGAAAAATATATATATATGAAAGTGTGCAATACATATAAACAGCATGATTAAAGAATAGTGTATTTATGATTTGTCTATGTATGCATATATAATTCAATATAATTGAATATTTGTCTGTGTGATGTATTATTATCCTAATGATATAAATTAAATACATAAATTAATTAAAAAAAGATAAGAAACCATGAATCATGTACTGTCCCAGGTAGACCAATTGTATCCAGTAATGACAGTCTGTCCCAAAATATAAGCTTTTATCCGGATTATTACCTTAAAGATATTGTAACTGGTCTCCCATCTTATATTAATGACACATCAGATGACCTAACACAGATGGAGGATTTAAATGTTCCTATTAACACTTTGTTAGTAAGTATTGATGTAGAGGTCTTATAAAGAACCACCCCACATACAGAGGGCATCGAACCACAATTACCAGTTTCACAACTATTGACCCGATTGGAGCTTGTACTAACTAATAATTATTAGGAATGCACAAGGATACTGATGTTAACCACATGGTGTCATGCCTATAGCATGCCAACATTGGGGACATTGTGATTTGTGTGTTATTCCTTGTTATGCCTGTTAGAAGCATAGGATAGTGGAAATTGCCTGTTTGGGGGGGGGGGGGGGGGTTATCAGTTACAAGGGAAATATTGTATATGCCCAATATTTCCTAGTACTGGACTAGTTCCTCATGAACCGGATTAGGGATAGTACTGACCCCTATGAGTTACATAACACGCAGCCAGATGGCTATCCTTCAGTCCAGGGACTGGATCAAGTGGATCAAGGCTGTGGATTGTTGTTAATGCAATTACTGTAATTGATGTATTGTTACAGTAGAATGGGTGATTCTCTTAGACTTTTAGGCTTCTAGCCCAGGGAGGTAATTAAAAGGCATGATATCATTTAGTAAGGGGGTAGGAGGGAAGTCTGTCAATTAAACCCAACTGGACATGAGTAGTAACATGAGCTAGAAGTTGATAAGGTTAACCATAGATTCAAATTTTAATTGATTGGCCTTTTTTTTGCTAAGAGTGCGGTATAAATATGTCTGTTGTTTCAATAATAAAGGTGCTATAACTAGTTCATATAATTAATATGTTGATTTCGTTATTGATGCTGGGAATCCTGATTGCTGGAGTAAGTTTTTTTCAGAACTTAGAAAGATCCTTATGCTACACCATACCACAGACATCTCTCAGTCTAACCTAAGGGCTGACAATTCTTCCTGCTGTACAAAGGTAAAATGAACTGGGCAACCCTGTGGGGAGAGGTTTGGGCAAAAGGCTCTTATCATACCCAATTCAACATACAGGTTGTCACACAAGGAATTGTATACAGCCTATTATGGTTGCTCATATATAGTAACCATTACAGTATTTAGGATTGTCTATATAATTGTTATAAACCTTCTATGATTGTTATAAATAATCTATGAGTAAAATCTTTCGCAAGGATAATCTTGATACATTTTGTTTTCAAAGATCTAAATATTTGAGACATATATTTATAAGTACTTTATGATGGACATATTTTAAGAGACTTCACATGTATACAGTACACAATTCATGGTTTTCTTATCTAATAGTCATCCATGATCTTAGAAGAAAAGTATTTCCATCTGATAAAGAAGCCTGCTTTTATCTACCTTAAACATACAAATAACAGCCTATGATCTATGGTATTCCCATAAAAAAATGGGAAGACCCTCTCTAGGAGCGCGCTCAGAAGACTCCATATATTTACACATCATATCAACATTTGATATATTGCTTTATATTTTGAAGTGAATAAGACTTTCATTGGGCAGCTAAAGATAACAGAAATCCAGCTAAATAACATTAACCATATGATATGAAATCTATGGAATAATTCTTTAGACTTATGTTCCTTATGGATTAAATCATAATCTCAGAGGGGTATTTATTGTGATCAAAAGATCCCTTGTAAATAAACGTATTGGTTAATGTATTACCTGTCTATATCGTCTCTGAAAATGTTATTTCCACTTAAAGTTTTAATGGTTTAAATATAAGGGATTACATTTATAATTTTTAAAACTTATCTGATTGTTGAGTTAGATTTTCTAAGACGGTTACTATGGTAATGATAAACACTATAAATATGGACACTTACAGCGTCTAAGCCTCTTACTTTGAAAAAGCTGCACAGTGGCGACGAAACATACGTCACAGTCAGCATCTGACATCAGGTGCTAGAATAGATAAGTTTGGAAGTTATGAGCCTAGTTGCTACATTTCAGTATATTATCCATTTCAAACAGCCAAATATTATTATTATTATTATTATTATTATTATTATTATTTCCTTTATTTGTAACACACCAACATTTTCAGTAAATATTAGTAAAATAAGTGTTTTTTTGTTTTGTTTTTTATTTTGCTTCAGTTTCTACAAATAACCTTACAAAATTGTACAAAACACAAATATAGAAATACAAGATATATCACAGTCATACAAAAACTAAAAAAGGGTTATGTCTAATGAATTTAAAGAATGGAAATATGTATCCCAAATCAGCCAACTATTAAACCTAGATAAAACAATGCCCATGTCATATAGATTCCTTTCTAATTCTCTGTTCTTTTTGAGAATTGTTAATACTTCATTCAATGATGGAATAAGTTCTGATTTCCAGCGTTTGGCAATAAGCCATTTGACTACTGAGACTACCTGTATAATTAATGCTTGTTCTTCCATCTTAAGCCTATTGTCCATGGTGTGAAGAATAACCATTTCACATGATGGCTTAATGATTTTACCACAAATTTTAGAAATATATTCAAAAGTCAAACTCCAAAGTTCCTAATGGGGTCACAGTCCCACCAAATATGTTTGTGCGTCCCCTGCTGATTACAAAGCCTCCAACAAAGTCCCCTATTAGGATTATTGTTAATAATTGCTATCTTTACTGGGACCAAGTACCACCTCTAAATCTCTTTAAAATTGACTTCTCTACATGCTTAATATTTAATAATTTTCTGTGAGAACGCAAACGCTCTAGACCAATTTTCCAGGTCAATTAAGTTATTACATTATTTTTCCCATTTGAGCATACCTGGAGATTTTTCAGTCTTATCCTGTTTTCTTAATATTTCATAGCATTTTTAAATTATATGTTTCCTGTCATTATAAAGTACTAACTTTTCGAAATTGGTTAAGGATCTGTTTGAGGTTATTAAGTATTTCGATTTTAAAATAGCTTTTTAACTCTCTCATATTCCAACCATTTAGACAATGGAAAACTAAAATCAGCACATAACTTGGAAAAATACTTAATTTCACCTTTATCGAACAGATCTCCCAATGTCTGTATATTCCAATTACCCCAATTACGAAGACAAGCCAAGTTAAGAACATTACTTAGACCTAACAATGACATTTCCGAAGACAGAATTGTCGAAAGGTTTAGTTTTTTGTTCCATTTAAACCAAAATGTAAACCATGTTTTGATTATTATTGACATAATATTATTATTGGGAAATTTATCATACCAAAGCCAATGATAAGCCCTTAGTTAAACATTGTTCTATATTTATCCCCTTTTTTTGTTTTGTTTTAGCAGACCAGGGTATCAAATGAGATAGCATTGCAGCCATACAGGGAGTGCAGAATTATTAGGCAAATGAGTATTTTGACCACATCATCCTCTTTATGCATGTTGTCTTACTCCAAGCTGTATTGGCTCAAAAGCCTACTACCAATTAAGCATATTAGGTGATGTGCATCTCTGTAATGAGAAGGGGTGTGGTCTAATGACATCAACACCCTATATCAGGTGTGCATAATTATTAGGCAACTTCCTTTCCTTTGGCAAAATGGGTCAAAAGAAGGACTTGACAGGCTCAGAAAAGTCAAAAATAGTGAGATATCTTGCAGAGGGATGCAGCACTCTTAAAATTGCAAAGCTTCTGAAGCGTGATCATCGAACAATCAAGCGTTTCATTCAAAATAGTCAACAGGGTCGCAAGAAGCGTGTGGAAAAACCAAGGCGCAAAATAACTGCCCATGAACTGAGAAAAGTCAAGCGTGCAGCTGCCACGATGCCACTTGCCACCAGTTTGGCCATATTTCAGAGCTGCAACATCACTGGAGTGCCCAAAAGCACAAGGTGTGCAATACTCAGAGACATGGCCAAGGTAAGAAAGGCTGAAAGACGACCACCACTGAACAAGACACACAAGCTGAAACGTCAAGACTGGGCCAAGAAATATCTCAAGACTGATTTTTCTAAGGTTTTATGGACTGATGAAATGAGAGTGAGTCTTGATGGGCCAGATGGATGGGCCCGTGGCTGTGTTGGTAAAGGGCAGAGAGCAACAGTCCGACTCAGACGCCAGCAAGTGGAGGTGGAGTACTGGTTTGGGCTGGTATCATCAAAGATGAGCTTGTGGGGCCTTTTCGGGTTGAGGATGGAGTCAAGCTCAACTCCCAGTCCTACTGCCAGTTCCTGGAAGACACCTTCTTCAAGCAGTGGTACAGAAAGAAGTCTGCATCCTTCAAGAAAAACATGATTTTCATGCAGGACAATGCTCCATCACACGCGTCCAAGTACTCCACAGCGTGGCTGGCAAGAAAGGGTATAAAAGAAGAAAATCTAATGACATGGCCTCATTGTTCACCTGATCTGAACCCCATTGAGAACCTGTGGTCCATCATTAAATGTGAGATTTACAAGGAGGGAAAACAGTACACCTCTCTGAACAGTGTCTGGGAGGCTGTGGTTGCTGCTACACGCAATGTTGATGGTGAACAGATCAAAACACTGACAGAATCCATGGATGGCAGGCTTTTGAGTGTCCTTGGAAAGAAAGGTGGCTATATTGGTCACTGATTTGTTTTTGTTTTGTTTTTGAATGTCAGAAATGTATATTTGTGAATGTTGAGATGTTATATTGGTTTCACTGGTAAAAATAAATATTTGAAATGGGTATATATTTGTTTTTTGTTAAGTTGCCTAATAATTATGCACAGTAATAGTCACCTGCGCACACAGATATCCCCCTAAAATAGCTAAAACTAAAAACAAACTAAAAACTACTTCCAAAAATATTCAGCTTTGATATTAATGAGTTTTTTGGGTTCATTGAGAACATGGTTGTTGTTCAATAATAAAATTAATCCTCAAAAATACAACTTGCCTAATAATTCTGCACTCCCTGTATAATGTAATATTCTTCAACACAAGGGGACGCAATGCCTCCTTTTATAAAGCTCTTCCTAACAATCCTTGAATTAATTCTAGATTTTTTCACATTATATATAAATGAATCGATCAAGGTTTGGTATTTTTTAATTATAGTTTTAGGAACAGATAAAGGCAAACATCTAAATAAATAATTTATTTGCGGTAATATAGACATTTTTATGGCTGCTATTCTACCGAACCAGGATAATCTATTTGATTTCCAATTTATTAGTTGATTTTTAATTTTGTCATATATTTTCAAAAAAATCATTTTAATTACATTTTCCAATTTTTCAGAAAATTCTATTCCCAAGTAATTAAATTTATTTAACTCCCAATCAATTTCCCAAATGTTTTTCAGAGAAGTTATTTCATCTTCGTCTATATTTATCATTAATACCTCCATCTTTGACCAATTTATTTTGTAGTAGGAAATTAAACCAAATTTATTTATTAAATCCTGAATCTGTAGTAAAGACTTTCTAGGTTCGGCTATAGTTAATATCACATCATCAGCATAAAGCATGATTTTATTTTCTTATTCATTCTAATGGCTTCTGCCAAAGGTTCCATCATCAAAACAAAAATTAAAGGAGATAATGGGCAACCCTGACAAGGTTAATAAGTTAAAAATAAGTGTTTTCAGTTCCTTAAATGGGACATAGATTGGGAAGATTGTTTATGATCAATAGAAAATGCTCTGTGAGCAAAGTTGGATTGAACTGAATTAAGCTCACAGCTCATAGCACGGAGCATTGTGAAAACCAATGAGCTACAGCAGCATATGATTCATAAAAAAATTGGGTAGTACTCCGTTGGACTCTTAGTTGTAACAGTTCAAAATTTACATAAAGTTGATAAATCATTTTTTTAAGCGATTTGATTTACAGTATATGAGACAAGCTTTGAGTAAAAGATATATCGAATTGTATCTGTATAGAGCCCATATTATGGAGCATTGAAAAAAAACGTTGCTATACCCAATGCATAGACCACAATGTAACTATTACTTTGTTTGGTTTTTAAGCTGTAACAACACAATATTGATACAAAATGTTGTCACAATACGTAAACAATCTACAAAGTAATTGTTTGTTACTTTGGCTTTTATTTGTTACAGCATGATACTGATACAGAGGTGATGAATGAGAAACTTACCAGCGATATGGTTTCAAAATGTAAAAGTAGCATTATGTCAAGCTCAAGTATGTGGCTATTAGCTGTCAATAAGGAATGAACAGATCCGTAGTAAAGTAAATATAGCAAGTCCTGACCTTGTGGGTTGTATATGAGAAATTATTAGTTTCAATACACACTTTATTGTCTGTGAGAAATGACCTGATATATATCAGAGTGGAACTTAATAAGTTCATAAATGGAGTATCAAAACTATTTTTGGTGAATAAAAGTTTTGTTATACTCAACTATTTGAACACTGTTAGTAAGAGTGTTTGAACCTTTTTTTCAACACACATTGGCGAACCTTAAGCACAAACAAAATAAATTAAATTGCACATGAGAAGAAAATATATAGTAATATGGATGAGTCAGATCAGCTAAGAGGAACCCTTGGGGGTCAAAGAGTTAAGACTGACAATCCCCATAGTAAACAACTTGAAATGGATGATACTTTTGCTGTTTTTAAATTGCTTTTAAAAGGTGTTTTTAATTTGTTGTTGCCTTATATGGAATAAATACATTTTTGTTATTTAGTGTGTACTATACAGTGAAAGCAGGATCTGCTAGGCTAGCAACTCCCCTATGAGAAACCAATCTACTGTCTAAGGTCGCTGCCCCTAATGCTAAATATGATAAAGCTTAAGATGCTAATTTTAGGTACAACTTTGCATTTTTTAACACACATTCAATGTGAAATATTCTTTATTTTGTATGTATTACTTTCTTACAGTATCTCAGCAATGCAATTACCCTGACCGAGTCCCTTTTAGACTTGTGTTTTACTGACCAAGACCTTGTTTGTTCTTTTTGTGGCACATTCTGTCTGAGTGACAACTGCTCCTAAACTTCAACTATTTTATTTTTATCCTTGCTTTTCTTTTTTCACTGCTTCTCTCAAACTCATCGCTCTATCACAGTACAATATACTATATTATATATTATAGGATAACAGTGGAATTGATAGATTTTAATAGCTAACGGAATATGATTACATTGCAAGCTTTCAATGTCATTGACCCTTCCTCAAAGCAAATCCTCCTCAAAGAAAGTTCTTAAAATTGTAAGACTGAAATTGATCAGAGTTTAGATAAAGTTCACATTATCACATCAGTGAAAAAATAAAGTCTTTGATGCACTGATTGTGAAAGGGGGGCTACGAAGCACAGAAAGTCTCTGAAGGAAGCAAATGGTCCAACAATGTTGATGAGAAATTTCACAGAGGAGAGGATTCACTTGATATGTAGTAAAGTGACATACATTTCTTGTCACTATTTAATCCATATCTTAAGGTTCCAAATACTTGCATAGATATGTACTCCAAGATCGTACGGTCTACTTAGCTTTTGAAGGGAGGGGCGCCACTAGATTGTATTCATTTATCAACATTTTTCCCCAAAACAAATCTCCATACAAGACTGTTGGCTTTAAAGCACTAAAAATCACATATATAGTTGTGAGCGTACGAGTCGTAGCGAGGTCACTGGGCAAGGGCCTCAGTTGCTGGCATGGAGCGCCGAAGGCGCTCCATGCCAGCAACTGAGGCCCCTCGCGAAGCGAGGGCCTCAGTTGCTGGCGAGGTCACTGGGCACGGGCCTCAGTTGCTGGCATGGAGCGCCGAAGGCGCTCCATGTCAGCAACTGAGGCCCCTCGCGAAGCGAGGGCCTCAGTTGCTGGCGAGCTCACTGGGCAAGGGCCTCAGTTGCTAGCATGGAGCGCCGAAGGCGCTCCATGCCAGCAACTGAGGCCCCTCGCGAAGCGAGGGACTCAGTTGCTGGCGAGGTCACTGGGCAAGGGCCTCAAACTCTCGCAAAATTCACGTCGCTACTCAAAAAACACGACACACAAATTACGACACTCGCTAAATTTTACGAGGAACGCAAACAACGTACGAAACACGTTACCACACATTACGACCTCGCAAACATCGGACGCAACACGCCGACATACAAACATTTAAAACACAAGGGCAAGGGCAAGGGCAAGGGCAAGGGCCTCAGTTGCTGGCATGGAGCGCCGAAGGCGCTCCATGTCAGCAACTGAGGCCCCTCGCGAAGCGAGGGCCTCAGTTGCTGGCGAGGTCACTGGGCACGGGCCTCAGTTGCTGGCATGGAGCGCCGAAGGCGCTCCATGTCAGCAACTGAGGCCCCTCGCGAAGCGAGGGCCTCAGTTGCTGGCGAGCTCACTGGGCAAGGGCCTCAGTTGCTAGCATGGAGCGCCGAAGGCGCTCCATGCCAGCAACTGAGGCCCCTCGCGAAGCGAGGGACTCAGTTGCTGGCGAGGTCACTGGGCAAGGGCCTCAAACTCTCGCAAAATTCACGTCGCTACTCAAAAAACACGACACACAAATTACGACACTCGCTAAATTTTACGAGGAACGCAAACAACGTACGAAACACGTTACCACACATTACGACCTCGCAAACATCGGACGCAACACGCCGACATACAAACATTTAAAACACAAGGGCAAGGGCAAGGGCAAGGGCAAGGGCCTCAGTTGCTGGCATGGAGCGCCGAAGGCGCTCCATGCCAGCAACTGAGGCCCCTCGCGAAGCGAGGGACTCAGTTGCTGGCGAGGTCACTGGGCACGGGCCTCAGTTGCTGGCATGGAGCGCCGAAGGCGCTCCATGTCAGCAACTGAGGCCCCTCGCGAAGCGAGGGCCTCAGTTGCTGGCGAGCTCACTGGGCAAGGGCCTCAGTTGCTAGCATGGAGCGCCGAAGGCGCTCCATGCCAGCAACTGAGGCCCCTCGCGAAGCGAGGGACTCAGTTGCTGGCGAGGTCACTGGGCAAGGGCCTCAAACTCTCGCAAAATTCACGTCGCTACTCAAAAAACACGACACACAAATTACGACACTCGCTAAATTTTACGAGGAACGCAAACAACGTACGAAACACGTTACCACACATTACGACCTCGCAAACATCGGACGCAACACGCCGACATACAAACATTTAAAACACATTTAATACATACACACAGCACATACATAAAAAACTTACCTACACCAAGAGGGACCACCCAGGACCTCAAAAATGCAACTTACACCTCGATTTTACTCGAAATAAAACAGTTTAGAGACTAAAAAAAAATCTAAGCGAGAGAAAAAATGGCCGCCGAACAAAACGAAAACGAGGCTACAGCACTCTAAACTCGCAAAACACCACAAAACACCTACGGATATTCCGATACAGACCTATACCACACATTACTCGCCATTTTACACCAATGCGGAAGTACACGACTACGCTAACGGTTTGGTCTCGCGCACGCACAGTGTTACACTGCACACATTCAGCATGCTTATACAGCAGCTCCACACCACTAATGCTGCAGCAACATCAACACAGATTGCCAGCTCTTCATCACAATGCTTCAAAATAGGTACACTATATTCATTTACTAATTTAGCTACCTTACAATTTCATTGCCGTCATTTTTTGACGGGCAATTCGCTAGTAGAAAATAAAATGAATCTCATATGATTTTTGTTGGGCATAGATTAGTAAAAACAGTACACAGTTTTCAATAAATTAAAGTAAATATATATGTTTTACTTTTCAAATTGTCAGTTCTCCTCAAACCTGCTCTCCACCTGTCTGTGTCTTAACAAGAGGTGTGACCAGTTTTCATGGACTAAAAAAAAAGTCAAGGAT
This sequence comes from Discoglossus pictus, assembly GCA_027410445.1. Lineage (NCBI taxonomy): Eukaryota > Metazoa > Chordata > Amphibia > Anura > Alytidae > Discoglossus > Discoglossus pictus. The sequence continues at coordinate 350,871,815 of CM050163.1, read as the reverse complement.
CTGGTTCAAACTGAGTATGCTCTGAAAAGGGGGCGGGATTATGATGATGCCTGCAGTCATTAGCTCCTCCCATTTGCTGTCACTGGGTGGGGCCAATGAGGCTGCTGCAAAGAGGTTTTACCTTCAATACCTTTGCATATAAGCTTTACCTTTAATACGCAGGTATGCTGTTTCAATAAAAATAGCAGTTTCACAGACTTTGTACATGCTAAGGTTAACCCAATTAAACATCCGAGTTGAATGTATAAATTAAGACATCTTCATGCATGTCAGTAGACAACACGACAGTTTATTAATGCTTCTAATTTATTGCTGTTTCAATGGTGATCTAAAAAGTCAACTATTGTTACTTCTACTACTAGTAGTAAGGGCCTTTCTCTGGAGAATATTTCTGACTACAGTTTTTAATGTGAAGAATTCAAAAGTCCAAACATTTTAGAAACCAGGAAAAGACATGTAATTTTTGTTGGACATAAAAAAAAGCACATCAGAGGAAGATTCTGTCCCATTTTTAAATTTTTTTAAAATATATGTACTCACTTATAATAACCTTTGCATTTCAGAAATTAATATATACAGAACTTTTACACCTATTCTTTGCCATAAAACAAATTTAAAAATATAATGTTTGAAAACCATGTATTAAAGTTAATGAAACAATACAGTCAGTAATTAATAAAGGACCACTGCAGTTCAAGAAAAAAGACATATGTTATTTACTTACATACCAGACTATTAGAATATGTGCAAGCCATGGGCATATCAATTTCTATTTTTGTAAATTCAGAATTTTGAAGATTCTGTTTTTAAGTACAGGAATCCATTTTGTGTTTGTTTCATCACTTCCTCAGAGCTGATTCAAGAGGATATGTGTATATATATATATATATATATATATATATATATATATATATATATATAAAAATATATATTTAATATCTAGTTCTTCCATCCCCTCATCTCTTCCCCTCCTGCCCCCTTCCACCGTTCCTGAGAGCAAAAGAAACCCTGGAGCTGGTGAGTGCAAGGGAGCGGGGGAGGAGGACAGAAGGGACCAGGGAGGTAGGGGGGAGGAAAGATCAGGGTGGTTGATGGCAGGAGGGAAAGGGGTGGGACAATACTGCTCCCCCTGTCCCCAGGGCTGGGCCCTGGTGCATTATAGTTCCACCCCTGATTGGTTGGTCTCAACACTCCAAATCAGTCCCTTTGTTTCACTTCCAGTTGCACACTATGTCACAAGAGAAAATAATTAATTTTCTCCAGGCTAAGGACAGAGAAAATTAAAAAGTAATAATATTTAGAAGGGCAAAATGCAAAAACAAAATTGATTTTCCCTAGTGACTAGAGTCTACTCATATTGTGGCTATTTCCTTCTCTTGGTGATTGTAAATGCTACATAACACATTATTTGCTTTGAGATAGTTGTACAATATCATCCTTCTATTACATGACCCAAGGCAACCAATTAAAAAAATGTTTTTACCTCAGACTAAATAATTTAATTGGTTAGGCAATTAGCTGTCTCAGCTCTAAGCTTTCATGTTTAGACAAACTTTGTTGGTTTTCATGAAAAAAAAGAATACTGCTGACTTTGAATTCCTGTCTTTATTAGTAACCTGTATTTCTTTTCATCATAAGTTACCAAGGCAATAATACCTTCTGATATACTGCCAAGAGATTATACTAATTTAATCACTGTATTTTCTTTTCAATTGTAACTACAATTATGTAGAAACAATACTGACAACATATAATAATTTACCTGTAAGCAATATACCTTTACTAACTAGTAACTTGCCCATCATAAATGATGGTATCATATCATTTTATGTTTCTCTCTCTTTCCTTTTCTCTCTCTCTCCTGTGTCTTTCTCTCCTGCCTGTCTCCCTCTCTCTCCATACATCCTGTGTCTGTCTCTCTCTCCTATCTATTTTCTGCCTCTGTCCCTCTCTTTCTCCCTATGTCTTATATATGTCTGTCTTTCTCTTTCCTGTCTCTCTCTCTCTGATGTCTCTCTTTCCTGTCTCCTTCTTCTCTCTCTCTCTCTCTGTTTCTCTCTCCCTTCCCTCACTTCTTCCCACCCTCTCCCTCTCTCCCTTCCCTTACTCCTTTCACTCTCTCCATTCTCTCTCTCTCTCCCTTCCTTCACTCCTTCCCACCCTCTGTTACCATCCTCTCCATCTCTCTCTTCCTTCACTCACTATTTCCCACCCTCCTTCCCATCCTCTCACTCTCTTTTTTCCTTCCCTCACACCTTCACATCCTCTCCCTTCCCTCACTCATTCCCACCCCCTTCCCATCCTTTCCCTGTCTCTCCCTTCCCTCACTTGTTCCCATCTTCTACCTCATGTACCTCTCTCTCCTGCTCCCCCCAACCCTCGTTCTCCCTTTTTTTTTTTTTATCACTCATGCAGTATCCACTTTTTTTACAAAATTTTGCAATAGTAGTGCAGAAAGCACCACGCAAGCGTTACTCATAAACTGGTAACTATTATAGTGGATACAATCAGCACAGAACATGGATAAGCACAGGTATGCTGACTGCTGGATAACTGGGTTGGAAGGTCATGACACAGCACAGAGAGACCGAAATACAGTAGAGATTGTTAAAATCTTCTGTCCTTGTTATATATGTTTCTTACTGGCTTAAGAAATGTATCCCCTGTAGTTACAGTATTCCTAATATCTTCAGTGATCTTTATTAAAAAATAAAAGTATGGGCAAACATGTTTTAGGTTTATCACTTTTTAACTGCAATAGCAATTCACTGAGTGCCAATGAGATACACTAAGGCCCCAAGGTCCAACCTACTTGACACAAAGCATATACTGTCAGATATGGGGAATCCTAATAAGACAAGAATGGAGTATTACATTGGTAATCCATAAACTGGTGATAACTTAATAGATTGATTTTTATATTACTAAATTGTTTTTGACCATTATCAGTACAAGTTGTACTACATAATCCCTATAAGTAAAGTATTTTGTATTATTTCCATTCAAATTTCTTCTCTGTTTTAACCCATCTGTAATTTTGCAGCTTAATTTTCACTACTAACTGTAACTGTGACATCACAATAGTAAACTACATTCAGCAGCAAACTCCACTAGCATGTCATACTATCAAGGATTTTTGGTAAGTCATTTTCACAAAACTAATTTCTGGTGTAAATACTAATACTAGAGATATAATTTTTTAACATGAGTTACAACACTTACATATAAATACATTCTGCAGTTTAGAAGGTCATGGCTATTTTATGTATTCTATTTGAGTTGTCAAAAAAACCTAGCTTACTGTTTTCACACGTTGACCAAAATAAGAGATCATGTAGATTTTGGGAAGACCACCATATCTGTCTTGTGGAGACTAATATTTAGCACCTGGTTTATGAATGGATAAACACTTAGTTAAAATATAATTAACAGAAATTAAATGGATATTACTTTCTCAGTCGGTTTCTCTGTCAATCCAGCCTTCTGGGCTGCCCCTCACATCTTCGCAAACGTATGGAGGCCTTAGTAAAGCACTTGTCACAACAGCTTTTTTTGATCACATATAATAGTTTTCATAGTGTGTAACGCTGATGGCTTTGAGGGGCCTAAAGCAGGAATTGATAGCAGCCGGCAGCCATGATGCATTCAGAGACAGCACAGAGAAAACACATCACAGATAGACACAGACCTGAGTGAGTGAGAGGGAGTGAGGTACAGCACAGAGAGATAGACAGCAAAGTGAGTGAGAGAGAGAGAGAGAGAGAGAGGGAGGAGAGAGACACAGAGAGAGAGACAGAGAGAGACAGCACAGAGAGACAGGCAGCAAATTGAGTGAGTGAGGGAGAGAGAGAGAGGAGAGAGGTACAGAGACAACACAGCACAGATAGACACAGACCTGAGTGAGTGAGAGGGAGTGAGGTACAGCACAGAGAGATAGACAGCAAAGTGAGAGAGATAGAGAGAGGGAGGAGAGAGACACAGAGAAAGAGACAGAGAGAGACAGCACAGATAGACAGGCAGCAAATTGAGGGAGAGAGAGAGAGAGAGAGCAGAGAGGTACAGAGACAACACAGCACAGAGAGACAGACAGCAAAGTGAGTGAGAGAGAGAGGGAGGACAGAGGTACAGAGAGAGAGAGAGAGACACACACAGCACAGAGAGACAGACAGCAAAGTGAGTGAGAGAGAGAGGGAGGAGAGAGGTAGAGAGAGACAGACACCTAGCACAGATAGACAGACAGCAAAGTGAGTGAGAGAGAGGGAGAAAGGTGCAGAGAGAGGGGTACAGAGCGAGACAGCACAAAGGGAGAACACAGACATCGCACAGAGAAAGAGAGTGCACAGACAGAGAGAGCACAAAGAGAGTGCACAGACAGAGAGAGAAAATGCACAGAGAGCGTGCATATATAGAGAGCACAGCCAGAGCACAGATAGAATGCACAGTGAGCACATAGAGAGAGAGCGCACACAGAGAGTGCACAGAGCACACAGACAGAGTGCACAGAGAGAGCACATAGGGAATGCAGAGAAAGAGCGCACACAGAGAGAGACAGAGAGGAAGGGGTACAAAGCTGACAGCACACACAGACAGTGAGAGAGTGCACAGAGAAAGAGTGCACAGACAGAGAGCGCTCAGAGAGAGAGAGAGCACAGACAATTCAAGATAACATTATATAATACAGGGCAATGACGGGCAAGTTACTAGTAATATATAAACAGTTAAAGATATATATAGGAGAAAGTCTGACTGCTGATGTCTGTGGCCGTGCATGTACGTTGTTCTTATGATTTTCAAGTAATGCCTACAATCCATTTGCTTGCACCGCCATATGTATGCCACAGTATGAGAGGGTGTCATGACGTTATCTAAGTTATTTGAAACTACCTTTTCATCTATGACCCATTATATCAAAGATAACAAGCCTCTACTTGTATCCAGTGAGAGTTTCATGAGTTGCAATACTTTACATACTATAAATAACGATACACATACAAAATTATGTTATAAGAATGGTGATACCATCAGAAATGTGCTCTTGGAAAACCGGTTGGATATTTAGCTTGTATGCTACCGTAAGCCCTTAAATATGTGTGCATTCCCATGCTCTATTTACTACTCTTGCTCTGTCCCCATTTTAAGATTATCATATATATATATATATATATATATATATATATATAAAGGGGCAGCCATGTGTGTCCAGTAAGCTAGATGAGTATTGCAGTATACAGTGATACCTTTTTTATTGGACAAGCATATTAATTGAAAAGATTAGCTTTCGAGAGTGACACCTCTTTTTTTCAAGTGAGAAATACTCAATACTGAAAAATGTTATCATCTTCATTGCAAATGTTTTCCTAGATAGTTTTTAAAATTTCCTTTGAGTATTTTGATTTTCATGTTTTGGATGGAGTGATTATTCTGGGTATAATTTAGACTTATATTGTAAGTTTGTGAGTTTTCAATCTTGTGTTAGTGCTTTGGAAACAAGCACTATATACATTTGATTTTAAGCTCAAAAACAGGGCCCTCCATTCTTTGTAAGGTGTTCATTTGTTTTTTTGAGATGTACTTGACCCTTGTATAGCGCTATGGAATATATTGGCGCATTACAAATACAGATAATAATAAAATTGTGTCCAAAAGGAGTACAATCATTCTCTTCATTGGTTTCCCCAATGTAACATCCCCTTTCACATACAGTAATTTTACTATGTAAACTACATTGGAGGATGTGCCTTAATATGACCCCCTGACAGGTCTTATTGTTATGTGTGGCTGTGTCCTCTTTACAGATGTGTTATTTGTAACCTGTAACATTTGTTCTCCCTCGGTTGCCTGGTTTGTGGATCTTTGGCAGCATGTAGCAAGTCCCAGTTGTAGGATGGGTGGATATGAGCTGTTCCAATTCTTGCTGCACATTCTTAGGGAACGTTTGGATAAGTTTCCTGGGTTGAACAGTATATTCCTCTGTAGGGTCCTGGCTCAGTTTTGTGTAGTAGGTACTGTCTATTTCCTTCTATGTAGTCCTTGTTACAGTACAGTTCAGTACATATTGGTGAGTTACTATTAATATCAGAGTAAAAACGCTACACTTTTCACATAACACATAATTTCTTGTCTATCCTACTGTTACCTTTTATTTGTAAAGGCCCAGGTTTGTTACCTTTTAGTTGTAAAGTCCCACGTTATTTTGTAAATGAAAAAATAACACATTCATGAAATCTATGCAAAATATTAAAATCATTGTAAATAAGAGAGTTAGCTCATATCTACTGGAGTGTTAGTTCAAAGGAGATAAAGGCAATGCCTTAAATTCTAGAGAATTGTTATATTCCTAAAAGCACAGATCGGTGGAGCCACACTTTTTTCTTCACATTGCTTCCTATTAATGAGGGGTGCAGATGTCTCTAAAATGTAAATACAAGAAACTCAATGAAGAAAAGGGTTTATTCGAGCAAAGAGCTCTAATGCATGCACTCAAAGATTAAAGAAGAAACATTATCATTTTATTATGTTTCTGTATTTAAATATTTTGAAGTAACAGCTCAAGGGTTCTACCTAAATAGACAACCTAACTAGAAAAGCTATAAGATCTGAGTCCATCATGCCTGCTATATGCCCCTCATGCCTGATATATGTCCCACTAATTGTTATACACCACTGCTTCACTAATAGCCACATTACATTTGAAGACAGTATATGCAATGTGAAGCTCGCAATGGCTGCGGGCTTGAAATTTGACCAAGTTACTGTGCTATTCAATTCTAACGGGCTGTGAGTTACGAGCTTGAGATGCAAACCGTAAACCATTTGTTGAACATTGTAGGCGAGTGATAAATTATTCAAAGCCGTAGTTATGGGTTTAGATGGAGCCAATGGAAACAGAGATCGTAATTATAGCGTCACAGGAAGAAGGAGGATGGATTTCAAAGTCTTACGGGGTTCAATTACGAGTTACGATTGGACCCACTTTCCAGATATAATGCAATATTAATCCAGCAGTAAATATGATATTCTATTACATGCGAGTTACAGTATTAACACATTGATTGCCGGGATCAATATAACACAAAAATTAAACATTTAAAACTCACATTGATTGCTGGGATCAATATAACACAAAAATTAAACATTAAATAAAGTATTTTTTGGGGCCGATTTGCGAGCTTGAGAATGATGTGCTATTAATTCTAAGACCTAACATCACTTTTCCTTTTAATAAAGGTACAATAGTGTGGTGATGTTTGCATTTAAAGTGTTACGGTTTGGACCTTACCCCCCTTGCGAGTCCTCTCTATCACTCGTTGGCCTTTGGGCTACATTTACGTGTTACGGGGCTGAACGTAAGTGAAAATGCAGCAATTTAATAGCATGATTGGAATTGTAGAGGTTACAGGCTTCAGAGTACAAAGGATTTGCAGCCGCGAAGTTCCACATTCCACGTCATGTAGGCTTTTTTCGCTCCAAACCCGCAGATTGGCAGCGGCTTACTTTGCTGGGCTAATTTAATAGATTAAATAAGTCTTACTTTCTACATTATGAGCTACGTTTTAACACATAGGGGGATTTTAATAGGGCTGTAAGTCAGTTGAAGCCTTGAATATTCACCTTTGACTTGATCTGCACCAGCACCCTTACATTATCAATCCCTTCCTGTGTCCTGTCTCACTTCCACTCCTCAGTCTTTGCCCAAACTTTCAAAATCTCTCAAGCTTATAGTACATAGTTCTCACCCAAGTGTTTTGCCATTGACTCCCTGCCAAGATCTAGAGCTCCCAAATCATCTACGCCAACTCTTACCTGCTGCACCAGCAACTAACACAAATCTTTAAAATCATTATTTTCTACAAAAATGTCTTCAAAATGTCTAAATTTCTCACCAGAAATTAGTTTGGTGCATATCTAGTATATAGTATGTAGAACTTCCAGTCTAACTATCACAGTATTATTTGTCTTCACTGTGCTATATTTATTTCATTTCATTACATTACATTAATTTGCACATATTTCCTTTTCAGGTTATATACTTATTACATAGACCTTAACGTTTTGTCCTTATTCTTAACAAGGTTTGTTTATTTTTTATTATTGTGCGTTGCATACAGAAATGTCATACTTAATAACATTCTAATAAAACAGCTTATTTTTCTGAACAAACAGTTCAGCACAACTGGAAAACAACATTAGTTTTCCATAAAAAGCATATATAACAAAGGCAACTAGAAGAATTGTTTATTGACTGTGCACATAGTTTAATAAAGACAATTACATTAATAATGTTATCATGGTTTGTGAAAGCTTAAATACAAAAATATTCTAATAGACATCATTTTAAAAGCATGAACCACATTGTTTGACCACTGGTTCTGTCTAATGAATTCATCCATAAACCTGCAACGCTGACATATCAAGCTGGCATCCCTAGGATCTCATGCAACCAACTTCACCCCAAACTCTTTCCAATTTTATTACATTCACACTACAGCCTTCTAAAATGTGATCTTTATCATTGCCTTAAGGCCATTTTAATCAGTCTTTTGTAACTTGTTAAAATGAATGCTTACATTGTTTAAAAAATAGCCAGGTACAAAGGTACAGTAGTAATCTATCAATATATTAGGGTGTCCCATGCTGTAAAAAAAAAAACCTAAGACTTACTATGCACAAAAAGCTTTCTCTTATGTTTTACAAACTTCTTGATGCTCAACAGTAGTCTCTATTGAATAGATATAAAAAAAAAATAGATTTGAAGTCAGAAAAGAAACAAAAAGGCCCAAGATCTATCTACAAAAATAGGCATAAATATGCCTTAGAATAGCTTTATGCTTGTCCCAGGCATGCTTAAAACCCTTAACTGCACTTCACTCCACCACTTCTACTGGAAGGCTTTTCCACTTATCTTCTTTTCATTCTGCAAAGTAGTGCTTTCTCACATTACTCCTAAATCTTCTACCTTCCGACATCATCAATAATCTTTTGTCCTATAAGATGCTTCCCTCTTGAACTTTAAATCCTTTGATATATTTGGAGGTTTATATCATATCTACCTTATCTCTTCTGTCTTCTAAGCTATACATATTCAGGGCATGACGTTTTCCTTCTAAGATCTATCTTTTAGACCATGCACCATTTTAGTTGCCCTTCTTAAATTGTTTCTATTTTATTAATATAGTTTTGAAGATACCATTTGTAGAACTAGATGGATGTTCTATTTGAGCTCTAACTATGAATCTATAGATGGCACTAGTATCTCTCTTTTTATGCTGCTAATTCTACTCTGTATTAATTGTGCAAGTTTCTGTTCCATGTGAGCCTTGGCACATCTGATAACCTGTTCCCTGCCTCTCTTCGATTTTATATAATTATGTATCCTTCTTTAACTGAGTCTGTATCTTGTGTTTTTTAATTACAAATGGCTGTCACCTCTCTAGAGCAGACAGGCCAATTTGAGGCTCGACTGAATACTAGTTGTTATACTCCATTAGCCAATATTCGCATCATCACATCATCCTCCCATAACTACTGCAGCTTTCTCCCCAGCCACAAGTCTGTTTACACTTCCATACCTTGTTGTTGCATTCACGTGCCACTTCCACCATTTGTGTCCTGTGTTGTCTCTGACCCTTAGTGAATCTTATTGAGAGGTTCATATTACACGTAACTTGTTTGCTTCCACAAGACTTATGTTGTACTTTAGTACTGTATATTGTTTTTATTTAAGAAACCATTCATCAAAGGATATTTATTGTTAGCATCTGTGGGAAAATGTGTAGATCTCTGTAGCACCTATTAGGTACTCTAGTAAAAAACATTAAATGTGAGTAGGTGTTCAAATGGAAGATGTGTGTGTTAAACCGGGATCTTTCTGTAGCTTCAGGAAATTATAAGACCAACAACTATGTGTAAAGCATGCAGCATGCTCTTAGTGGAATCACATCTCACTCATATCGCAGTACCTCCATATCACCTTCAAGTCTGGCTTTGGAAAACAAGAGATAGAAAATAATAAATGCAACAAATCATTATAGCAGCAAATCATAGTAACCCAAACGTTCCTACCCATTCCCAAATTAGGGTAACCTGATTCTAAAATGGCCTATGTCCCTAACAGAGGGCAATACTTAGAACAAGAGCTAAAATCTTTGAAATAAATAACTGGCCAATGTGATATTATTCTAAATTCATAAGTAGTCTTATATCATTAATACTCATTGTGGCAGAACATTTTCATTCATATTCATGTGGCTCAGAAATCACTAGTTCTAAAGAAATAATTGAATATCTTCATATATTTTGGCACCCCCTTCAGAAAATTAAAAGCAATAAAAAATGGACACAATACAATATCAAAATTAGAAAATAGAAACCGGTTTACCCAAATGGATTTACCCAAATGGATTCCACACGTTAATATATAAATATAGTAATACTATTACTATCAAAAAAGGACCGCAATGGTCCAAAATAATCCCAATAGTAGACGTAAATAACAATTACACAAATGATAGAAAAACACACTGAATAAACCTTTATATGCCTTTATATACCTCCTCTACTTTCCATTGAGACCTGGCCCAGGAAGAAGCCACTGCAAAACTCGCGCGCCGGCCAGCTCTGCTTCATGGTCCCGCTTTGATGGCGTAATTTATTTGTTCCGGTCCCGTCGGCTGCCATGCTTGGAGGATCTCCTAGTTATTAAGGATATGTATTTGCCTAAGCTGATATGTTCTTGTGTATTTTTGCTATAGATATTTCACATTTTGTATGTTTTATGTTTGTGTGCCTAATTGTGCATGTGATTTTTTTGTATAGATGATAGGAGGTGAGAGTAGATTTAGACAACCTGTACATAATTACGGATAAATTGCAGATCCCCGCCAGCCACTGTGCAATCTAGGGTGTTATACCTTCATAGTAGGAGAACAGTATAGACAGTGTTTTTGAGTCAGGGAGTAAACAGTGGGCTCCACAAGCTGCTGCAACAGTACCTGTAGGGCTCCTTAATGATAGATTTATGGGTTATGTATTTGCACTTGGTATGGTATGACATATTTTAGGTGCACTAGTCACTTTACTGATATGAATTTGTAGTGATCAGCAGGCATCTATATCTGCACTAACTTTATGATCAATTTATGTTGACTGTTACGGGTATTATAACAATTCTGATTAATTCTGGAATATCATATTTATCATTGCATTCGTTTGCATCAACACTTTAATCTTGCTATACAACATTTATTCCGATTGAGATTGTTTGTATATTAATTTTGAAGTCATCTGCAGTGGGATCGTTGTGTTTTTAAGCCTATTTTTTAATAATTGTTTCTTATTATTTTTTTATTTTTGTATGAATAAAAGTTAATTTTTAAGTATAATCTGTGTAACAAAATGCAATATGTATAAAAATATTCTTAACATCTTAATGAGGCTTTAAAATCATTAGGGAAACAGTTAAGAAAAAATTAAAAACAAAATCAGAAATGTACTCAGCAAAAAAGTTTGGCTGGCAGTGCAGGCATTTTAGGATATGTGTATAAAATAAAACACAAAACAGACAAACAGATAGCAGACAACAGGGATAAAAACATTATTTACATTATCTACATTGCTACATAGAGACACAATTTCTTACCATATTGCTACATGCTACGCCAAAAAAGTCAGCATCTCCAAGGCCCATTTCATTAGGCCCTCTGCTCAGGATTGGATTTGTTCACACCACTGGTCAGCTGGATTCTCTGGCATCCTCTCTTGGACTCTTAAATATGGACTTGGGCTCTCCTTAGGATGCTCTCAACTCTTGCATTGTCTCCGACTTAAACTCATCCCAAAAATTTAAAATTATTTCTTCCACTATTGATTTGTCTAATGCTTCATCTTATTCTGGAAGTCTATAAATGGGGACTATCCTAAAATATTGCCTCTCTCTTTCTATAGGTACCCAAATGCTCTTGAATACAGTGGCTTTAATATTTTTCTTTCACATAAAGAGAATGGGAATGTGGTCAGAAGATACATCAATGTAAAAACCAAGGTGTAGGAAGAAAGTATTACTTTATTCTGGATACTGGGATTTCCATGCTGAGAGCCTCATTCAATTGAGGCTTTTAGGAGATCTGGACTGGCAAATGGAGCCCGCAAGTTTCTTTGCTATTCAATTCGCCTCCATTTGTGGGCTCCGATCGAGTTACGAGCTCCGACCTACGATTCATTGCAATTCATAGCGATTTATAAAATCACAAGTTAATGCCATCCAAGCCTTTGATCTTTCGAGGCCGAAGAGTTGCCGCAAGAGTTGCTATCGGTAAAATTGCAAATTGCTGTTCAACTGCTCCAATTCCCCTAACCACTCGATCAAGCCCGCAAATGGCAAAAATCAAACCACAAGTTACTGGTACCAAGGAAGTCTCGCAAAGGGCTTAATGGCATGTACGGAGCACTGTAAATGCATATATAAACACTCTACTGTACTTTTATTTAAAGGTAAAGTGATGTTAGTTCTTAGAATTAATAGCACACCATTCTCAAGCTTGCAAATCAGCCCCAACAATACTTTATTTCATGTTCAATTTTTGTGTTATATAGATCCCGGCAATCAATGTGTTAATACATATAATGGAACTCGCATTTAATAGAATATCATATTTACAGCTTTATTAATATTGCATTATATATGTAATGTGGGTCAGTTTGTAACTCGTAAATCAAGTCCTACAGGCTTGAACAAGGCCGTAACTCGTAGTACAAGCCCGTAGGACTTCAATGAAAAATGGAGGTTGGATTTCAAAGTCATACAGGTTTGAACCGCGAGTTACAGCCTTGCGTCAGCGATGATGTTCAAGCCCGCAAATGCTACTTTTGATAGCATTGCTTGAGATGTGTGAATTCCGTCCGGGACTTGCGAGTCCGGCCAATTGAATAGCACCTAATTTGCGGCGGCTGCGGGCTTGCAGACATATGGCCCACTCTGATCAAGTTGCGGCCTAGCAATTGAATGAGGCTATGAGTTTAAAGCTGTCTGATCTTCAGACAGGCTACTGAAATTCTGCTGTCCGCTCCAGCTAATTTTTGAATTTGACTTTTCCATGGGCCTGAAAAGAGTATCTGGGGCTTCAATTGTTTATTAGGGCTGAAAGTGAGAATTTAGGGCATGGGTTGCCAACACTGTATTGGGCATTATATGAAACTAGCGACTTGCCCGTTAAAAATGTCGGCAATAACATTTTAAGACTGGCAATGCTGTTTGCCACACAATGCTAGGCCCTCTGACTTGCAGGCCTCACTCATCGAGGTCCTCACAATGAGCGTCTTTGGGGCTCATTGCAAACCTCTTCTCCGTCATTGCAGGCCTTGGTCAACCCGCAACTTTCATGCTTCGCACTGAGCACCTTCGGCACACATTGCGCACATTGCGCCATGTAAAGTAGGGGGGGGGAAGAAGCTCACAATGAGCACCGTTGGTTAGCCACCAAAGGAGTTGGATCCATGGGTGTAGGAACTGGGGGAGGGGGAGGGGGTCCCCCGGGATCCCCCCCCCATATTTTTCTATGTTTGTATGTATGTATATATAAGCTATTTTATGGCCTGTGTATACAATGAGCTGTATCCCCCTCCCCAGATTTATTCTGGCTCCTACACACATGGTTGGGGCTGTAGATAAGGTATATCATGTCTCACATGGGGCAATAGTTCAACACCCTTATGCTACTAGCCCCACACCCCAGGGGGCTTTGGGGTCTCTGCCTTAATAAATTGTATGATAGGATTCATATTACATTTAGTGGAGCTTTTCTTACTCATAAGCGTGGAAGATTACAACTAGTCGAGTCCAGCATTGCGGTATGGGTGGTATTTTGAGGAACTAACTACTAAGCCTGTGACACAGACATTTGTGATCATATCTATCCTGACAAAAACACTGCTTTTGCACTGTATTTAAAGTATGTTTTTCAGATCTCCAGAAAACTGGTAATGTGGATTTTCAGACACTCTTTGAATAAATGAAATAAGCAGGAGAGAATTTGTGAGACATAAATGCAGATCTCCATTATCTGAGCCGTCCACCTCAGTGATGAAGGGTTGAGCTGATTCTGGATGGGCCACAATGGGTGGTGAAGTGAATTTCTCTTTTAATGTTTCAAACAATCAAATCGCTTCAGATGGTCACTTTTCTAGTCTGGTTCTTTTTATTAAAAAAGCTATAGGGGATATATGGTTTTAGAAGTTCTTGATGAATTACGGTTAGTAATTAAATAATCAGATTAATCTCTGTGTTGCCTTTAGGATTGATGGCAAAGACAATTTACTGATGGCTGTAACTTTGGATGGATCCATGGAAAATGAGTATACGTTTAAATGTTTAAGGGCTATAAAATCAAGTTATAGAGTTACACATGGTCATGTATTAGTAGATAAGGCTAGAGAAAGACACATTTACAACCATAATTAAATGGTGTTAAAATGTAATCAATTGCATAAATATTCCATATTTCTAAGTTAATGTTTAGAGAATGGCATACAACAATTACCAGGTAAACCATTTGCCATTTATGGCTCACAAGGAGATATATGACATTCTTTGAATTTAAACCTTTTGAAATTATAACGTCAAGCAATGTATGTCAAGATATACTACACACTTCCAATATATAGATGCACATACAGATTGTTGCTATACATATATTTACACAAAGTATATATATATATTTATTTATTTATATATATACTGTATATATATGTATATACACATATACATAAGTATACATACATGTATAAATACATAATCATTCAGTAATCGAGTAATCAGACTAATCTACTATCTACATTTATTTTTTCTATCATATAACAATCCTGACAACATTATTCAAAACCTCCAGATCTCAAAATATATTCCCTTCTATAATAAAAATCTTACATTTCTGTTAATCTTGCTTTCACTGATTTCAGTAGTTGTTCTCACTGTACATCTGGCTTGCCTGGAATTCAAACACCTATCAAACGCTATGAACTATAGATTTTTATGGTCAGTAATAACTGTAATAGGAACCACAACTCCTTAAACAGGTGTCTCCATTCCTTCAGTGTCATGTGAACTGCCTTATTGCAGGGATTTTGAGCTTCATTATTGGCCTCAGCAAGGGAGAATTTGCGAGACATAAATGCATAGCTCCATTGTCTGAGCCAAACAGCTCAATGATGAAAAGTTGAGCTGGGTCTGGATGGGCCAGAATGGGGTTCAAACTGAATGAATTGAACACTTGAATAGCTTCAGATGGCTGCTTGATACTTGTCTGGTTCTTTTTAGATAATTTATAGGGGATATCATTTTTGTGAAGTTCTTGATGAATCTCTGGTAGTAATTACAGAATCTGATTAATCTGTGTGCTGCCTTTTGGTATGATGGCAATGGCAATTAATTCACTTATGGCCTGTAACTCGGGAGGGATTAGTGGAAAATCCTGTAATGGAAATACATGCATGAGGCTAATCAGACACTATGGCCTCCATTCAATTGCAACAGTTACAGAGCGATTCAATTGAACAGGCCTGCAACTACATGGCCAAAAGCCAAAAGAGTAAACCATGAACCCTTAAGAAGCATTTCAGGCCATGATCATGATCAATTAAGCAAGGCTGTAACTACCAATTTAGAAATGACCTATATTAAATGAGACCGTCATCATGACATAAGTAAAACATTTACATTTTTATTTCATTTAAATGTCAATCAATTAGCATTTAGAAGTCCTATATGCGATCAGACTTGCAATCCGGCAATGCAAAAAATAATAAAAATGAATGATGATACTGTTCTAGTCCATGTGGGTGGCCTGATATGAATTAACTCCTTGATTACCGAGATTGATATAACACAGAAATTAAAAGTAAAATAATAAAAATGTTTTTGCAGATTTGCAAGCTTGAGACTGTTGTGCAATCAATTCTGATGTCCTTCATCGCTTTCCCCGTCTTTTAAAGTGCAGTATAGATTTTTTATTTGCTTTTACAGTGCTACGAACAGGTGTTTAACCCCCTTGCGTGTCCTATCTTTTACGCCTAGGATTTTCTTCTACATTTGCCATTGACGGGTTTGAAGGTAATTGCAAGCTTGCGGAATTGTAGCA
The DNA here is from genome assembly GCA_027410445.1 of Discoglossus pictus. Classification (NCBI taxonomy): domain Eukaryota; kingdom Metazoa; phylum Chordata; class Amphibia; order Anura; family Alytidae; genus Discoglossus; species Discoglossus pictus. The sequence continues at coordinate 350,855,685 of CM050163.1, read as the reverse complement.
ATTTAATAGAGATTTTAGATTGTAACATTTACAGGCTTGAAAGATCAAAGGCTTAGATAGGTCAGACTTATGATTTTGACAACCCCAGGGATTTTGAGCTTCTAACCCGCAAACCAATTGTGGGTAGCTAAAAGACGCAATTGAATAGCAAATTATTTTATGGGCTCCATTACGGGCTCTTGTAACTACAATTTGCTCAACTCAATGGAGGCCTGTGTCTGCAAAAGAGATTTACAATATCAACCCTCTGATGTGAGGGCTTTCTGATAGAGGAAACCTAGCTCATGACACGTGTGAATTCTCCCTCTTCCTAGACAAACAGCGATCAAAAGACCTACCAATTTAGAGACAGTCACAAAGTGAGGGGGGAGGAGTTAGTTTAATCTTATTAATCCGAATTAATAAAACTGGAGTTGTGGTGTAATGTATAACCCCTCTTTAATCTCTATACCAGGATAAGCATGGGTGTAATTATATTATCTACTAGTTAAAATTTCCTCTGTAAATATGATTTACTGTGCTCATACTGCTGAGTGGTGTTTCCTTAGGAGATATGGTCAAGTTTAGGCATGAAAAGCAGGATTTCACCTGGTGGTTCTAATAAAATATGTCACGCGGGACTGACATGGAAGGGGCCCACAAATTGGTGGATTGGTGGGTAGGACTAGTAGTCTGCATGGCCCCTGGTAAGCAACTCCCCCCCCCCCCCCCTTAGCCAAGGACATGGGTGAGGAACATTGGCTAATTCTATGTTTGTCTAGGGTTGTGAATTCTAATTGGTTGCTGTTCTGGTAACCAATAAATTAGTTGTCAGTTTAAACATATATAAACAAGGCATATGGTTTATTCTGAGGGAATAAAATAATTATATTCACTGGCATTGTTACCACGAACTGTGACTGAAACTTTGCTCTTAACCATTGGGAGTAACATTGCAGAACTTCCTAGTGCCCATCTCCCTTCACTCTCCAAGATGTATGGCTCCAGCTCATTGGACAAACTATTGAGGTTATCTACGCTTTTAAGGTCCTTCCTGTATAGATCTTCTGTGTATTCATGTCACCTCTTCCTTATCTGATCTGCTTTTGTTAAGTCCCTACCATTTTTAGAGTGGCTAAAATAGAAAATGAAAAATTAGTTGCAAAAGAGAGAGTAAGACTAACCCTAAATTATTTTTACATTTATAAAAGGGAAGAAGGCCAGGAAAGAAGCTATAGGAACATTACAATGTGAAACATGCCATCTCATAATTAGTGACCAGGAAAAGTTAAATGAGCTAAATAGGTTATTTTCTTCGGTATACACAAGGGAGGTACCAGTAGTTGGGACACTGTAACATAGTGGGGCTACACTACCTTCACCAAATAATTGGTTAACGCAGGAAGAAATCCAAAAGAGGTTGGAAAAAATAAATGTTAATAAAGCCCCAGGTCCTGATGGAATACATCCAAGGGTACAGAGGAAACTGGGTTCTGTAATAGCCAAACCATTAAATGTAATATTTCAAGATTCACTCAACACAGGGTCTCTACCAGATGACTGGCAGAATTATAGAGCAGTGAGCCTCACTTCTGTAGTGGGGAAACTTTTAGTAGGGTTAATAAGGGATAATATACAAAAATATGTCTATTTGAACAGGATTATAAGTACCTGTGGGAGTCAACATGGATTTATGAGAGATAGGTCATGTCAAACAAATCTATTTAGTTTCTATGAGGAGGTTAGTAGGAACCTGGATCAAGACAACTCCGTAGATGTAGTCTTTTGGGATTTTGCAAAGGCTTTTGATACAGTGCCACATGGGAGACTATTGTGCAAATTAAGGGATAGAGGAATTGCAGTAAATATCTGCTCATGGATCGAGAGCTGGCTAAAAGACAGGAAGCAAAGCATTGTGGTAAATGGAACATAATTCGATTGGACTAATGTGGTAAGAAGGGTTCCTCAGGGTTCAGTATTAGGTCCTCTCCGTTTTAACATATTTATTAATGACTTAGAAGTGGGACTGGAAAGTAGTGTCTCTATTTTTGCTGATGACACAAAGTTGTGCAAGGTAATTAATCAGATAATGATGTACTTTCCCTCCAAAGGGATTTGCATAAACTAGAGGAATGGGCATCGAAATGGCAGATGAGATGTAATATGAATAAATGTAAAGTTAAGCATCTGGGAAGGAAAAATAGCCATGAAATGTATAAACTTAATGAAGCAAACCTAGGGGTATCAGATATCGAAAGGTATTTGGGAGTGCTTGTGGACAGCCACCTAGGTAACAATGCTCAAAGCCAAGCAGCAGCTGCAAAGGCAAATAAAATATTAGCATGTATTAAGAAGGGGATAGAAGCAAGGGAAGCATCATTTGGAATCATAGCTGTCGTAATTGCAAGATTTTGTGTAAAGCTTGCAAGTTGCAAGCCTTACACACTAACTCGCAATACTGTCTGCGCAATGTGCATGTGCGACAAGGGCCGTACATGCGCAATGCGCATGCGCAAATGCGCAGCGTAAGCCACGCGTACACAAATGCATGGGCAAAAGGGGAGGGAAATGGGGTTAAGGAGACACAAGGGGGGGAGGAGACACAGGAGAGGAAGAGGAGGGGAAGGAGACACAGGGGATGGAGATGGGGAGATGAAGACACAGGGGAGGGAGAAGGGGAAGGAGACAAGGGAGTGGGGAAGAGACACAGGGAAGGGAGAGGGGGAAGAGAGGGAGACGAGACACAGGGGAGAGAAAGGGGGAAAGAGGCACAGGTTAGGGAGAGGGAGAAAGAGACACAGAGGAGGTAGAGATGGGGGGAAAGAGACACAGGGGAGGGAGAGGGGTGGAAGAGACACAGGGGAGGGAGAGGGGTGGAAGAGACACAGGAGAGGGAGATAGGGAAGGAGACACAGGGGGGGAGGGGGCAGACACAGGGGTGGGAGAGGGGTTCAAGAGACACAGGGGAGGGAGAGGAGGAAAGAGGCACAGGGGAGGGAGAGCGGAAAAGAGACACAGGGAAGGTAGAGGCGGAAGACACAGGCAAGGGAGGGGGAAGAGACACAGGCGAGAGAGATGGGGGGAAGGAGACAGAGGGGAGGGAGAGGAGGGAAAGCAACGCGGGGGAGGGAAAGGGGGGAAGAGTCACGGGGAAGGAGAGGGGAAGAGACACGAGGGAAGGAGAGGGGGAAGAGACACGAGGGAAGGAGAGGGGGAAGAGACACAAGGGAAGGAGAGAGGGGGAGAGACACTGGGGAGGGAGAGGGGGGGAAGAGACACAGGGGAGGGAGAGGGAGTGAAGAGATGCGGGGGAGGGGGAAGGGGGCAGAGACACAGGAAGGGAGAGAGGTGGGAAGGGGGAGAGACACAGGCGAGGGAGAGGGAGGAAGAGACAAAAGAGAGGGAGGAGAGACACAGGGTAAGGAGAGGGGCGAAAGACTAAGGGGGGGCAGAAAAATAAAATATTATCCCGTCATTTGTGACGGGCAAGTGACTAGTATGGAGTAAAGTTTTGGGCACTACTTCATTAAAAGCACATTTTAGAACTGGAAAAAGTACAGAGAATGACAACAAAACTAATAAGGGGAATGAAGTTAGGAAGAAAGACTAACCAAATTAAACTTATTTTTTCTAGAAAAAAAGGGCGTCTAAGAGGGGATATGATTACTTTATATGAATATATCCAGGGTCAGTATAAATATTTGTCAAGGGAGTTTTTTGTGCCAAAAGGTTTTTAAATGACAAGAGGACATCCCTTGAGGTTAGAAGTAAAAAGATTCAACCTTAAAGAAAGAAAAGGGTTCCTCACATAAGGGTAATTAATCTGTGGAATTCTCTATTAAGGGAGGTGGTGACAGCAGATTCAATAGATAACTTTAAAAAGGGAATGGATATATTTTTTTTATTAAAAAGGGCATTTATGTTTAATTAGAGAGAGAGGAAGCTGATCACCAGTATCTAGGGTCAGGATGGTATTCATTTTCTTTACCTTTTTTGACAATTGGCAAAGTTTCACTGTTTTTTTTTTTGCCTTCCTCTGGATCAATTAACAACGAATCCGCATATTGCAGATTAGAGATCTTAAAAGGTTGAACTTGATGGGCTAAACGTCTTTTTTCAACCTCAGTTACTAAATACCTTGGACATCACTGCACTAGAATATTGAGCCACATGGAGAAAACGTTGTCAATCTCAAGAATAATTTAGTGCAGGAAAAAATGATTAGAATAGCGTGAAGTCAGTTTTGTTTCAAATGGTTAGTGCAATGTAGAATCAGTTTTTAACACTTTTTCAAGAACTTATCTGTGAGGCGATAGTGTACCTTTACTTACTTTAATTGTGTTCACTGTTCTGCCTGCTTTTCTTACTTTTGTATCATTTTGTACAGTTATCTGTTTGGTTTTCAGAACCATTTTTAGTAATGAGCATGTTTCATTTTGTTGAGACTGTCTTCAGTAACAGGGGGGTTAGGAGAAGTTCACACAAGTCAAACACCTCCTGATGCCAAATCTTGATTTAGTTGACTGACTTTTGATAGACAACTAGTGGTCATGCAACCTGAAATGAGCAATACACAAGGTGTGCCCATCAGTTGTTTATTGAATCAATTTGTTTTGCTAATGATAAACCCGCATCTGATCAGCTTAACCAGGTAAAGGGAGTATTACAATAATTGTTTAAAATGTGGAAAGTGGAATATTTTTTGCACTTGAGAAAAAGACCATCATACATATGTCTACTTTGTAAAATAAATTCTAAACTTATGAAGACTTCAGTGTTAGCTTCTTTGTTTTGAAGGCAACTTTGAGATTCAAATTCTGTTAGTAAACAATTGAAAATATTCCAGTCAAGTTGAGAGACGACTTCTTGACTTTTATAAATGTTGTTTTTTAATAAGTACATGTATAAAACGACATAGAAATTATTCTACCAGTTGTAAATTAGATTGTTAACAAATTCATGGGACCTGGTTGAACCTTTATGGCAGTTCCACCAATCGATAAGTCATAACAAAAGTAATAAAATATTTTTGTTTGTTGTGACAGATAATCATTTTAAACGAACAACTGAAACAAAATTTCATTGGTGAGTTAGAGTTTTCCAAACTATCTCTGTCTTCAGTCGCCACTACTGAGAGTAACTTAAACAATCCATTTGCCTCTAACCCTGGCACAGAAATGCCAAGACATCAGTAAATGATGTATCTGATCCAGGCATCAATACCAAAGCAGCAGGTCTGAGTCATGTTGCAAGGTTAGTGACACTTCTGTATTAAGTTAGACTGGACTACTGTCAGTGGGGTAGACTGATGCCTGCAAATGTAACCTTAGATAATGTTACATACACCTCTAGAACAGTGCACAGGACATTTGTGGATCAATGGGTTAAAAAAGACTCTAAATTATGTCGTTGCAAGGCTAAGTCTCCCTGACAAAGACAGAGTAGGTGTAAGTCTATATTTAATATGGCTGAACATTTGCACACTAAACTTCACATACCATGCCTCCAATATCTTTGGACTAATCTTCAAATTGTAACCGTGTCTTACAGATAATAGACATATATTCTACATTATTATTGAGTCCTTTTCTAGGACTCCACAAGTTATCAACATATCTTATTTCGCATTATAACCTGTAGGAAACTAGATACTACATTTGTTTTAGATAAGACTGTCAAAATTAGAGTAATACCTTTAGACTTTTCCTTGTTCTTTGGAGATATTGTTGTCCCTTTCCTGACCTTGTCATTTCAACCAAAACAGACATTGGGAAATACCTTTCTGCCAGTTATGATGTTTTGTCTTTCAGCACTAGGTACCCTTAATTTGTTTCAAAGAAACAGATATTACCAGAGGTCTCCTGGAATAAAGTATCTGACACAAATAAAAGGATTTTGTTGTTTCAGACATGGCTATAGCACAAATAATTGATACATCTGGGAAAACCTCATAAGTGCCAGGTATCCTGCAAACCTTGTTGCATTCAGCAGCTTCACAGCGTGTGCGCTATCTCACAAGACAATGTCCTATTTTCAGGAGTCTGTAACATGCCATCCAGACTTTATATACAATTCCAGTGCACTCTATCTTTGCCTATTCTGGTGTTCTTGTCCATGGTTAAAAACCTCCATGTTCTCTTCTACCAGAGACACTTCCCTAACTTGCCGCCTCCTACCTTGAACTTGGCTTTCCAGCCATCTGTGCCTAAGACACCCAGTGCCTCATACTAGTGTTGCTATAGTATTCAACATTTACTGAGCTACTAAGTAGCTCTTGTCAGTGCATCTATACCATACGTCAGTGCTTGAGTTAGTGCCTGAATTACTATAGACTCCAATCTGTGGAGCTTTAGCAACCTTTTTTTTTCTAACTGGCCTTCCTATTGACGAACCATCTGCCTTTGAGACCTTCATCCTTCATTGCGTGCCTAACCATTCTTTTGCCTCTGGTGTCTTCGACTTTTCCAATCAGGATTCTAACCTGTACGTATTGGTCCTCAGACCACAATATTTACAATCTGGGAAAGATCACACATGAGTTATTCACTAGTTGGTTAGCATGGCCACCAAAGAGCCAAGACTTGTGCAGGATATACCACCTTGGTTATGTTGGTTTCTTTCACACCTATGAAATTGTGGTACGAAGAAACTTTACTGAAGCACCCTAAATATATCATGACTGTGTGATATTGGTATGTGCCATGTACACACAGTGATATTTATATGTGTATAATGCAATGGTTCAAAAATAAGAAGCCATTTCCTAGCCGGGGTCCTTTATAATGTTACATAACACTATGATGTCTTTTCAAAAGGATCCATGACACGAATACATATTGGAAGTGCTGATCATTAAGATAGGTATACAAAGTACTATAATGCTTGGAAGACAGTTCTACTGTAAGAAAAGTAGTAGAACATATTTAACAGAAAAATTTGAAAAGTAGTTTGTTATGACAATTAATTTAGGATATTGATCACCAAATGAGGAAACTGACAATGTTTCAATTGGTTGTTGTTGTTTTTTTGCCTTCCTCTGGACCAGTTCTCATAGAAACTTGACTAATGGAGATCAGAAAAATTTGACTTCTAAGTTTGATTTCTCTCTTTATCATAAACTAGCGACTTGCCCGTCAAAAATGATGGAATAACATTTGAAGGCTGGCAATGCTGTTCCCCCTCTAACTTGCAGGCCTTCGGCGCTCTTTGTCAGCCTTTTTCCAAGCGTTGCGGGCCTCAAAATGAGCGCCAAATGCCTATGGCCTTTGGTGCTCATCGTGGGCCTGGCAAGGAGTGCAGTCAGTGCTCATTGCCAGCCTTTTTCAAAGTTTTGCAAGCCTCGCGATGAGCGCCTTGACAACTATTATATGTGATAGGGGTGATAAACAGGAATATCATGTCCAATTTGCATAATTAAGCTGCTGTGTAACTACATAAGGATTGCCTAAAATCATAATATGTTTCCAGCTTTTGAGGCCTGGAGTTTCCTACCATTCCTGTAGAGGGTGGATGGAGAAAATATGTGAATGATAAACATTGTGGCTTCATTATTATTATTGATTTATTTGTAATGCACCAACATATGCTATAGGGCAATACAAGGGTTAAGTTCAAGGTAAAAAACAATAGCAACATTAACACATTGCAAAGGATGGAGGGAAAAGAGCTATGGACACTGGATTCTAATCTCAAAGCACCATGCAAGATTGAAAACTCCCAAACTTACAATCTCGAGAGTTTTGGGTGTGGTACAGGAGGGTGAGATAAGTGTTATACAGTACATGTTAGGGTGGAAGGTGATAAGCTTCTTTAAACAGATGTATTTTTAGTGAGGTTTTGAAGGTTTTGAGGCTGGGAGATAGTCTAGTGGAGTTGCAGAGAATAGGGTCAGCACAAGAAAAGTCCTAAGGGAAAAAATGAGATTAGGGGTTAAGAGAGGTGGAAAGAAAAAGGTCATTAGCAGAACGAAGAGGGCGGGTGGGGGAGTATTTAGAGATGAGAGCAGAGATATAAGGGGATGCATCATTGTTGAGGGCTTTGTAAGTTAGGTCATGCTTTCAATTTTATTCTGGGGACTACGAGAAGCCAGTGGAGTGATTGACAGAGAGGTGATGCTGACACTGAACATTGTGTACAATAGATGAGTCTAGCAGAGCTGTTCATTATTGATTAATGCATAATGCATATGAACACAGAATAAAGTCAGTTTTCATAGAAATTCATATGCATTGAGTATGAAATAAAGATATAAAATAAGTAATCATGACCAATCCCATTGCAGCCCATCTTGAAAGATGCGGAATGTGTCCCTGTAATGGAATCTTTCAGCATGAGTGGATAATGTATTTTTGTCACTGAGATGTACAGTAGTGAAACCGCAATAAGATCAAATATTATCTTTGTTCAATGAGGCATAACTCAAAATACTGCACTATAACAAACTTGCAATGCATAGCACTTTAAAACTGACATATCTATTACTTCTGAAGGACAATTAAGTTTTACCCTTGTGTGGAGTTCCAGGCAATTCTTCCATACATAGCTGAGAATAGCACAGGTCAATTTAGCTACTGTCTCAACCGAGTAAGTAATAGCTAACGTTACTCACGCCTTGCAAAGAGCTGCAATAATTCTTGCCATACCTCCAAACAAGTGTGTCTTAACTGTGAAAAGTAATGCTGATTAACATGGTTTAAATTGACCTTGCCCCACTGCATAATAATGCATAAAATGTAATTTTGTGATAACATTTTGGCTTGTACTTTTGATACCTACAAAACACAAATAAACAATAAATCAGGATTATGTGTAATTTAATGAAGAATAGGCTTTATTTGCATGTGTTGCTTGCACTGGAATTTAAATTGTGTAAAGCTGCTATGCAGGATTTTTATGAAAACTTGAATTCATCAGTAATGTGTTTATTTTTTATTTGCAAATGACAACAACTTTGTTGTTAGCAGAAACACCAATACAAATAAATTGCCATTTACAATTAAATAAATATAATGTTGTATCCTATTTGGTGCATGTCATATCCTGGCTCTAGAGTGATCCTTTTTGTTATTTCTGAATCTCTCTCTTTCTGCTTGATATTAAGGATGGATAACACTCAATATAAAGTTTCTGTGAAATTTACAATTTATTGCTGTGTATTCCATCACCTATTTATTTTAATATGCTTCGATATACGTACAATGCATGAAGACGTTATGCTGTGGAGGCACTTGCTCTAGAGAGTATTATTGGAAAGATGAGAGGAGAGTAAGATGCATGACAACCAGTGATTAGGTCAGCAAACCTTCCGCAATTCAGGTAGAATGCCTGGAAACCTAACCCTGTGTATGTTTCACTGCAATGTGGCCAGTTTTATCCTTCACAAGTTTGGTTTCTTGCCAATTTTGATAAAATATAATAGTTTACTAGTTCAAATTAGAGAACTACCTTTAAAAGTCAAATCCAAGAGATGCAGGCTCCTGATTTTACTAGTTAACTCTTCATGGTTTTGTAAATATGTCAGAGATTGTTTTCTAGTGACAGGCAACTTATTTTATCAATGGCCTCATATGTAGCAGAGATGGATTACCTGGTAATAAAGATAAATGCCATGTGCTTGGAATGCAATGGAGTGTTTCTCTAGTTGTGGACAGATCAAATGGACTGTGTAATGTGAAGAGTGCCATGTTGGATGACACACTGGAATGCCTGTTGCCCACCATTGCTGTAGGTGGATCATTCCGGTATGGTTATTATAACCTGCAAAAGCAGTGAATTTCAATACTGATAATGTGCATTTTAACAAGAAACACTTAATAAGCTATATTTTTTTTTAACTATAGAGTTTTATTAGGCATTGGTATATCATAACACAGTAGGCATAGATATATATCATACTTATGCAGGTAATATTTTCCAGATGACATGTGAAACAGTATGACATGTGTTAATCATGGAATTACATGTATGTCGCATCATCGTCAAGTGATATAGGGATAATATCAACCAATAGAGTTCTACCACTAAAACCGAATTTTCTTTTCTAACCTTCTTTTTCTTTTTTTTTTATACTTTATATTAGCAAAACAATGTAACATTACAACCAAAAAGGTTAATGGGGGGGGGGGGGATAAACAATAAAATTTAAACTGTACAAATACAAAACTTTCACTCTCAGGTACATCTCAAGTCTCCACCTGCAGTTCCCTTTCGTCTCCATCCACCATCTCCAGGGATCTCCCACATATCCGGACCAACCCAGCTTGGAGTTTAATTAAGTGTTTTAACAGATTGAGTGTCAAGGTTATCCAATTTATATCATATTAAATCCCATTCTACCCCACTGATATGCTATCTGCCTGGGCAATCCAAGGTGACCATATCTCCATACATTTCGAAATAACTCACTTATTAGGCTAAGTACGGATGACCTCCACTGTCGAGCAATATGGCTTTTTGTGGCTAACATTAAAAATTAGAAGAGTTGGTTGTGATGGAAAGATAAAATCGGGGACTGAGAGACCCAGAAGGCATATTCCAATATTTGCATCAATTCTGGAGCTAAACAACGTTGAGGCTAATGTAAGAACTTTTCCCCATAGATCTTTAACCATTGGACATGTCCACCAGATATGTATGAATGAACCTATATTTCCACAGTCTCTGAAACAATTATTGGTTTGGATAAGACCCCATTTATAAAGCCTTAGTAAATAGGAGTATGATACATTCGATGCAGAACTTTTATTGACATTGGCGTATTATACGTTAGATGCAGAACTTTTAATGACATTTTGAGAATGCTATAATTCAAGAATCCTTTTGTGAGAGTTCACCAGGATTTCTCCCAAGCTTCATCACTCAGAGATTCCCCCAAATCCTCCTCCAACAAACTCATACACTTCGGTTTTAATGCTGGAGCTGCTTCACTGAAAGAACTATAAGCTAATGGTTTTGCTCGACAGTGGATGAATCCTACAAACTTAGTAAACCAATTAATCAATATGGTTTCCAAATAACCGTGTCCAACTTGTTATAAAGTGCTTCATTCTACAAAAATTGTAATGCTCTGCTAAAGGTGAATAAAAGTTATCATTCATATATTCGAAAGTTATACTCACATTATTTGCGAACCAATCCCCAAATCTCAGTAACTTGTTGGATTTCTTCCAGTGCATTGAGTTAGACGTGAGTTTAATGGGGAAATGAGGATTGGGTATGACCGTGGTGAGAGTAGATAATTTTGTCGCTAACCCATTTTTCTGGGTAGCCCAAGACCAAATGTTAAGTGAGTGTGTGATAATAGGATTAGGTATTGACCCAAGCGCTAACCATGGTTTAGGGAGCCAGATTACTGTGTCCCACGAGTACGGAGAGATTGCGAAGTTTTCAATAAATACCTAAAGGGGTTGATGCAATAAGGAGTGAGAAAGGGGAATAAAGGCAAGTTGAGCCGCCAGCTGCCTTATAGTATTGTTTAAAATTTGGACACGAAAGCCCACCCTTTGTTTTATACGAATACATATTTATTCTAGAGAATCTTGGTGCTCTATAATCCCATATATATTTAAACACCAAGCTTTGAAATCTTTTCAGTTTTTTATAATCTATAGCGGTCAGAAGGGTGCGAAATAAATATGAAAAGGTGGGAAAGAATATTCATTTTCACAGATTTAATTTTCCCCAACCAGGAAATTTGTCCTTTCGTCCATCTTGTTAAATCTAGTCGTAAATCTCTATACAGGGTAGAGTAGTTTTATAAAGATCTGACAATTTCTTAGTGATGTTCACACCTAGATATTTAAAATATGACTTGGGCCAGGCAAAATTATAGGTTTGTTGACTTTTGTCAATTTCTGGCTAAGACACATAAATTCCCAATGCTTCTGTCTTGGTCATATTGATTCTTAACCCTGACAGATCACCAAAGAGTTCCAGAGTTTGAAAGAGAGCTGGGACCGAAGTGGCAGGCTTTGTAAGAAAACACAACAAGTCATCATCAAAGAGACAACATTTAAGATGATAAAGTCCAAATTGAATTCCAGGTATATTTGCGTTAGATCCTATGGATTTGGCCAAGGGCTTGATTGCTAAGGCAAATAAGAGTGGCGAGAGGGAACACCCCTGTCTGGTTCCTCTTTGTATGTCTATATGTGTGGGCGAATCCCCTGGGTGTTTCAGGGTAGCTTTGGGAGAATTATAGAATGTCTTAATTAAATTAAAACATTTGCCATTTAAACCAAATGTATTTAGCACTGCACGAAGATAGGGCCATTCTAAAGTATCAAAGGCTTTTTCTATATCAAGTGCTAATTAACACATAGGGGTTTTATTAAGAGTTGCCCAAGAAATGGAATTCAATATTCATCAGACATTGTCCCCCATCTGCCTATGGGGTAAAAACCCTGTTTGTTCTTTGTGGATAACCCTAGGAAGAAATTTAATAAGGCCGTCAGTTCCTTGAGAAGGGCATCCATTTGCTTCAACTTGTTTGAAAATCTGCCACCTTGGTCCTTCACCGACATGTCTACACTAGGATCTAGAGCAGTGTTTTTCAACTCCAGTCCTCAGGGCCCATCAACAGTTCACAGTTTATGTATGTCCCTGCTTGAGCACAGGTGAGCTAATCAGAGGCTATGCAGGTGGATAAAAATAATTACTGAGCCCCTGATTAGTTCACCTGTGTTCAAGCAGTGATATACCTAAAATGTGACCTGTTGGTGGGTCCTGAGGACTGGAGTTGAGAGGCACTGATCTAGAGCAAGATTAAGGTCCCCTCCTAGTATAACCCAGCCCAAGTCAGCTGACCTCAGATATTTGAGTAAGCTAATAAATTAGTTATGTAGGTTATTGGCTAGGGAATAAAAATAAATTAATGATAACTTCTCACCCAGAAGTGTTCCTGTCTGGACCACAACGTTTCCCTTGGAATCTATTTTCTTATGTTCAATATTAAACAGGAAATCCTTATCTAATAAAATTGCCATCCCAGCTTTCTTATTCAGTTGCGTTGTAGCAAAAAAGGTCGGGTAAGCCCTATGTAGAAACTTGGGAATCCCATTATGTGGAAGATTAGTCTCCTGTAAAAAGATCACATTCGGGTGTAGAGATTTGTATGATAAAAATGCTTTTCTTCTTTTAAACTGTGAATTAAAGCCTTGAACATTATGCGAGATAAAAACAAAGGATGTATTCATCATGGCGCCCTGTATTTATGTATTGCAAGTGTATACCTGAAGTCTACGAGGGAGTGATGGAATAAGTAGCACCACGAGATCCCGGAGGTGGCGGAGGGACAACTGCTGAAACCAGAGACCTGAAACAAAAAAACGCAGAGAAGAGAGAAGAAGGAAGAACCAAAAAAGAAACTGTAAAAAATGTAACTTTACAGTGAATTCCATACCTCAAACCAATACTCGAGGCAACTCATTGAATTAACTAGTTGAATTAGTTGAATTAACTAAACTCCCTAAATTCCCCTTAAATGAGGATGAATAAGAAAAAATTATATTACAATCAATCAAGAACCAAAAACATTTTCATGGGCTTGGACAGCCAACTTTGAACTCTATCCATAGTCCAATAGAAACCCCAAGACTATAGCACATTATAAATCCCATAGGATTTGGTTCATGTACTATATGTCAACAGCTAGATCATTGGTAAGGTAAACAAAGCCATCTAAATTGCATATATTCAGTCGTACTATAACCATGAGCAACCTCCTCACACCCTCTTATCTCACAATTCTCTTATGCCTTGTGCGTAATAATTGAATCTTCAAATCCGTTCTAAGATTTTCATGCGCCAGAATGACTGTAGAGATAAAGGTGATTAACCAGCCATATAGCCATGCAAAAATAAAGACTGTTATAGTCATGAAGCATAGCAATATACAAATTGATATATGATCTAACTTAAGCAACTGTAAGACTTTCCTGAGGTTGAAATAACATCAGCTAAAAGTGTCTATGTTCTCTCAGATAAAGTGACAATTATTTACAATATACAGAACTCTATTAACTTCTTCAGATTGATGATAATTTAGTCATAATCCATGTTGAAAGCAAAGTTCGCTCCAAACATCTTGGCTGCAATGACCTTAACATTTTCCTTAGATTGAAAGTCTGCCAGCTAGGAAAAGCAATATTCATTCCAGGTGAGAAATTAAATATTTAATTTAGATCATATTTTTTCTATAATGGTTAAGGCGGAGGTATTGCAGGTTATACCAGACCAATCTTTTTGTTGAGTGTCTAGAATTTGGTCTGTTAGCGTTTCCAATGTATGAGTGCGCTGGCCAAGGTCCCGTCTAATTTCTTTGACCGCTTTATCAAAGTGAGACCTCAATAAGTTTTTGAAATCTGTCAAAGATATGTCAGAAAGTTTGGCTTGATGTTGGATAGATTGTGCATACTCATCTGCATCTGAACCCTCAGATGAACCAATGGTGGAGTGTGGTTGTGAGGCCTGAGATTGTTTCTGAGCCTGAACATTTTCTGGGATATTTCTTGCTGGCAAGGTTTTCCTTGATTTACCCATTGTTACTTATATTAAAGTTCAATTTATTTGAATATGCCCAGCAAAGGATCCCCTCCTAGGGCTGCAAGACAGGACTCTGGGCTGTATATTGCAATGGTGGAGTTCCCCAATATCTAAGGAGAGAAGCTACATTAGTAAGGAAGCATACTGGGCTGACTCAATATAACAGGTAAGAGATCATGTGATCTGTTGAGCCAGGGAGTAGCTGATATAATCTCAGTATAGCAACTGGGTAAATCTATGTACATACCTAGTTACCATCTTATAGATAAAGATTTACTGTATATCCTATCCATATATCTTAAATCAGTTGACAGACAGACCAAGCCCATTTGGGGAAAGTGCAGCATTACATATTAGATAACCAGATCCAAATTGTGCAGTTGAGAAACGAAAGCGGTGCAATATTTGTATAATAAGAATAGCATAAGGTCAATTAAATTCCACTGTGCTTGCCACAACATTAGGTGCAAGAGAAACAGCTGCCTTCAGCCCTGAGCTTTGAACACGCAGGATCTAAAATCTATTTTTATGAGAGATCCAGTTTATTTGTTACACAAATGTAATGTTGTTGAAAATTGCAACTTAAATGTGTGTTGATTGATCTCCACTGATGACTACTCAATCTCTGTGAAACAGTTGCCTTCAATCACCCCCAGGGTGTACTGATGTTTTGTGTGTTGCTGGGCAGACTACAATATGCAATGCTCCTGAGCTGCCAGCAGGTGGCAGAATGCTCCTCTACAGTGTTGCATAAACCTAATAAACAGTCTCTGCACCTTATTGTTATGTATGGGTGCTCAGAGTTTATTCACCTCGTGTGTCTCTCTTTTCTTTAGCTTGTTCTTGGCTTCCTCCCTTGTCTCAGGGTTTTGCACTAGTGTCTCTCTTTAAGAAGGCTCTTTCACAAGCCTTATTTAGCCTGACCAGGCTGAAGGAGGAAAGGGGTACAGCACCTAGGGTGATAGCTGAGAGCCTCCAGTCTAGGCCTCGACCTTGTGGCTGTCAGAATTTACCCGGCTCCTTACTGTCTGGTAGCTGTGTGCTCAGCAAGTACTGCTGCGTTCGAATCTGTGTTGTTGAGTCAGCAATTAGACCAATTTTGGGGCAATAACCCCTATTTTCAATAATATTATTATTATTATAGTTTATTTATAATGCGCCGACATATTCGGTAGCGCTGTACATAAATTAAGTTCAGACAAAGATAATATAGCTGGACAGCTCTCTATAGAAGCGACTGCTCTCTTCAGATGCTCAATATGTTATTTTTAAACATTTTTTAAGGATTTTTATTAGCTGCTGAGTTTGTGAACTGATTGCTTCTCACAAATAATATATATGTATGTGTGTAAGTCGGGTATATATATATGCTTTTTATGCTGGACTAGGTCCATTCAGATTAATGCACCTCCAAAACCCCAGTAACTAGTCTTATTTTCCCTTTTCGCTATCCCCGTCATGTGATTACCACACACCTATATGTAAAATCATAAATGTATGTGACTTTATGTATATGTACAGTATGTCAGCAAGGGTACAATAAGTTACACAATGAGTTGTTTCTCCAGTGATATTGAAAAGTTTCTTGATCAATCCACTTGGTAGCTGCAGATGAGCTGGTCTTATAATGGATGAAACATGTAGAAATATTGCCACAAACATTGCTACTGCCATCACTTCTTGATAAATGGCCTTTAAAGGTATATCTAAGTTTGCCTGTTTTTACCGTTCTCTAATCAAACACATGCTGCTTATATCAGAAACCAACATTATTACATGGATTCATTCTATACACATACAAAAAACTTGATTTCCACACCCCCAGAGCAGCTTACATAGGCACAGTGTACCTATCAATAGAAACACTGAATTTGTGTATGGATTTTAAACCTTTACTTAAATTCAAACCAGCAGCAACTCAATGCAAAGATCTACTGATCAATGTCTTGCTCCTCCTGCTTCCTTCTGCAAACACATCCCATGATTCCTTCCTGCACAAACTGCTATCACTGATTGTTACAATGTGAATTATGATTTTTATGCTAATTTTAGCAGAGATTTTCAGGGGTTTTAACACACAAAAGCATTTACTTGCAAACTCGAGATTTAGCAAACATCAGGGTGAGTTTATTAATGTCTTTTGGCTGCGGCAGGGTACCCCCTGAGTGACATCACACACACTTCACGTCATTGGCGATTTCCGTCCTCGGCCATATAATGTGTGGCAGGGAAAGGATGCACAGCAACTGTATACAGTAAGAGGAGAAGAATGGAGAGGGGAAGGGGAAATGGTGTGTGCCGAGTGGGCCCTGCAGGGGATGGGGGGATTAGGGCCACTACACTACAGAAAAAAAAAGTCTATATATTTAAATAAGTATATATATATATATATATATATATATATATATATATATATATATATATATATATATATTGCCATGGACCCCTTTTCCCCAGCCTGGGTGTTGGACCATTAAGCTCATCAAATCACAGACATTTTGCTCCACCACTGAATTATCTGCATGGACACCTCCATTGCCTTTGTAAATCTGCTTTGTTCCATTGTTTGCCAGATTAAGTTAATCCCATCTGACATGTGCTAGAGACGGCAGGGTGAGTATTAGAAATTATGCCTATTACACTCGGGAAACTAATGTTAAACACATGTGGAGTTTATCTCTTGTGATTGTCTGCCACCCCCTCTCATTTGTTACATTTTGCACACCCCTCTGTATCTATCCCCTATAACTACTGCTGTAATAAAAATAAAAAAATCAGTTAACTGGGAGATACATAGAAATTGTGGATCTCTGATTATGTTCCTGGTGGCTGCGATAATTAACCTTTCTCCACCCTACAAGTAACCTGTCCTGGTCACTACCACAGGAAGGATACTAGGACTCCTGGAAGTTCAGATTCCTGATGGAGAGACTCTGACTGATACAGAAGCCAGATATCAGGGTGCTGGTGCCGAGATTTCAAAGAACCCAACGGTTCTTGTGGATAGATAACCTGTAGTCTATAGCAGGTGGCTCTGGGCTTATATAGCCTCTACTCTAGGATTGTTTTATATATATATATATATATATATATAGTAAATAAAAAGTACATCTGTGTTCACATTTGAATGTCTAAAACAAGTTAAAAAACCTGCTTCCAGCTCAGAGTTCCGAGAAAAACTGTTATTACACTGCATTCTGGGAAGTTGAGCTGGGACACACAAATGTGCCCACAAATGCCTCGCTCTTCATTCCGTAGCCATTATCAAACATGGCTTCCTTTAAGCTTATGCATGCTGTATTACACAGCTTTAATACAAAGTCAAGGTTGGAATAAACATATATATATATATATATATATATATATATATATATATATATATATACTAGAATATTACCTGTCAAAAAATGACGGGAATCAAATTGTAAGTGAGCTAATGCTGTTTGGTGTATGGTAATGAACTAAATAATATATTAATAAAGGAATATACTTTACCTATTTTAAAGAAATAAATGCAGGAAGCATTATGCTGAAGAGCTGACAATCTGTTTTCATGTTGCTGCAGCATATAATGTGTGTTTTGAGTGCTCTGGAGCTGTGTAAGTGTGACCAATGTGTGTAGTGTGTAGTGTAAATAGTGTGCGTGTGCGAGTAAAATCCGTTAGGGTAGCTGTGTACTTCCGCATTATATAAGTTAGTGTTGTAAAATGGCGCCTAATGTGTGGTACGCCGCTGTTGGTGATTTAGCGTCCTTGTCCTTGGACCTCGTCCGGCTTTTTCGGAAAATATGTGTTTGGTGGTGTTTTGCGTCTTTAGTGTCCTGTAGCCTCGTTTTCGTTTTTTTCGGCGGCCATTTTTTCTCTTGCTTAGGTTAATTTCAGGTGTCTAAACTCTTCAATTTGGACTTAAATGGAGGTGTAACTTTACTTGCAGATGTCCTGGGTGCCCCCTCTTGCTGTGGGTAAGCTGTTAATGTGTTTGTTGTGTGTATTTATTGTGTTTTGAATCGTTTGAGGTTCGCGCGGGTCGGTAGTTAAAGTCGTAATTTTGCGACTTTGTAATTTTTGTGTATGTCCCGCGTCTCGTATTTGTGTGTCGTAAGTCCGGAAATTTTGCGATTTGCGAAATTTTGTAAATGTTGCCTTCGGCGCTCCTTGCCAGCAACTGCGTCCCTCGCGGCCGCAGCATTAGCAAAAACTTCTGACAACCCGCAGTTATAACAACTATATATGTAATATATATATATATATATATATATATATATATATATATACAGTTAGGTCCATAAATATTGGGACATCAACATAATTCTAATCTTTTTGTCTCTATACACCACCACAATGGATTTGAAATGAAACGAACAAGATGTGCTTTAACTGCAGACTTTCAGCTTTAATTTGAGGGTATTTACATCCAAATAAGGTGAACGGTGTAGGAATTACAACAGTTTGTATATGTGCCTCCCACTTTTTAAGGGAACAAAAGTAATGGGACAGATTAACAGTCATAAAACAAACTTTCACTTTTTAATACTTTGTTGCAAATCCTTTGCAGTCAATTACAGCCTGAAGTCTGGAACGCATAGACATCACCAGACGCTGGGTTTCATCCCTGGTGATGCTCTGCCAGACCTCTATTGCAACTGTCTTCAGTTCCTGCTTGTTCTTGGGGCATTTTCCCTTCAGTTTTGTCTTCAGCAAGTGAAATGCATGCTCAATCGGATTCAGATCAGGTGATTGACTTGGCCATTGGATAACATTCCACTTCTTTCCCTTAAAAAACTCTTTGGTTGCTTTTGCAGTATGCTTCGGGTCATTGTCCATCTGCACTGTGAAGCGCCGTCCAATGAGTTCTGAAGCATTTGGCTGAATATGAGCAGATAATATTGCCCGAAACACTTCAGAATTCATCCTGCTGCTTTTGTCAGTAGTCACATCATCAATAAATACAAGAGAACCAGTTCCATTGGCAGCCATACATGCCCACGCCATGACACTACCACCACCATGCTTCACTGATGAGGTGGTATGCTTTGGATCATGAGCAGTTCCTTTCCGTCTCCATACTCTTCTCTTCCCATCACTCTGGTAAAAGTTGATCTTAGTCTCATCTGTCCATAGGATGTTGTTCCAGAACTGTGAAGGCTTTTTTAGGTGTTGTTTGGAAAACTCTAATCTGGCCTTCCTGTTTTTGAGGCTCACCAATGGTTTACATCTTGTGGTGAACCCTCTGTATTTACTCTGGTGAAGTCTTCTCTTGATTGTTGACTTTGACACACATACACCTACCTCCTGGAGAGTGTTCTTGATCTGGCCAACTGTTGTGAAGGGTGTTTTCTTCACCAGGGAAATAATTCTTCGATCATCCACCACAGTTGTTTTCCGTGGTCTTCCGGGTCTTTTGGTGTTGCTGAGCTCACCGGTGTGTTCTTTCTTTTTAAGTATGTTCCAAACAGTTGATTTGGCCACACCTAATGTTTTTGCTATCTTTCTGATGGGTTTGTTTTGTTTTTTTCAGCCTAATGATGGCTTGCTTCACTGATAGTGACAGCTCTTTGGATCTCATATTGAGAGTTAACAGCAACAAATGCAAATAGCACACTTGAAATGAACACTGGAGCTTGTATCTGCTCTTTGT
Source organism: Discoglossus pictus (assembly GCA_027410445.1). NCBI lineage: Eukaryota > Metazoa > Chordata > Amphibia > Anura > Alytidae > Discoglossus > Discoglossus pictus. The sequence continues at coordinate 350,835,528 of CM050163.1, read as the reverse complement.
AAATGGGATAATGAGGGAATAACACACACCTGGCCATGGAACAGCTGAGCAGCCAATTGTCCCATTACTTTTGGTCCCTTAAAATGTGGGAGGCACATATACAAACTGTTGTAATTCCTACACCGTTCACCTGATTTGGATGTAAATACCCTCAAATTAAAGCTGAAAGTCTGCAGTTAAAGCACATCTTGTTAGTTTCATTTCAAATCCTTTGTGGTGGTGTATAGAGCCAAAAGGTTTAGAATTGTGTCGATGTCGCAATATTTATGGACCTGACTATATATATATACACACATATAAACAACAACAAAATTAGAGGTGCTCTATCTGAGAACGGACAATACCTGAAGTAGGTTTGTCCTATAGGTCTGGTTACTTACTCAGAGAGCAACCTCTTTTAGCTTACTTGTGCACTTCACAGGGAGAAATGTCCTGTAGTATATCAGTCTGGTCTCACTCAAAAGAGTGACCCAGCCGTGAAATACTAGGCAATATTACCCCGAACAGGAGAAACAGTAAACTGCAGACGTGAGGGGAATAAGGGGGCAGGGAAAAAGTGGGAACTCAAGAAAAATTCCCTGGTGAATAAAACACCAATGGGTTTATAACAAAAAAGCTTAAGGCAAATTGGAAATAAGAGGAATTAAATAAAATAGAATTTTAATAAATGCCCATTAAAAATAAAAAAATAAAAAATGTGAAAGAATCACATATATAGTTGTGAGCATGCGAGCTGTTGCTAACGGTTGCGAGCCCGCAGCCCTCGCAAAGCGAGGGCCGCAGTTGCTGGCAAGGAGCGCCAACTGCGGACCTCGCCACATTTACGTAGTTACAAAAGCAAAATACGAGACACATTACGACCTCGCAAAAATGGCCCGCAACCCGTGCACATGAAAACATGGAAAACACAATAAATACACACAACAAATACATAAAAAGCTTACCTAGAGCAAAGGGGGGGGGGGCACCCAGGACCTCGAAAACTGAAGTTACACCTCAATTTAACTCCAAATAAAAGAGTTTAGACACTCAAAAATCCCCGAAGCGAGAGAAAAAATGGCAGCCGAAAAAAAACAAAACGAGGCTGCAGCAGTCTAAAGACGCAAAACACCACCAAACACCTACGGATTTCCCGAAAAAGACGTACGAGATCCGAAAACAAGGACGCAACCCGCGCGACACCAAAAACATTACAAACACAATAAATACACACAACAAACACATAAAAAGGTTACCCACAGCAAGGGGGTGCACCCAAGACCTATTCAAGTGAAGTTACACCTTGATTTAACTCAAAATTTCGGAGTTTAGACACCCGAAAATCACCTAAGCGAGAGAAAAAATGGCCGCCGAACAAAACGAAAACGAGGCTAAAGGCCACTAAACACGCAAAACACCACCAAACAGCTACGGATATTCCCGAAAAAGTCGGACGACATCCGAAACGAAGGACGCTAAATCAGCCACAGCCTCATACCTCACATTAGGCGCCATTTTAGAACAATAACTTATACAATCCGGAAGTACACAGCTACACTAACGGATTTGCCTCGCGCACACACACTATTACACTGCACACATTCATGACGCTTCCACAGCAGCTCCACAGCACTGATGATGCAGCAACATGAAAACACATTTCCAGCTCTTCAACACAATGCTTCCTGCATATATTACTTCACAATAGGTAAAGTATATTAATTTCTTATTTTATTAATTATTCATTGCCATAACAAAAAAAAACACGAACGCTGCTCATAGCACACGAACAACCAAGAGCCTCGCAATGAGCGCTGAAGGATCTTAAAACACCAACAAAATACATTTTGCACCCAAACAACATTACCTACCTTACAATTTTATTGCCGTCATTTTTTGACAGGCAAGTCGCTAGTGTAGTATAAAAATGAGGATGTACTTGACGTAATGATTATATACGGCAAATAATATGGATACTGAGAATAATATATACAATAGCTAAGAATTAAGTGCTCTATGAATGAATACTGGCTAAAATAGCGCTTTGCAAAAATATAAATGTAAACCACAACAGGGTACTGATGTGAAGTTTAAATTATGCTCAGCATCCTGATATGAAATAGGACAGAAAGTGCTGAAGTGCATTCACATGGAAGGAGGATAAGATGTCCAAACAAAGGAGAAATGTGACCGTGTAGTGTATATAAATGTAAAAATGGTGAGTAAAGTGCTAAGTGACAAACAGCTTTAAATTGCTTTTGGATAGAAGTTCACTTCTGTAAAAAACATATGCTATGTGCTTATATAGAGCCCTATTCAATTGGCCGAATTGCAAGGATGGCTGTACAAGATTTTTTATCAGTAGTATTTCTGACACTTTTCATCACAATAACAGGAGGCTTTCAATGCTTTTTTCAAATTTTACTAAAAATAGTTTCCAGTTTACAAACATACTTCAAAACAAAAATAATGAAAATAAAACCTAGCTCTCTCTGATCACTAGCTTTACTGATGTTAGTTCCCTCAGTAGCAAAGAGCTGCAATTCTGCTAAACCTGAATGGAGCCAAAAACATACAACCAAAAAGTCCACATAATATAAAGTCACTGGCCTGTATTTCTTCTTACATCCAGTGCTGCAGATCACTATGTCTCTTTCTCTGCTGTAGCTCCTTGGCAATCCCAACAGCTCTAATATAGCGGTCAATGTTTATCTCTGTGTCTGTACTGTTTGCTGCTCTGCTAAAGAAACAATGTTTACAATTCCTCTGGTCACCAGTACTCACAAATCCTCTGCTCCCAAAATCTCTCCTTTTGGTTCTGCGGTTCCACACAGCCAACTGTCTCTATTTCTGACGGTTCCACACACGCAGCTGTCTGTGACTCAAGTCACACCGGCCCTCATTCAATTGCAATTTTGCCAATTGAATAGGGGTCTAAATAAGCACATAACATATTTTTTTAAAGAAGTTTTTAGTTATTAAGCATCTATCCAAAAGCAAGGTTTTCACTAACTAAAAACGTCTTTAAAAAAATATGTTATGTGCTTATTTAGAGCCCTATTCAATTGGCAAAATCGCAATTGAATGAGGCCCACAGACTCTTCTCCTGTGGCAGACTCCATTGCTACATTAAACGCACTGTGCTGGCCAGCCAGGCCTGATAAGGAGACCCACCTATCTCTCCCTGCTGCTTCACCTGGGCTAATTAAGTCTCCTCCAGGAGTTTAACTCTGTCACTCCTGTATAGAACTCTTCAAGGTTCTGTACCTGTACAATATCATATGGGAAAATTAATATTTTGTGTTCTTCTTCTCCAGTCTTAATACCCTTTATTTCTCTTGAAGATCTAATGAAAGCCACAAAAGGCTCAATTAACATGGTGAAAATTAAAGCATTGAGGGTAACGCTGCCTGGTTCCATTGTTATCTTAAAAGTGCAAGATCTAAAGCCATATTCAATCATTTTCTGATAAAGGACCACTGTGGCCAAAGTTTTTCTATGTGATTCTTTAAATATACAAACTTGATGATGGGCAAACATTTTTAGAAAGTAAAAAAAATAATAACAGCCTTTACTTTCCAAACACTAATTGATTGTAGCTTAAACGCCATGTTTTACTCACGTCCTGATGGTGGTCTCATTTACTATTGGCTCTGTCTAAATTATAACTTACGAGCTTGCTTTATTGATCATAATCATGCCCTGAAATGCTATGTACGGGTTCATGGTTTGCATGTTGGGCCTGTGAGTCTGTACTTGCGGGCGTGAGTCAATTAAATACATCTGTAACTGACAAATTTCTAGCCCACAAACATATGGGCAGTGTGAAGGTAATCAAAGGATTGGCATTAAATGGGGGCCAATGAATATACTGTACAAGCAGGGTCGGTTGTTCAAATCAGGGCATCTGAGTTCCCTACAGACATAGCAGAATTTCCCACAAGACATTTCAAAAACTATTTACAAGAGCAGTTATGGTGACAGATCTTTATACTTTTTCTTGTCTGATTCCATGTTATTCCTGTTAGAGGTATGAAATCTGTTGTCCGATTAAAGGGCCAGATAAACTAGGAGCACACTAGGAGCTGAAATGCTTTTTGAATTTTTTTAAATACATTCTTTTTTCCACAGAGAAATTTATAAATGAAATTTCTGTTTACATGAGACTATTTACATTCCCCCCCCCCCCCCGAGAAACCCATAGCAGCAGCTCCATGCATGGAGCTTGAGAAGAAAGAGAGTTAACCCCTTCACAAATTTGTCTGCACAGATAAAGGACTGCTGGAATTATCTAAAAATGATAGTTAGTTGGGGCTTAACATCTCCTGCTACATTCCTGAAGTTCAGGGAGAAACTATAAATCTTTTTGTTCAAGGAGCATTCATTGCTCGTTATCGGCAGATGCTGTTAATCATAGAACAATCAGGAGTATGTTTGTAAACAGACCTAAGACTGTAGATTTTTAGCTGTTATTAGTGTAATTAAAAAAAATAGATAATTTTTTCATAGAATCTTGTGCTCTTTCACACCACAAAGAGCACTTATAGTGAGGTAAATGACCGTTTAAGGACAGAATACGTTTCAGAAACAGAGAACATTAGTCCATATCCACGCATAAGTGAGAAGTATGAGGAATCCTGAGACTACTAAAATAGTAGGTGGACCACTGAAATCTACCCTTGATGCCAGTCTTATCACTCTTACTGTTCAGTATCAGCTACCATAGTTTGCAAGGGTCTCCTTTAGATAATGAAAAAATAAATTCAATCTTTATGTCTGATGAATGGTATTTTGTATCCAGTTGGTGGAGCAACCACAACTTAAAAATGTATAATTTATAGTATTCATTTATCGTCCTTGGTGACCCTTAATATCTGACTGTCTAATTCTCCATTAATCAGTGAGGGTGGGTGGAATATTTCTGTAGTTTTACATATTTTTAAAATATGTAAAGAACTAACAACATTAGCAGCAGTGTAAGCAATGATAATAAACCATTCTAGAGCATAATGTTATTGTTTTAGGAGCCTTGGCACATCTATTGCTCTTAAAAAATATATATTATAGGATAATTAGTATAATATAAAATTCCTGAAAAAGCATTTACAAGTGCCCTAACTGCAGAGTAAATCCTACATAGCTATGCTAATCACCCATCCCTAAAACATTGGGAGCAAACTGCTACAGGTCACTGCTTCGAGTAATCTTCACGACACAGGCGTAAAGCAAGGCATAAATCTCTATTGAGTTTTGCACTGACAAAAAAATTACTCTGTGAAACTTAAACCCTATGCTGATAAGATTTTACGCATCACTCGCAAATGAGGGCACTGCTGTAACTGCAAACAGCAGAACAAAGATTTACGTCTACCAGAGACCACTGGCAAGTGGTTTGAAAACCTTTGCGGAGTCTCCTAGAAGCATTTAGTGACATAGTATAGCACAAAAAATACTACAAAATGATATTTCAAAATTATTTGACACTTAACAATACAATATCAACATACTGTATGTGTAATTTAAAAATATGATATGTTTGTTATTAAGCCCATTTTATGATACAAAATACAGTGTATCAAATAACCCAGTACTTAAAGGGGTTAATACACGTCACACAACCACGTTGTCTAGGAATAAACACTCATGCATTGTCTATAAATATACCATATTTTAACACAAAATATACACATCTTTATTTATTGAAGCTATGAATACAATTGTCACATCTTTTTAATATCAAGCAATGTTAAAAAAGAAAAATAATTACTATATATATATATATATATATATATATATATATATATATATATATATATATATATATAAGTATTCACCCCCCCCCCCCCCCCCCTTGGCATTTTTTGTGTTTTGTTGCCTCACAACCTGGAATTAACATGGATTGTTTGAGGATTTGCATCATTTAATTTACAGAACATGCCCACAATTTTGAAGATGTTTTTTTTTTTTTTTATTATTGTGAAGCAAACAACAAATAGGACAAAATAAAAGAAAAAGACAATGTGCATAACTATTCGCCCCCCTAAAGTCAATACATTGTAGAGCCACCTTTTGCAGCAATCACAGCTCCAAGTCGCTTTGGATAAGTCTCTATGAGCTTGCCACATTTTACCACTGGGATTTTTGCCCATTCCTCCTTGCAAAACTGCTCCAGCTCCATCAAGTTGGATGGTTTGCGCTTGTGAACAGCAATCTTTAAGTCTGAACACAGTTTTTCTATTGGATTGAGGTCTGGGCTTTGACTAGGCCATTCCAACACATTTACATGTTTCCCCCTTAAACCACTCAAGTGTTGCTTTAGCAGTGTGTTTGGGGTCATTGTCCTGCTGGAAGGTGAACCTCCGTCCTAGCCTCAAATCACGCACAGAGCGATACAAGTTTTGCTCAAGAATATCCCTGTATTTAGCACCATCCATCTTTCCCTCAACTCAAACCAGTTTCCCAGTCCCGGCTGCTGAAAAACATCCCCACAGCATGATGCTGCCACCACGTTTCACTGTGGTGATGGTGTTCTTTGGGTGATGTGATGTGTTGGGTTTCCGCCAAACATAGCGTTTTCTTTGATGGCCAAAAAGTTATATGTTAGTCTCATCAGACCAGAGCAATACATTTTGGGAGTCTCCTACATGCCTTTTCACAAAAAGTGCCATTTTGTTTTTTGCTGTAAGTAATGGTTTTCTTCTGGTCACTCTGCCATAAAGCCCAAATCTATGGAGCGTTCGGCTCATTGTCGTCCTATGTACAGATACTCCAGTCTCTGCTGTGGAACTCTGCAGCTCCTCCAGGGTTACCTTAGGTCTCTGTGCTGCCTCTCTGATTAATGCCCTCCTTGCATGGTCCATGAGTTTTGGTGGGCGGCTGTCTCTTGACAGGTTTGCTGTTGTGCCATGTTCTTTCAATTTGGCTATGATAGATTTGATGGTGCTCCTGGGGATCATCAAAGATTTGTATATTTTTTTTATAACCTATCCCTGACTTGTGCTTCTCAACAACATTGTCCCTTACTTGTTTGGAGAGTTCCTTGGTCTTCATGGCAGTGTTTGGTTAGTGGTGCCTCTTGCTTAGGTGTTGCAGCCTCTGGTGCCTTTAAAAAAAGGTGTGTATATGTAATGACAAATATCGTGAAACTTAGATTGTACACAGGTGGACATAATTTCACTAATTATGTGACTTCTGACGGTAATTGGTAGCACCAGAGCTTTTTATGGGCTGCATAACAGAGGGGGTGAATACATACTGTGATCAGGATGGCCGTGTATAGCGGTGGTTTCTTGAATAAAGGCTGATACCGGCTTGAAAGTGCAGCAAATTGATTTATTTACAGAAAGAAAATAACAGCTGTAGCGGTAGCTCTGCTTAAAATAACGGAAAATAAACAACTACTTCTCCGCGAGGTGGGAGAATGCCACCTTGTGGCCAGGTTGTAGACAGTCCTTTAAACTTGGGGAGACTGCCACCTTGTAAATAGTCCTTTAAACTTGGGAGACTGCCACCTTGTGGCCAGGATACCAACAGTCTTTGAGACTTGTAAGAGTGCCACCTTGTGGCCAGGACACCGGCCCGCCCTACTCTCCGAGTGTCCTCCCCCCAGGGCCCTTAATAAGAGTACTCGGGTACTCAAACCGTAGAAAAAAGGTCACTTTAGAAACGCTCAGTCTTTTTCCCTGGGGGGTTCTCTTTCCGGTAATGGTCTAGTGACCGGAGGCTTTGAGTCTATGGTACAGTCCTCTTTCATAAAGCATTACAGGTCACAGCAGCACTGGCATGGCTCACCCAGCAGGAAGCCTAGGACTGAGGTCCCCTTTGGTACGCACTTACTGTGTTTGCAGTCTCTCTCTCAGGCTCTGGTACACAGCAGGTCTTTTACCTCGCAGCTCCAGGTAACCGCAGGATCCCACTCACAAAGCCGCTTTTACAGAAGTTCACCTTGGTTAACTGTGCAGTATATCAGGCAGCTAACGGTTCTCTTGCCTAGCTGCCCTTTGCAGGCTCCACACAGCTTGTCTCCTCGCTAGGCCTCAGCTTCTGGCTTTAGCTTCCACACCACTCAGGCCAGAGCCTAATCAGCAGTCTTCTCCAGCAGCCCACACCCCTCTCCCTTTACTGGGACTTCCTGGGGTTTTTATAGTGTAGCACTGGACCAGGTGAAGTCAAGTGCTTTAACTCTTTGAGAGCTGGACACAAGGAGCGGTACAGCCTATGGCTTATATACCGGTCCTCTATGATTTGCCCCCGGCTTCTCCTTACATTCTCACAATACGCACATGCCAATTTTCTGTTTTCTATTTCTAAAAAAAATGTTTTATTTATATATTTTTCTGATTTCACTTCACCAACTTAGACTATTGTGTTCTGATCCATCACATAAAATTCAGATTAACAAAACATTGAACTTAAGGCTGTAATGTAACAAAAAGGTAAAAAGTCAAAGGGGGTGAATACTTTTGTATGTTCCCTTGCTGTAGCTAGTTATGGGTAGTTGTTCCTGCACAACCCACTCATTATAAGATTTATGACGTTGACATTTCCTATTGGTCACAGAGGTTGATTTGGCTGCCGCCTGCACAAATATCTGTTGTGGCAACAAAGCAAGATTTACGGATCTGAACTGAATGCTGTAATCAGGAGTGAATGATTTGTATTAGTGTAGAACTTAGGGAAAAATATGTTTTATGCCACTGCTGGACCCAAAAGGCATCCATAATACTTTGGTGTGTTTGTGAGAACATTTACATTTGAGGAGACTTATGGTTGCAAACCTCCTGCTTCTGGACATGTAAGAGGGAAGGAGTGTGGTGTCAATTTCATTATGATCAAATTATCTAACAAAGACTGTTGACTCCTTCCTGTTTTTCCCCACCCTTCCCTCCTGATTTTTTTCTGAATATGTTTTGTGTCCATGACTCATACAGCTGATAATGTGGTTAGTTTATTACGTACTTCACAAATAAGTGCCTCTTTTCTTGAACTACAGAAACCCTTTAAAGGCTGTATTTATTTATTTTAATCTGTCAAAAGGAACACTTTGTACATTATAAAGTCAAGATTTTTATAACTGCATACTATAAATATGACCCCCTTCTTCACCGCTACCTTGATGTGGTGAAGGGGCTTGTGTGCTTCAATGAAACTGTGAGCTATACCATGTAGGGTCACCCATGATGGGCAGGCCATAGCATAGAACTAGCATAGACAAATTGTGGTCCACTGGTAAAAGAACTAGCAACCCACTCCTGTAACTTTGCTAAGATAACCTTATTGCCAAGCACAACCAGAGATAGACTTTATGACACTGGAAGATGAACCCCTCAGGTCAGAAGGCGCCTACCACATTACTGAGGAAGAGCAGGGGTCGAGTGTGCATAGGATAAGGTCTAATGAAGTGACTGTGCTAAAGCCAAGCATACACCCAGCTACAGATGTGTGGAGAGGAAAGGAAAGTCCGCTGCTGCAAAGAACAATTCATCGTAGGTACCTGGAATGTTAGAACTATGAACCAAGACAAACTGGACGTGGACATACAGTACATGAGATGACAAGGTTAAACATAGATATCCTGGGAATTAGTGAACTCAAATGGACTGGGATGGGACATTTCACATCAGAAAACCACCAGATCTTTTACTGTGGTCAAGAATCCCGTAGAAGAAATGGAGTGGCCCTCATAGTCATTCAAACGGTAGCCAAAGCAGTGCTCAGTTACAACCCAGTTAATTACAGAATAAGTTCAATTCAAATTCATGGCAAGCTATTTAACATCACAGTGATCCAAATCTATGCTCCAACAATGGATGCTGAGGACGCTGAATGTGTCCAGTTCTATGAAGATATTGAACACATAACACCAAGACAATTTCTTACTGCCATCATAGGAGATTGGAATGCGAAAGTAGGGAACCAAAAGACACCTGGAATAACTGGCAAATGAAGCAGGTCAGAGATTAGTAGCATTCTGTAAAGATAATTCTCTGGTCATAGCAAACACCCTCTTCCAACAGCCTCAGAGAAGAACCTACACATGGAACAATATATAAATCAGATTGACTAAATACAGGGTTGAGTTACATTATTATGAAGTCAGCAGCGCAGAGCCAATGAAATACGGCATGTGTCGTGAGCTGGCTTGGTGGGTATATTAATTGACATTTAAGTATTCTGCAAACATATTAACCACGTCATGGTTAAAACGTGCAATTAATTCTACTTTGAAAAGGGAATGACAGTTTGTGAACTGTTTGCATGCTGGCTGCTGTGGTTATGACTGGACAAATGGCACCATTGCAAATAAACTGAGTGGAAAACTGATGTAAACCACATGCTATTGATGTTAGAGTTGAAAGTTGGCTGCAAAGGTGTGTGAAGGCCGACCAACATGCTACAGTTGAGCCACTCACTGTCCAAACGAACCAGGGGGCTACTAGACATGTGTCTGAAATGACAGTACAGCCAACCCTGTTACGTATGAGACTCTGAAGCCAACGGCTGGTCATTGCACCCATGCTGAAAATGGTTCATCCTCAGAAATTGCTTCAATTTGCACAACCGTACCAAAATTGGACCTCTTCTGATTGGCAAAGTGTTTCCTTCTCTGATTAAGTCATGTTTTCTGCTCCCATCAACTGGAAGGGCAGGCTGGAAACCTCCAAGAACAAATACTCTGCAACAATTGTTGGAAGAACGCAAGATGGTGGCGGCAGCGTTATTGTTTGGGGAATGTTTTCTTGGTATTGTCTGGGCCCACTCAAACCTCTGGGTTATCTATCCTGCATGGCTCCAGATATCCTTGTTAACCTTACAGCATCTTATTGACCCACTACCACCCCATTTAGCTGCTGACCTTGCTGCCCACAGGGGTTATAAAGGATAATAGCTGGTGGTCATATAATTTGACTCAACTGTGTACTTTGTAGCCAAAGATGTAGGACCTCTATACAGTTTGCAAAAACAAGACCTGGAGCTGACTGCGTCTCAGACCATGAGCTTCTTATTGCAAAGTTCAGAATTAAACTGAAGAAAAGAGGAAATATCATAAGACTAAGTAGATATGAAATAAAGAATATACCCTGTGAATATACAGTGGAAGTAAAGAATAGATTTAAGGGACTAGGTAGGGAAGATAGAATGCCTGAATCATTTTGGACAGAAGTTTGCAATATTATTCAAGAAACTGCAACAAAGAATACTCACAAAACTAAGAAGACAACCTGGCTGTCAGATGGGATTAACTTAATCTGTCTGATGAGGGTTTGAAAGTAGCACAGGAAAGAAGGAAAGCAAAAGGTAGTGGAGATAGGATAAGATTTGTCCAACTGAATGCAGAATTTCAGAGGATAGTAAGAAGAAACAAGAAGACTACAATGAGAAATATAAAGAGATAGAAGATAACAGAATGGGAAAGTCAGGAGACCTCTTCATGAAAATTGGGGGTCTCAAAGGAACCTTTCATGCCAAAGTGGGCATGATAAAAGACAAAAATCGTAGGCACTTGACAGAAACAGATCAGATATAGAAGAGGTTGCAGCAATAGACAAAAAATCTATACAGGAAGGATTTTAACAGCAGTGATAACTTGGAGAGTGAAGTGAGATGGACTTATGATGCCTTGCTGATAACAAGGCTGCAGGAGTTGATGGAATCCCAGCTGAACTATTCACATTCCTACAAGATCATGCTGTTAAAGTATTGTTTGCCTTATACCAACAATTGTGGAAAACAGTGGCCAATAGTCCAGAAAAGGTCAATCTACATCTCAATCCCAAAAAAAGAAGTGCCAAAGATTGCTCCAATTATCAAACAATTGCACTCATTTCACATGCAAGCAAGGTAATGCTTAAGATCATACAAGCTCGGCTCCAACCATATATGGACCAGGAGCTACCAGATGTGCAAGCAGACAAAGAGGCACAAGAGATCAAATTGCCAATGCTTGTGACTATCCGAGAGTAGAGGCTATATAAGCCTAGAGCCACCTGCTATAGACTACAGGTTATCTACCCACAAGGACCGTTGGGTTCTTTGAAATCTCGGCACCAGCACCCTGATATCTGGATTCTGTATCAGTCAGAGTCTCTCCATCAGGAATCTGGACTTCCAGGAGTCCCAGTAACCTTCCTGTGGTAGTGACCAGGACAGGTTACTTGTAGGGTGGAGATAGGTTCAGTATCGCAGCCACCAGGAACATAATCAGAGATGCACGATTTATATGTATCCCCAAGGGAACTGATTTATTTTTGAAAATCACAGCAGTATGTATAGGGGATAGGTATAGAGGGAGTGTACACAATGACAGGAGATTATCCCACATGGTGTCTGGCAGTAGCTTCTTGACATCAATAGGATTAACTCCAATACACATCCTGCACATATCAGATGGGATTAACTAAATCTGGCAAACAATGGAACAAAGCAGGTTTACAAATACAATAGAGGTGTTTTCTGCAGATAATCCAGGGCTGAAGCCAAACAATCTGTGTTTTAATGAGTTCAATGGGCCAACACCCAGGCCAGGAAAAACAAGGAAAGAAAGAGAGCAAGAGAGTTCCAGAAAAAAACATTTGCTTCTGCTCCATAGACAACAAAATGTAGCAAGTTCTTAAAGAGATGGGAGTACTATATCATCTCATCTGCCTTCTGAGGAATCTGTATATGGACCAAGAAACTACTGGCAGAACCCAACATGGAACAACAGAATGATTAAAGATCAGGAAAGGAGTACGACCAGCTTGTATATTGTGAACTTATTTATTCAACCTATACACGGAGTACATCAGGCGTAACCCTGGGATGGAATCAATATTACTGGAAGAAATATCAACAACCGCAGATACACAGATGATACTACTCTGATGGCTAAAAGTGAGGAGGAACTAAAGGGACTATTGATGAGGGTGAAAGAAGACAGTGCAAAAGCTGGCCTGCGACTCAACGTTAAAAAGATCATGGCAAACAGCAATCTCAGTTCCTGGGAAACAGATGGGGAAGAAGTGGAGGCAGTGACATATTTTCTGTAGCCATGAAATTAAACAATGTTTGCTTTTGGGAGGGAAGCTATAGCAAGCTTGGACAAGCTAGTAAAAAGTACAGATATTACATTATCAACAAAGGTCTGCATACTAAAAAGTATGGTATTCCCAGTAGTAACATATGGATGTGAGAGCTGGACCATAAAGAAGGCAGAGAATTGACCCCTTTGAGTTGTGGTGTTGGTGAAAACTGCAGTCCCTTGGCCTGCAAGAAGATACAACATATCAGTACTACAGGAAATCAAGACAATCTGTTCACCGGAAGGAATGATCATGAGGCTGAAGCTCAAATTTTTTGGCGATATCATGAATGCCCTAGAAAAGACTCTGTGAGGAATTGACTCTGCTGTGTTTTGAACCCTGGTCCCCAGGCTGCTATACCTCTTCCCTACCACTGAGCCAGCCTGCCTTTTGTGAATTCCATTGAGACCTTATAAGCTTGACTCTGCTAGCAATTTTATCAGTACCTAAGTCTCTTCAGCTGTGTCTGGTCAGCTGTCTGGTTCTTGGCCTATATAAGGCACTTCCTGTCTCTTTATCCTTGCCAGATTATTGTTGGTTTCTGATCCCTTCAATAAAAGCTTGTTCCTGTTTAACCTACAAGTTGCTGAACCGGATTATTGCTGACCTTGGCTACTGGTCTCCACAACTTTGTGATTCCTATATCATTACAGAATAATCTGGCCCTTTCATGGAGACCGCCGGGACAGATTCTGCATTGGCCCAGCAGGTTGCTTTTACTGCAAGAACTGTGCAGACCCAGGCACAGACCATCCAAGTGCTGCAGGACCAGGTAGCTGAACTGCAAAATAAATTTCAGTCAATGCACAGTGAGTACACCAGCTACAGGGCACGTGATGTTTCAGCTGCTACTGTTACACCTGCACAAGATGCCCGCTTGCCCCTGCCAGAAAAGTTTGGAGGAGATCGCAAAAAATTTAGGGGTTTCCTAAATCAATGCCGTTTGCACTTCATGATGTTACCTCACCAATTTCCATCTGAAAGAGAGAAGGTGGGATTTATTTTTTCACTATTCAAAGATGAAGCCCTGGCTTGGGGCTCCCCTCTTCTGGAACAGGACAGTCCAGTCTTGGGTAATCTAAATGACTTTCTTGAGGCCATGTGCCTGGTTTTTGATGACCCCAATCGATGTGCTACAGCAGAAGCCACTCTACTTCATTTGCATCAAGGGAGGCGCTCCGTGGCTGAATATGCTGCTGAATTCAGACAGTGGGTTGCTGATACTACCTGGAACCAATCAGCTCAGAGGTTCCGCTTCAGAAAAGGTCTCTCAGAAGCTATAAAAGATGAGCTAGCTCGTGTTGATCTTCCTGCTGACTTTGATGCATTTGTGCGTTTGGCTATCCGTATCGATCGAAGACTGGAAAGACAGGGCTCTTTTAGACCAAGTACTACTCCTATTTCCTATTCAAGAATTTCTACTCCAACCCCACAGACACCTTCAGACTCTGAGCCTGAGGCTATGCGGGTAAATCTAATAAGAGGGCCATTATCCAATGAGGAAAAACAGTGGCGACGCACTCACAATTTATGCCTGTATTGTGGTAGTGCAGGGCACTATGCCATCAATTGCCCTAGCAAATCCAAAAGAACAATAGCTATGGCTGCTGAGGGCGCACAGATTCGACACCAATCCCAGATTGCAGATCAACTGGATTCTGTCACACAACCCTTGTTTTCTCTGGCTCATGGTGAAGAGGGTATTTTGACTCAACATCCTCATTTTGTGGTGCCTATCACGTTGCAATGTGGTGATCATAAAATTTAAACTACGGCTATGATAGATTCTGGAGCAGGCGGAAACTTTATGGACATTAAATTTGCAGCAGGAAATGGAATTCAGTCTATCCCTAATTCTTCACCTGTGTTAATGGAGACAGTGGACGGTTCTCCACTTACGTCGGGCCCGGTTACACATGAGACTGTGCCCTTAAAGTTGACTCTGGAAGTGAATCACCATGAGACTATATCTTTCCACCTAATTTCCTCAACACAGTTTCCAGTGATTTTGGGGGTAACTTGGCTTTCTCTGCATAACCCACAGATTGATTGGAAGATCAGAACTTTGTCCTTTCCTTCAGAACACTGCTTAATGAATTGTCAACCCACTAAGGAAACACCTGTTGCCACAACAATTAATGAAATGGTTGCTACAAACTTGACTAAGCTTCCTCTACAATATCGGGATTTTGCAGATGTCTGTGATAAGAAGAATGCTGATCAGCTTCCACCCCACAGGCCTTATGATTGCCCAATAGAGCTGTTGCTTGGGGCTGCTATCCCATTTGGCCGTATATATTCCCTTTCTGAACCTGAATTGAAAGCTCTTTGTGAATACATACAAGAAAATCTTGCCAAAGGTTTTATTCGACCATCTACTTCCCCAGCAGGAGCTCCTATATTCTTTGTAGAGAAGAAAGATGGCAGCCTACGGCCATGCGTTGATTACAGGGACATTAATAACATCACAGTTAAAAACCGCTACCCCTTGCCTCTCATTCCTGAACTTTTGGAGAGACTTCGCTCAGCTAAAATATTTACAAAGCTTGATCTTCGGGGGGCATATAATCTGGTTCGCATAAGACCAAATGATGAATGGAAAACAGCTTTCAGAACCAGGTACGGGCATTACGAATATCTAGTAATGCCATTTGGGCTTTGTAATGCCCCTGCAACTTTCCAGCGTCTTATCAATGATGTACTACGAGATCTCCTGGATCAGTTTGTTGTGGCATATTTGGATGATATCCTAATATTCTCTTGATAGTCTTGAAAACCACAGAAAACAGGTCCGTATAGTTCTGGAGCGCCTTCGTACCCACCACCTATACATTAAACTAGAAAAATGTGAGTTTGAACAAACAGAAATTCAATTCCTGGGGTATGTCATAACTCCTAAAGATTTAACTATGGACGCAAGTAAAATTAAAGCTGTGCTGGACTGGCCCATCTCCAAGAATGAAAAAGATGTCCAGAGATTTGTGGGGTTTGCCAATTTTTACAGGCGTTTCATTAAGAATTTCTCTGCTGTTATTACACCGATCACTGAACTCACACGTAAGGGGACTCCTTTTCAGTGGTCCGATAAGGCTGATACCGCATTTTCCCGATTAAAGACTCTGTTTACATTTGCCCCCGTCCTGGTACATCCTCAGCCAGAATTACCATTTATTGTGGAAGTTGATGCTTCTGATTCAGCTGTTGGTGCTATACTGTCTCAAAGACTGGACCTAAGATGCTGTTACATCCGTGTACCTTCTATTCCCGCCAGATGGTCCCAGCAGAAAGAAATTATGACATAGGGAATAAAGAACTATTGGCTATAAAAGCTGCCTTTACCGAATGGAGACATCTCTTGGAGGGAGCTACCCATCCAATTACTGTCCTCACAGATCACAAAAATCTGGAATGTATTCGATCAGCTAAGAGACTGTCAGCCAGACAAGCACGCTGGTCCCTATTCTTCCCAAGGTTTAATTTCTTGGTTACATTCCGTCCTGGCTCCAAGAATGGTAAGGCGGATGCCTTGTCTAGAATAGCTCACCCCCTCCATGCTACTGTAACCAAGACCACCATCTTGCCGGAGGAAATATTTATAGGAGTTGCTTTTCCTTCTGATCTGATGTCTCGCATTAAAAAGGGCTACGCTGAAGACCCAGT
Source organism: Discoglossus pictus (assembly GCA_027410445.1). Classification (NCBI taxonomy): domain Eukaryota; kingdom Metazoa; phylum Chordata; class Amphibia; order Anura; family Alytidae; genus Discoglossus; species Discoglossus pictus. The sequence continues at coordinate 350,818,828 of CM050163.1, read as the reverse complement.
TCTTCGTGATCCTCCTCGTGATCTCCATATGACGATGCTTAAAGGGTTTTGGATTTTTCTACGACGTCTGTTTGCTCCGGAGTCAGTGCGACTGAACCTTTTACGTCTCTACCATGACTCAAAACCAGCAGGTCATCCAGGAATCTGAAATACGCAAGACCTACTTGCCCGATCCTTTTGGTGGCCGAAGTATCATGAGGATGTTAAGAAGTATGTGTCCTCTTGCGATGTGTGTGCCAGACATAAGACTCCTCGCTCATCCCCTGTTGGCTTGCTTCAGCCTCTTCCGATTCCTCATCGTCCCTGGGGATCTATATCCATGGACTTTATTGTGGAACTACCTCCCTCTAAGGAATACACTACCATTCTTGTTGTTGTGGACAGGTTAACTAAGATGGGTCATTTCATACCAGCTCGTGGTCTCCCTTCAGCTAAACAGACGGCTGACCTGGTTATTCAGGAAATTTTTCGCTTGCATGGAGTGCCTGATGAAGTAGTTTCTGACAGGGGAGTGCAGTTTACGTCTCGTTTTTGGAAACATTTTTGTTCTAATCTAGGTATTAATGTAAATCTGTCGTCAGCTTTTGATCCGCAAAGTAATGGACAGACTGAGCGAACCAACCAGACTTTGGAGCAATATTTGCGGTGCTATATTAGTTACCTGCAGGATGACTGGCTGGATTTTCTACCCACGGCGGAGTTTGCCTATAACAATGCCCAACACTGCTCCACTTCTTTGAGCCCATTTTTTGCCAACTATGGTTACCATCCGACCTTTCTAGTCAGTCTCCCAATTACTACTTCCATTTCTGCTGTCACTGACCGGCTAACCGCCTTACGTGATTCCCAAGCACTGTTGAAAGAGACTCTTTTGGAGGCTCAGGAATGTTACAAAAGAGCTGCTGATAGGCATAGAAAGGAGGCCCCAGTCTATCGCGTTGGTAACAAGGTGTGACTGTCAACAAAGAATCTTAAGCTTCGGATTCCTTCTCATAAATTGGGTCAAAGGTTCATGGGACCTTTTGAGATCATTGCTCACATCAATGCTGTCACCTTCCGTTTGCAACTCCCGAATTTCATGAAAATACATCCAGTGTTTCACGTTGCACTGCTTAAACCTGTTCATGAAAATACTTTCCCTGGCCGAGCCCTGCCTGCCCCACCTCCAGTCCTCGTGGATGGTGAGGATGAGTACGAAGTGGACAAAATTCTTGACTCCCGGATCTTCCGTAACAAACTTCAGTATCTGGTTCGCTGGAAAGGCTATGGTGAGGAGGAGAGTTCGTGGGAACCAGTGGACAATATTCAAGCTCCTGATCTACTTCAGTCTTTTCATGTGCAGTACCCTGCTAAACCAGGTAATAGGGCATCCAGAGGCTGCACCTATAGAGGCGAGGGTAATGTGAGGAATTGACTCTGCTGGGTTTTGAACCCTGGTCCCCAGGCTGCTATACCTCTTCCCTACCACTGCGCCAGCCTGCCTTTTGTGAATTCCATTGAGACCTTATAAGCTTGACTCTGCTAGCAATTTTATCAGTACCTAAGTCTCTTCAGCTGTGTCTGGTCAGCTGTCTGGTTCTTGGCCTATATAAGGCACTTCCTGTCTCTGTATCCTTGCCAGATTATTGTTGGTTCCTGATCCCTTCAATAAAAGCTTGTTCCTGTTTAACCTACAAGTTGCTGAACCGGAATATTGCTGACCTTGGCTACTGGTCTCCACAACTTTGTGATTCCTATATCATTACAGACTCTGATGTTGGGAAAGATTGAAGGCACACAAAGAAGGGGACGGCAGAGATGGATTGATGTGATCATTGAAGCAATGAACATGATCTTTATGGAGCTCAGAGTGGCAGTAGCTGACAGTATTGCCTGGCATGCAGTGTTCATAAGGTCATGGAGAGTCAGAAATTACTGAACATCTTTTAATAGTTCTATGATGCACAGCCATAGTACATTATATTATAGCACATGCTATATACAGTACATGTGTTCTACATAATACTAGTCAATTATCACATGATTTTTAAAGTTATTATCGCCCAAAATATAAGACATTTCATATTTCTACATAAGCATGCTGCCAAATCATGGTGGCACATTACACATATGCATTGACTTTGTAGGGCTGGGACTAGGTTTTAATATTTTTTTATTTTTTTTTGCATACAGAATAAGGCTGTTAGGATGTTTTCTAAATGATAAAATGTAGCCATACTCTCTTAGTCCCAACTATAGGTCCAAATCAATGCTGTTGAACTTGAAAATGGGGTCACAGCAAGGGGTGTATTTAGGTGTCATGCTGCCCTAGGTCCATTCAAATGTGTCCGTCCCTCCAACCCACCTCAGTTAAAACTACTCATTTTCTTTTGTTATTTTCCAATCACTATATTAATACACACCTATATATGAAATCAAGTGTGTTTATGTATATATGTCAGGTATAAGACACATTTCACTGTGTAAAGAAATGTCATTGAAAACTATTACACGGCACTGCACCAGAAACTAAAGACAATCTGCTTCCCCTGAACATGTGCTGCTCTAGGCCTGCATCTTATGGGCCTGGGCAGAAATACTACTAATCACAGCAGAAGATAGAGTATTCGCCCTCCTTTTTCATTTATGAGACCACTTTTACCAGCGTATAGAGTATATAACAACTCTATGGTTTAAATGGTTTGTGCTCTCTATTACTTATATTATAATGCACAAATACTCTTTATTCTAACTAATAATTATTCTATGAAATGTACAGTGTCAATGCTGGGACAAGCATTTATGTGATATCACCTACTGTTTATTATAATAGTTTTTTAAGACTTTCTGGTTTATCTTTGCACTTAATCGTAATCAAACAACTCATTTTGAAAGTTCAACATTGATAACAAGTGCTCTGGTTTCAAAAGCTAGGAACAAGTATATTCCATGTTTATGTACTGATATTTCTCTTTTCTTCAAAAGTTCATGAAGAAAAAATAAAATGTGCCTTTATTGACCCTTGATGTGAACTTAGGGCCTGTCTTTTATAGACAGCATAGCCACTGGTATACACAAGCTCCTGTCTGCCTGGTAGTTGGTGCATATGTTGAGTTTAAAATCATATACAATAACCTAAATGATTTGGATCTATCCATGGGACTAATTTTGTATGTAAGGATGCAGATAATTATCTACAGTGAGGGGAAAAAGTATTTGATCCCCTGCTGATTTTAAACGTTTGTCCACTGACAAAGAAATGATAATTTCATTTCTATCATTTTAATAGTAGGTGTATTTTAACAGTGAGAGACAGAATAACAACAACAACAAAAAACAAAAAAAATGCATGTCAAAAAGTTATAAATTGTTTTGCAGGTCAATGAGTGAAATAAGTATTGATCCAGTATCAGATTTCTTTTATACAGGTAACGAGCTGAGATTAGCAGTGCTCTTAATCTCCGCACGTTACCTATATAAAAGACACCTGTCCACAGAAGCAATCAATCCTCCACAAGGCTGGAATGGGCTACAAGACCATCACCAAGCAGCTTGGTGAGAAAGTGACAACAGTTGGTGCGATTATTTGCAAATGGAAGAAACACAAAATCACTGTCGGTCTGATGCTCCATGCATGATCTCACCTTGTAGAGTTTCAATGATCATGAGAACGGTGAGGAATCAGCCAAGAACTACACAGGAGGATCTTGTTAATGATCTCAAGGCAGCTGGGACTATAGTCACCAAGAAAACAATTGGTAACACACTGAAATCCTGCAGCGCCCGCAAGGTCCCCCTGCTCAAGAAAGCGCATGTACAGGCCCATCTGAAGTTTACCAATGAACATCTGAATGATTCAGAGGAGAACTAGGTGAAAGTGTTGTGGTCAGTTGTGGTCAGATGAGACCAAAATTGAGCTCTTTGGCATCAACTCAACTCGCCATGTTTGGAGGAGGAGGAATGCTGCCTATGACCCAAGAACACCATCCCCACCATCAAACATGGAGGTGGAAACATTATGCTTTGGGTATGTTTTTCTGCTAAGGGGACAGGAAAACTGCACCGCATCAAAGGTACAATGGATGGGGGAATGTACCGTCAAATCTTGGGTGAATCAGTGCAGTGTTTTCTTTCCTGTGGGCTGTAATCAGGGTTTTGGTGAGAGTGGGTGTGGTTTGGCCTGTGTAAAAGTGTATCTGTGTGTATTTGTGTGGTGTTCTGTTTGAATCAGTTCTGTAAATCAGTGCAGTGTTGTCTTTCCTGTGGGCTGTAATCAGTGTCCAGGTGAGAGTGGATGTGGCTTGGCCTGTGTAAAGGATTATCTGTGTGCATTTGTGTGGTGTTCTGTTTGAATCAGTTCTGTAAATCAGTGCTGTGTTTTCTGTCCTGTGGGCTGGAAATGCAGCTAAGCATGGCCAAGTTCTACTAATGAGAGACTTTAATTACCCTGAAATAAACTGGATTAATTGAGACAAGCATTTCAGCTAAAGGGAACAGGTTCTTGAGTACACTCAGGGATCATTATCTGGCCCAGGTAATAAAAAACCTACTAGAAATGGGGCCATCTTGGATTTATTAATCACAACTAATATTGATATAATATCAAATGTTAAAATAGGGGAGCCCTTGGGGAAATTGCACAAGAGGGAGGGAACAGAGGCAGCTTTATGTGACTATAAGGAAATCAACAAGGCTTGCAAAAGGGCTATTAGACCAGCTAAAATAGAAAATGGGAAGTCAGTTGCAAACGAAAGTAAGACTAACCCTAAAATACTTTTTAAATATATTGATGGGACGAAGGCGAGGAAGGAAGCTATAGGAACATTACAATGTGACACAGGCCGTCTGATAATTAGTGACCAGGAAAAGGCAGATGAGCTAAATAGGTTATTTTCTTCGGTATATACAATGGAGGTACCAGTGGTTTGGACACTGCAACATAACGGGGCTACACTACCATCACTAAATAATTGGTTAACGCAGGAAGAAATCCAAAAGAGGTTGAAAAACTAAATGTTAGTAAAGTCCCAAGTCCTGATGGAATACATCCAAGGGTACTAATGGTTCTAATGGAGTATTAATGGAGTTCTGTAAAAGCCAAACCATTATATCTTTTTTTTCAAGACTCACTCGCCACAGGGTCGCTGCCAGATGACTTGAGAAAAGCAGAGGTGATACCTATATTTAAGTAGGAAGCAAGAGCAAATCCGGGGAATTATAGACCAGTGAGCCTCACATCTGTAGTTGGGAAGCTTTTAGAAGAGTTAATAAGAGACAGTATACAAGAATATGTCTATTTGAACAAGATCATAAGTAGCAGTCAACACGGATTTATGAAGGATGGGTCATGTGTGACCAATCTAATTAGTTTCTATGAGGAGGTTAGTAGGAACTTGGATCAAGGCAACTCAGTGGATGTAGTATTTTTGGATTTTGCTAAGGCTTTTGATACAGTGCCACATGGGAGACTTTTGAGCAAAGTAAGGGATCCAGGAATTGCAGTAAATATCTGCTCATGGATCGAGGGCTGGCTAAAAGACAGGAAGCAAAGGGTTGTGGTAAATGGAACATACTCAGATTGGACTAATATGGTAAGTGGGGTTCCTCAAGGTTCATTATTAGGTCCTCTCCTTTTTAACATATTTATTAATGACATAGAAGTAGGACTCGAAAGTAGTGTCTCCATTTTTGCTGATGACACTAAGTTGTGCAAGGTAATTAAAAGGGATTTGCATAAATTAGAGAAATGGGCGGCTAAATGGCAGCTGAGATTTAATACAAATAAATGTAAAGCCATGCAATTTATAACCTTAATGGAGCAAGTCTAGGGGTATCAGATATTGAAAGGCATATGGGAGTGCTTGTGGACAACCACCTAGGTAGCAGTGCTCAATGCCAAGCAGCAGCTGCAAAGGCAAGTAAAATATTAGCATGTATTAAGAAGGGTATAGAAGCAAGGGAAGCAAATATAATTCTGTCACTGTACAAATCCCTAGTATGCCCTCATTTGGAATATGGAGTACAATTTTGGGCACCACTTCATAAAAAGGACATTTTAGAGCTGGAAAACATACAGAGAAGGGCAACAAAACTAATAAGGGGAATGGAGTGGCTAAGTTATGAAGAAAGACTAACCAAATTAAACTTATTTTCCCTAGAAAAAAGGTGTCTACGAGGGGATATGATTACCTTATTTAAATACATCTAGGGTCAATATAAGGCTTTGTCAAGTGAACTTTTTGAAGAGATTTTCAACTGACAAGAGGACATCCCTTGAGGTTAGAGTAAAAAAGATTTCATCGTAAAGAAAGTTAGGGTGGTTAAACTGTGGAATTCTCTACCAAAGGAGGTGGTGACAGCAAATTCGAATAGATAACTTTAAAAAGGGGTTAGATATTTTTTTGAATAAAGAGGGCATTCAAGGTTACACTAAATAACTAACAGCGGAATATTGATCCAGGGAGAAATTTGATCGCCAGTCTCTGGGGTAAGGAAGGAATTTTGCTTGTTTTTCCCAGTGTGAGACAATTGGCAAAGTTTCAATGTTTTTTTTTCTACTTGCCTTCCTCTGGATCAATTAACAATTATTAACAAATAGTCCACATATTAAAAGAATCAGAAAAATATCTAAAAAGGTTGAACTTGATGGATTAACAGTCTTTATTCAACCTCAAATACTATGTAACTTTGTAACCTCCTTCCCTCAGCCAGGCCATTGAAAATGAGTCGTGGATGGGTATTCCAGCATGACAATGACCTAATATACACACAGCCAAGACAACAGAGGAGTGGCTCAAGAAGTAGCACATTAAGGCCCTGGAGTGGCCTAGCCAGTCTCCAGACCTTAGTCCCATAGAAAATCTGTGGAGGGAGCTGAAGATTTGAGTTGCTAAACATCAGCTTCAAAACCTTAATGACAAGGGGCCTCATTCAATTGCGATTCAGCCAATTGAATAGGGCTCTAATTAAGCACATAGCATATATTTTATAAAGAAGTTTTTAGTTAGTAAGCATCTATCCAAAAGCAAGGTTTTCACTAACTAAAAACTTCTTTTAAAAAAATGTGCTATGTGCTTATTTAGATCCCTATTCAATTGGCCAAATCGCAATTGAATGAGGGCCTTGGAAAGGATCTACAAATAGGAGTGGGACAAAATCCCTCCTGAGATGTGTGCAAACCTGGTGGCCAACTACAAGAAACATCTGACCTCTGTGATTGCCAACAGGGGTTTTGTCACCAAGTACTAAGTCGAAGGGGTCAAGTACTTATTCCACTCATTGACCTGCAAATCAATTTATAACTTTTTTGACATGTGTTTTTCTTGTTTTTTTTTTTGTGTTATTCTGTCTCTCAATGTTAAAATACACCTACCATTAAAATTATAGACTGATCATTTCTTTGTCAGTGGACAAACGTTTGAAATCATCAGGGGATCAAATACTTTTTTTCCCTCACTGTAGCACAACAGCATGCTCGCAAATTATTCACACTAAAATACACCAAGTTAACTTGTTTGCTGGCCTTGAGTCATTGCGAGGCTGTTGGTTGTTTGTGTGCTTTGAGCAGCGGTGGCAGTCTTTTTTTGTATGCTAATGAAATAATTAATAGAATAATAAATGAATATACTTTACCTATTTTGAAGTAATATATGCAGGTTGCATTGTGCTGAATAGCTGGCAATCTGTTTTGATGTTGCTGCAGCATCAGTGCTGTGGAGCTGCTGTTTAAGTGTCAGCAATGTGTGCAGTGTGTAGTGTAAATAGTGTGCGTGCACGAGGAAAATTCCGTTAGGGTAGCTGTGTACTTCTGCATTGTGTAAGTTAGTGTTGTAAAATGGCGCCTAATGTGTGTGGTACGCGGCTGTGGCTGATTTGTTCTTGGACCTCGTCCGGCTTTTTTGGAAAGTCTGTATGTGTTTCGTGTTGTTTTGCGTGTTTAGGGTCCTGTAGCCTCGTTTTCTTTTTTTTCGCCGGCCATTTTTTCTCTCGCTTAGGGGATTTTCTAAACTCTTGTATTTCGACTTAAATTGAGGTGTAACTTCACTTTCAGAGTGCCCCCCCTTGCTGTGTGTAAGCTTTTTATGTGTTTGTTGTGTGTATTTATTGTGTTTTTAATGGTTTCATGTGCGCTTGTTTCGGGCACTAAGGACATTTTTTTGCGAGCACGTAATGTTTTTTTTTCAAAGTTTCGCAGCTTGTATTTGTGGTTGCTAAGTCCGTAAATTTTGCGGTCGACGTGGGAGCCTCCTCCTCCGCAAATGCGGCCCCATGCATTGCGAGGGTCCGCATTTGCGGGCCTAAAGTCCGCAGTTGCTGGCAAGGAGTGCCTTCGGTACTCCTTGCCAGCAACTGCGTCCCTCGCTATGCGAGCCCGCAGCGTTAGCAACAACCCGCTTGCTCACAACTATATATGTGATAGTTATTCCCATCTGTAAATACACCACCTGCTAAAAACTATTTATTAAAGTCATAAAGACTCTTAGCTACTCACCTACCACAGCCATTCTGATAAACCTTATCACACTCTTTTCCCCTGCTCCTGAATGTATATTACCACTACTATCATATCTTAGGAAAATAATTCTTCCCCACACAATCATCTAACCTTTTTTCTGATCTTACACACTGTCACAATCCTTTCTCATTATTTCCTCTTTCTTATAACCTACTGCCTCTCTCTCAGACTTTCCTTTGCAACCTCTCCATATCACGTCCCCAACAATATTACCATCTCACCTTCCTTGCTCTCCTCTTCTTTGCTCCCATGAACTCCTCTCCCACCTCCAGTCACAATCTCACCCCCTCCCTAACACTCACAAGCAGACACAACACTGTAAGTCTTAGTCCCATCTTCTCTCCCTTTCACTCTTCCTTCTCCTGGCTGCAGGAGATATATCCCCTAACCCAGGCCCCTCACTCATCTCCACTTGCTGTTAGCCACGCTCTGGTTCAAGGCCAAAAAACACCCGTAACACCCAGAATCTAAAATTGTCCCCTGGAAAGCACAATCTATCTTCAACAAGCTCACTTTCACTCATGACATATTCACTACCAACTGCCTAAATCTACTGGCTCTCACTGAAACCTGGCTCTCTTCCTCAGACACTATCTCGCCTGCAGCACTCTCTCATGGTTTTAACCTAAGTCACACACCTAGACCTGGGAACAAACAAGGTGGTGGTGTGGGTGTATTGCTTTCCACTCGCTGTACATTTCACCTCATCCCCCCTGTCCCATCCCTCCAATTCTCATCCTTTGAAGTTCATACAATCCGCCTCTTCTCACCTATCTCTCTATGTGTCGCTGTGATCTATCAACCCCCAGGCACTCCCTCTCAATTTCTTAATCACTTTTCTGCCTGGCTCCCTCACTTTCTTTCCTCCAATGTTCTTTCACTGGTACTTGGAGATTTTAACATTGCCTTTGACACGCCCACCTCCTCAGCAGCAGCCAAACTGCTTGCACTGACCACTTGCCTTGGCCTCTCAGAACCAACAGATTCTTCAATTCATCATGCTGGACATTCTCTTGTCCTAATTTTCACCAATCTCAGCACAACCTCCTACCCAGTCATCCATCCACTCTCTATCTGACCATCACTTCCTTACCTTCAACTTCACCACAATTTCCTCTCATCACCCTTCTTCAACCACTGCCACCATCACAAACAGAAACCTACAAGCACTTGACCGTGAACAGCTCTCCACTACAATCGAACCCCTTCTCAACCCCATCACCAACCTTAACCACCACAACCATGGCACTCTACACAAACACAATACATACAGAGGTGCTCCTGCACTGCTGAACGACTATGGAGGAAATCACACACTTAAGCAGATTTCCTCCACTACAAATTTATGTTACGCTCCCATTCCTCCACCCTCAACCTTGCCAAACAACACTACTTCACATCACTAATATCAACTCTGTCCTCTAACTCCAAGCGTTTGGTCACCACTTTCAATACTCTCCTCCGCCCACCACCTCCTCCTCCCATCCCTTCCTTTGTCACAGCTGAAGACTTCGCCAACCATTGTATGCATAAAATTAAAAACATTTGCGATGAACTCTCCTCTCATAGAGGTTTACACACTCCACCCTCTCAACTAACCAACAACACCCAGTCTTCTCCCTTCCCCAATCCCACAGCCACCATGAACTGCTTTGACCCGGCTACAGAGGACAAAGTTTCCAGCCTGCTATCATCCACTCACCTTACTACCTGTCCTCTAGATCCTATTCCATCTCAGCTTATCCCTCCCCTCTCAACCACACTAATCCCAGCTCTCACACACCTCTTCAACCTTTCCCTAAATACTGGCAAGTTTCCATCTTCTCTAAAACATGCCATAATTACACCCATCCTCAAAAAACCCTCATCTGACTCTGACGTCACATCTAACTACTGCCCTATCTCTCTACTTCCACTGGATTCCAAACTGCTGGAGTGGCTTGTCTATAACCGCCTTACCAGCATTATTTCCTCTAACTCCCTTCTTGACACCTTCCAATCTGGCTTCCGGCCCCAACATTCCACTGAGACAGCTCTCAGTAAAGTCACTAAGGACTTGCTCTCCGCCAAGTTAAAAGGTCCCTTTTCTATTCTACTTCTTCTAAATCTCTCTGCTGCCTTTGACACAGTCAATCATCCACTTATACTCCATATCCTCTCCTCCCTCTGTTTTTGAGACACTGCTCTCTCGTGGTTCTCATCATACCTACAAAATCAACCATTCATTGTCTCCTTCTCTGGCACCTCTTCTACTTACTCCCTGTCTATTGGCGTACCCCAAGGTTCAGTCCTAGGGCCCCTCTTCTTCTCCATCTACACATCCTCATGTGGTACCATAATAAACTCTTTTGAGCTTCAGTATCATCTCTATGCAGATGACACTCAAATCTACCTCTCAGCACCAGATCTATCCCCCTCTCTTCTAACACACGTCTCCAACTGCCTTTCTAGGATATCCTCTTGGATGTTCACCCACCATCTCAAACTCAACTTGTCTAAGACTGAACTCCTAATCTTCCCTCCGTCTACCACAGCGTCAATTCCTCACATCTCTCTCTCACTGTCAACAACGTCATCATCACACCCACCTCCCAAGCCCGTTGACTTGGGGTTCTACTGGTCACCCTGTCTTTCATCCCTTACATACAGTCACTAACAAAATCTTGCCTTCTCGATCTAAAAAACATCTCCAGAATTCGCCACTATCTTACACAAGATACAACTAAAATCCTAATACACTCTCTCATCATCACTCGACTTGACTACTGCCACTCGCTTTTTGCTGGCCTAACCACCACCCGACTATTCCCACTTCAATCCATAATGAAAGCCTCTGCTAGACTCATCTTCCGTACACAACGTTCAGTGTCGGCATCACCTCTCTGTCAATCACTCCACTGGCTTCCCTTAGCCTCCAGAATAAAATTTAAAGTCATGACCCTAACTTACAAAGCCCTCAACAATAGCGCACCTGTACATCTCTGCTCTCATCTCCAAATATTCCCCCAAAGGCCATCTTTGTTCTGCTAATGACCTTCTTCTTTTTCTACAACTCTTGTCACCTCCTCTCACTCTCGCCTTCAGGACTTTTCTTGTGCTGCCCCTATTCTCTGGAACTCCTTGCCTCGCTCCACCAGATTATCCTCCTGCCTCAAAACATTCAAAACCTCACTAACAATGCATCTATTTAAAGAAGCGTATCACCTTCCACCCTAACACACTCAGCACCTCTCTCTCCCTCCTTTACCACACACAATACCTTTAGGTTGTAAGTCTGCGAGTTTCAATCCTGCAGGGTGCTTTGGGTAAAGCACCATGGACACTGGATTCGAGGCTCAAAGACAGGGCCCTCCTTGCTTTGCTATGTATGTGTTGATTTGTATTTACCTTTGCCTGGAACTTATCTTATGTACAGTGCTACTGAATATGTGGGCGCGTTATAAATAAACAATAATAATAATAATAATAATCTGTAACCTATTGCACGCAGTTTGATTCCACCCACATGTGCACATAAATATGCTGCAATGTTTATAGAGTGCTATTCCAGTGCCAACACAATGTACATTTTCATCCACTTTTAAGTTTTAAGTATTTGTATTTCAATAACTTTATGACAATAGAAAATAGATGTGGGTATATTTTGACCATTATGGGCCTGTTACAACCAAACATTAACCACATAAGTGCCATGACAGTCCTCAAGGACCATCATGACACTAAGTATAAACACTACACTGCACTATACCCGCCCAATAAAACATTAAATATCAACTAAACACCCTCAAAAAAACTAAAGTCATCAAAAATCTACATTACATAAAATAAAATAAAATAAAATCACCACACAAAAAAACTGTACATTACAGAAAAAATAAACATGTCACAAAAAATCAAAAAAGGAACATTACAGAAAATAAAAAATACATTACTACCCCCCCCCCACTATAGAAAAAAGAAAAGGACACACCTGAAAATGAAATACATATAATACATACAATGCAATATATACAATATAATACATACAATATAATACAATACAATATAAATACATACAATACAATTAAATACAATACAATACATCCCTATCTAATATACATCCCCCTATCTAATATAAATCCCCCTATCTAATATACACCCCCCATATCTAATATACAATACTATCTTTCTAATATACAATACTATCTATCTAATATACATCCCCCTATCTAATATACACCCCCCTATCTAATATACATCCCCCATATCTAATATACAATACTATCTATCTAATATACATCCCCCTATCTATCTAATATACAATAAATACTATCTATGTACTATACGTCCCCCTATCTATCTAATATACAGTACATGCTATCTCTATATAGCAACCCTAATTCTAAGCTACAATAAAATAATTAAGACCACTTACCTTTGAGATGTTTCTTCAGATCACCAATCTAGGGTAAAAAAGATTTAAAGAATGAATACAACACGTTTACATAAAATAAATAAACATTCTAAATATTCTAATTATTCTACTCACCTTTCCAGCATGTCACGTCCATCTTTGCTTCTGCGGCGCGGCCCCTGTTAAAAAAAAACCCATTACATTAGTTCACGTACATAAACATGAAACCAAGTAAAATCAACACAATCTACATTGTACTTACCTCCCCGCGGTGTCTCCGGCCTCCTCGTGTTCTGCCCCAAAAGCATCCGAGCGCTTTAAAAAAAAAACAACAACAACAACACACATCCGCCCTGGCGGATGTTTCCAACCCTAATGAGCTTCCTACGGAGTGTTCCAGAATAAAAATGGCAATGGCGGCTTCTGATTGGCTGAAAATGCTGTCAATCAAATTCAGCCAATGAGAAGACGCCAATTGTGAACCAATGAGAAAGGGATACACCCCAAAATCCCACGCTGATTGGATACCGCAACTGTCAATCTTTATTTGAACCAATCCGAAGGCTTTATTCCCATCAGCGAATCACAATGGGATACACCCCCACGTACTGATTGGTGAAGACATCTGCACCTTCCCATTGGCTGTAATACTGATTGACATTGACAATAGCCAATGAGAAGGCGCAAATACCTTCACCAATCAGTATGCATTTGCGCCTTCTCATTGGCTATTGTCAATGTCAATCAGTATTACAGCCAATGGGAAGGTGCAGATGTCTTCACCAATCAGTACGTGGGGGTGTATTCCATTGTGATTGGCTATTGTCAGTGCAACCAATCAGAATGTGCAGATGCCTCCAGCCAATCACCCTGTGGGGGTGTATTCCATTGTGATTGGCTGAAGGCATCTGCGCCTTGTGATTGGTTTAAATAAAAATTGACAGGTGCATTATCCAATCAGAGTGGGATTTTAGGGTGTATCCCTTTCTGATTGGCTCACACATTGGCACCTCCTGATTGGGTGAATTTGATAGACAGCGTTTTCAACCAATCAGAAGGCGCCATTGCCTATTTTCTTCCGGAAAAGTCTCCAGGAGGCTCATTAGTGTCGGGGATGTCCGTGAGTACAGATGTGAGTACTTTTTTTTTTTTTTTTTTTACAGGGCGGGGCAGAAGAGGAGGAGGAGGAGGCCGGTTGACATCGCGGGGAGGTAAGTACAATGTAGATTATGTTTATTTTATTTTGTTTTTATGTTTGTGAATGTGTATTAATGTTATATTTTTTTTAACAGGTGCCGCGCCGGAGAAGGTTAAAAGAATAAGGACGGGACATGCCGGAAAGTGAGTATAATATTTAGAATGTTTTTTTATTTACTGTAAATGTGTTGCACTATTTTTTTTCCCTAGGTGGCTCATCTAAATGGACATCTGCAAAGGTAAGTGGTCTTAATTATTTTATTTTAGCTTAGAATTAGATTATTTTATATATAGATAGCATTTATTGTATGTTAGCTAGGGGTATGTGTTTTATATAGATAGCATGTATTGTATATTAGATTGTGTTATTTATTTAGATAGATTGTGTGATGTATATTATATAGATAGGATGTATATTAGATTATGGTATTTATTTACTTAGATTGGGGGATGTATATTAGATAGATAGGATGTATTGTACATTAGATATGGGTGTATTGTATTGTATTGTATTTAATTGTTTTGTATTATATTGTATGTATTTGTATTGTATTGTATTATATTGTATGTATTGTTTTGTATGTATTATATGTATTTCCTTTTCAGGTGTGTAATTTTTTTTTTCTGTAAGGGGCAGGTGGGGTTGTAATGTGTTTTTTTATTTTCTGTAATGTTCCTTTTTTTATTTTTGTGACTTAGGTTTTTTTATTTTCTGTAATGCAGATTTTTTATTTTTTGTGACAGGTTTTTTTATTTTATGTAATGCAGATTTTTTATTTTGTGTGACTTTAGGCTTTATTATTTTCTGTAATTAGAGTGGTCTGGTTATTTGGGGGTAGGTAGGTAGTGTAGGTAGGTAGTGTAGGTGTTAATAGGTTAGTGTAGAGGCTGTTTAGTTGATATTTAATGTTTTATTGGGGGGGTATAGTGCAGTGTATTGTTTATACTTAGTGTCATGATGGTCCTTGAGGACCATCATGGCACTTATGTGGTTAATGTTGGGTTGTAACAGGCCCATAATGGTCTTAATATACCCTTATGGGACTGATGAATAGAGGATTATGAGGATCTGTATGGACCCCCATGAGTGACAAGGTTAATTAGCGGTTTATGGGGGTCTGTATTGACCCCCATGAGTGAGCGGGTTAATTAAGGGCTTATGGGGGGCTGTATTGACCCTCCTGAGCTACTGGGTTAATTAAGGTTTTATGGGGGTCTGTATTGACCCCCATGAGTGAGGGGATTAATTAAGTGCTTATGGGGGTCTGTAATGACCCCCATGAGTGACTGGGTTAATGAAGGGCTTATGGGGGTCTATATTGACCCCCATGAGTTACAGGGTTAATTAGGGGTTTATGGGGGTCTGTATTGACCCCCATGAGTGACAGGGTTAATGAAGGGCTTATGGGGGTCTATATTGACCCCCATGAGTAAGGGGGTTAATGAAGTGCTTAAAGAAGTGCTTATGGGGGCCTGTATTTACCCCCATGAGTGACATGGTTAATGAAGGGCTTATGGGGGTCTGTATTGACCCCCATGAGTGACACAGTTAATGAAGTGCTTATGGGGGTCTGTATTGACCCCCATGAGTGACAAGGTTAATGAAGGGCTTATGGGGTCTGTATTGACCCCCATGAGTGACAGGGTTAATTTGGGGTTTATGGGGGTCTGTATTGACCCCCATGAGTGATAGGGTTTATGAATGGCTTATGGGGGTCTATATTGACCCCCATGAGTGACAGGGTTAATGAAGTGCTTATGGGGGCCTGTAATGATCCCCATGAGTGACAGGGTTAATGAAGGGCTTATGGGGGTCTGTATTGACCCCCATGAGTGAGGGGGTTAATGAATGACTTATGGGGGTCTATATTGACCCCCATGAGTGGCAGGGTTAATGAAGGGCTTATGGGGGTCTATATTGCCCCCCATGAGTGACAGGGTCAATTAGGGGTTTATGAGGGTCTGTATTGACCCCCATGAGTGAGGGGGTTAATTAAGTGCTTATGGGGGGTCTGTATTGACCCCCATGATTGACAGGGTTACTGAAGGCCGCACCTTTTTTCAGATTTTTGAGCTTGCGAGTTACGGGGGCGGCTTATATTCGCGACCGTAAAAAAAATCATTGCCGATTTGCGAACTTTGCTTATTAAATGACTGCCGATTTGCGCAATTGCGAGTTAAGGGTGCCGATTTTCGTGCTTGAGACTGCGGTATTGAATAGCGATTTACGGTTTTAGTGATTTGAACATCCTGTAAAGCCTGTAACCTGCAAAAAAAGCTACAGTGCTAATTAGAAAGCCTGTTTCTTACAATGGCTGATCACTTTGAGAGTCTTTTTCTCTCCAATTTTACGGGTGCGGCTTATATTTGAGTACTATCTTTTTTCAATTTTTTCCCTTTGAACTTTACGGGTTCTTATATACGGGTGCTCCTTATATTCGGACCAATACGGTATGTGGGTCTATATTGACCCCCATGAGTGACAGGGTGATAGTGTATATTTTTTTTTTTTATAACGGGTCCTTTAAGGACCTTCGCGAGAGTCCGCATTTGCAGACAAACACAGCCGACGTTGTAGCCTCCACCTTCCGCAAATGCGGAGCAAAACTGCAAACTGCAAACTGCATTTTCAGTATCTTTTTTACATTCCCCCTTTATTTCAACACATTATGGTAATACGCGCTTCTTTCAGGTTACGCAGAGCACAGCCACAAAATCTCCTGTTAGCCTTTGACAAAGCCACATAAGTGGCAAAACGATTGTCAAGTGTGTCATATTTGGGCATATTGTTTCTTTCCTTTTAATTATGTTTTATTTGGGTTTTCCCTAATCATGGGCCCTATTAAATTCCAGCCTCGTAAATAAGAGGTTTCTACTTAAGCCCTATGTACTGCAAAGTTTCTCTAACTTACAATGCTATTTTAATCGACCTGCTGCAAACGCTGTACGTATCAACACTGCGTAAATGTACAGCCCCCCCGCAGCCCCCCCTACGTTAACCCCCTGCAGCGGGGGTCTCCGATCGGCACCGATCGTGACCCTGCTGCATTTCAATTTTTAAATTTCCCACCTCGCGGGTCCTTAAAGGACCGTAAAGGTCCTGAAAGGACTCGCACTAAAAAACATTAACCCCAGGCAACTATAATTAACCTTATAATTCATGGGGGTCAATACAGACCCCCATAAAGCCTTACTTAACCCTATAACTCATGAAGGTCAATACAGACCCCCATAAGGCCTTAATTAACCCTATAACTCATGTAGGTCAATACAGACCCTTATAAGGCCTTAATTTACCCCGTCACTCATGGTGGTCAATACAGACCCCCATAAGGCCTTAATTAACCCTATAACTCATGGGGGTCAATACAGATCCCATAAGGCTTTAATTAACCCTATAACTCATGAAGGTCAATACAGACACCCATAAGGCCTTAATTAACCCTATAACTCATGAAGGTCAATACAGACCCCCATAAGGCCTAATTAACCCCGTCACTCATGGTGGTCAATACAGACCCCCATAAGGTCTTAATTAACCCTATAACTCATGGGGGTCAATACAGACCCCCATAAGGCCTTAATTAACACTATAACTCATGAAAGTCAATACAGACCCCCATAAGGCCTTAATTAACCCTGTCACTCATGGTGGTCAATACAGTTCCCCATAAGGCTTTAATTAACCCTATAACTCATGAAGGTCAATACAGACCCCCATAAAGCCTTAATTAACCCCGTCACTCATGGTGGTCAATACAGACTCCCATAAGGCCTTAATTAACCCTATAACTCATGGGGGTCAATACAGACCCCCATAAGGCATTAATGAACCCTATAACTCATGAAGGTCAATACAGACCCCATAAGGCCTTAATTAACCCTATAACTCATGGGGGTCAATACAGACCCCCATAAGGCCTTAATTAACCCTATAACTCATGAAGGTCAATACAGACCCCCATAAGGCCTTAATTAACACTATAACTCATGAAAGTCAATACATATCCCCATAAGGCCTTAATTAACCCTATAAATCATGAAGGTCAAGATAGACCCCCATAAGGCCTTAATTAACCCTATAACTCATGAAGGTCAATACAGAGCCCCATAAGGCCTTAATTAACCCTATAACTCATGAAGGTCAAGATAGACCCCCATAAGGCCTTAATTAACCCTATAACTCATGAAGGTCAATACAGACCCCCATAAGGCCTTAATTAACCCTATAACTCATGAAGGTCAATACAGACCCCCATAAGCCTCTATTTAACCCCATCAGTCCCATAAGGGTATATTATGATACCTATGGGGTTGTTAAAACCCTAACATTAACCACATAAGTGCC
Source organism: Discoglossus pictus (assembly GCA_027410445.1). Lineage (NCBI taxonomy): Eukaryota > Metazoa > Chordata > Amphibia > Anura > Alytidae > Discoglossus > Discoglossus pictus. The sequence goes on along the minus strand of CM050163.1, from coordinate 350,800,396 downwards.
ATGACGGTCCACAAGGACCATCATGACACTAACTACAAACACTACACTATAACCCCCAATAAACCATTTAATCTAAACTAAACACCCTCTACACTAATCTATTAACACTTACACTACATACCTACACTACCTACCCCCTAATAAACCTCCCCACCACTCTAATTACAAAAAATAAAAAAAAACTACCTTACAGAAAATAAAAAACCTAAGTCACCCCAAAAAAAAAAAAACCTACAGTACAGAAAATAAAAAAAAACTTTGGCGCTCCTTGCCAGCAACTGCGACTCTCGCTTCGCGAGGGCCGCAGCTCGCTCGTGTTAGCAACAATTCGTATGCTCACAACTATATATGTGATCTTATTTACTTACTTCATACATTGATATTGGTGTTATGCACTTTGTAAAATAATCACTCCTTTGTTTATATACACTTCTCAAGTCAAGGATGAACAGGTCTGAATGTTAGCCATTTCATTAGTGTCAGCAGTTTACTCCTTCAATGGCAGGTGCTGATTGTTTTCACTTGCCCTACTGAAAGTCTTTTTTCTGTTTTGCACCAGCACTCTGATATCTGGCTTCTGTATCAGTTAGGGTCTCTCCACCTTCCTGTGGTAATGACCAGGACAAGTTACTTGCAGGGTTAAGATAGGTTCAGTACCCAGCCACCAGGAGCAAATAAGATAACATACCATTTCTATATGTCTCTGCAGTCAACTGATTTATATTTGGAAACTCAACAATATTTATAGGGGTTAGATACAGAGGGGGTGTATACAACACAACAATGACAGGGAGTGGCAGACAAACACAGGGGATTGACTCCACATTTGGTCTAATAGTCTGGCATCCTGTCTGGCACCTGTGAACAATAGGCCAACCTCCAAATAAACATAATGCTGTCTCCATGTCTAGTGGTCCAGACCTCAATTAGAGTACATTAACTTTATCTGGCAAACAATGGGACAAAACAGATTACAATACAATGGATGTGTTTATGCATATAGACCAGTGGCTGGAGCCAAGCAGTCTTTCCTTTATGGTGGCTCAATGGGCTAAGATCCAGGAACTGGAAAAGTGGTCCTTGACAAGGATAAACTGTTATTCGTTACTAAAATAATCCCAAATACAATACAAATAATTTGCATAATTGTACAAATTACATTTTATTTTTACAATTGTTGTTTGTTATTTTATTGGACATAATACTTGCATAAGAACTGGATTAGGCCATGATGAAGAATAAAACCTCTGCCAAAATCTTATGCCAAACATTAGATAACTTTTGATTACTTATTAACCACTCCCATGTTTAAAAAAATACCTTCTGACTTTAACATTCTTAGACACACACACACGTATATGTATATGTCAGAGATTAATAGCCTTATTAAATTGTGATTCTGCAAATTTAAAAGGGCTCTATTTAAGCACACAACATATTTTTTTTACAGAAGTTTTTAGTTGTGAACTTCTATCCAAAAGCAAGGTCATCACTAACTAAAAACTTCTGTAAAAAAAATATGCGTTGTGCTTAAATAGAGCCCTTTTAAATTTGCTGAATCGCAATCTAATAAGGCTGTAAGTAAAGCCGAAATATACCTGCATTACTTAGTTAATGCTGATACCAAAGGTCATTCGAATGCAGACAGAAAAGGTACATTTAATATCAATGAACAAATAAAACGTTTATTTAATAAGTGCCAATTTGCAGGCCTGCAATGAGCGCCAAAAGCGCTCATTGCAGGGCTCGCAATGTGCACTGCAGAAATTTAAAGCAGATTGAAGATGGCCTCACTTTACACCTAAGCCAGTAACACTTTTTACTTAAGCCAGTAACACTGTACCTAAGCCAGTAACACTTAGCAGAAGCCTGTAGCTCGCAAGACCAACAAAAAAGGAAAAATAAAGTACAAAAAAAGTTGAAAACCTCACACACAACTCAGGAGGACAGCCAGGGAGCCTGTGAGTGAGGTTGAAAGCTCATTTTACCCATAATTGACGTTTTTAGAAGATAGAAAAGAATGGCGGCCGAAAAAAATTAAATTTTCTCAAACAGGATGAAAACAAGGCAGAAGACAGTAACCTTTACCTGAAGCCAGTAACTCTTAGCCAAAGCCAGTAACTCTTAGCCGAAGCCAGTAACTATTAACCTAAGCTAGTAACACTTAAGCCAAGCCAGTAACTATTGACCTAAGCCAGTAACACTTAAGCCAAGCCAGTAACTATTGACCTAAGCCAGTAACACTTTAGCCAAGCCAGTAACTATTAACCTAAGCCAGTGACATTTACCCCAATGCGGGGACGCAGGACCTCATTTTTGACGGGCAAGTCGCTAGTATATTAATAATTTGTAGAGCTGACTTATTATCTGATATTGTGTATTATCTTTTATGGATTCTGCTTTATACAGTTTAGACTTCCCTTGCATACTGTTGTGCTTAGTAGTGAATTAAAAGGTTGCCTTCACTTCTCACAATGGACAAATCACCTCCCTATGACCACATTTTTCAGAAGTGGGAATACAATAATTGGTGATGAGGCTTATATGAATCCAAATGCCTCTCTTGCCAAATCCTTTTAGGTTTAAATGCTTAAATGAGGTTTATATTCTGTTGTTTACATTAGCAAAAGTGTGATTATATATTTTATGTATATTATAACTTCTTGCCGTCTAGAAACATACAGTTAATATGGCAGAGATACTCATTTGAAACTGAAGGTGCAATAATTGTATAAAGGAGAAATATATTTCAGTATATCTGACTGAATCCACCCACAAAGACAATCCAGACATAAAATGTCAGTGAGCTCCCGTCTGAGTGAAGCTCACGAAGCCTATGGGTTATTTACATAAACAAATTATGTTTAACTAAGGAACTTCAGAGTGTAATCTGTGTTAGCTCCTTTGTGCCATATACAAACTCTAAAGAAGGAAACTATGTTCCTATAGAACTGAGCATAATCCTGCATTTTAGTTTTTCCTGCAGTATATAGGTGACAGAATGAGATTTATCTGAAGCAGTGATTGATCAAGCTATGCACAGTAAGGGATATAGAAATCCAGGCCTGTGTTCAGCACTACAAGACTGATATGGCGTACCTCTGCTCTAATATAACTTTTAAAAAACGATTCAAATGATAGTTTTAGGAATTTTTAGAATTTATGAAAGCAGTGCAATACAGTGACAAAATATAATCAAAAATATAAAACCAATTGTTAATTTTACTCTACCCCCCTCCTCACTTTACCCCTCTCTAATTACCTCCCCCTCTCCCTTTCCCCTCACTTACCTTCCATCATCAGCTGCTCCTCTGCTCCTCCACGCGTCTCCCTGCTGCATCAGGACCCGGCCAATGCTAATGACATGACGCGCATGTGACGTCATGACATTAGCATATGCCGGGTCCCGACGCAGCTGGAAAATGCGCGGAGGAGCGAAGGAGCAGCTGCTGATGGAAGGTAAGTGAGGGGAATGGTGGAGGGGGAGGTAATTAGAGAGGGGTAAAGTGAGGAGGGAGGTTGAGGAGGGAGGATGAGGAGGGGAGTTGAGGTTGAGGAGGGGGGTTGAGGTTGAGGAGGGGAGTTGAGGATGAGGAGGGGGGTTGAGGATGAGGAGGGAGGTTGAGGAGAGGGGTTGAGGATGAGAAGGGTGGTTGAGGAGGGGGGTTGAGGATGAGGAGGGGGATTGAGGATGAGGATGGAGGTTAAGTAGGGGGGTTGAGGATGAGGAGGGGGGTTGAGGAGGGAGGATGAGGAGGATGAAAAGAGAGGAGGAGGGAAAGAGACACGGGGGAGAGGGGGGAAAGAGACACAGGAGAGGGAGAGGGGGGAAGAGACACAGGGGTGGAGAGACACATGGGGGAAAGTGACTGTAGCGGAACCCATCACTGTTTTACCCTGTTTTATGATTATTATGGTTAAAATATGATCCTACTATAGGTATGTTGGTTGATGCTCTGCAGAATATTGTCCCAGACATTTGCAGCTACTTGGCATGGGAGATAATCCTGTTACAGCGACTCCGCATAAAATAAAGGAAGTCTATTGTATACAGTGTTTTCATTCTCAGATAAGAACAAAGAAGTGTAATTGAATCAATGTCTGATTGTATCAAAGTTGCCAGGGAGCCTCGGGGGTGTGTGACCCACCTATTGTTCTCTTTATGTGTATTGTGCGGCCAAATATGGGCATGTGTATTGCCTGTGGGAAGAGATGGGTATAAATATTTCTGCAATAACAAAATAAAGTCAGTAGTCATTTGACTCCCAAATTGTGTGTCGTCCAATATGGGAGGTCGGGGATGGTGAGACTGTAGTGCCTCTTGGGTATTTTACTGTATACCAGCGGAGATATTGGACTGCGTGTTCCAGCTCCGTTACATTTGGTGGCGAGTGGCGGAATTGTTCCCACGGTCAGAAGGACAGCTACAGGAGACACCATTCCATGGAGTACAAATTGAGGGCAACGCTAGTATCCGTACAGCGCCCCTGGCTACAGCAGGATGGAACCGGCTAGTTTTCAGACAGCGTTCCATCATGAGGAGGAGGAGGAGGCGGCCGCGGACTACAGGGATGCAGACAGAAAGGAACTCATGGTTACAGTACCTCTTATTGCTCCACAGAATGAGTTTGGAAGAGAACTCCAAAGCAGACTGGCCTTTTTCCCAGGTACGCTTCCCATAAAAACCTTGGAATGGTTAATGACAGATGTCCACAAATTCATAATGGAAAAGCAGCGGGCACGGGAGAGGTCCATCTTGGGAGCTGCTAACCCACCTCCCACCATTAACCCCCCCCCCCCCCAGCACTGCGTCCGGGTGGTGGGAACTACCAAACCCCTCCACGGTACATCAGGTGCCACACGTATAACCAGCAGGGTCACATGCAGAGAGACTGTCCCAGAAACAGAAACTGCTCCACGTGGAATACTCCAACTAATTCCCCCTCCAAGCGGCAGTGTGAACCACAGGGGGCCGAAGGTGTCGTCCTTTCCCCCCAGCAGCAGTGTGTACCCCAGGGAGCTGAAGGTGTCGTCCTTCCTCCCCAGCGGCAGTGTGTACCCCAGGGAGCTGAAGGTGTCGTCCTTCCTCCCCAGCGAAAGTGTGTTCCCCAGGGAGCTGAAGGTGTCGTCCCCAGCGACAGTGTGTACCCCAGGGAGCAGAAGGTGTCGCCCTTCCTCCTCAGCGACAGTGTGTACCCCAGGGAGCTGAAGGTGTCGTCCTTCCTCCCCAGTGGCAGTGTGTACCCCAGGGAGCTGAAGGTGTCGTCCTTCCTCCCCAGCGACAGTGTGAACCCCAGGGGGCAGAAGGTGTCATCCTTCCCCCCCAGCGGCAGTGTGAACCCCAGGGGGCAGAAGGTGTCGTCCTTCCTCCCCAGCGGCAGTGTGTACCCCAGGAAGCTGAAGGTGTCGTCCTTCATCCCCAGCGACAGTGTGTACCCCAGGGAGCAGAAGGTGTCGTCCTTCCTCCTCAGCGACAGTGTGTACCCCAGGGAGCTGAAGGTGTCGTCCTTCCTCCCCAGTGGCAGTGTGTACCCCAGGGAGCTGAAATGTCGTCCTTCCTCCCCAGCGACAGTGTGAACCCCAGGGGGCAGAAGGTGTTGTCCTTCCCCCCCAGCGGCAGTGTGAACCCCAGGGGGCAGAAGGTGTCGTCCTTCCCCCCCAGCGGCAGTGTGAACCCCAGGGGGCAGAAGGTGTCGTCCTTCCCCCCCAGCGGCAGTGTGAACCCCAGGGGGCAGAAGGTGTCATCCTTCCCCCCCAGCGGCAGTGTGTACCCCAGGGAGCAGAAGGTGTCGTCCTTCCTCCCCAGCGACAGTGTGTACCCCAGGGAGCAGAAGGTGTCGTCCTTCCTCCCCAGCGACAGTGTGTATCCCAGGGAGCAGAAGGTGCCATCCTTCCCCCCCAGCGGCAGTGTGAACCCCAGGGGGCAGAAGGTGTCGTCCTTTCCCCCCAGCGGCAGTGTGAACCCCAGGGGGCAGAAGGTGTCGTCCTTCCCCCTCAGCGGCAGTGTGAACCCCAGGAGGCAGAAGGTGTCGTCCTTCCTCCCCAGCGGCAGTGTAAACCCCAGGGGGCAGAAGGTGTCGTCCTTCCCCCCCAGCGGCAGTGTGTACCCCAGGGAGCAGAAGGTGTCGACCTTCCTCCACAGCGGCAGTGGGTACCCCAGGGGGCCAAAGGTGTCGTCCTCCCCCCCCCCCAGCGGCAGTGTGAAACACAGGGGGCAGAAGGTGTCGTCCTTCCCCCCCAGCGACAGTTTACCCTAACCAGGGGAGACACCAATCTCCCAGACGGCGCAGATGGGACCGTGGTCTCTGCGCCCACAGCCTGTCCAGATCCCCAACTACTCTCACTGGGACAACCGGAGGAGGGGGTAAGTACAAATTCTCCTCCCAAGCTAACTTCTAATGTGGCCCCAGGGTTAACAGAGGAATTGTTACCCCCCACTGACCCCCACATTTCCCTGGCTACTGAGCCGGAATATGTCCCAAGTACCCCAGCAGAAGAGCTGACAGCGGGGCAGAGTGCAGTCGGCCTCTGCCCTCCCTTTGTCCCTTGTACAGAGCAGGAGGTCCTGCAGGTTATACCAGCAGAAGAGCTGGCATCAGGGCAGAGTGCCGCTGGCCTCTGCCCCTCAAGTCCCCTCAGCGTGTTGCACCATCACCCCAGCGAAATATCCAGGTGCCTGTTTAGATTTCCCCCCAAAGTGCCCTTCGCCACTTTGGCTTGGAGAGGACTGTTTGCCAGCCTCCTGCCCTGCGACTATGGCCCTGGGACATATTGCCCTTTGGAACCAGTGTTCGGCCATACCAGAGTGTATGTCACTCATTCTGGCCCTTTACATACAGGGGGGTCATTCGGTACTTGCCCTGTCTGAACCATGATACCCCAGATAACTGTGCCATGAAGCCCATTTATATAATGAAAGACTATGGGAAAGACTTTAGCTACATGGCAATTGAACTGTGTGAAGAGGATCTGAGCGCTATTCAGTAGTTTTGTGCGCTCAGAACCGTGCAAACCCCAAAACACGAAAACACACACAAAAACGCAATAATAATAAAAAAAACACTCACCCACAGCACGGGGAGACAGACAGCCAGGGCGTCTGGAAGTGAGGTTGAAGGCGAATTTAACTCCAATTTACCCAGTTTCGGCACTCGAAAAAAGCAAGAAAAAAAATGGTGGACGAAAAAAATGAAAATGAGGGTCCACGACCCAGGGCCGCGAAAAACAATGATAAAAACGTACAACTTTCCCAAGAGATCCAAGATAAGCTTGAGACCCCAAATTAACCACTTGTAGCGAGGGTCCAATCGGACCACATTAGGCCCATGCAGGGGGTCCCCATGGGGGACCCCCGCAATTTTCCGCCATTGACCATTGCAGTGGGGGTCACGATCGTGTCCCTCCCTGCATTTAAAAGCTCTAAATTTCCTGTTGCGGCTCCTTAAAGGACCCGCGTCACACAAACACTTAAGGCCGGCAGTGGGGGTACTGTAAGTACCCCCACCGGCACCTAACATTAACCCCCTAGTGCTAAGGGTCCCCACATTAACCCCACATTAACCCTCGCTGTGGGGGTCCGCTGCTGAAACCAAAATTCGAATTTCGCGCCTTGCGGGTCCTTAAAGGACCCGCGATAAGTAAAGATTTACCCTATCACTCATGGGGCTCTATACAGAGCCCCATGAGCCCCTAAATAACCATGTCACTCACGGGGGTCTATACAGACCGCCATAATCCCTTTATTAATGCTGTCACTCATGGGGGTCAATGAAGACCCCCATAACCCCTTAATTAACCCTGTCACTCATGGGGGTCAATACAGACTCCCATCAGCCCTTAATTAACCCTGTCACTCATGTGGGTCAATACAGACCCCCATAAGCCAATAATAAACTCTGTCACTCATGGGGGTCAATACAGACCCCCATAATGTATTAATTAACCCTGTTACTCATAGGGGTCAATACAGACCCCCCAAAGCCCTTCATTAACCCTGTCACTCATGGGGGTCAATACAGACCCCCATAATCCCTTAATTAACCCTGTCACTCATGGGGGTCAATACAGGCTCCCATAAGCCCTTAATTAACACTGTCACTCATAGGGGTCAATACAGACCCCCATAACCCCTTAGTTAACCCTGTCACTCATGGAGGTCAATACAAACCCCCATAAGCTAATAATAAACTCTATAAGTCCAATAGGGGTCTATATAGACCCTTATAAGAAACTAATTAACCCATGTAATAACACTATAAGTGCCACGAGGGTCATCCAGGACCCTCATGACACAAAGTGTAAGCACTACACTATTAACCCTAACTATAGCCCATGAACCCAACCCTGGGCCTTTTTAATCCTAACAGTACACATTTAACCCTAACAGTACCTATGTAACCCTAACTGGGCCTATTGAACCCTAACTGCGCCTATTTAACCCCATCGAAGCCTAATTAACACAGCCTCTTATCTGGGTCTATGCAAACCCTCATAAGCCTCTATTTAACCCCATCAGTCCTATAAGGGTATATAGAGACCCTTATGGGGCAGTTACAACCCTAACATTAACCACATAAGTGCCATGACGTTCCTCAAGGACCCTCATGACACTAAGTACAAATACTACACTGCACTATACCCCCAATAAACCATTACATCTAAACTAACCCCCTCTACACTAACGTATTAACACCTACACTACCTACCTACACTACCTACCCCCTATTAACCCCCACCACACTAATTACAGAAAATAATAAAACCTAACTCACACAAAAAAATAACACCTAAGTCACAGAAAATCAAAAAATCTACATTACAGAAAAAAAACTAAGTCACAAAAAATAAAAAATCTACATTACAGAAAATAAAAAACCTAAGTCACAAAAAAAATCAACATTACAGAAAATAAAAAAAACTGCATTACAACCCCCCCACTACAGAAAATAAAAACAAATTGCCCATCTGAAAAATACATACAGAATATATACATTACATGACAATACAATACAAAGCAAATACAATACCGCCTATCTAAAATACATTAAATACTATCTAAAATACACACATACCCCACTATCTAAAATACATTAAATCCTATCTAACATACATACATACCCCACTATCTAACATACAATAAATCCTATCTAAAATACACACATACCCCCCTATCTACCTAAAATACATCCCCCCTATAAAATAAAATAAACATAATATACATTTAACTTACCTCGGCGCAATGTCCCCGGCCTCCTCCTCTTCTGCCCCGGCTGGGCCCTGGAAGAACTAACAGAGGTCCGCGCTCGCAGCTCTATTGCCTTCAGCCAATCAAAATGGGATACACCCCCACGGGGTGATTGGCTGGGGGCATCTGCGCATTCTGATTGGCTGTAGTCTAATTGGCAGTGACAATAGCCAATCAGAAGGCGAAATTCCCTTCAGACAATCACAATGGGATACACCTTACTGGGTGATTGGCTGAAGACAACTGCGCCTTCTGATTGGCTGTAATCTGATTGACAGTGACAACAGCCAATCAGAAGGCGTAGGTGCCTTCCGCCAATCACTCCATGGGGGTTTATCCCATTGTGATTGGCTTAAGGGAATAGCGCCTTCTGATTGGCTGTTGTCATGGCAGCCAATCAGAATGCGCAGATGCCCCCAGCCAATCACCCCCTAGGGGTGTATCCCAATGTGATTGGCTGAAGGCAATAGAGCCGCGAGCGCGGACCTCTGTTATTTTTATTTTTGTTACAGCGCAGATTCTTCCAGGGCCCAAACGGGGCAGAAGAGGAGGAGGCCGGGGACATCACGCCGAGGTAAGTTGAATATATATTATGTTTATTTTATTTTTTGTGTGTGTATTTATTACTAATCTAATGTTTATTTTTAACAGGGGCCGCACCGGAGAAGAAAATAAGAAGGATGGGGACATGCTGGAAAGGTGAGTAGATTATTTAGAATATTTAGAATGTTTATTTATTGTATGTAGTGTTATGTACTAATTTGTTTTTGTTTTGTTTTTCCCTAGGGTGGCGATCTGAAAGGACATCTGCAAAGGAAAGTGGTCTTAATTATTTTATTTTAGGTTAGAATTAGGGTTTGTGCATGTAGATAGCATTTATTGTATTTTAGATAGAGGGGTATGTATGTATTTTAGATAGGATTTATTGTATTTTAGATAGAGAGGTATGTATGTATTTTAGATAGGGGCTATTGTATTTTATTTGATTTGTATTGTAATGTAATATATATATATATATATATTTTGTATGTATTTCCTTTCCAGGTGTGTAATTTTTTTATTTTCTGTAGTGGGGGATTGTAATGTACCTTTCTTATTTTTTTTTGTAATGTACCTTTTTTTCTTTCCTGTAATGTAGCTTTTTTATTTTTTGTAATGTAGATTTTTTCATTTTCTGTAATGTAGGTTTTTTAATTTTTTGGAATGTAGATTTTTTTTCTTTTCTGTAATATAGCTTTTTTATTTTCTGTGAATTAGGCATTTATATTTTATGTGACTTAGGTTTTATTATTTTTTGTGACTTAGGTTTTATTATTTTCTGTAATTAGTAGGGTGATGGCGTTTATTAGCGGGTAAGTAGGTAGGCTAGGTATTAATAGGTTAGTGTAGAGGGGGGTTAGTTTAGCAATGTTTATGTTAGCAATGAGCGCCAAAGGTACTCAGAGGACTAAAAGTCTTATATTGTGTGCCAAACAGCATTCCCAGCCTTACAATTTTATTGACCGTAATTTTTTGATGGGCAAGTCGCTTGTGTCATATAAAACCCAGAATTGAACAGAAAGAAATATTACAGTTTATTGCTAATGAGTGGGTTCTTAATTAAAGGATTAAGAGGGGTATATATTCCTAAACATGAATATTAAGCAGAGACAGGGACAGTACTACCGCTGGTGCAACCAGTCCCATACCTTGGAAGGGCCCAGTCATGGATGTAGGAACTGTGTGTGTGTGTGTGGGGGGGGGGGGGGGGGGGGGTGGACAAATCCCCCCACATTTTTTATGTTTGTATGCATGTATAAACAAGCTATTTTACACCTTGTGTATACAATAAGCTGTATCCACCCAGAATTATTCTGGTTCATACACCCCTGGGCCCATTGCTGGCAAAATTATTATTATTTTTCTTTTCAAAAAATGTCCCTTAGGGACCACCCACCCTGGCTGCTCCTGGCCCCCACTAGCCACCTCCTGTGCCACCTCAGCCTCACCAGCTCCTGATCCTGTGTGCCTCTCATGCCTCTCTCCTCAGAGGGCAAGGAATCCCGAATTAAGTAACGCACATATGACATCACACAGGATTCCCTGCCGCGGAGCCTGGGTGCGCCGACAGTGGAGGCATGCAAGCGTAGTAAGTGTAGGAGCTGGTGAGGCTGAGGGGGCCCGGGAGGGGGGGGGGGGGATTGTGGGGGACAGGCTGAGTTAGTAGAGACCAAGGTGGGCACCAAGGTGGGGGCCCCCATGTGCATATGTTAGAGAAATTTACCTTAGGAAGGGAATACTTTTTTAAAAGCATGATTACATCTTATTGTTAAACATTTTAGTGTATAAATGAATTGGCAAAAGAGGGGGGTGCAATTGGGGCACCAAAATAATTATTTTGGCACCTGGCCCTCTACTCACTAGCTCCGCCACTGGTCACACATAACAAAGCTAAATGTCACATGCTGCAGGAAGATAGGGAAAAATTACTGTTAGTGCTAAAAATGCCACCCAGGGTAAGTGACACAGGACAAAGCTACCATGGTTAATATGAAAATGTTGATCTACTAAGATATCACAGGTGGGGTGAATTTGCCTGATAGGAAATAGATGTAGCAGCCTTTAGCAATCTGCTTTGCAGCCCCTGTAAGTGAGGGAATGGTATCCTATGGCATTTGGTAAAGTTGCTATGTCCCTGTTAACTGGTAATAAGTGTGGGTGATATCCACTCCCCATAGCACATGGTCACTATTGAAACATACTGGGATGGTGTGGTTTATCTGTAATGTATTGTGGAGCACAGTGTTGTTATCATACACCAATCTAGGAGCTGATATCATTGATGAATAAGAGAGTGCAGATAATGTCAGAGTGAATCATCACTGTCAGGTAAACAAAAAGGCGGGACAGGGCAGAGTCCCCCTACATACAGGGCATGGATGATTGGGAGGAGTGACAGGGAGGAGGAGAGCAGTGTGAGAGCCTGCCAGGTCTTTTATACAGTGACTTACTGTACCAGCCACAAGCAGACCTGAGGAGGTCCAAACACTCAAGAGGTAGATATACATATATCTTATTATAATTATTATCAGAGGGGGGAGCGTCAGCATCTAGAATATGCAGCACTGACTGAGAGTGACTGAGACAGACAGAGCCTGCCGCAGTGAGACACCCTCAGAGAGAGAGAGACACCTGCACACACACACACTGGTACATGTCTGCAGTGTGACACATACACACTGCCCGGGCATGCTCATATCTTTGCATTGTCTCCAGCACACAGATCCTCCCAGACCTGCTCCTGACAGCCCCCATCCAGCCTGCTCACCAGCACATCCATACAGACATCCCCAGACCAGCAGCACTGCAACATGGGCAAGAAACTGAAGAGAGGATGCGACTGCAAGAGGATCCTGAAGAACAACTGGCTGCTCATCACCACTGTGGTGGCTGTGATACTAGGTTAGTCATCATATCATCATTTATTAGATCCTAAATAGGCAATGCTGGATGTAAATGGATACATGCATATTATATGTAGCTGGTGTATTACATATGTATATTAAATCAGTGAGTGCATTACATCCTTAGTATATTCGCTGTACAGAGCTTTACATCTCCAGATACATTTGTATTCAGTCCAGCCCTTCCCCTGCAGGCTGCACAGAGCAGCATATTGGCCTCATAGGGGGAGAAGCACAGTGCTGCAAAACCGACTAGAAAGGCAAGCACTTTCATTAGATTTTATGTCATTTGTTATTTGTCTAGTTTAGATATTTGGTGAAAATCTGGGAAGATGAGCATTATAACATTATATAAATGCGTATATGACTATACATTCATTATGCTAATTAATATATATAATATATAATCATCAATTAACTGAATCCACATACTAAAAAGGTGTGTGTGTGTGTATATATAGACTATTTTCCTCTCTGCCCTGCTTCCTTGAGGAGGAAGATATATTGTGCAACTGTATATTTTTATAAAGCAGTTTCATTTTAATTAAGAGGCATGTTTCATATATTAAAATAATTAATGCAAATGTATTTACAGTACATGCAAGGTATTGCATTGCACAAAGGGTTAATTGCATTGTTACCATCACACCCTTTTAATATATGTTTGAGAAATGAGTATACAGTAATTGCTGAAGGAAGTCAGCACATGGGAGTCAGGGCTCCTAAATTTTCTTCCTCCTAAATATTTCCCCAAAGCATAATGCAGGGCTTTCTTCCAGCATCCCAGAAACACTGTCTGGCTTCTATAAAATATTCCTGGCTCCAAAGTGTTAGATATATAGATATTTTTGATATATATATAGAGAGAGAAATAGTACATTTTCGGCTATCTAACATGCTTAATATCTTGACACAATTATGTTTAATTTATTATTGACTTCTACATACAGTTTCAAAACTTTTTTCATTGTGGTTGATATATGCAGGATACTATACGACTAGTGATTTTGCCTTTCCTTGTTTTGTAGAGGTGATTATACTTACTTACTACTTTACAGGTATTGCACTGTTTATAAAAAAGAACCCCAAAACTTTTAATTCTCAAATATAAAGGATTATGTATTATTTTACTATTTTACATTCTAAATATGTTTTGGGGAGACACAGGGTTATGGCAAACTAAAATCAGTTTACTTAAATGCATATTTTCCAACATTTCAAATGGCCAAAGAGGGACGCTCTTTACTCTTCAAAACGTTTACACTATTAGATATAGTTATTATTCCCCTGATGGTTTACTAAAGGAAATCCCTGATTTGGCAATTCCTCTTATGCTCCAGATGTACTCACTACATAAAAAGGACATTTTAGAGCTGGAAATGGTACAGAGAAGGGCTACAAAACTAATAAGGGGAACTTCATAAGGAAGTTATGAAGAAAGACAAACCAAATTAAACGTATTTTCTCTAGAAAAAAGGTGTCTAAGAGGAGATATGATTACCTTATATAAATACATCCAGGGTCAGTATAAAGATTTGTCAAGGTAGATATTTGTGCCAAGAGGTTTTCAACTGACAAGAGGACATTCCTTGAGATTAGAAGTAAAAAGATTCCACCTTAGAGAAAGAAAAGGGTTCTTCACAGTAAGGGTGGGTAATCTGTGGAATTCTACTGAAGGAGGTGGTATTTTTTTACATAAAAGGTTATTTTTACATAAAAAGGGCATTCAGGGTTATCCTGGATAATTACAGAGGGAGTATTGATCCAGGGAGCAATCCGATTGCCAGTATCTGGGGTCAGGAAATCATTTATTTTTTTCCCCTTTGAGACAATTGGCAAAGCTTGCGCGGAGTTGTTTCTGTTTGCCTTCCTCTGGATCAATGAACAACTCATAATGAATCCGCATATTGCGGATCAGAGAGATCTAAAAAGGTTGAACTTGATATACTAAAATTATATTTTCAACCTCAATTACTTTGTAACAATTACTATGTAAAACCCTTTTGTTCTTGGCTGGTTAACACCTCCATTGGCCGTATCACTAACCACCTTCTGCCATTTATGTAGACCACATTGAACAGTGGCTTACATATTATCTAGTGATGATCCTGTCCCTTACCACATTGAGACATTTGAAAGCCCTATTCAAAGACCTATAAAGAGGTAACTGTGTATGTTTTAGAGATACACACATTGAATATGTGCACAATGCTCCGTGCAAACATATTTTCTGTTTGAACTAACACTCCTAGTTTCTATCTTTCTACTTTGAGAGAAACATGAATGTCTAGAAAATAGGGTTTTGGGCTTAAATGTCGGACTTTCCTTCAAATGTGAGACATTTTTGAGGCTGAAAGGGACAGGAGAATTTACCCTGGAAAGGGAGACTGCCTGTCCAAAAGAGGGACAGCTTGTTAATATTGTGATCTCTTCTGCATCATTATGTTTGTGTGAGAGCTTATATATATACATATATATATATATATATATATATATATATATATATATATATATATATATATATATATATATGTATATATATATATTAAGAGATAGTAAGAGAGGGAGTACTTTTGTGTGTACTTTAAAAGTGAGCATACTGTAAATACTTAAAGAACAGTCTTCATCTTAAATTCCAGGTAACCACTCTGCTCTATTTATTGTTTCCAATAAAATGACGTTAATTTTATATTCAGCAAAGATCAGTGGCACACTTTGTGTCATCTGGCAAATCTATAATATGAATTTATTTGCACAGATATTTTCTCAGAAAAATAATTAAATGTACAATATTAGTAAGAGAGTATATCTAGAATATATTTTGCAGTGAAATCCACTCCTTCTATTTCTTTATGCTGTTTTGTGTTGGTATTCCTCTTTACCAGCAGCATTTACAGGGTTCATATGCATTCACACAGAATAATTAAATGGGTGCCAAAGCGGTTCCAAGTTGCTGCTCCTTTTTGCTTTAAATCATCTTTGGTATTTATTGCAGAGAACTCTTTTGCCATGCGCAATAGGATTGCTCTTATATTGGGCATTGGTTAGTGTAAGTGTTAAATATTTGCTTAGTACTTATTCATTTGTTGTCAATAACCAAGAGAAAAAACCTGGCTCATGTACCAGTACACATATTTCTTCACCTATTTAGTAAAACTTGATTACATTTATAGGAAACTAACAGGAAATGCCCCTCAAAATACCTCTGTGTGAGTATGCACAACTCTAGATCTCATTTGCAGACACTTATGACTCATACAACTATATAATTGGCAGACTGGGTCCAACCCCCAAAGACAGTTACAAATTCAAAGCAGTTTATTCTGCTCCAGGAGCTTCATTAAAAAAACACACTGGTCAACATTATTAAATGCATCTTTCAGATGCACCTCTATTGTTGGTATTGCTTATGCAAATGACCCTTAGGGCTTTGTCTCCCTAAGGGTGATAGGGGACACCAGTCGTGGACCCCTCTATTGTTGGTATTGCTTAAAGAAAAAATTGTCTTCAAAGGCCCTTTAAATGTGGGGCAGTTGGGAGGCATACTCAGGGACTGAGGAGATTATGCAAATTATTTTATGTCAACAAGCTAAACTTGGAACGTATAAATCATTTTGTAGAACGCCAGTGAAGAGATTATAGATATTGCATAGGCGTAAGGACAATTAATTAGGCTACATACAACACAGCAGTCTGTGAGGAAGTCCTAGACAGGGAAATCAGAGTAATTGTGATGTAAGAATGCAGTGCATGCTCCAATGTGGCAAGGTCTTCTGTGGTATCAGATGTTTGTTTTTTTACTGCTCTGATTATAAAATGAATTTGTCCATAGATATCATCTGGTGCTGGTCTACTGGGTCGCAATTTAGTACAACCCCAAGATGTTGTGATATGACTGTGAGCCAAAAAGAAGTCAGTTTGTTTGTGGTTATCCAACAAGTGCCTTCCATAGATACCTGGGTAATGTGAGTGTTTTGCCTCAAACAGTTGAGAATCATTCACTTTTCTAAAATTCCAATGAGGGCTAATGCTGAAATTATGCAGATCATATGCAGTAGACTCTCAGTAAACTGGAACTCAAGCAACCAGAATTCTCAAGAAACCAGAAAAAACATTTAATCCTGTAGTTGAAATAAAATTTAAAAAGTACAGGGCTAAACAAATGCCAGGAGCCAGATTTTCATGCCACACAATGCTTACAGGTACCTAGATTTCATTCACTGTACATCTCTGCAATTCAGTGTTGGTGTTATATTCCCTGGGTTCAGTGTGGCACCCTCCAGCCCAATGTACCTGTGTGTAAGTGAGGAGTGAAAGCTGCTGCTGCTAGAACAGCCCTCACCGACAAATATACTTAGCAGAGCATCCTATGAGCAACTAATCTAGGCATCTTTTAAAAGTATCTCTCAAGCAACTAGAAACTAAATTTATCCAACATCTACCGATCCCCATGGGTGCCGGATAACTGAGAGTCTACTGTACTGTATTAAGTTTTGGGCTTTGAATAATTCAGGACAAAATGGTGATGTTTTTTTTTTTTTTTATATCAATAACGGTCATAAAATATCATAGTAAGTTATATTTATCTTATGTGAGCTAATACAGAATACTTGTTGACTAAACATTTTTGTGTGGGATTGCATCTGTGAGACAGAGCTTTGTTTTGTCCTTGACATTATACTGCCTTATTGTATTTTATACGGAGATCCTTCAAAATAATCACCATAATCTTCTAAAGCTTAGAAAAGGTGCAGTTACATTTCATGCTCCAATTACAGTTACTGCAAGATGTATTTATTGTAAATTTGCCTTTGCCAATAATTTTACAAGGTCTACTTACTCTAACAAATAATCTTAGCCACTTTGCAAATATCAAATATCCAGTGCATTAAAACAAGCAGCAGGACTTTGTTATAGGTCATTTGTTTCAGTGTACCACTTGTAAATAATTGCTTTTTGATCATTTCTTTTTCATAACAACTAACTTTCTTGCAGTTCAGCAGTGATGAAAATAGTAGAAGTGATTACCTAGTACAAATACTTTTCTTTTTTTTTTTGCAAAGAAGATACTATAGCTGCATTTACTAAAGGCAAATACATTAATATAATAATATCTGAAACTTTATTTTACAATTTAAAATTAATAAACAAAAGGCAAAGTATTAAAACTTAAATAGAAGAAATTGATATCCTGGGAAGCTGCTGCTTTCAAGCTCATGCATAAAAACAGGAATTGATGATTCGTTGTGGTGCTAGCATACAAATATACAGCCTTATTAAATTGCAATTCGGCCAATTGAATAGGGCTCTATCTAAGCCCAGAGCATATCTTTTTACAGAAGTTTTTAGTTAGTGAAGACCTTGCTTTTGGATAGAAGTTCACTAACTAAAAACTTCTGTAAAAAAAATATGCCCAGTGCTTATATAGAGCCTTATTCAACTGGCCGAATCGCAATTTAATAAGGCTGATAGAGTCTTGACCAATTATATGACAAGTGCCATCCATACCATGGAGTCTATTAGGCTCTCAACGAGCAAAGGTCTGAGTATGCATGCATTATGGGTGAGGAACAATTCAGCCACAAGGAGTGTTATAAAAAGTAGAATGTTCAACTGACCAGTCTCATAAATATAAATAAAGTAAAGAAATGTTAAATGGTTCTTCAGATCATTAGAAAATCCACACTAATGGGTACAAAATAGTTTGTTTCTTCATAAAACATGCCATACCAAATAAAATGATTTAAAATAATTTAAATAAATACATTGTTTAAAATCATGTAAATAAATTATATGACCTGGTATTTTCCCTAGTAGGTAACACTAATATTAATGTATAAGGATGTAATTTAATAAGGGAATAGGAGTAATAAAACTTGAAAAACGCTGTAGTGTGTAATAATAAATAAGTCAAACTACCATCCTAGTCTACAGAGTTTGAAATGAGTGGATAAGAAAATCAACTTCTAATGTGTACAAATAGAAGTAAATGCAATATAGTATAAATATTGTTCTTGTATTCCTCATATGTCAGTAAAACTGTTAATCACTGGATCACTCCAAAGTAGTACTAGAATGGAGGAACTTAAAAGATGATAAGTCACACTAAGTAGATTAAAAACAAAAAAGAGAGGGATGATGTGCAGAGGTATTAAATATACTGGCACTCTAATTGGTTGTATATAGCAAAAAAAGGCTAATAGTAGCAAGAATGGGCTAGTGAAGGTAATCATATACAGTGCACCATCTATATAGAATCAATCATTAAACCTGTAATTGCGGTTTTACTGAATAGCAATGTGCACATATATGCATATATAGAAAAAGCCACTTGGTGCCCAATACTTGCAGTTTACAGACACAACACCAGACAAATTAGATCCTCCATAGGATAAAGTCTGCACATCTCACTCTCAAGATCCCGACGGTCCGTTTCGCTCTCAATAAGAGCTTCCTCTGGAGTAAATTTAATAAAAGCTTGGGCCTATTTAAGGCCTAAGTTACTTCTGCGTTTCATAGTCAAAAGGGGCGTGTCGAGTCACGTAACGTGACGCTAACGTGATGACGTCATTGCGTTCTGATTGAATTGTACAAGGTATGGAGAGCAACAATGATATACTAAAACTGTATGTGTGTATTTTGTATAGGCATACTGCATATGATGTGTCGGCCATCTTGAATTGAATGATTGAACTTTATCAGTTCTGAGTGGTGAACAGAATTACTAATGGGGTTAGTTATAGATAAACTATTGAGTAAGAATGGATTGGATTAGACTAATAGATCTCATTAGATAAAATATACAGTAATAATACCCCAAAACTAATTAGATTAATACATTTACATAAATTAAATAGACAACAAAATGAATAATATAAAAAGGGTGTTGAAAATAAAACTATTGTAAAGGGTGAGATGAAGTGGAAAACTTTGACCTAACAATATAGGCATACAGTACTAGTGTATGATGTGGAATTCAACCTGTGAAGACTAAATAGGTGTAAATGAGTATGTGGAGAGTGACAATGAAAACCTCCTCTGTTGAGGGTATGGAAGAAATATATACATATGTTATATATATATATATATATATATATATATATATATATATATATATTAAAAAATTAAATTATAAAAAAATGTGTGATGAGTGAAAATGTATAGATGTGAAAAGGTAAGGTCTATCATGAATAACTAAAACTAAATATTGTGGGAAGAAAGGGGACGAGAATAAGGAAATAATAAAAATGAGAATAATAAGAATAAGAATACAAATTAATAATGGTGATAAATTTAAATATAATTATGAAAATAATAATAGTAATAATAATAATAATATAATAAAAGGAAAGTACATGGATATGAATTTTGTTATGTAAATATTTGTGAGTGAATGTGATATGAATGTTTGTGTGAATGGAATTAATCCTGTGGGATGTGTGGGAAGATTGATAGGGGAATGTGAATGAATGAGTCAAGGGGGGGGAGAGGAAGGAGTGTGTTGTGTGATGAGAATAAATATAATATAAATAAATAAACATAAAAAATGTGTGAATGAAATTGTATAAACTTGGTATACTGAGATGTCATTAACTATTCTAATGTGACCAGTCTCTAAAAATAAAGTTTTTATAGGAAGGCTGAGTAAGAAAATCCTTCATTAATCCCATACGGATGTTGGGAATTTAAAGTAAATATCCACTGGCTTTCTAGTTGTAATAGTTGTCTGTTCATGTCTCCGCCACGTGGTTTCCTACATAAGTGATCCACGACAAAAAATTTCATGGAATCAAGTCTGTTGGCGTGGAATGTTGAAATATGGCGTGAGACTGGTGTATCCATTTGATTTGTTACAGTGTAGGTATGCTCTAACCCTGCGGCGGAGTTGCCGTATTGTTTTGCCGACATATAACATAGGACAAGGGCATATCAAGACATAAATGACATGCGTTGTTTTACAATTTATGAATCTTTTAAGGGGGTATTTCTTCAGAGTGGTTGGATGAGTAAATTCATGACTGGACTATATGTAGGGACAAGCCCTGCAATGTCCACATCTAAAAAGTCCTTTAGTAGGAGTAAGCCAAGTTGTCTTTATTTCATCTTTTGGTCTAAAGAAACTTTGTACAATATTTTCACCAATGCTTTTGTGCTTTCGATATGTGATCAAAGGGCCAGTGGTCAAGTGGGTCTTCAGAGTCGAATCATTCAAGAGTATTTGCCAATGTGCACTTAAGATGTTTCTAATTTGTTTCCAATCACGTCCATAAGTCATGATCCAGCGTAGGGGATCATTTTGATCTTCAGTTTGTTTCACTTTTTGGCCATTTTTTCCAAATAACAGTTCTGTTCTATCTGCTTTAAGGGCTCGTTGATAGGCGATTTTAGTACCCTATTAGGGTAACCACGTTCTTTGAATCTGCATCTAAGTTCTTTTGCTTGTCTTTCGAACATTGATAGTGTGTCACAATTTCTCCTCAGATGCAGATATTGGCTAAAGGGAATACTAGACTTCAAGGCCAAGGGATGTTGACTTGACCAATTCAGTAATACATTTGAAGCCGTGGGTTTTCTATGTACGTACGTGTGTATTACTCCAGTTTCATCTTTAGTTAGGTGTAGTGCTAGACATTCAATTTGATCCCTATCAATATTAGAAGTAAAGCTGAGGCCTAAGTTGTTAACATTAAAATCTCTAACAAACTGCTTAAATTCTTGGTTCGTACCTCCCCAGATGACAATTACATTGTCTATATATCGTTTCCAAAATTGGACTTTTTCAGAAAGCGCGGACATGGTGTCAGAAAAAACTATGTTTTTTTCCCAGTAGCCGAGATATAAGTTGGCATAGCCGGGGGCACAAGCAGTGCCCATAGCTGTCCCCCGAATCTGATGATAGTATGTCTTATTAAATAAGAAGACATTTTTGGTTAGTATAAATCTTAAAAGCTTCAAAATGAAACCATTAAACTCTGTGTGGTTGTTACTTTTCTCCGCAAGAAAATATGTGACTGCTGATAAACCACAGTCATGTGGAATGCATGAGTAGAGTTGCTCTACATCAATAGTTGCAAATAGAGCCTCATGAGGGACATGCATCCCATCAACCTGGTTAAGGACATCTAACGTATCTTTGAGTTAGGTCGGTAAAGACTCTACAATTTCTTTAAGATAGTTATCCACAAATGTACTTCTTTTTTCAGTGTGGTTATTATTTCCCGACACTATAGAACGTCCTGGTATAGGTTGTACACTTTTGTGTACCTTAGGTAAGGCATAAAAATTCGCTATAGTGGGGAATTTTGTAAACAGGTAATTGTGGGTGTCTTGATCGATTAGGATATTGTCTCTCGCTTCCCTCAATATCTCTCTCAGTTCTGTGTTATAGAGAGAAGATGGATTGTTACTTAATCTTGTATATGTATTCTTATCAGACAGGATCTTTTCACACATTTTTATATAATCTTGTTAGTTTTTCAAGACGACATTGCAGCCTTTGTCTTATGGCTTAACAATGATATTGCTTTTTCTGTGTTCGGTGAGGGCTTGTCTTTCAGATTTGCTTAGATTTTGTTTGATTGGTGCAGTGTCCAATTGAACACGGTCAAGTCTAAGAAGACTTTGATGTTTGCATATTGGTTGCTTGGATTTCTTCTTTTCATTGTTTCAGATATGGTTAATTCATGTGTGTTTTGCTCATCTAGAAGGGACATGAGGTCATTAAAAATATCCTCATCCTCTTGTTGTAGACTTCAATCCAAAAGTCTTCTTTCAGATCGTACAGAAAAATATTTATTTAGTGCCAACTTACTAGCGAACAGATTGATGTCCTTAATATTTGTAAACAGATTAGACCAACTTGTTCAGACATAAAATAGTCCTTTCATTAGGAGTGATTTATGAGAATGATTCAATTTGAAATGAGACAGATTGATAATTGTGGTTTGGCTGTCATGATTATGGTCATTAGGATTGTCATTCTTTAACACCGTGATTCTATATTCTATATAGGTGGTGCACTGTATATGATTACCTTCACTAGCCCATTCTTGCTACTACTAGCCTTTTTTGCTATATGCAACCAATTAGAGTGCCAGTATATTTACTACCTCTGAACATCATCCCTCTCTTTTTTGTTTTTAATCTACTTTGTGTGACTTATCATCTTTTAAGTTCCTCTATCCTAGTACTACTTTGGAGTGATCCAGTGATTAACAGTTTTACTGACATATGAGGATTAGAAGAACAATATTTATACTATATTGCATTTACTTCTATTTGTACACATTAGAAGTTGATTTTCTTATCCACTCATATCAAACTCTTTAGACTAGGATGGTAGTTTGACTTATTTAATATTATTACACACTACAGCGTTTTTCAAGTTTTACTACTCATATTCCCTTATTAAATTACATCATTATACATTAAAATCATGTAATACATAAATAGTATCTGCAACATCTGAGCCAGTCTGGAAAACTATACCATTCAAGTAAAACTGCTATGCCTTTGCTGCATCAGTCGTGACTTGAATCTTAAATCTATATGCAGAGAAATGCAATTTGGCAGTTAGAAAATATCCAAGTGAATTGTCCTCCATATTTTAAACCTGCTGTCTGTTAGTAACAGACAGCAGGTTTAAAGTCAATTGCATTCAATGTCCTTTTGAATGTGTTACTGTAAGTCTATCAACAACAATATAGATGTATGAGCAGTGCTTATCAGCCAATCAGGTGTGTGCTGTATGCATTTCCCAGATTTTACCATTTTGTTTTTCCATTTGGTGTAAAACATGCTATGTTATGTAATGTTTTATTAAAAATGTGTGAGTCAAGTGTATTTTGAAAAAAAAATGTCATGAAGACTCTGTTTATATATATATAAATAGGAAGTAGAATATGAAGCCAAAAAAAACTACAGGGATGCTATTGTATGAAATCCTGGTTCTCCGTTACTGATCACTCAGCCCTTTTGACTGTAATACTGTACAGTGACTCCAAAGTATTTCATTTGGAGAATTTATTTAGGACACACCCATCCCCAATCAGGTTGATCCAGCAGTGAAGATTATAACATACAATTAAGCTTTTCTATCAAATTAATCATATGGGTCAAAGCTTTACAACAACTAAACAAGTATGTTTGTTTTTGCAGATGATGCAATAGCTAGAGGGAAAATAAAAGAAATTCTATTTCCTTGAAGTGATTTATATAAAGGTTTAATAATTAGGATAGAGTGTCTTTCTACTCTATTTTTCAACAAATAGTTAGAGCCTTGGATGCTATGGGCTAGGTAAAGACACAATTAGAATATACAAGTGTGCAACATGGTAGTGGTGGGCAACACCTGGCACTCAGAGACTTCCCATGCGGCCCCAGGGTGTTCTCTGGAAGAGCAAGCCATTCTTCTGTCTAAAACAAGAAAACAATACTGATAAAAGTAAAGTATTCTCTGAAATGTCTTTACATATACAGAAAAATCCCAGTTATCCGGCACCTAACTAACCAGGACTCTCAAGCAACCAGCACTGGCATCTCTTCTCCATATTAAAAAAAACTCCTGCTAAACCGGCATAATCGGCACTATTCGGCAGTTTGAGGCTGCAAAAAACAAAAATACTAACTTTTATTCTAATCGTTTTTTCTGGGCCTAAATGTCCTAGTTTAGGTGCTAATGCCTTTTTAAAGGCATTTTGGGGGGTTTAAGGGTGGTTTAGACCTTTTATTTCGGGTACCCCCGATTAACCGGCAACTACACATATCCAGCATTAGGGAGTCCCCGTGGGTGGCAGTAACAGGGAGTTTACTGTATTATCAATTTTCCAGTTTTCAGAAATGTTTGGTACACATAGAACCCTTGTCTTAGAAAAGGGTCAAAACCAATTAACTTCAGGGTTTTAAAAAAAGGCATAACAATGGTTAGAATAGTTGATGCAGTATTTTATCTGTTAATGTATATGTAATTTACTAGCCATTAATAAAACAATTCAATGAAAAGTGAGATTACTATATAGAAGTTAATTTCTTTAAGTTTTCAATTTGCTCGGAGTAGTACTGCAGTAAGCCTGGTGTAATTTTTCTGTAATGCACCTCTATGAGTATGCCTAACTCTAGATTTCATTACCAGACACTTATGATTCATACAGCTATATTTATGCACATGCGCTGACTGGGACAAACCCCAAAAGACAATTTACTGATGCAGTAAACAAATTCAAAGCAGTATATTCTGCAACAGGAGCTTCACTTTCAGAAAAGAAATACCCTGCTCAACATTATCAAATACAGTGGGTTTTCCAGACTGATATGTATTTCCTCACCTCTCTATTCACTTATTATGACGCACTGTATTATTGATTATTCTACCCTTGCAAGCAGACTCGTGAAAATACAACTATAGGGCTTCCTACTTATTCTTTTTTTTATATAATTACATGATAAAACAGTACTAACTCTTACACTGAAAATCAGGTTTGGACAGATGAAATGTAAAACAATAGGCTGTCTAGTACTTGATCAGAAAGCCTGTCATATCAAACATAATAGTCCCTTAAAAAACCTCAGGAGCCTTTTCCAAAACAACATGAATAAAAACTGAAAGAAAATGCAATCACAAATTGCAGGGTGCATTTGAATATATAATTAAATACATGTCAGAAACGTGTGCTGGTAAAACCTCTCAGCCTTTCTAGCTTTCACCGCCTCACCACCCTTGCGTTAGAAGCCTTGTCTCTTTGCTTGTCAAACCAGACATCTCCTTACTTATTTTGCCTTATCTGTATGCAAAATACATATTCATAGACTTTAAAGAAAAAATAAACCTCCATATTGATAACACTTCACAGACTTTTGGTGGTAAGGTATGTGTTTGGAGCTGAGGCTCCAGAAGTCACCTTGGATTTATAAAAACAATAACAAAATCCTTATGACTATAGGAACTTTTATTTTCAAAAAAGCATTGCATAGCTGTCTACTAAAAAACATCATTGCCTTATTTACAGACTGTTAGTTAAATGCCCAGAAACTAGTATACAGAACATGCATATTTTTTATTTTATTTAATTCCATTATGTATTGCAATTGTAATGTTTATGTAAAATAGTATTTGTAGAAATTATACATTCATTTCTCACATTTATGTATTGTTTGGGTCTAGTTGACATATAAATATATATCCAGCACCCATGGGGATTGGTAGATACCGGATAGAGGCCTAGATTAGCTGCATATAGGATGTTCTGCTAAGTATATTCATCAGTGAGGGCTGTTCTAGCAGCAGCAGCTTTCACTCCTCATTTACACACAGGTATGTTCCGCTGGAGGGTGCGGTGCTGAACCCAGGAAATGTAACGCCAACACTGCACTGGCTCGGTCACTCATACCTGTCTGCTTCCAGGTAACATTGAACTGCATAGATATACAGTGGATGAAATCTAGGTGCATGTAAGCATTTTGTGGCATGACAACCTGGCTCCTGCCATTTGTTGAGCCCTGTAAATTTTTATTTTTATTTATATTTTAAAGTACAGGATTCAATTTTTTTTTCTGGTTCCTTGAGAGTTCTTGTTGCTTGGGTTCTGGTTAACTGGGAGTCTACTGTACATATATATATACTAGCGACTTGCCCGTCAAAAATGACGGCAATAAAAACTGAAGCCTGGCAATGCTGTTTGCCACACAATGTAAGCCTCTCCCCCTCTACTTTACTGGCCTTGTGATGAGCGCCTTTGGCGCTCATCACAGGCCTTGCAATGAGCCCCTTTGGAGCTCATTGCGAGTCTCTCCCTCTGTCTACTTCCTCCCTCGTGTCTTATTTCCCCCCTCCTCTCCCTCCCTTGTGTCTCCTTCCTCCTCGTCTACCTCCTTTGTATCTCCTGCCCCCCTGTGTTTTTACCTCCCTCTCCCTCCCGTGTCTCTAAACCCCTCCCCTGTGTCTCTTTCCCCCTTCTCCCTCCTATGCATCTCTCCCCCCCCTGTGTCTCCCCCAACCCTCCCCTGTGTCTCCCCCAACCCTCCCCTGTGTCTGTTCCCCCCTGGCCTGTGTCTCTTTCCCCCTCAGCCCTGTGTCTGTTACGGCCTTCCTCGTGTCTCCATTTCCCTCCCTTGTGTATCTTCCCCCCTGCACTCTCTCCCCTGTGTCTCCTCTCACTCCCCTGTGTCTCTTCCCCCTCCTCTTTCTGTGCCTCTTCCTCCCTGTCTCTTCCCCCTCACCCTCTGTGTCTCTCCCCACTCTGTGTCTTCCACCCTCTCCCTCTGTGCCTCTTCCCCCGCCTCTCTCTGTGTGTCTCGCCACTGTGTCTCTTCACCCCTTCCTCTGTTCCCCCCCCTCTGTGCCTCTTTCCCCCCTCTCTCTGTACCTCTTTACCCCTTCCCTCTGTGTCTCTTCCTCCCTCACCCTCTGTATCTCTCCCCCCTGTGTCTCTTCCCCCTTCTCCCTCTGTGCCTCTTCCCCCCTCTCCCTCTGTGCCTGTTCCCCCCTGGCCTGTGTCTCTTTCCCCCTTCCCCCTGTGTCTGTTCCCATTTCCCTCCCATGTGTATCTTCCCCATGTTCTCCCTCCCGTGTGTCTTTTCCCCCTCCTCTACCTCCCCTGTGTCTCTTTCCCACCTATCCCTCTGTGTCTCTCCCCCCTCCCTCTGTGTCTCTTCCCCACTCTCCCTCTGTGCCTCTTCCCCACTCTCCCTCTGTGCCGTGCCTCTCCCCCCCTCTTCCCCACTCTCCCTCTTCCCCACTCTCCCTCTGTGACTCTCCCCCCCTCTTCCCCACTCTCCCTCTGTGACTCTCCTCCCCCCTCTTCCCCACTCTCCCTCCCCTCTTCCCCACTCTCCCTCTGTGCCTCTACCCCCCCCCCCCCCCCCCTCTTCCCCACTCTTTTACCTGCTCTCGGGCCGCGCTGCTCGCAAGCACGGCTTGCGCCGCGCTCTGCGCATGCACGGCTCGTGCCCCCCCCTGTGTCTCCCCCAACCCTCCCCTGTGTCTCCCCCAACCCTCCCCTGTGTCTGTTCCCCCCTGGCCTGTGTCTCTTTCCCCCTCAGCCCTGTGTCTGTTACGGCCTTCCTCGTGTCTCCATTTCCCTCCCTTGTGTATCTTCCCCCCTGCACTCTCTCCCCTGTGTCTCCTCTCACTCCCCTGTGTCTCTTCCCCCTCCTCTTTCTGTGCCTCTTCCTCCCTGTCTCTTCCCCCTCACCCTCTGTGTCTCTCCCCACTCTGTGTCTTCCACCCTCTCCCTCTGTGCCTCTTCCCCCGCCTCTCTCTGTGTGTCTCGCCACTGTGTCTCTTCACCCCTTCCTCTGTTCCCCCCCCTCTGTGCCTCTTTCCCACCTCTCTCTGTACCTCTTTACCCCTTCCCTCTGTGTCTCTTCCTCCCTCACCCTCTGTATCTCTCCCCCCTGTGTCTCTTCCCCCCTCTCCCTCTGTGCCTCTTCCCCCCTCTCCCTCTGTGCCTGTTCCCCCCTGGCCTGTGTCTCTTTCCCCCTTCCCCCTGTGTCTGTTCCCATTTCCCTCCCATGTGTATCTTCCCCATGTTCTCCCTCCCGTGTGTCTTTTCCCCCTCCTCTACCTCCCCTGTGTCTCTTTCCCACCTATCCCTCTGTGTCTCTCCACCCTCCCTCTGTGTCTCTTCCCCACTCTCCCTCTGTGCCTCTTCCCCACTCTCCCTCTGTGCCGTGCCTCTCCCCCCCCTCTTCCCCACTCTACCTCTTCCCCACTCTCCCTCTGTGACTCTCCCCCCCTTCTTCCCCACTCTCCCTCTGTGACTCTCCCCCCCCTCTTCCCCACTCTCCCTCCCCTCTTCCCCACTCTCCATCTGTTCCTCTACCCCCCCCCCCTCTTCCCCACTCTTTTACCTGCTCTCGGGCCGCGCAAGCGCGGATTGCGCCGCGCTCTGCGCATGCTCGGCTCGTGCCGCGCTCTGCGCAAGCGCGGCTCGCGCCGTGCTCTGCGCATGCGCGGCTCGGGCGCAGAGCGCTGCTTGCGCCGCGCTCTGCGCATGCGCGGCTCGCGCCGCGCTCTGCGCAATGCGCAGCACTTTATAATTGTCTAACTGCGATTCGTCTGAAGCGTGACGACGAATCGCAGTTAGACAATTATAATATGTGATATATATATATATATATATATATATACACACACACATATTGCATTAGGAAAAATAGACAGTTGCTTAAGGAAGCTTCATTAACAGGAGCACCTACTTGTTTTGAATCTGGGTGCCACAAACATGTTGTCTGTGCACCAAATCGACAGCTATATGAAGGAATTATAGCCTATTTCCTGTAATTATATTTGCTCAGGGCAGCGGTGCATGTTTATGTGTTCCTCACTATGTGAGGTACAGTAAGATGTAACCAAAAAGTTGGGAAGCAGACATAACATTGTAGTCAGTAGTGTACATTTTTCGAGTGTGAATAAAAGTGGGGATAAGAGGTGGAGATAAATGTTTCCATTTTCAATGTTTTCTATAGGAGCTAATTATCAGATTTAATTATCGGAGTTACATTTTATCTCTACTTGATTAATAGGCTCCATAGAAAGCATAGGAAGTGGAGATGTTTTATGTTTTACGTTTGGTTGGTAAATGTACCCCATTGACTCTACGCTTGTTGAGCCCTGTCTTATTAAATTAAATGTGAAAAGTTTTTTAAATATAAAATAAACAAGGTGAACATTCATGCAGTTCTACTCTAGCTTTCACTATCTGGGTCTTCGGTGAAAACCATCATTTATTTAATTTCTTACAAATGTAAAAAATTATACTAAAACATTGACTGTTTTTGCTTGAAAATAAATTCTCAGTCATTTTATTTTTTGAACAGTTGAAAAAAGGACCTTTATATCGCATTCCCAGACCCCATTTGTTCTTTTTGGTTCTGAGTTTACTTATTTAGGAATATTTTTTACATATTTTATAGGCCCCTTTGAGGTGCACTGCAGTGAATATATGTTCACAGATTATTAGATGATAAGGAATGGATAGATGAAAATCCACCAAATGCTTGGTTAATATTCAGACATTTTGTTTTATATTTTTGCCAGTTCAGACAGTCATTCCCCCTGGTATCTGGGCACATCCATCATTATATCCAGTAAGAATTTAATATATATATTTTTTTTTTAGAATTCAGTGATTAGCTGAATCTTTATGTAGCAAATTGTAGAATCCTTAGTAACAATAAGTCCTTGTTACCTAAGGATAACATGTTATGCTTTGGAATAGATTATCCTATAAATAGTAGCATGTGACCATTGTTATTAGTGTATCTTTGTAACAGTTATAGCAATATATTGGATGTGCATGAGCCATACCCTATTGTTAGTCAAATCAAACAATCTTAGAATTAAAAAATAAATAAATTATATATGTATATATATATATATATATATATATATATATATATATATATATAGAAAACATAGGGCATTGACAGCATTTTGTGTAAGCAGAGGTGAATGTTTTATATGAACACTTTTATCACAATTTTTGGAGGTCTGAATTTAGGAGGGGGCCACAGATGGCCTTTGTGCTGCTTATGGCCCTCTGAGGGTTCCCAAGGTGGCACAAAACCATGTCTCTCCTGTACAACAAACTGTCTTTTCTTCTTTCCCCACAACTAGAAAATTACTATTAATTTGTCCAACAAAACACTTCCCTTCACTATTCATCTATTGCCCTATAATTTACACCTTTTCCACAGTGATTTTACAATTTTGCCACAGGTCTGACAACATTGTATTTACAGTATGCTGCTCTTAAAAGAAATATTCAAATGACTATGGTTACCCATCACTGATTTAAATGCTCAGTTGTATACAAAATGGCTACTTATACACCACTACACAACAAGACTTGATGGGATTGAGGTCTCTTTGGCTACAAGAGAGCAAAGCACAGACTGATTCCGATTCCTCTTTGTGGAAATCAGAAATTTGATTTTCTTATGATAATCTAAAGAAATCAAGATATTAACCATCAGTTCATGTACAAAAACCTACAGTCCATACAGCTATTACTGCCTCTTGCACTACACAACACTCCTTCTTACACATGTTTTCCCCATTAATCCACTTCTACATCTGCCCCAAAATAAAAATCTTTGAAGAAGTCTGTGATGAGGTGTGAAGGGCTGTTTTGGAAATAGATGATATTGAATACAGTGATGAATATCACAGCCATCCATGGTGATGGCTATATATCTCCCACAGTATTTGGTGCAATTTTAAGGAACACGTTGTTAATACTAAAGATATCCTAGTGTCAATACTAGCCTATATTTTTAGACACAACATCAATATCTTGTAAAAAATTTACTACCTCTTTTATTCTGACTACTGCACCTTACTGTATGCGTGTATTTATAAAAGTAAGAATGAACATGAATAGAAATTGTGTATGTGTAAGTAATGTACTAAAAACAGCATATATTTCCATATAACTTTATCTACTCAATTGCAAACCAGTATCACTGGCTGTAATTACTAGAATTTCCCAATAATTGCTGGTGACATCATACATTATTATCCTTGCTTTAGTTGGCTGTGCCTCTAGAATTTCACTCCTTTGCATTGTTAAATAATATATATTTGAGGAGCATCTAATGCCCATTGAGTGAGTACGTTTTGAAAAGCTTTGTGCACAGAACTATGATTGTGTTTTACTAATACCAGGGATGGATTTTTACTGTTTCACAATTCAAGAATTTACCACTTTAACAGGTATGTTCCCTTCCTGGAATAACAGGGCAATATGCCAAGGGATTAGTTTGCACTGTTAATCTCTCTGTGTGAATCATTCATTTTGATTGAGACTATAAATGGTTAAATATAAACATAGATAATATCTATAGGCAAAATAAAAACAGAAAAAACTGACCAATAACCTAGCTTAAGCACCTATATACAATGGTATTCACATGGATAATCGTCTTGCCCGGTACATGTGAAAAAGTCACCAAATAAATGTATTATGCAGATGAAAGCCGTAGCACTTGTAGAACATATACATATTATAAAAAAAGAGAAAAAGGCAACTCTTAAATGAGTGCCAATACCTCAGTATGCTTCATTGAGGGCAAAGCTTAGAGTGAAATGATTATTTCCGTAATAAAGAAATAAATAGGGAAGAAAAAAAGCTCCAGCCATTAAAAAATACGATTTATTCCTAAATTATCATAAAAAATACATTTGGTCAATTGAAAATATAAAAAGAAAGTAGGCTGAATGCTTCCCAGCTTGTACTGCAAAGTAGTTCATACAGATATAGAGACAATGTATACACTTCATAAATGGCATCTAAGGATAATAAAGATGACCCTGTTTGTACCTCTACATTAAACAAGCTTATTTAGCCATCCTGGGTATAACAAGGATAACTCTTTAGGTGACAAGATAATAAAACTCTTTCACATTGAAACTGTTACAAACCGAGGATTATCATAGTAATGTATCTAAGTAATCCCCAAATATATTACAATATCACACTAGGATACATTAATCCATAGTAATACCCCTTATCTTAATTAACCTAACATGCTCAAAGTTAATACATCAAACTTAATTTTCTCTTCTTCGGAAGTGGGTTGGGTTGCAATTCCATAACACACATAACAATTATTTTGAGCTATGGCTCCAAGATTGGTAATGTTTATCAGCTTGGAATTAAAAATGTTTTGACTCTTTAGTACACTTTTACAACATTGCAATATTTATTAGGATTCAGTCCTTCCTACTTTTCTTTCATATTTAATTTAGGCTAAGGTGTACTTTAGTGTAAACTTAGAGGGCGGGCCTAGTTTTAAATATCTTATCACATCTATGGGTTGCCCTTAACCATAAGCCTCTCACAGCACATACATGTGGCCTCCCACAACATATTCACCCAGCTAGACAAAGGCATAGATACATTTCTATTAGCAAATATAAGAGTACCTGCTGTACTAAGTACTAGCATTGTTGATAAGTACCTATTTGGCAGTGGGTAAATTGCATGAATATATATTTTTAGAAAACAAATAGATTTACTAAAATGTACTTTTAAAATATGTACTAGATGAAGTTTTCATTTCACCTACTGAATACACAGGACTATAAACCTCTGATTCCATTGAACACATTTATGATGCTCTTGGATTGTAAGCTCCTGGACCCGTATGACGTCCTGCAGTGATGTGTATCTATAAATGTGCTGTTTTGTCTTAGTAATACTGTCTTCATATTGTGTGTACACATTTTATAAGTGTGTTATTTGTGACCCCTGACATTACTGAATATGCTAGGGCTAGGGGATTAAATTATAATAACATTTTTAATAATAAAAAAATAACCAATGATGAATTTGTGTAAAAAAATCAAGCTGAGAGCAATTATTTTGATAAAATGCCTCTCCAATCATGGCAGTTTCTTAGTTTCTGTAGCAGGGCAATCATCTGGAGCACCAGGGGATACCCGAGTTAATGCAAGTAAAGACATGTTTTATTCGTTTTTTTGTGCGGAGGGATGTGGATGTTTTCAAGATAGCTCTTGATAAGCAAGAAATACTGAACAGACAGCGGGGGGGGGGGGTGTCGAGAGAATGTGTCATACAATTTATAAAGCATATTGTTATAAAACTTTGAAATCTAAACAGGCAGAACCATTCAGGAGCAGTCGCTTTAGTTTTTTTACCTGATTCGTGTCACATTTCTGTCTGAAGCATTAGCATTTCTCCTTAATTAATAACATTATCCTACCTTTGTACGAGATCATGAAACCAAATTAAAAACGTATTGTGTTTGTGCCATATTAATGTTTAATGAAAAGCAATATATTCTCCTATTTCAATATTGGACATTCATTTCATTATATCATTTACAATTATTATTTTTGAACACTAGGATTAATTAATAAATACATTAATTAATTAATTCATAAAATTATATGTTTATTCTATTCATAGGAAGAATATATTTGTGTGTGTGTGTGTGTAAACTTTCATCTAATCTTCAAGACTCAGAAAGGCAAAATGAAAAATATTCCATTTCTTCGCAGTTGTGTTTTCAAAAGGTTAATACTGTATTTGTTTATGATAGTAAATGCCATATATGCAGTTATGTTACTGTAACTAATTCCTGACAATGTTTATCATTTTTTATTTGAGAATTGGAGCCCGTTTAATATGACATGGTATTCTCGTATTACTCCTGTCTTTTAATCTTCTGATTAGAATTATTAGAGTAGGTGGTCTTTTGCTCTTTTTTGCCCTTTTAAACTCTACGGTATTACATTTACAAACTAGATCCCAACAGGCTGTATTTTGTTGTTTTGATTGTCAGCACTATGATAAATATAATTTACTCTGGAATAAGGTAGTTATAAAGAGTGTATTCATTCTTTTATGACCTCTTACCAACCGCTTTATAAAGTCACTAGATTTCAATTAATACATGGTTACATTTATGTGCATTTTTATATGCTAAATTAAGGAGCCCAAACATTATAATATTAAATAACATCATAATAATAGTGATATTTGCTAGCAATGGTAACTTAGTGTTAGTGAAAAATTCTAGCAATGGTTGGGGCTAGAGTAGCACAAATATATAACTGACCCTTTAACAAAAATGGTCCCCAAGTGGGGTCAGCATTTGTGCAACCAGCCAATTAATTATTTCAAGAGGCTAAAACAATATCATTTTAATATATCTATGTGTTTGTTTTTTTGTTTGTTTTTTAATATATTTATGCCGTTTACTTACCACTATGATAAAATGTGTTTGTATTATATTAGAAACAAATTACTCTTAATTAACAGAAATAGCCATAATTAGATATTAGTCACAAATGTAAGTAAATATATTGATTTTAGTAACAAGAGCCTCCAACATTTAAATAAAACTCTGACATGAATCTATGCTTATTATTTGCAAATCTGTGGAGCTTTATAAATACAGCTTTTATTGTGGGATGCCATACAGCTTCTACAAACCAGTAGGCTTTATTTTAAATTCAAACTTTCCTTCCAAAGCAGCAGGGATTTAATAGTATTTATCAATAGTATATACACAGTTGAGTCACAGTATTATGACCATTGGCTAATATCCCGAACAACCACTGTGTGCAGCACGGACAGCAGTTAGATGGCATGGTAATAGGTATATAAGATGCTGAAAGGTTGCCAAGGGCATCTGCGGCCATGCAGACTGCAGTGTATCAAACAGCTACTGAAAAGTGTGTGGTGGTCTATACGCGGAACATGGTGATCAAGGTGGTCCCAAGAGGTGCTCCATGGGGTTCACGTTCGTGGAATTTGGAAGTCAGGGAAGTAGTTGGAAGTCTACTTCGTGCTCCTCCAACTGCTCCTGGCCATATGACATGTTGCATTATCCTGCTGGAAGATCCCATCCACTCCAACATGTATGGGGTTTACTTGATCTGTAAGAATGGATAGATAGATAACTCAATCGGTTTAGAGTGCTTTCCAGAGGTATGAGTGCTCCCAGACAATGGCAAGAAAACATTCCCCAGACTATAACACTGCCGCCACCAGCTTGTGTTCTTCCAACAATGGTTTCCAAGTGTTTATTCTCTGAGGTTTTGCTTCTGACATGACAACGTCCGTCTAGTCAATGGAGCCGAAAACATCATACATCAGATAAGGCTACTCTTTGCCAATCAGAAGGGGTCCAATTACAGTACTGTTGTGTAAATCAAAGCTGTTGCTGACAATGAACCCTCGTCAGCATGGGTGCAGTGACCAGGTGTTTGCTTCTGAGCCCCAAGCGCAACAGGGATGGCTATACTATCATTTTATACTGTCAAGTATACTGTCGTTTGGACAGTGAGTTCCTCAACGTAGCGTGCCGGTTGGCCCTCCCACACCTTTGCAGTTGACGTTCACCTCTGACATCAATGGCACTTGGTGCTCCGGTGTTTCCACGCCGTTTATTCTCAGTGGTGTCGTTTGCCCAATCAAGGTACACTTTAACCACAGCAGCACACAAACAGTTCACAAACTTCGCTGTTTCAGAAAATCTGCCACCCTTGGCCCGAAAGCCAATGATCATCTCCTTTTCAAAGTCAGATAAATCACACGTTTTACCCATGACAGTGGTGGTTGATA
Organism: Discoglossus pictus; assembly: GCA_027410445.1. NCBI lineage: Eukaryota > Metazoa > Chordata > Amphibia > Anura > Alytidae > Discoglossus > Discoglossus pictus. Next base: position 350,764,616 of record CM050163.1, on the reverse strand, counting down.
TGTTTGTAGAATGCCTACATGTCACCTTTTATACCTGCCAAGCAAGCTCACAACACGTTGTGTCTCATTGGCTACACGCTGTTGACAATGAAAGTAGGCAGTAGGCATCATAATAATGTGACTCAACCCTGTATTAGTTATACATTTCTTTGACATACTAAATAGTATCTGTCCAATGTAGCTATTACTCTGGATTTTCAACTAAATCTTTTTCAATAATCTGTCATGAAACTAATAACTAGTGTTTATGAAATGAGTCTTTGATGTGACCACTTTAATACTTGGCAAGTATTTTTTTTTCTTTTTTTGGTAAATAACAACTCACACAGACCTGTGGGAGTGCAATCCGATCTGCAGTGAATCAAGCCAAAACTGACAATTTTGCTTAAATATATTTGCTTAAATTAATCAAGTTTGGTGCATTTTGTGATATTTTTATATAAATTTGCATCTATGAATGTTTCTGGCAGAGAAAGAGATGTAAGCATGTTGTTATATTCTCAACATCTTCTACAGTGATGTGTATTACCTTTGCAACCTACATCATAGCTCTGTAATCTATATCATGGTGTAGTCTCTTTCTTTTTACACTGAGATATTACTATATGATATAGTTTGCAACACATTTTAGGTAAGATGCAGAATGTATTGATATAAATTGTCACTTCCAATCTCCTTACAGCTGAGTGCTCTGAAGTAGCCTTGTAAATGTGTTCTTTCAGAAGAATATGCTAAACTGAATAGACAAAAACAATATAATATTAACCCTGATGTTAGTTTAGCGAGAGTCCGTGAGTAATATTAACCACAACACCACATTTTAACACCTACTGAAATACACTTTAACTTGATGACACAGTGATGTTTATTTTATCACACCCCATGTCTTTTAATGTTTAGCAGCAAATATACAAAGATTTCAGCAATTGTAGACTTGATAAAGCTTTAATTAGTGCTTTGCAGGATCATCATTTTAATCTCAATGCCTGAATTTTAGAAGTGTTCATCAGCTTAAATGAATTATTAAAACCTTGTAAAGCTTGTTTTCTTCACTCCATCTCGCTGTCAGATCTGTCAATGCTTTCTTATTTTAGATTCAGATTTAATAAACATTGTACATAGTTTTGCTTTTCAGTATGTGAGATAGTAGTTACTGTTTCTGTAGATGCCTGTAATACATTTTTAATGCAGGAGCTCCTGCTGTCACTCTAATTATAATAAGTACTGTTATGCCCTGAGAGTGATGGGATAATATTTGAGCGTTTTAATTAGTGCACCAGCAGTTTTGTCCAGTATAAAGGAATTACGGTACTTCTGTCTCTGTATACAAAAACCTGGTATACATTAAATTGGAGCCTCTTAAGTCCTACGTGTAGCTCATAAGGGCTGCGTGCTTGAAATTTTGCCATTTTACATCGCTATTAAATTAGAAGTGCTGCGAGTTACGAGTGAGAGACGCTAAATCGTAAACCAGTTCTCGGCCGTCGGAGTTGCGGGCTAGAACGCAAACAATTAAGCAAGCATGTAGTTACAGGTTCAGATGGAGCCAATGGCAACAGAGATTGTCATCATTGCGTCCCAAGAAAATGCAGGATGGATTTCAAAGCCTTACTGGGTTTAATTACGAGCTACGAGCGAACTTACATTATTATTAATAAAGCCGCAAATAGGATATTCTATCACATGCGAGTTACAGTATATGTATTAACACATTGATTGCAGGGATCGATATAACACAATAAAGATACATGAAATCAAGTGCTACGTATTGGACTTTACCCCCCTTGCGTGGGCTCTCGAGCACATGTTGGCCTTTGGGCTCCATTTGTGTGTTGCGTGCTTGCTCGCGAGTGACTATGTTGCAATTTAATAGCTAAATTGAAAATGTAGCAGTTACGGGCTTGACGGATCAAAGAATTTACCGTGAAGTTCAACGTTGCTCAACACGTAGCCTATTCTCAGCCGTCCTGCATGTTAACACGCAAGTCCACTGCGAGCTACGTTACAGGGCTAATTTAATACCTATAACCCTTTAATTTGGAGTTACGGGCTACGTTTTAAAACGTAACCCCAATTTAATGAGGCTGATAAACTTCACATATTTTGATGAAGAGCTCAGACTAGTAAAGCATTGCTCCTTTTTTTCAGTGAAAGGCCTCACTTATGACAATTATCGGATTATACAAATGTATTTATGCCAACATGAAGAACCAATTATACAGTCTGTAGGCCAATATGATTCAGAATGTTGCTGTTTTAAAAAAAATGAAGAATATTTAATGTTTTGACTTAACTTGCCATTTTCACGGTAATTTACTCCAGTTTTATATTAATGGTTAGAGTGCCACTGTAATGCTTTCATTGTCATACTTTATGGCTTAATTTGTTTAAGACAGCATTATGGGCTCATGAGCAGATCCACCTTTCCCTCCCTGAACATCTAATAGAAGGTAAAGAGGAGTACCTCTGCTAGATGCAGCAAAACAACATTTCAAATGTAAGATTTAAAATCTGCATTGAATTTTGGTTCTTTGTTGATTTTATTGCGAAGAAGTTATTTGTAATAAGTAATTACCATTTTCCTACAGACATGTCTGTTTGCCTATAGGGAAGGAGGCAGGTAAAGACTCCTATCAGGACAGCCTTATGAATCATATAAGGAGTGGAGAGGAGATCTGACTGAACCTACAATGCTGACGTATAAAAACTGCATTCATGTTATTGTAAATTATTTATTAAATAAACAACTGAAATCCTATTGTATTAGTGACTCATCAGTCCTTGAATTTTATTTATGGCATCCTTTCTCTTCGGATGTTTATAAAACAACATACTGGTATTTGTGCTTAAAAGACTGATTAACTTTTCCACTGGTCCAGTTTCTGCATTCCTTCCTGGCTATCATTAAAAGCTCAAAAACACTTTCCTAACCTTCTGTCCTCTCTAAATTTTCAACATTCCAAAATTGTGCAAGTGGGTATTTGCTTTATCATTGCACAACTAAACTTATGTGTTAATTCCTAAATTCTTATTGAATGTCAATACCATGATTAACTGTGTTCTGTGGCCATATCTTTGAGTGCATAAGGATTTTGCTATGAGAACAGAACCATTTGTAGTGCCTTGAGTTCATTATGCTCCAGTGGCTTTAGCTTATCCGAGTGCTTTAATAATACAATCAAATGAGTGAGGCTTTCGCAAATGAACGTTGTTGCTATGACACAAATGCTGATAGAGTAAACTAGAGCAGTGCCCCACCTACTACCTTATCAATGGAAATATATTAAAGGTATTTCAAATATGTGAACACCTTATTATTCCTTACATATTAAAAACTGTAAAAAAAAACTCTTGTCTCACCATGATCCCTTCCAACAATTCCAAACATTTCCCTTCCATTTTTCTAATATAAAGCATAACAGCATGTGCATGGGTTGTTAATTTTTACCTTCTTGGAAGTATTACATTTGCATTTCACCACCTGGGAAGGGCAAAGAATGGCTAGCAACCATGGAGTGTTTTTCAACATTTTCCCATCAAATAATATCTGTTATCCTAAAAATAGTCTGGTTTTATAGGACATTAAAGAAGTAAACAAGCCTCAATTTGCCTGCTTCTAAACATAAAATAAAGTGGTGATACTGACATGCGTGTGTCAACCTGAAGGTAATTACTTTAATAGTACTTTTACCTACCAATAAACCAAGAAGGGGAAAGTAAACACACACAAATAAGCTGATTTATAACATCATACAAGTAATTATCATCTCTAAAACTGCTGTAATTATCATGAGTACAGTCTTCCTGTTTTTTATTTTTTTTCTTCTATATCTGTATTCTGGTTTGCAGATATCTCAGTATGACAACCTAAACTATTGAAGAAAGACTCTTGTGAATTGAAACCCTTTCCCACATATTATTTTGTGTGTAAGATGCAGATTCAAGTTTGATTTTGTATGCTGGGCTTTTATAATTAAGTTATACTTAAATAGAAACTTCTCACCTGCTGCTCCATTATTAACTATACAGGTATTTTATTGACTAGCACGAAAGGTTAAAGCTCACTATCTGAGTCCATGAAATAAATCATTTACTATTTAGTTTTTTTGAGTTTATTGTGGTCAATATATGTCTTAATGATTTAGAGCTTAAAATGTCCTTGTATGAATGTCAGTCATGGTTAATTTTCATTTGTCTCTTTTGCACATACCTCAACATATTCCACTCTTTCACTCTTAATGCACCCAGGCCCTGCCTTGGGCAGTATCTTGGCAAGGATTTTATCCAGATATGAAGCTTGTATGTGATAGTCAAGACAGCATTTCAACAGATAAAGGAACAATAAAGCCCCAAGAATAATGTCATATCTTAAAAGATCAAGTTTTAAACAGCTTAAAAATATTATTGTATAATAGAATATATGTTACCTTTTAATCTGTAGCTTGTAAATGTGGGAGGTTGGTTCCATTATTTTCTCCTATTCTCCTAGAGAAAATCTGCAAAGTTTTTGTCTAGCCAATCAGCTTAGTTAGTCAGACCCTTGAGAAAATAGGGACCGATCAGCCACACTACATTTAGGGCCCTATTCTATTGCCCAATTTGTAAATATATGCACACTTAAAATCACTCTTAATATTGCTACATATTAAGCAAATATTACTTACTGGCACTAATACATTCTTAAGTCAATAGAATGCATATAAACATTTATTTAAAAAAACACCCGAAGCCAAATGTATGAGTTCAAGGCATTTGCAAGTAGCTAATAGAATATGGCCCTTAGAGTCTGGGGGAGGGTGGGGCATTTCCTCAAAAACAGACCTCTATTGCAAGATAAGAAAATAATATTGTTTGGTTATAGATCACTAATTTTTCAACACATTTTTTAAAATGGAATATTTGAGCAAGAATAAGTTGGATTAAAAAAATGGAGCTGAATAGCCCCATCTCTGATGTTTTCTAATGAGCCTATTTATCCTTTATGTTATATAGGGTTCATTTTTTGATATTTGCTTAACGCCACTTAGCTTTGCTTATCGCTCTTAACTTTACTTATCCACATTTTTACCCTAATAAGTGTTTACACTGGCTCTTTTAGTTTTTATCAGCAGTTCACATCCATTCACTTATGTCTGGAAAATCATTTCTAGTGTTTTTAACTGTGTGGGTTTAATTTTACCTTTATTTACTTAACAACTTTTAATAATTATACTAAAGTAATGTTTATATATTTCCCTCACTACTCTACTGTTATGCTGGGACATTTTTATTACAATAAATTACCTGTTCTTCCATTCTTCCTGCCCAGACATAGTAACTCATCATTATTATTATTATCCTTTATTTGTAAGTCAAAAACAATATTAATACAGTACAAAAGAATAGAGGGCCCTGTCTTTGAGCTTAAGATCAGACACATGTGCACAGTGCTTTCCCTAAAGCACCTAACAAGATTGAAAACTTAGGACAGTAGTACCTTGGTACTCGTTGTTAATTGGTTCAAGAAGGCATGATGAGTGGTGAAAAGGACGGGTACCAAACTTCCCATAAGGAGTAATGTGAATTGACTCCCACAGGACTTAGCAAACACCACGAGTAACAAGCAAACAACTAGTGCTGGAGCATTTTTTTACCAAATTCTATGAGTTTTGAGGCAGACGAGTGCCGAGGTACCACTGTACTTTGTATTTTGGTTTTATAGTTTTACCTGTCGTTTAGTATTTTTAGAAACTTTAAGTTCATTGGTTAAGCATGTGTAATAAGTATAAGATGGCTGTCTGCATCCATTTTACAGTTGTATGTATGTTATCCAAAAGTACCATAATCCTCCTTCAAATGTGATAAGTATTGCAGAAATTAAACAACTTGCTATTTATTACAGAGTTCTCCTTTATATGAATCAGTCAAATATCAATGTAAAATGATATGAGCCTTGTGAGAGGTGTTAGGCAATACTGAGCAAGTTGTAACAGAGTTATTCTAGTGGTTTATGTGAGCCACAGATTCTGCAAATCTCTCTTACCCCAGATTTCCTGCTCAGTTGGGGGGGGGGGGGGGGGGGGGGGGGCTGGCATTTAGGAACCATGGGTGGCATTTAGGAACCATGGAAAGATAGTATAGATGTATTCACAATATCTAAAACATTAAGAGCCTGAAGTAAATATTTAGGAGACAGTGACTTCCAGGCTGCTGAGTATGACAAGCCCTGATATAGATAAATGTTAACAGTTATGTAAATATAACTAATGTTTGATGTTAAGTTATAGTTACTATATAAAACCTTAGTCCCCAAATTTATTTCTATGGGATATTCACATTAGCCACAGGTGATGTGCTTTATCGTATTTACAGATGCACTTATAGGTCTGGATGTAACTGCATGAGCATTTATGGTTCTTTGTTTATCATAATGATTTTTTATATATGATATATAAAATAATAGTGAACATTTTTTTATGTGATAACTGAGGAAGCTCGAACAGAAGAGAGAAACGCGTTTTATCCAGACACTCCAGCTTAACAGGGGAGGTCTCATTGTATTCTGTTAAACATCATTTTACATCATATTGGTGTTGGAATCTATTGATTTTTTTTCTGGTATTTGGAGATACAGCCGCACTGCCAGGAGCCTTTTTTGAGCTGATCGATTGGTGCATCTATCCAGAAGGAATGTGTAAAGTTGTTTCCTTCTCTACATGCTTACTTATACCTCATATGGGTGAGGTTATAATATGTGAGTTGCATTTATAACATTCAGTGGGGATGTTCTTTGCTTTAATATACTTTATTGATTTGGTACCAAAGGTGTAATCTGCACTAGGTTGGGTGGCTCTTTCCTTTTGTTTGTTTTGAATAATTACATTATATTCAGATTTTTTTAGTTGTGACCCCCAAAATGTTCTCTGTTTTAAGAGCATATGCTTTTTGATTGATATGGGTTAATTATAGCATCATATTTTACTATTCAGTATGTTCATGCTTCATAATATTGCCATAGACATTTTTTGTTTTTATTGAAGGCACACTTATAAGCTAATTCTAATCCTTTTCATAACATTGCATTGAAAGACAACTTGAAAACTTGTTATATAGGGATCATTTCTAATAGAATTTTAGAATTTTTATTCCTATTATATAGCATAATGCATTTATTTTTTGCAAGGGTTACTATCCAGTGATCCTGTATCCCCTTTCATCTACATTGGGGACATTTTATAGATGTGTTTTATGTTAACACAAATAACACATTTTTGTTAGGACATAGTCCATCACAACATAATTTAAAATAACATTTTGTGTGATTCATATTACAATGACCTGAGAAGATAACTAAAGGTAATAGGAAAGTAATAGCATTGTATTCTAATTACCAGACCTCTACGTTTGGGGAGACACCTAAGGAAAAAATACTGATAGGCAGCTCTGGAAGTGATGGTTCTCACAAAATTCAAGGTTGCCCAGCACTATGCATTTTTTTAGAATATGAGCTTATTTTAGTCAAAACAACAAGACCTAGAGCTAAACCCTGGCTAAGAGCCTCATTCAATTGAGGCATCGTAAGTTACTTAATTTTGGACTTACATTTGTGGGGCATCCTGCGGGCCCAAGTTAAGGTGCTATTCAATTGGCCGGTCCCGCAAGTTAGGGGTCGATAGGGAAAATCAGAAACCATTGCGGTCTTGGAAGCAAGCCCGTAACTCCTGATGCAGAAACAGCCAATGGAAACAAAGATTGTCATCATGACCAACCTCCAAGCCCGTAACCCATAAGTGAAGGCCTCAGGACTTCCAACCTCATTTTCGAAGTCCTACGGGCTTCAACCTCCAATCCCGTAGAACTTTGAAGAAAATGGAAGTTGGATTTTAAAGTCCTACGGGCTTGGAGGTTGAAGCCCGTAGGACTTAACATTGATTGCCGTGGTCGATATAACACAAAAGTTGAACATGAAATAAAGTATTGGAGAATATTCGCTCCTCCTGTACCCCTCCCTCCACCAATAACCATGTCATCCAGCTCTTAGGATCTAATGTAACAAACACAAGATGGATTCCTGTACTCATAAACTGTCTTCAAAAATTCAGATTTCCCCCCCAAAAAATGTATGTTAATGGCTTAGACAAACAAGTGTTTTTTCTTGTGAACTGCAGTGGTCTTTAATCTTCAGCAAATATAGTAGGAATGTCATTAGTAGTTTTAAGTTGCTTACAAGGTTTCATGAGATGTCTATTAAAAAACAGACAATAGAAATCGGATACTAAAATCCTATAGTTTTTTACAGCTCCAGTCTTCAGCAGTACCAGAACATGACTCCCTTACATATTTTTTTCCCAATGGGATGCTTAATAACCACAGTACATACAATGTGCCCATTAAACATATCGCACATTGTCACAGATCATTAGTAATATGAAAAGTTTCAATCTAATTCAACTGTATACAATTTTAAATCTGTGCTAAACTACATTACTTGAATTAATATGTTTCTACTTCACCAGTTAATAAACTTGGTGAGTATCCTTCTCCAACATGCAACAGATGATATACAGTTGCAAGCAAAAGTATGTGAACCCTTTGGAATGATATGGATTTCTGCACAAATTGGTCATAAAATGTGATCTGAACTTCATCTAAGTCACAACAATAGACAATCACACTCTGCTTAAACTAATAACACACAAATAATTAAATGTTACCATGCTGTTATTGAACACACCATGTAAACATTCACAGTGCAGGTGGAAAAAGTATGTGAACCCCTAGACTAATGACATCTCCAAAAGCTAATTGGAGTGAGGTGTCAGCCCACTGGAGTCCAATCAATGAGATGAGATTGGAGGTGTTGGTTACAGCTGCCCTGTCCTATAAAAAACACACACCAGTTTGCTTTTCACAAGAAGCATTGCCTGATGTAAATGATGCCTCACACAAAAGAGCTCTCAGAAGACCTACGATTAAGAATTGTTGACTTGCATAAAGCTGGAAAGGGTTATAAAAGTATCTCCAAAAGCCTTGCTGTTCATCAGTCCACGGTAAGACAAATTGTCTATAAATGGAGAAAGTTCAGCACTGCTGCTACTCTCCCTAGGAGTGGCCGTCCTGTAAAGATGACTGCAAGAGCACAGCGCAGACTGCTCAATGAGGTGAAGAAGAATCCTAGAGTGTCAGCTAAAGACTTACAAAAGTCTCTGGCATAGGCTAACATCCCTGTTAGCGAATCTACGATATGTAAAACACTAAACAAGAATGGATTTCATGGGAGGATACCACAGAGGAAGCCACTGCTATCCAAGCAAAACATTGCTGCACATTTACAGTTTGCACAAGAGCACCTGGATGTTCCACAGCAGTACTGGCAAAATATTCTGTGGACAGATGAAACTAAAGTTGAGTTGTTTGGAAGAAACACACAACACTATGTGTGGAGAAAAAGAGGCACAGCACACCAACATCAAAACCTCATCCCAACTGTGAAGTACGGTGGTAGGGGCATCATGGTTTGGGGCTGCTTTGCTGCGTCAGGGCCTGGACGGATTGCTATCATCGAAGGAAAAATGAATTCCCAAGTTTATGAAGACATTTTGCAGGAGAACTTAAGGCCATCTGTCCACCAGCTGAAGCTCAATAGAAGATGGGTGTTACTACAGGACAACGACCCAAAGCATAGAAGTAAATCAACAACAGAATGGGTTAAACAGAAGAAAATACGCCTTCTGAAGTGGCCCAGTCAGAGTTCTGACCTCAACCCGATTGAGATGTTGTGGCATGACCTCAAGAAAGCGATTCACACCAGACATCCCAAGAATATTGCTGAATTGAAACAGTTCTGTAAAGAGAAATGGTCAAGAATTACTCCTGACCGTTGTGCACATCTGATCTGCAACTACAGGAAACGTTTGGTTGTAATTATTGCTGCCAAAGGAGGTTCAACCAGTTATTAAATCCAAGAGTTCACATACTTTTTCCACCTGCACTGTGAATGTTTACATGGTGTGTTGAATAAAAACATGGCAACATTTAATACTTTGTGTGTTATTTGTTTAAGCAGACTGTGATTGTCTATTGTTGTGACTTAGATGAAGATCAGATCACATTTTTTGACCAATTTGTGCAGAAATCCATATCATTCCAAAGGGTTCACATACTTTTGCTTGCAACTGTAGCTAGTTTTGTTTCCATATTAAGCCAATTGCCAATTGAGTTGATGTAAAGATAAATACTGACGCACTTGAATATGATCATCTGCATTGTATTTGTTCAAAATATAGAGTCAAAGGACATTTTTAAATTTGGATGAAATATTACATGGTTCTATGAGCGGTCCTCATTAAAAGTGATTTTTTAAATAAAAAGATTGGCAAAGGGCTCTGCTATGATGTCTTCTTTCCATAGCAAATAGATATAGAATAGCCAGAATTAGAGAGGGCAATTATCATACAAAAAAACGAGTACAAAGAGATGTATATTAAAAGAGGGCTACCAAGTGGCAGGGCTCGCGGTGAGCACCTCTACCCACGTCTACTTTACGGGCCTTGCGAGGAGCGCCATTGGCGCTCATCGCTAGCCCAGCAATGAGCGGCTTTGCCGCTCATTGCCAAACCTGCAACTTGCAGCCCTCAGAGGCATATTGCGAGTATCTCCTCCTCTGCTTTAAGGGCCTCACAATCATTTCTGCCGCCGCTCATTGCTGGCCATGGCATGCACTGCACACATGTGCAAGCCCGTAATTTTTCCATTATCTTCCTTCCCTGTGTATATTTGCCACCCTCTTCCTCCCTGTGTCTTCTTCCTCTCCCTCTTCTGTTTTTCCCCCTCTCCCTCCCCTGTGTCTCTTCCCCCCCACTCCTGTGTCTCTTCCCCCCTCTACTCCCTCCCCTGTCGCTCTTTGCCCTGCTCTCTCGCCCTGTGTCTCTCTCCTCCCTCTCTCACCCCTGTGTCTCTTCCCCTTCCCCACTCCCTCCACTGTGTCTCTTTCCACCCTCTCCTTCCCCTGTGTCTTTCTCCCCCCTCTTCCTCCCCTATGCTTCTTTTGTCAATTATGGGTGTGAAACCATTTGCGGGCCTGGTGAAATTGATCCATTTCTCCAAACCCGAAATGCTCTTCCAAGTTGCTGGCTTAAAACAATATGACGTCTTTATGGCGGCCATTTTTTTCCTCTCATAGCCGTTCTGAGACCTCCCAAAAATGCCAATTAAATAGCAAACTAGCTTGCAACCTCACTTACAGGCTCCCTGCCTCTCCCTCTGTGCTGTGTGTGAGGTTGTAAGTTACTTGCCGGCTTTTGGCGGCCTCCCAACGGCTTCTGTGTTACGGGCTTTAAAAAAAATATATATATTTTTTTAAGCCCATAATTTTTAAGTGGTCGAGAGCCTCTCTTGCCTCTGGCGCTCATTGTGATCCTCTCCCCCCTGTCACTTGCGGGCCTCGCCATGAGCGCCTTTAACGCTCATTGCATCCCCTCTACATTATGGGCCTCACGATGACCGCCTTCAGCGCTCATTGCAGCCCCCGTCAAATACGTAACTTTCATCGCTCATTGCGCATGCGCAAGCCTGTAACTTTTAACATTGCATGACGACAACTCGCAATTACCACAACCATTATATGTGATAGGATAGGATTTTGAAAAGCATTTATTTTAGAGTTTTCATCTGTGGTTTCCATTTGAGAATGAAGATATAATTGAGCATGGCTGATTTACACTGTTATGTATAGTTAAGACTATCACATTATGGGTTAATTTAATTAAAGGCTTATTATTCAACTTTTTGTCTATTTTAGGACATTCCTTATTATATCTAATTGGATGAGGGAGCCGTAATGGAGTTCCACATTTGTTAGTATAGCGGTATGATGATTCCTCATCTTAATTTTATGTCTCTCTCTATTATCTAAAATTGAATATTATTGTATAAGGTATTTTCACTCCATACTTATTTCCATGGTGGTACGGGGTGATATAACTCAATTTTTTATACTATGATGGTAAGGTTGTGTCCTTACTTATACAAAATACCAAAATAGAGGTGCTCCTTTAGATAACTAACTAACTTAGTTATATGGACATGATAACCCACTCTGAGAGCAACTTGTTTTAGCTCACTTGTGCTCTTCACAGGGAGAAATATCCTGTAGTATATCAGTCTGGTCCCACTCCCTAGAGTGGCCCAGTCCCGAAATACCAGGCAATTCACCATGAACAGAAGAAAAAGCAAACCCCAGACGTACGTTTTGGCCTTTATTGGGCCTTGTCAGTGAGGTATAGCTGATATCTCTCTAAGGCACAGTGAGCAAGGGGTCCACGTCTGGAGTACTCTATCACCCTTAGGGAGACTAATCCCTAAGGGTAATTTGAATAAACAAAATACCAAAATAGAGGTGCTCAATCAGACAACAAACTAGGCTTAATAGGTTAGTTCTATGGACATGAAACCCCACTCTGAGAGAAACCTCTTATTGCTGATTTGTGCCCTTCACAGGGAGAAATATCCTGTAGTATATAAGTCTGGCCCCCCTCACTAGAGTGGTCCATGTCACAACCTACAATGATGATGGAGTATAGAGGATCCTAGTCCTCTTATCTCCTGTAGGTATTAGACCTAAGATTTGGGTGACTCAGACCAATGGACCTTCTTTGCGGATGCAAGAGCATAAGTCCCAGCTTAAGGTAGTGTGCCTGGAAAAACCTGGCAGGGAGTCAGAAACGATCTCATCTACCAGCATATGCCCCTGGGTCAATAATACACCTGCACGCAAAGTCTTGATGAAAATTATGAACCATGTTTTATTTTAGAACAGCATATTTAACCACATCACACAAGAATGGGGGAAGTGGCTACCGTTAGCCAGCCCCAAATGACCTCTGGCCAATCATGAAGGGGAACTGTGTGTGAACCAATAGTCCCCTCCCAGGTCCGCCCACTAGGCGAGGCCAACTAATTCATTTGGGCTCTGAATCTCCAGGGGAAAGCACCTTGGCTCTCCTGTGCCCATACTATGAAGGCTGAGAAGCCTCAGGGCATCCCATTGTTTCTGGGTGCCTGCCTGTCTGCTCTCCAGCTGTGAGCTCCCCATTGTTAGTACTCTGCTGGACACTTAGCTAATGTGATTAACAGGCCTTTGGGAACAAAGGAGGTTTGGGCTGTATTCAATGGGCTTCCTCTCTACAATATAATAACATACTAATATAATAACATACATTCATATTTACAAATACAACACACAATGTTTCACACACATACAACCAACCCATCCCACCAGCTCCCTCACATGACACCAATTACAATGAGCCTAAACATGGAAGGGATGGGAATATGCTAAGGGATAAACTTATAATACTTTATCCCCTAGACCACAACATAACAATATATCCATAACAAGTGGGCCCCAAACCTTTTCTTCCACAGCAGGAGCCATGCACTTTGTCCAAACCCAATATGGCCACTGGCTGATTCATGACAGTCCAGCCCCAGAATTCCGGGCAATTCACTCTGAACAGAAGAAACAGCAAACCCCAGACGTAAGTTTCGACCTTCATTGGGCCTCGTCAGTGAGGTGTAGCTGATATCTCACTGTGGCACAGTGAGCAAGGGGACAACATCTGGAGTACCCTATCACCCTTAGGGAGACTAATCCATAAGGGTCCTTACTTATACAGTAAGCCTTTATACATATATATATATATATATATATATATATATATATATATATATATATATATGTGTGTTTTTGACAGCTGAGAAAGTTAGTGGGAATTTTTAAATGCCATGTGTTGATACAGTGATGCTATACATAACGATAAATGTTTGGTTTCATTGGCTGTTTTTTAGTATCTGTTATCCTACTGAAACAATATCATTTTGTTACAGCCATCCCAATGTATTTATTTGGAACTTTAAATTGTGTGGTTGTTTTTTTATCGCTTCGCAAGGGCCGCGGGCTCGCTATGCGAGCCCGCAAGCGTGAGCAACGACCCGGCGCTCACAACTATATATGTGATTGCTCTCTCTATCTCTCGTTTTATGAAAGATTACTTTACATTACCATACATTACCATACAACAAATCTGTACTTCTAGATTTGTGTGGCCTATAACTGACTTACATGGATGTTATTATTATTATTATTAATAATAATAATTATTATTGTATAGGTACAAATACATAGTCTAAAATTGTACGTTCATATTTTATATAAGCTAGGCTATTTTCTGACAAGCTTGCATTTAAACAATTAAAAGGAAACATAGGTCTCATAATGCATTTCTGACATCACACTGAAAATAAAAATAAAGGCCCTAATGTTATGGTTATTCTATGTGAGTTATCAGCTAAGTCATAAGGAAATTGACTACTTATACCTTTATCTCGGCGTTGCCTTGCACTAATATCTTTTAAGATAATAGATTGATAGTTTTCTTTTAATCAGCTAAGTCATAAGGAAATGGAGTACTTATACCTTTATATCGGTGTTGCCTTGTATTTATATCTTTTAAGATAATAGATTGATAGTTTTTGTTTATTCTGATAAGATATTTATTACATAAAGATTACCCTCACATCCTGATGGAAGGAATAATATATGAGAACTTCGTTCCACACAGCTATTAATGGGACAGAAAAAAGCTTTAAAAAAAAGCCAAGAACATAATATAAAATATTGTGAGTTTTGTAGCATTGTTTCCAGAGGTTGACATATTTGTTTCCTTCTTGTTCTGTGCTTGAGAAGCTCAGGTATAGGGCCAAGCAACTAGGATCTGTACTCTGAAGTATCTGAAATATGACTGCTGCTTCTAAGGATGTCTTAGCACTTGGGGAAGGTGTCACATAGTATAAGCCCAACTGAATTCCAAGGCCCTCATTCAATTGCAATTTGGCCAATTGAATAGGGGTCTAAATAAGCACATTACATTTTTTTTTAAAGTTTTTAGTTAGCAAACATCTATCCAAAAGCAAGGTTTTCACTAACTAAAAACTTGTTTAAAAAAATATGCTGTGTGCTTATTTAGAACCCTATTCAAGTGGCCAAATCACAATTTAGTGAGGCCCAAAGTGAGGGAACAAATCGTGCTTCTTCCCCCTCACTACACTAGCTGAATAGAAAAAAAAATAGAACACACAACAACTCCTCATCTAAAAACCAGCAAGCACAGGTATAGTCCAATCAAATGTTATATTTAAATGCAATAATTATCTTAATTGACACAGTTCCTAATAGTTACATTATTATTATTATTATTCTATTTGCGTGTGCATACTGGACAATCAAGCTAATCAGTGCACCTTTTTATGATTTTAATTGCATAAAAAGTTGCATCTACCCTTGAATAAAAGAATAATGTGTGGTAACAGGGGAAAGGGTTCCAATGATGCCTCAGGGGTTAAAAGTACAGTTTCAAACCTTTAAGCCACTAATTAAAAGAAAAAACATGTTTAATGTGTAAATGGCGTTGCTCAGCCACGTCCAACTCTCCGTGACCTCATAGACAACACACCATGCTGATCCACCTGGTTTTCATGGCAGAGATACTGAAGTGGGATGCATACAGCTCCTGGTATTCTCAGGTTGTCTCCCATCCAAGTACTTGCCAGTATGACCTCTTGGTTCCCTGGCTGGATTTGAACCCACTGGGCCACCAGGGAACCCTATTGTTTAATATATGTTTCGTTAAATGTATTATAATAAATCTGGACCATGATGTGCCATAAAAAGACCACTGTGTGAAAGTTTGTTGTTTAAAGGCATACTGCCCATGTAGCACGTCAATAAATAAGAATTTAACATGTTATTAAAAACCTCCAAAATCATTTATTCCCTGTGACTCCATTTGCAGCTCTGATCAAGCACTGTACTCCTTCTTTGCTGCTGACAAACACAAAAAGTAAAGCTTTATGACTCTGTACTTGAAACAATTGCCAGTGCCCTTTGTTGCCCTTCACCATGGTTTCTGAAAAACATTATAGTAAATAAATACAGTCACTAGTTTCTTTACATGTAATTTTTTATTATGCTATTAAGTATGAACTTGACTGTGAATTTACATGAGAACAGTTAGGTGTTTTTATATTGACAACTTAACATATCAATTAAGAAATGTGCTGTTTTTCACAGGTCAGCCAAAAGGAAGGATGCAATGGCACCTTATAATAACATCTAAATAATATATCATCTTGGGACAATAAGTTTGTATGCAGGTTGGGTGAGCAAGTAATATACTCCCCCCATCTACTGAGTTATATATTCATCAATGTATATCGATCATAAATAAATTACATATATTTGATCATTTTTATCAAATTATTTGAAAGACAAACTTCCTTTTAAGCCAGTGTTCGCTAATTATTTTCCTCAATCATTCATATACGTATTAAAAATTAAATGACCCAATACCTATCTCTGAGGAACTCACTTATTTGTCCGGCTACATTTACAACTAATATATTCAGGTTATCTATCCATCTGCAAGTAGTTTCTCTAGGTCCCACCTGCTTATTTGTAAAAAAAATTCCTGAGTGGGAGTAAATTAAAAGCCTTTGTAGAAGGCAGATCATATTTATCACATTCTCATTTTAGAGTTGTCTATCCACCATAAAATAGTGTTAATTTTCAAATAAAACTTTTTTTTTTTAAATATATATCTGACTATCATGTCTAAAGGGCTACTGTAGTTTAGCAGACCCTGCAGGGGTCATGGGTGCTTGGCACTGGCGGAGCTAGTGAATGGAGGGCCCCGGTGCAAACAAATAAATTTGGTGGCAGTGGTCCAAATTATTTTTTTAGATTGGGCCCTCTGTGTATATATATGTTTTACACATGCAAATGTGAACACAGATGTAGTATTTATTTACTGTACTACTGTACGGTGGAGGGCTTCTATCGCTCTTTTGCCCACCATATATTAAATGATTGTTGTGGTGAACTACCTACTCATAAGGTCCACAACACAGGCTGAGATCCCGCTCCATGCTGATGATAGCCAGTAAGCTTGAAACAGCTGTACATGGATTGTGTTTAATCCAACCTTGGCTTTGCATTAAAGCTGTGTAATACAGCATGTATAAGCTTAAAGGAAGCCATGTTTGATAATGGCTATGGATTGAAGAGCGATGCATTTGTGGACACATTTGCAGGTCCCAGCTCTCTCTCTCCACCTCTCTCCTTTTCTCCCCCTCACATTTTTCCTTCTCTTGCCCCTCTCTCCCTTCCCTATCTCTACCCCCTCTTGTCTCCCCCTTTCTCTCCTTCTCTCCCCTTTTTGCTTCTCTCCCCCCTCACCCCTTCTCTCTTATTCTCCCCCGTCTCTCCCTTTCCCTCTTTCCTTCTCTTCCCCTCTTTCCCCCTCTCCTTCTCTCTCCCCCACTCTTGTTCTCTCCTTCTCTCCCCCTCTCCTTCTCTCTTCCCTCTTTCCTTCTCCCCCCTCTCCTCCTCTATCATTCTCCCCCTCCTCCCTCCTTCTCTCTCCCCTCTCTCATTCTCCCCCTCCCCTCTCTTTTCTCCCCCCCTAATTCTCTCTCATTCTCGCCTCCTTCTCTCTCCTTCTCCCCCTCCCCTCTCCTCTCTCATTCTCCCTTTCCTTCTCTACCCCTTTCCTTCTCTCTCATTCTCCCCTCTCCTCTCCTTCTCTCCACCTCTCCGTCTCTCTCATTCTCCCCTCCCCTCTTCTTCTCCCCCTCTCCATCTCCCTCTCTCCTTCTCTCACCCCCTCTCCTTCTCTCTTATTCTCCCCCTCTCCTTCTCTCTCATTCTCCCTCTCCCCTCTCCTTCTCTTTTATTTCCCCCCTCTCCTTCTCTCTCCCCTCTCCTTCTCTCTCATTCTTCCCCTCTTCTTCTCTCCCCCCCTCTCACATTCTCCCTCTCCCCTCTCTTTCTCTCTCCCCCACCTCTCTCCTCTCCCTCCTTCTCTATCATTCTCCTTCTCCCCTCTCCTTCTCTCTCATTTCCCCCCTCTCCTTCTCTCTTCCCTCCTTCTCGCTCCTTCTCTCCTCCTTCTCCCCCTTCCCTTCTCTCTCATTCCCCCTCCCCTTCTCTATCATTCTCCCCCTTCCCTCTCCTTCTTTCTCCCCCTCCTTCTCTCCCTCTCTTTCTCTCTCATTCTCCCCCTGCCCTCTCCTTCTCTCCCTCTCCTTCTCTCTCATTCTCCCCCTCCCCTCTCATTCTCTCTCCCCTGCTTTTCTCCCTATCCTTCTCTCTCCCCCTCTCCTTTTCTCTCATTCTCCCCTCACCTCTCCTTCTGGCCCCTCCTTCTCTCCCCCCTCTCTCCTTCTCCCCCTCCCCTCTCTCCCCCTCCTCTCATTCTCCCCCTCCCCTATCCTTCTCTCTCCCCCTCCTTCTCTCTCGCCCCTGCTTCTCTCTCATTCTCCCCCTTTCTACCCTGTCTCATATGTATCACTTACCTGTTTTTTTGCATGCTCCACTCCCCCACGCTTGCTTCTGATCCTAAGGCTGCAAGGATATGTCCTAGGGGAGAGTCGGAAGCTGAGGATAGGCCCCTACACTACAGAAAATGTTAAAAAAATTATTTTGCCCAGAAATGCAGCCTGCATTGGGGCCCCAGAAGATAAAGGGCATAGGTGCATAGCACCGGCTGCACCGGCGGTAGCTCCACCAGTGGTGCTTTGGTCTAGGATAACTGCTAGTTGGCCTGGAGCCTGAGTGGGAGGGTCATGCTTCTTTTAAGAAGTATTTCATATTTGCAGTCTGACTGAATATTATAGTTATTCTTATTATCCTTTTTTTGCAATGCGTTAACATGTTTCATATAGCTAAACAGAGGTTAAGTGCAAGGCAAAAAATAATTTTAACACATCGCAGAAAAATGGAAGGCCATGTCTTTGAGCTTAAAATCAAACATAAATAGTGTCAGGAGTGGACAGACAGGTGATGGGGAGACCAGCAAGGAGTAAGTTGCAGTAGTGATGGTGAGATATGATGATAGAGTGGATGTGAATTGTAGTTGTGATTTAGTATTGATTTTGGGATTGATTGCATGTGAGCAATAAAAGAAAGGGCAGGGTCAAGTAGAATCCCAAGCTAACAGTCCTGGTAGGTGGGGGTGATGACGCTGTTGTCAAAAGTGAGAGCTATTTGAGGAGTGGAAGCTATAATAGAAGGTGAGAAGATTAGGAGCTCAGTCTTTGACATGTTGAGTTTTATTTGATAAGAGGACACGCAGGAGGATATGCTTGAGAGATAGTTGGCACCTCGTGCTAGAATAGATCAGGGTACACCTGGTGCTGAGAGGTAGATTTCAGTGTCATCTACATATAGATGACACTGAAACCCAAAATATTTTATTGGGGTGCCAAGCGATATTGTACAGATGGAGAAGAGGAGGGGCCCTTTATATTGAACCTTGAGATACACCAATAGTTAGAGCGTGAGGCGAAGAAAAGGTGCCAGAGAAAAAGACACTAAATGTTCGATCTCCTAGGTATGATGTGAACCATGAGAGAGCTGTGTCACAGATGCCAAGAGAGACGAGAGGTGAGCAAGTCATTAGTGACTTTTGTGAGAGGTGTCTCTGTGAAGTGTTTGGACCAGAAGCCAGATTGGAAGGGGTTAGGAAGGTAGTCAGAGGAAATAAACTGGGTAAGGCCATTGTAAACAAGTTGCTTAAGCAGTTTTGAAGCAAGGAGAAGTAGAGAGCTAAGACGATAGATGCAGAAGCTGAGTTAGATGAGGGTTTCTTAAGAAAGGGTGTAATTATGGCATGTTTTGGAAGCTTGCCAGTGTTTATGGAAAGGTGAGAGCGGGAATAAGTGTGATAGAGAGGTGAGGGATTAGCTGTGATTGAAAAGGATCATGTGGATCAAGTTGTAAGTTGAGAGGTTGAAAGTAGAGGAGTCCATAGTGTATGTGGGATTGAGACAGGGTAAAGGCTGGGTATTGTCGAGAGGAGGAGGGTTGAAGGGGGGGTGAGTTTGAGCCACGTAGGGGGGCAGAGTTTTCAATGTTATTTTTAAAGATTTTATTTGAATCCAAGGTGTTACGCCAACCAGATTTGGGGACTACACTCACCCCAATTCAGATAACAGCATCATTTCTGAAGAGGAAGGCACCATCAGACCCCTTTTCATAGGATCTAAGAATCACACACCATGTACCCTTGATTAGTACAAGCAGACTGCGACACAATCTTTATTTCGTGTGTCCGAAATCAGACTGGTAGTTCTTTATTTTTCAAGACACATTTTCAGATAACACAAAACTCCAAAGACTTCCCCCCAGTTCTAGCCCATCCTCCTGGGCAAATAGCTTGCTAACCCCCACCCACATAATTCCCAGATGTATAGAGGGGTTTGGCTATCTTGTTCTCATTACACATTTTATATCCAGGGTTATCTGCTTAGGTCACTAATAACCCAGGCCTGTGTTTTTGCTCTCCTCTTACAGAGCCATAAAACTAGCTTCCTCCTTCATGACTAAAGCCAGAGGATACATGCGTGGACAGTCGCAGGGCCATATAAATTCCTGCATAAAATTTACCCTTTGTCATATAAGTGACTGCAGTCATTTTTATATAATGCTAGCATCCTATGGCCTACTTCTAACGCAGATACATCATTACAGTGCATATAACACAATGTAGTAACCCCAAAATGAATTACTGTGGCCCACACTATGCACAAGTAGACTCCGACACCACCTTTATTTCGTGTGTCCAAAATCAGACTGGCACTTCTTTATTTTTCAAGACACATTTTCAGATAACACAAAACACCAAAGACTTCCCTCCAGTTCTAGCCCATCCTCCTGGGCAAATAGCTTGCTATACCCTCCCCCCACCCCCACCCACATGATTTCCAGATGTATAGAGGGGATTGGCTTTCTTGTTCTCATTACACATCTTATGTCACGCCTGCCCAATTTGGGGGACTACGCTCACCCCAATTCTCTCTCTCTCTCTACGGGTCACAACTTTTTGTTCAGATCTCGACATCAGCAGACACTTTAGATGACAGCATCATTTCTGAAGAGACAGGCACCATCATACCCCTTTTCTTAGGATCTCAGAATCACACATCATGTACCTTTGATTAGTGCAAGAAGACTCCGACACCACCTTTGTTTAGTGTGTCCAAAATCAGACTGGCACTTCTTTATTGTTACAGAGATATCTAAAAACACACAACGATCTCACTCCTTCCACATGCCTAACCCCTCCTCTTGTGGGCAATAGCTTGCTATCCCTCCTCACCCACATGATTTACAGATGTATAGAGGGCTTTCTTCTCACTACACCTTTTCTCTCCCATAAAACTAGCTCCCCCTTCATGACTAAAGCCAGAGCCTTCACACGTGGTTGATGGCAGGGCCATATACATTCTTTAAAATCTTTAACCTTTGTATATCGCAGATATGACTGCATTAAATGTATTATCTAAGCATAGCCTACTATCCTATTTCTAATACAGATACTGTATTTAATGTTATCCAATGACAGTACTATATGCACTTATTATATCCATGATATAAGTGTTAAGCAAGTTGTTAGTACCTTCTAACCACACATATAATAACTGATGAACCCCAAACAGTCCAGTGGGACCTTCTGTTCAACATCCTATCCAGGGTTATCTGCTGAAGTCACTAATTACCCAGGCCTTTGTTTTTGCTCTCCTCTTACAGAGCCATAAAACTAGCTTCCCCCTTCGTGACTAAAGCCAGGATTCGTGTGTGGCCAATCGCAGGGCCATATAAATTCCTGCAGAAAATTAACCCTTTGTCCCAAAAGTGACTGCAGTCATTTTTATATAATGCTAGCATCATATGGTCTACTTCTAACACAGATACTGTACATTATTACAGTGCATATAACATGATGTAGTAACCCCCAAAATGAATTACTGTGGCCCACACCACACTACACAAGTTTCAGGTCCGTTGTAATGGCCCCTGACATTAGCACCCAGTGTGCCAGAGTTCCAAATAGCAGAGTTCTTGTGGGGTACAGGGGGTCCCATCATGGCCCCCAAATTGTTCATGACACAATGTTTCCCCCATTCCTCCAAGGTGTATACTGTTGTTATGGATAAAAGCAATTGTATGCCACAATTAAAACAACATCTAATACAACTTTATTTTAATATTTAAAAAAATCTGAAGTTTTTGCTAGCCTACAATGGTCCTTGGATTAAATGGACATGTGTACAGCAATCTATTGATTGAGAGGAAAATTCTAATATCAATAAATGTAATGTATATGATTAAATAGGTTGAACTACTGGACCTATGGTGTCTAGTTGGATTCTGACAATGTACAAACCTCTCAAGTTTTGGACTCTGCCTATCAGTATTATATTCCATCCCTTGGAATCAGAGATACTGCTCTCTCATGGTTCTCATCATTCATACAAGATCGAACATTTATTGTCCCCTTCACTGGCACCTCTCTTTCCTCCTCACCCTCTGTTGGCATACCACAAGGTTCAGTCCTAGGCCCCCTCCTATTCTCCAGCTATACATCCTCAATTGGCACCTTAATAAAATCTTTTGGACTTCAGTATCATCAATATGCAGATGACACTCAAATCTGCCTCTAAGCACCTGATTTATCCCTCTCGCTTCTAGCACGTGTTTCCAGCTGCCTCTCAAGCATATCCTCCATGTGTACGTAGGTGGGGGTCTAGTGGATGTGGCCCTGCTTTATTGTGTTGGACAATCGTATAATTTTGTTGTTTTCCTAGTGACATAAATGCTTCTCTTTTGCTTGTAGCAAAATTAGATTATTCTTTTCTAAGTTTATTATTCTTTTTCTGCTCAATCCTTTCATATCTCACTAATACTTGTGTCCACTTGTGTGTTCTTTTTCTATATAAATTGCTATATTTATATTTTATAGCCCTTATTAGTATGGAGATTTTTGCTTTTAATGCGTCTCATCTTTTCTTATAAGATACTTGAAAACAAAAACATATTTTGCCGTAAATACACTTGAAAAGCTTCAAAGAGAACCCAGTGCTTCTGTTTTGTTTTTTTTCTAAATAGACTAAGAGCACCACTTACTGCTAGGTTTTTTTTACATTTACTAAAAATAACTTATTTACATATTAATCTATGGAGTATTGTGTGAGAGGCCAGTTATTTCCAAACACTATTTCCAAACAATCTTTATTTTTTTGTAAATCTATAATCACAAGTGCTGACATTACTGATGATGCAGATTATTTACAATCCCCACAGGGGTGTAGGAGCCCCCCCAAAATCTGGGGGGTAAAGTTTAAAGCAACAAAAAAAGAATGTGGTCTACCAAAGCCCTGATCTGGGAACAGGAGCAGTGCCCCTCAAAAATATTTTCTTTAATTTCTTTATTTAAATTCTCAGTGCACCCCCCCCCCCCCCCCCCCAGTTCTTACGCTCCTGAGTCCCACCCACCCCAAACAAACTTTCATTATTTAACAAAAAGAAGAAAAATTGGAATAGAGGTTGCCAAGTCAAGGATCAAAGATCTGGTTAATTTTTCATTTTTTGCAGTACATGAATTAGGTTTTATAACATTTATTTTCCAAATATTTCCAAATATTTTCCAAATATTTAAATAATGCAAATTTGAAGAAATGTACTCAGAGTAGGGTTTTCCATGACCATGTTAATAACAAGCATTCACGTGCTGTTTATTTTGTATATTATCTTTTCTTCAAGAGTATTCTTACATTTCTGAAACATTAGTACAGGATATAGAGAATAAATAAGAAATAACGCTATCAGTGAGTAGCAGTCAAAAAGCAGTTATTAACATATTACAAAGATGCAGGAGTTATTATTTATGAAAAAAATGTAAATTTTCTATTGACAGTTAATAGATTGTTAGATCATAAATTATACAAGCAAAAACAAGTAATAGGAAAAATATTGACCGTGTGTATATTTCAGTATAAAGAATATTAGGCCTTAAAAGTTAAGTTGAATAATTATCTTGTCTTTTCATCTTTTTTTTATGGTACTACACTTAGGGTATAACATTTATTCTAACAGTTTATCATTGATGATAAAAATTATATCTACACTATATGATAAAAGAAAAGTACACTGTTTATGCTAGAGTCCTAAGGGCAAAGATAAGGTACAATGTATGTCTTGTTTTAAAGGGACATTACCATTTCTAAGCTTGTAATAGCATAGTAGCTTTTAACCCTGCGGAGGTCACAGCTGATCTGACAGATACAAGCAAAGGGCAGTATTCTATTGGCCAATTCATAAAATTATACACACTTAAAACTGCTCTAATAATTGCCTTAGATTCTATTAGCTACTTGCAATACGATTATGAGTTACCCGTCCACAATCACTGACGCAAAAACAGCCGTAGAACTCCATTGGTTTTAGCACAGCTCGAATATTATGAGCTCTAACTAAAGTTACACAAAATCAATATTCTATTAGACCCGTAGAGCTAGTTCACAAATAAAGTCTAACCTGCAACTAAAAAAAATATTGAGCTTCTATCAGAAATATGACGAGTACTAAATAGGACTCGCAAGATATTTTTCAAACACCTATTAGAGCTGTAACAGTAATTAAACACAAAATACTGTATGTTAAAAGCATGGGAAAGCATAGAAATACATTGTAATTAATTGCACAACAGTTTCAAACACACAAATATGTAATAAATATTATTTTTAAAAGTTATTTCTGAGTAATATTGATCCCAGGGCTGAAGGGGTTAATACATACAGGAAATAAAACAGATGATCTAATGCATTTTAAAAAGTGCTAGCCTTCTATTGCAGATTCCGCGTAACCTCCATGTTTTACTGACGTCACGATGACAAACTCATTTACTATTGGCTGTGTCTAAGAAGTAAATTACAGGGTTGCTTAAATATTGTCAGATCATGTGATTACGCCCCCTGAAATGCTACTTAAAAAGGCAGGGTTTACGAGTTCAGCCTTGAGGTCAGAATTTGTGAGCTGGAGTCGGTGTCATATATATAAACATTTATACAAAAAAACACATGCAGCCAAATTTATGGGTTCGAGGCATTTGTGGGCTTCTAATTGAATATGCAAAAATAGGAAGGGGAGAGAAGGCACAAAAGCTACTAGTGCAGATTACTTTTTACTTCTCAAAGGTACAGCAGTGTGGTATTATAGATTGACTCTCACCTTTAAGGACCTTACGGTTATGAGGTATATAGTTTGCACCAACAGCAACAAAACTGTCTGGTTACCCTCAGATTGAGTCTTCAATCATCTCTGTTGATTTCGGGATATTATCCTCTTATGTGTGTTCGGATGTGTGTATTGTACACACTGTAATTTGAGAAACACTGGTAATCTTAAATCATGACCTGTGTTTGTTATTATTCACATGTTCCCCATTATCAAAGGGTAGAAATAACTAAATGACAGATCTGATAGGCTGTCAATAATATTTTATTTGTACAATAATCAAAGAATATGTGATATACACATCATAATGCTGGGTAAAAAATGTGTATATAATTAACTAACCTTTGTACCTTCTAACTGAGACGTCTCAGGATTGTTTTACCTGAGGAAGCTGCATTAGTGACAGCGAAATCCGTTTCCCCCCTTTCCTCATACTCAATTCCAAGCGCCAACTGAAAGTCTGGGAATAACCACTCAGAGCACTACCTCTTTCTGATAGAATATTTAAGAAAAAGTATTTTCTTAAATATTCTTACCTAGATTTAGTGTATAGCTTGAAGCATGAGTATCTACCACATTGGTTATGAAAATACTTTCTTAGAAATCTGGTAACGCAGTTAGTGTCGGAACAAATAAAAAGGCGTGGATAAATCTCTACGGGTGTACATAAGCCTTTACACCTGAAACTTCATAAATTTCAGACACAATTTAAAGGAAATTCACATAACACAAACGCGGCTCTTTCAACAAGCAAAAGAAGAAAAATATATTTTACATGTTATGCATCCAAAATGAGTCGCTTATCAAAATATGTTGAGTGTTGTGAAATGTATTTATGCCTTGGGCATAGCATTATTGTTTGCAATAACTGTTATGAATGTTTTAAGTCCAACAATTGAAAATTCTGATTAATTAATGTTAAAGACACTTGTTTGGTTTTATTTCCTTTCAATATTCATGTTTGCAATCTTTTGTTACAAAGATTTACATTTTTATATTTTTATATTTTTTTTGTTCAATAAGTTCTAGATTGTAAATGAAAATAAATAATTGTATAATTATATTTGCAGAGTTTTTTTAAGTTTTATCACATTTCGGCATATATTAGTCCTAAATGTTTCTCTCTGGATACACGCAACCTACACAGTTATCTTTTTGACCATGACCTCCGCAGGATTACAAAAGTTTGATTTGTTCCTCTTGCTTTTCTTGTTCAGTTCAGCAGCATCTCGCCCCCAGTTGGTTTTGTTCAGTCACAAGACAGGGTTTCTGGATTGTAAAAAAATATTCATTGATACTTGTATTAGCTTTATCTAGAGATGTGGTAATAACAACATGAAGGCTTTCCTGCATAAAATTGCAATCTAAAGTAATGATATTTTCCTTAAACATGGGTCACACCTATAACTCTGTTGTCTTTGTTTTAGGTATTGGACTTGGAGTATTGGTACGGGAGTATGGCAAGCTTTCTAATCTGGACAAGATCTACTTTGCTTTCCCCGGAGAGATTCTCATGCGCATGCTCAAACTCATCATTTTACCACTGATTGTTTCAAGCATGATCACAGGTATTTCATTATTTCCTACTTTGTGTCTTGTCAGTTGCAAAATTAAAGTTGCATTAGTTAGCTGTTGCAATGTTATTTCCCAGGAATTCAATATTGTCATGCTTTTTTGGATTTGAACAAATAAACCAATTCATACAAACCAATTCATTCTAACTAAAGGGCCATATAAAAATACTATAAAAAGTAAAGTATTCAACCGGAATTCCAAAACAAAATCTAGTACTGTTGATATTCAATTTAAAAAAAAAACAATGGCCCCTATTACATTGTCCAAATTGTAGTTACTGTAGCCCGTAATGTAGCCTGCAAAGGTTACTGCTATTAACTTGGCCTTTTTTAGCTACCTGCAATCGATCTGCGGATTACAGGCTGAAAATCCTTGCGTTGTCAAAATCGGAACTCCGACCCAGCTAAGCCTTTGATCTGTCAAGCCTTCAATCGCTAAAATTGCAAATCATTATTAACTTGCTACAATTCCTCAAGCCTGCAATTGTTTTCACATCCGTAAATGGCAAATGTAGCTAAAAATCCTACAAGTACAAGGGGGTTAAACACTGCACTGCACTGTAAAAGCAAGTAAAAAATCAATACTGCACTGTAAATGACGGGGGAAAGCAATGAAAGACATTAGAATTAATTGCACAGCAGTCTCAAGCTCACAAATCTGCAATCAAAAATATTTTTTTTCATGTGTAATTTCCGTGTTATATCGATCCCGGCAATCAATGGGTTAATACATATCATTGAACTCCCATGGACTAGAATATTAGATTTATAGATTTTTTTTTTCAGATTGCAACATTTCTGGATTGCGGGTCCGATCGCAAATTGGACTTCTAAACACTAATTGATTGGGGTTTAACCTCCATGTTTTACTGACGTCATGATGACGGTCTCAATTACTATTGGCTGTTTCTAAATCAGTAGTTACGGGCTTGATTGATTGATCATGATCATGCCCTGAAATGCGGGTGCATGGTTTACAGTTTGGGCCTTCAGCCATGTCCTTGGGGGCTTGTTCAATTTAATCGCTCTGTAACTGCAAATTTCAAAAGCATACAGACTTAGGGGCTGTATGAAGTCAACAGCGGGCTTGGAATTTAATAGGGGCCAATGTTTTCATGAACATAGTACAATGGTTGTTGGTTTTGAAAACCAACATTTAACATTTTTAGAAATAGTAATTCTTGAATAAATACTTGTATGACAGGATTTAGGGATAATTATTTTTGAATACAGGTGAGGTATTTATGCCTCACCTGTATTCAGCAAGTGATGCATGCTTAAACTGTCTTATCTGTATTCAAACAGGGTTTTTCCTAACAGGTGTCTCCTTAGGACTGGTTAGAGTCTGATTTAAATATACAGTAAAATCTGTAATTGCTCTGTTGTTGTTAAACATTTTTTTAGACATTCACTACTCAATGTTTATTCCCTGACTATGATTAATAAAATAAATACATTTGGTTATAGCCTCTGATTTGCTTACCAGTGTCTTCTACCTTGCAGACGGTTAAGGTATGAGACACTAAAGACATAATAAGTGAAAATAAATAAGTCTTGTATTATTGTGGCTGTAAGGAACATCAGCTAATGGCATTTTGCAGTAGACTTTAGGTTAAAACTAGAGGGACGTTTAATGTGAAATCCTTCAGCCTTTTGAATTTGAGTCAACATTTAGAAGGTCAAAGAAAAACCTAACATTATGAAACAAGTTTAAAAAGTTTCCTACAAGCTACTATTAATAATTTGATTTTAAAATGCATATATTCTCTGAAATAAAGTTATTAAGTTGTTGCTAAAAGACCGGAGGTAGAAGCCAGTGCTTCACATCTGCCACTAACTGTGAATATGTGACAAGTGGAGAGAACGATAAAAAGGGCAATGTGGCAGTATGTCACAATATTCTCCTTCATCCACAATGCTCCTGTGGTGGTAAAACATGGGTTTACCAAAGCAAAACCTTCATCTAGCATAATGAAAGTACTATAAGCACAATTATAGAGGCACAAGTGAGCAAAAAGAGGATGCTCTCAGAGTAGATGACCAAATACATATAACTACCTATTAAGGATAGTTTGTTCTCTGCCTGAACACCTCTATTGTTGGTATCAATTATAGAGAGTGTTGAAATATTACAAATTCTTAAATTTCCATTTCTGCCACTAAAGTGATGCCATGTTGGTTACTCTGTTACATCCTATGCCTCACAAAGTGTCAGTGTGTGAGAGGCCAGGCAGCAAGACATAAATCTCCATATTGCAGTTTCTAATGTACACCATATGGCCAGAGGGTCCCTACTCAGGCATGCAGTGGCATGGGGTAACAGGGATGGCTGTAATGATTCTTGCATTAAGCTGCAATATGGACTTTCACAGTATGCTACCCACACCTTGAAGCGTGAGATGCTCTTAGGGATGGAAAGATGGGTGGAAGACCAACATAGCAGCCCTCTAAAGTCAAGTGAAAAATGGAAAATTCCCAAATGTTGATGTTACATAACTGTGCATAACTAGGCTTATATGTCTCACATTATGCTGAATGCATACATCTATAATTTCAAAAAGTCAGGACTTGTTTTACCTCTAGAGTGTCCCTTTAAAATGTTCCCCTTGCTATGACAAGGAATAGTGCAAAGAAAAATACAATAAAAATAAAGCCAGCCAACGTTATCTGATGGGCTAATTTGTAGATATCTAAATCTACAAGATTAGATATGAGCAGTATTTTATTTTTATTACTATACTTGACCTCTGTTAATAATTGTACAGTCTCAGTTCATTACAAATTATGTCATGCTTTAACAGCTATTGTACTTTGAGCTGGATTCTACAGTGTTTTTTAAACAATGACATTATTCATCATCATATATTCATATACATTACAAGACATAAAGGAACCAAATTAATACTTTAATACTAGTCTTGGGTTTTCTGAGTGGTATAACTTGCTTTTTAATCATCTTTGTGCAACAACAGATGAATTGTATCATCTTTTTTACAGATGTTAAAAAAAGCCAGAATAAAAGTTAATACACACTGAGCCAGATATATGTCAATGACAACAGTAGCTTAAGAAAAACTACATATGTTTGTGAGGTATGTAAGAAACTAACAGCATTACCAACTGTGCAAGCCATGAGCATAAACATTTTTTATGGAAATCTTAATTTTTGAAGATTTTGTTTGTGTATAGAATATTCCATCTCGTCTGCCTTTAGTTCTTTGTGATATTTGGAGCTTGAGGGGTTGTGCTTATCCAGTCTATCAGTGGAGGAGGGGTCTAGCAGGATGGAAGAGGGGAGTGAAAATTATTATATTATTAAACCTTTGGTACCTACCCCTTTGTCCTACATTCTCACTTATCAGGCAGAAATAATGTAATCATGCATGCAACCTTCACCAAAGTATCATAGGAGTGGCAATAGAATCAATATATTTTTTCATATTAAAAACTAGCATAGCGACATTTTCCTTGCTTTATTTTGCTTTTTGTCAGGCGAGACTGTTTTAAATATATACATATTTTTACATTTTGCCATGGTGAAGTGTTGGGTATAGGGCCTTATTCAATTGCAAGCCCCCAGTTGCCTTCATACCGGCCGTATGTCTGCGGGTTTGTAATTTGCACCAGTTAGAGCGATTCAATTGAACAAGCCAGCAACTACCTGTCCGAAAGCCTAAACCATAAACCATGCACCCGTACGTATCATTTCAGAGCGTGATCATGATCATATAAGCAAGGCCGTAAATACTGATTTAGACAGAAAATAGAAAATGAGACCATCATCATTACGTCAGTAAAACATGGAGGTTACACGTCAATCAATTAGCGTTTAGAGGTCCCATATGTGGCAATGTACAAAATATAAAAAATGAATGACAGTACTGTTTCAGTCCATGTGGGTGGCCTGATATGTATTAACTCATTGATTCCTGAGATTGATATTACATCAAAATTAAAGATAAAAAATAAATGAAATTCTATTGCAGATTTACGAGCTTAAGGCTGTTGTGCAATTAATTCTAATGTCTTCCATCTCTTTTCCCATCTTTTGAAGTGCAGTATTGATTTTTTATTTGCATTTACAGTGCTATGAACAGGTGTAATTTTGCGAGCTTGAAAGATCAAAGTCTTAGATAGGTTGTAAGTTACGATTTTGACAACCACAGGGATTTTAAGCCTGTAAACCGTAGATCATTTGCGGCTTGCTAAAAGACGCCAATTGAATAGCAAATTTGTTTACGGGCTTCATTATGGGCTCCAGTAAACAACAATTGCTCATTTGAATAGGGGCCCAGGTATTTAACCTCCTTGCGAGTCCTATCTGGTACCCGTAGTATTTTCATCTACATTTGTCAGTTACGGGCGTGAAAACATATGCGAGCTTGAGGAATTGTAGCAGTTGAATAGCGATTTGCAATTGTAACATTTACGGGCTTGAAAGATCAAAGACTTAGCTGGGTCGGAGTTATGATTTTGACAACCGCAGGGATTTTCAACCCTTAACCTGCAAATCATTTGTGGCTAGCGAAAAGACACCAGTTGAATAGCAAATTAGTTTACAGGCTCCATTACAGGCTCCCGAAACTACAATTTTCTCAATTGAATAGGGTTCAAAGTCTCCATACCAGTCCTGTTCCATGAGGAATATGTACAAAGCTTTGTTATTTTCAAGATTTCTCCAACACTTCACTCTTTAGTTCATATAGCCCACTGTGTTTAAAGCATGTAATAAATTATGTATCTATTTCTTCATTCATAAAGTTACCTATTCATTTATAACATTTTAATCTCTATTTTGAAAGGCTACACTTATTCTCCATGGGCCTCATTCTATTACCGGCCGTAAATCGTCCGTAAGGCTGCGATTCCTTGCGGGGGTTCTGTTAACTCGCGATTCTATTATACGGCCCCGCAAGGATCTCCTCTTACGGCCGGCCGCATATCTTGGAACCGGCCGTAAGCTCAGAAATCTTTAAAGTCAAAAATAAATTCAAGCCTGCACTGTACAGCTCTGTAAATGCTAGGGATCATATTGGGGGACATGAGGATTAAAAGTAACCCACTCTCAAGCTTGCACATCAGCCCAAACCCGAGTTCAAATTAACTGTTTATTTTCCGGCTGCGGCGTGGGCGGGTCTGAGGTGCTCCAAGCACTCTGGACTTTTTACATGGATATTTTACGGATATTAAAAATAAAATATTTTACGGATTTGAGTATAGGATAATTATGTGCTATTTTTTCTAACACCTAAAATCCCTTTATAGTCTTCTCAAAGTGCAGGATGGCTTTATTTGAGCTATTTTATGTGCTTAATTGGTGCTAGCGGGACCTCTTTCCTGCAAGTAAGCTGCGGTTAGTTTTTAGCCTTGCAGAGAGGGTTCCCGGAGCAATTGCAAATAGGAATTTCTTACGGCCGAAACTCTTGCGGCCGTTTTAGATCAAAGGCTTTCCTCCGGCGCGAGCAGCCGCAAGAGATAGCAAGGCACCGGCCGCAAGCCTGCCGGAATCCCCGGCCGTAAGGGAATAGAATAGCCGAATAGCTTGCGGCCGGTCCTTGCGGCCCCGCAACGGCTGCGGCCGCTAATAGAATGAGGCCCCATGTCTGTTACATTTTTGGTCTAATCAAAGAATACCAGTTTAATCCACTAACAAATGTTGTATGGAAATGTTAATATTCCTTCCTTTTCTTTTCATTTAGGCGTTGCAGCTTTGGACTCAAGTGTATCTGGAAAGATTGGTCTGCGGGCTGTTGTTTATTACTTCTGCACCACTGTCATAGCAGTTATTCTAGGTAATGGGATATTTTATGGTTGTCCGCTGTGCTCATATCTATTTCCCAGGTGTATTCGAGGTGATAATATGCTTGATTAAACATTCACTTATGACCTTTGCTAAATGTAATATCATCTGGGACTGAATGGTCATCACCATGAAAAAGCTAGGCTGGTGAAGACATCAGTTATAACCCCTAGTGAGTTAATCCTTGTGATGTTTTTCAGTAATCACCATAAGGACATACAGGTGAAAATACTCAGCTTACATGTGTATAAGGAGATGCCTCCCTTACAGAGGGCCTCATTCAATTGTGATCTGGCCAATTGAATAGGGCTCTATATAAGCACATAGCATATTTTTTTTACAGAAGTTTTTAGTTAGTGAAGATCTTGATTTAAGATAGAAGTTCACTAACTAAAAAGTTCTGTAAAAAAAATATGCTAGGTGCTTATACATAGCCATATTCAATTGGCCAAATCACAATTGAATGAGGCCCAGAGACATTATGGCTCAATAATCTTCCGGGCCTTTCTTCCAGATATCCACTATTTAACCCTTCGGTAGCTTCCATTTGCTTAAATAAAATATTAATGAAATGGCGTATGTACTCTTGAAATGGTGTAATACACAAATTGCCTTTGTGTGTCCTTTTCAATGCAATTATTTTTAACTTCATGTACCAGCAAAATCACATATATAGTTGTGAGCGTACGGGTCGTTGCTCACGCTTGCGGGCTCGCGTAGCGAGCCCGCGGCCCTCGCGTAGCGCGAGCCGCGGCCCTCGCGAAGCGAGGTCACTGGGCAAGGGCCTCAGTTGCTGCAGCAACTGAGGCCCCTCTCGAAGCGAGGGCCTCAGTTGCTGGCGAGGTCACTGGGCATGGGCCTCAGTTGCTGGCATGGAGCGCCGAAGGCGCTCCATGTCAGCAACTGAGGCCCCTCGCGAAGCGAGGGCCTCAGTTGCTGGCGAGGTCACTGGGCAAGGGCCTCAGTTGCTGGCATGGAGCGCCGAAGGCGCTCCATGCCAGCAACTGAGGCCCCTCGCGAAGCGAGGGACTCAGTTGCTGGCGAGGTCACTGGGCAAGGGCCTCAAACCCTCGCAAACTTCACGTCGCTACTCAAAAAACACGACACACAAATTACGACACTCGATACATTTTACGAGGAACGCAAACAACCTACGAAACACGTTACCACACATTACGACCTCGCAAACATCGGACGCAACACTCCGACATACAAACATTTAAAACACAATACATACACACAGCACATACATAAAAACCTTACCTACACCAAGAGGGAGCACCCAGGACCTCAAAAATGCAACTTAGACCTCGATTTTACTCGGAAAAAAAAGACTTTTGAGACTAAAAA
The DNA here is from genome assembly GCA_027410445.1 of Discoglossus pictus. Classification (NCBI taxonomy): domain Eukaryota; kingdom Metazoa; phylum Chordata; class Amphibia; order Anura; family Alytidae; genus Discoglossus; species Discoglossus pictus. The sequence continues at coordinate 350,730,781 of CM050163.1, read as the reverse complement.
AAAATCTAAGCGACAGAAAAAATGGCTGCCGAACAAAACGAAAACGAGGCTACAGCACTCTAAACTCGCAAAACACCACAACAAACTCGCAAAACACCACAACAAACTCGCAAAACGCCACAAACCACCTACGGATATTCATACCACACAGTGCACACATTCATCACGCTTACACAGCACCTCCACACCACTAATGCTGCAGCAACATCAACACAGATTGCCAGCTCTTCATCACAATGCTTCAAAATAGGTACACTATATTCATTTACTAATTTAGCTACCTTACAATTTCATTGCCGTCATTTTTTGACGGGCAATTCGCTAGTATATGTATAAATGTCAGAACTTGGCTTCATTTTCATAGGGATATCTGGACCAGTGTAAACTTTGTAATGTACTGACCACCATGGGTATTTTATGCTGTAACATACAGTCAAGTAGAGAAACTCTATAATTTATTTTGTGTGAACATTTTTGCTGAAGTCTTCCTTGTAAAATTGTATTTTTCTGTCTGATCAGCCTAATCTTGTAACAATGATGTATTGTGACTGATAATCACTGGGCGGTCTAATTGGAAATTATCATGACTAATCCAGGGTAGCCTTCACTATTTATCAATATAATTTTATACCTATGACAAGGCTATTGATAAGATACCCATTCAGTCCAGGGATTTATGACACTAAGTTAAAATATGATATTATGTAATTGCTGTTTTTTGGGGGTTTTTTTTACAAAGTATATTGCAATGTTGTTTATCTTATTGAGAAGCTCACAAAACATTTATGGAAGCAGACAAGAAGCTCAAATTGATATGGACCTGTATAAATTTACATATTTAAATATGTTTGGAATGTGTATGTAAAATATAAAATTATGTTTCTCATTTATTTCACAACAGGCATTGTGTTGGTTGTGAGCATTAAACCAGGAGTGTCCCAAAGTGCTGATGATATAGACCGCACAGGCAGCACACCAGAAGTCACTACGGTAGATGCCCTGTTGGATCTGCTACGGTGAGTTGACATTTATATCACATGGGTGTGTATCTTCTTAGAGAGCAACACAATGAATCGCAACACAATGGCATCTATTCTCTTAAAGGGCCACTGTAATGCCCTAACAACAAGAGCGGAATATTTTAATTAGCCATTGATTATTAATGCATGTCCTATTCAGCAATTTATAGAGCAGTATTCAATATTAGCCCTAACCACAGTTCCAATATGCTTTGCATGGAGTGCAAAGCAGGTTGCGGAAGGCCATGTTGTCTCATGCAGAAAAAATAGCCATTGCAGCCTTTGAGAAGCCTAATAAATCTACCCCTTACTTCCAAACGTAGGGCCCCATTCCAATTTTTTGTTTTTGAGCTGATTTACGTGTCAAGTTGACTCATAAACCACTACCAAACTATTACCATTCCCAAAAAAGCAGCCCTACTAGAAGTGCACCCAAAGTACCCTAAAATGCCTAAACACTAAATTTAGTTGTTTCTGTCCAATTTCAATTTCACCTCAAGCCATAAATCACATAAGCATAAAAACATTATTTACATTAAAATAAAAAATAATTATATGAAAATAAAAAATTAATTACAAAAAATAAATACTTACATAAAAAAATAATACAACTAAATATGGTAAAAAAAATTAAATAAAAAAAATTGAGACACTTTCTCCGCAGCTCAGCAACAGTCCAAATGTACATTGTATGCTGCACCAACATCAAAAGGGATTGTTAGCTCTTCAGGATATTGATTGCTGGATATATTAATTATAAATAGGTTAAGTACATTAATCTATGAATTCATTATTTCATTAAATATTATTAAAAAACATATATATATAAAAAATATATGCAGAGGAGAGCCTGGCAAGGAGCTCCGCCGAAGGCGCTCAGCGTGCGGCTCACAATGAACGCACAGGATGCGCAAAGGACCAAAAGTACACGAGGGACGAGGCTTGCAATAAGCGCCAAAGGCACTCATTTCGAGCCTCGTGATGATCGCAGAAGACGCTCATTGCGAGCCTCGCGTTGAGCGCAGAAGGCGCTCATTGTGAGCCTCGCGTTGAGCGCTGAAGGTGCTCAGACCACCAAAACTATATCAGGGGAGAGGCTCGCAATGAGCGCCAAAGGCGCTCATTTCAAGCCTTGCAATGAGGGCCGAAGGCGCTCAGCGTAAAGGCTTGCAATGAGCACCAAAGGAGCTCCCAAGACCAAAAATGCACCATGGAGAGAGGCTCGCAATGAGCGCCCAAGGTACTCAGAGAACCAAAAGCCTTACATTGTGTGGCAAACAGCATTCCCTGGCTTACAATTTTCTTGTCGTCATTTTTTGACAGGCAAGTCGCTAGTCTCATATTCTGCAGTGTCTGCACTCTCCAGCTGGCATTGGTGTGTACAATGTATTATCTCATTTTCTCATAACATTATCTTGGTCAGATAAGGTACGCCACAGATAATGTAGTGAAATGATGGAGGGGTTATGAAAACGTAACTATGTTCTGTCTCTTTCTGATAACTAGATTGTTATCTACTTAAATTCACTGCCAAAATCTTTATCTCATACTCAATTTGTTAATTTTTTCTAGTGTGCGGGTGAGGCCAGGACATTTACTGTGTCAATATTATAACAAATTAATTATACGGTGCCTTGCAAAAGTATTCACCCCCTTTGACTTTTTACCTATTTTGTTACATTACAGCCTTAAGTTCAATGTTTTGTTAATGTGAATTGTATGTGATGGATCAGAACACAATAGTCTAAGTTGGTGAAGTGAAATGAGAAAATATATACATAAAACTATTTTTTAGAAATAGAAAACAGAAAATTGGCATGTGTTGAAAATTGTGACATTTGTTCAAATTAAGAGATCCAATGGCAGAACTAGAGCATTGAGGGCCCAGTGCAAAAAAATTACCAACTCACTTAGAGCCCTCCCCAAGACCCCTTCCCATTATATCCTCTTTCTAAGACCCTTTCCCATAGCTGCTCCCTTTCCCTTACTTCCTGCCTGCGTGAAGCCCACATATATACACATGCTCTCTCTACATATAAGCCAGTCCCTTTCAGCAGCCATCTTCACATAGCACCCAGTTCCTCTCAACATCCACCCAAGACTGAAGGACTTTCAGGAAACTAAGCAGTGCAGTTTATTAGTCAAAGATATCACCAAATAAAATCAATATGCATAATGCAATAAGACAATAACCAGGTTTTAAACTGTAAATATATTATTGCACTCAGCAAAACTATTTCACTGGTACTGCAGGAGAATCAGAAAAAACATAGGGACTGACATGTGGTTAATTCTGCTGAGCTTCATCAAAAAAAATCTCTCATATGTACTGTTTTTATTTACAGTCATTAAACATTACATTTACGTTATGAGCAAAGTTTGCTAACTTTAACCACAGGTTTGCTACTAAAATACACATGTTAATTTATTACAGCCAATTTTATTGACCCAATTATTGGTCCTTGACCTAATATATTATCTATGTGTCATGGAATCCATTCATTGTTTTAGCATTGCTTGTAAAATGTCTCTCCCAATTTCCAACATCTAGGCAAATGTGTATATCTATTTTATGGCAACTTTACCTAATAAACAGTCATTAAGTATTTGTGCACGTTTGTGTTTTTTTTTTTTCAAAATAAACAGGCTATGTCAGTATACTTAATTGCAAAATAGATGGAAGGACTGATTCCCACTTTACCTGGTCATTGCTTGTAACTTACTGTGTTTTGTACATAAGCAAGTGATTATGTTTTTACTTATAAAAACTAACAGAATATTAGACAGTAGAATGTGACCGCTAGTATTTTCAAAATTAATGATATCTATATTTGTCCTCTAGAAACATGTTTCCAGAGAATCTGGTACAGGCCTGCTTCCAACAGGTGAGGCAAAATATGCATTGTTTCTTTTTACTTCAAATGTCTTTATATCGATTTCTAACTAAAATTCTAAAATCAATTTAAATGCTTGTTAACTTAATAATATATACAATACAGCTTGTACTGTGACTATGAACATGTGAACATCACAATAATACTGGATACAGTATAAACCTTTGCCATAAAAAATGTTTACAATATTTTTTGTGAGTATAAGTCTGGACAAACCTCTCTTTTGCAGTACAAAACCAAACGTGAAGAACTTAAACCTTCAAAAGAACCTGATAAGAACACTACCATTGAGAGTAATATCACAATGAACTTTACTGGGACAGATCAAGAGGTATGACAATGCTTCTTGATGGTGCTTTTTTCATTAAAGTATGATAGTTCAGTGATGCTAATGGTATAATTTAAAAAAAATTAAAAAAAAGGGCACTGTGCCTATTATACTATGTATATATGTAATATGTTCCAAGATATGGTAAGTGTCTATGAACAGTACAATTGAATTGCTTGAAACTAATGGTCATATTTTAGTTGACCTGTGAACATGAGCCACCAATCAGTATCACATCTCATAAGTAATTATCTACAATCTTATTTCAATCTCTCACTAATGCTGCTACTTCTCCCCGCCCCCCAAAAAACTTTATGATTATGATGTTTAAAATCTCAAACCAGCATTGAAAACTAGGTGTTAACCATAACATGGTTTATTTTGTATATATTTATTTGCATTGTTTCATAATGGCACAGGAATATCCTTGATCAGACTGCTGATTAAAGGCACTATACAATGAGGCTGCTAAACACTGCTACAGTGTTGCAGAAATATAGTTGGATGAGTTGAAGTTCACTTGTCATGAGATTTAATTTTTTAACGGAACACTTCAATAAGATTGATTTTAAGCAGTTAACATACACTTTTTACATTTAAGAAAATCAAATAATATGAACTGTTAAGTATACATGTCTGTATTTAATACCAGTAGAATTAATTGCTAAAGAGTCCTTTGATATGGTAAAGTAAATGTTATTGTAGAATTTGCAAAATATATTACCTGTAGTATTTGATAATAATCAGGCATGTTCACTTATTGTTTAATATATTACAATACAATGCAAAATCACAGAATGCAGTTTTCCTTAGCATAACAAAATTGCCAGAAGTGCTCGTGGACCACTCTTTTACTAATAATAAAATATTCTGTAGATCACACAGATAATGACAAATAAATGTACAGTTAATGGTTAGGTGATTATTGAATTGCTGAACATTTTCACCATGCCAATTTATATTGTGTCTTTTAATGATTTATCTACAGAACAAAACAAAAGAATATAAAATAGTTGGCCTGTACACTGAAGGAGTGAATGTTCTGGGACTCATTGTTTTCTGTCTTGTCTTTGGAATCGTTATTGGAAAAATGGGAGAGAAAGGACAAGTATTGGTGGACTTTTTCAATGCACTGAATGATGCTACAATGCAGATAGTTCAGATTATCATGTGGTAAGTGGACATCAACTACCGTTACATTCACTGTATCAAGATACATCAGTTTAGTATGCTTGATATTGAAGGACTAACAGTGCTGGGAAAGGGTAAAGCTGACATATTTGTGTCTCAGAATACATTAAAATGTGTGATAATGACAGAAAGGATGAAATTGAGAGGAACACGCTAAATCCATTTAGAATTAAATCACAATGTTTATCTACAGATAAGTAAAACAAACTGGAATAGAAACCAAGCAGGGATCATATTACATATACTTCAATTTGTTTTAGAGTATACAGAAAGCTTATATTATGCATGTTAGTGATAGGGGACAGATTAAACTTGCAGAGTTATAGTATAGTTTGCTTTACACTGGACTGGCAGCATACTATATTGTTCTTATTTTACTTATGCATTTCAGGTACATGCCACTTGGTATTTTATTTTTGATTGCTGGAAAAATAATTGAAGTCAATGACTGGGAAATCTTCCGCAAGCTTGGGCTCTATATGGCAACTGTGCTCAGTGGGTATGTCTGCTCCTGTTTAAATCCAAAAAATATATAGGTATTTATGACATTTAGTTTTGAGTCAGCCAAGTTAGCTAGGGGCCTGGGGATTTTTTAGAAGTCAGATTATGTCTTTTATATACAGAAATCTAAGTATAATAATTAAAATGATAGTATACAGCAGAAGAATGTTATGAGCTGTGGATCCATAAATTCACAATTTGATAGGCCATGCTATTGATCGTACTTGTGATACAAGTAACTGAAATCGATATATATTTTATAGGTGTTTTTCTTTTTCTATAACATTTCCATGTCCTTGTCTCTGTACTTTACTTCTCTTTTACCCCTATTCCCAATTTTTCCTCACTATGTTCTTGTCATATATATTATTGTTTCTTCCCTCTCTTGTCTACTCTACCAATTAAACTTTCTGCCTTCCTACATACATGGTTCACCCAACTAAACCAACAGGCACCTCATGAGAGCTACTGGCAACTTTCTGGCTGCCCCCTTGTAGCTCACTGCCAAGACAGCTCAATACTCAACATACAGACACCTAATTTATGGTGTGGTAATAAGAGTTACATTAAGAGCTTGCAATCTGTTTAAATGTTATTTTATGTTATATTATCCATTCTGTTCTAGTAGTTTGTAACATTCTTTGTTGATCAGAAGTAACTTTAATTTAAGGATGCTTTAGAAGGAAAATTATTTTTTGTGTGGATATATTGACAAATTACTTTCTGAAATTAGGCATTGAGTCTTAATGGGGTAATGTAAGCACTTTTCATGTTAAGCCTATTTTTAAATCAGCATGAGTTAGCAAAAAAATATTTATTTATGTGCAAAAAGCAGAAAAGTAAAACCTTGGCCACAAGATATAATTTAAAAATACAGTTTATCTCATTAATGGCCATTTCTGTACCCCTCCCACCTCTCTCATTATCCAGGGCACTACTGAAAGGGAGTGACCAATTTCAACTGAAATAACATTGATTAGACGGTCTTGTTGATGCTTGGATAATGTTATCACAATTGGAATCTTTCACTTCCTTTCACTAGTGCTCAGGGCAATTATATGAAAAGGAAGGATTCTGGATTTCACTACGTTTACAATATACATTTTTATCTCTTTATATGTGTGTACTTTGTTTTATTAAGTGTTTAAAAGCTCTGTTTTTGCCCCCTAAAATCATATAAATACAGTTTTCAGTGTCTCATGGTAACCAGTCAGTGGCAGCATTCTACAACATGCTCCTTGAGAGAGGTCACTAATTGGCTAATTAAAACACTGTTTTAGAGAGCAGACCCAATCAGGTACAAATTGTTTAATTTTAAGCGTAAAAAACAGAGCTTTTAAGCACTTCTTAATAAAATAAAGTACATAAAAATAAAGAGTGAGATCCAGAAACCTTTCATTTCCCTTAAATTAATGGTTAACTAAAAAAAGGTTGAATTTTTTTACAGAATTTTTTAGTTATTGAAGACCTTGCTTTAGGATAGAAGTTCACTAACTAAAAACTGCTGTAAAAAAATATGCCATGTGCTTATATAGAGCCCTATTCAATTGGCAGAATCGCAATTTAATAAGGCTGCAAAAGTGTATATGTTAGCCCTTTAATGACATTCATATACCTCAAAGGCCAAAATTCATTACACATATTTCAATTGGAGATAGTCAAGAAACGTACATAAAAAGGAAACAGCTGTTACTGAAATGCAAACTGACTAAATTATCAACTGCCATAATTAAGTACATTAGTAAAGAACTGATGTCACAATATTTCCAATGTATGGCCTTAGGCTATGTTATTTGTCACGTGTGGTAGTTTCTGTGTCAGCATGCATATACACTAATTATTGGTATAAACACAATCGTTTAATTATTTCTAGACAAAATTAAACTATAGGGTAAAATACATACAAGAGGCCTTCACCCTTTTTATTGTGAGACCTACTTCATATCAATAAACAATATTGCAAGCTACTAAGACATTGGCAGTAAATACAACTAGCTTATGTGTAGTGTTTGCTGTGTCTTGGCACTGCTGAGAAGTGATCAGTCATTGAGCAACTAGAATGCTGCCAGAAGCTTCCTTGCCACCTGCTGCATCTGTATTTCTGTAGAAATGATTTTTTTTCCCAAACAAATCTGCTATTGAATACCAGATATAGAGAATAATAAATACCAGGCAGAGGATAATAAAACATATGTACCTAGCATTATTCTAATCTTATCTCCTAGTATTTGAGGGATCAGAATAAATTGTTAACTGGAAGTCAGATGATATGGTGTTTAGCTTATAAGAAATGATATTCACTAGCCAGTAATTTCTGATTCATTTATAAAAAATGTACATGTAAACAATTTTTCATTAATCATACTATTTGTACATGGTCTTACAGCATATTTGGTCAGTTCCCTTAAAGACATTTTCTGTGGGAGACTGAGCTTATCTGCTGCTTAAAAAATGTGATATAGAGGGTTTATTCTGTGAGGCAATAATACCAGCACATCATAGTAACATGGAAAACAGAGGATGTGACAATGTTCGGGGAGAAGGACAGTATTCTTATAGGGAGAAAATACATCACACACAAAATGTTTTGTTTAGACAGAAGATAACAGATTTCTTGGATTATCCAAACATGGTCCCATAAACCACCAATCTCTCTGTATACAAGCCTAAGAAACCGGTGTCCATCTTGTCTGTGCTTTCCTTAGACACATCAAACACATGATCTATGTTTATCTCTGAACAGTTAGTCAGTGGTGGACATCTGTGGCTCAGTTCCTTGTTTTACCCCATAACATTAACAGCTATGGAGGAATAAGTAAAGTATTGTGCCTGCAAATGTCATATCTCTTGAAATAGTAAGGGTATTTATAATAATATACCAGGAGACATTCTACATCTGTCTTGTATGCCTTACCACAACAGTTTTATCATGTGTTTCTCATCCTTAAAATGGGGCCCCTGTCATCTTAGACAAACTGTGCCAGAGTGTGCAGCAGACTTCCATGCAGCAGCCCCTATTACTGCACAGCTTTAGTGGTAGAGTGTAGGGAAATCTGCTGCACACTCTCTCATAGTTTGTAAATAAAGGGAAGCCCTCAAATGATATGAAAAACAGTTTAAGTTTTATTACAGATGATCAATTTATATAATTACACTGATTTTTACTACTTAAAATGTATAACATTGCATATTCCTTTGCAGACTTGCAATCCATTCCATTGTCATTTTGCCGTTAATTTACCTTGTAATTGTGAGGAAGAACCCTTTCAAGTTTGCCATGGGCATGGCTCAAGCCCTGCTTACTGCTCTTATGATATCTTCAAGGTAAATGTACCATATTTCTTACTCCTATGCTGTAATATAATCAATGAAATGCATTTACGAGACTTACTAATACAGGTTTATGATTTCACAGAGCATACTCTTAAAGCACACTAACATTTTTGAAGACCATGTTTTAAAGATTACAAATGCTTTTGTATGAAAAATGAGTGGTCTATATAAAATTTACATTAAAATTGAGACATAGTGGGATTGTTTTCTTCTATGCTTGTCTTGCCTTGTTACATAACAGAGAGCCTCTGGAATCTATTGTACATCCACCAGCTTGTGTTTTATTATAGTAACACAAGTAAAAGGCTAACAAGGTGCTTGTTCCTGTCTATGTTTATTTATGTTGATTGTATAATGTTTGACACATGCTCTTTAATATGCATGTTAGAAAAAAATTAGAACTACATTGTCCCTTTATTTCTTATACAGTGAAACAAAGACCCTGTAAATTATATATGTTCTAAACTATCTATTTGCATTGATTCTTACTGTAAACATAGACCCAGACATTTACAGATTATTTTGTCCAAGATTTCTTTACTTTTCTATTTTACAAGTTTTACCGTTAATAATATAATAATGAATAAAATCACCAGAATTAAGTACTATTTCACACTGTAAATGCAAAAACTTGTTTTCATCATGCAATAATTATAGACTCTAATCTGGATAAATAAAAATAATTCTGATGATTTATGTCTCAGTTCAGCAACATTGCCAGTAACTTTCCGCTGTGCTGAAGAGAAAAATCACGTGGACAAGAGGATCACCAGATTTGTTTTACCAGTGGGAGCCACTATCAACATGGATGGGACTGCTCTGTATGAGGCGGTGGCTGCTGTGTTTATTGCACAGCTCAATGACATGAATCTGGATGTTGGGCAAATTGTCACTATAAGGTAAGGTCACACTGGTAGAGTGGTAGAGACCACTTTGATTATATTTAAAAAAAATACTGTTTTGAAGAACTGCACTTAAACATATGTGACATATTTTTTAAATGTGAAAAAGTAATAGAGCCTTACTTTCTTAAAACATTTAGTCCATTATCAAATTTAGATATTCAAAAAACAATATTGAAAGAAATTTGACCACAGAGATCCTTTAATTGGGCTATATGAGTACAATATATATATATATATATATATATATATATATATATATATATATATATATATATATATATTGTAATGGAGGGCCACCAGGGGTCACAAGAGAGCTCTGTAAGACTTCTCCCCTAAGAATGGAAAGAGTTAACTCCAGGCAGTTATCAGAGGCTAATGGAAGCCCAGCTGTGAACTGCCTTTAAGAGCAGCAGAGAGATGGGGTGGAGTCTCTCTCACTTAGGCTTGGGCCTTAGAGCTGTGAGCTGTGTGTAGCTGCAGTGTGTTTAAAGAAGAAAACCCTGGACAGCTCAGCTGCTGTTTGGATCCTGAGAGCTGGGATTTGTGCTGAAGCAAGGCAGTCAAGAAGGCTGCTGCATTTCAGAGATTGCTCACAGAGAAGACTGCTGTGCTATAGAAGATAATCCACTGTGTAAGGATTTATCTTAAGACCCCATTCCTAAGAAGCCGGATACAATAAGGGATGAAAGGTTGGTGCCCACTACATATTATTGTCATCATACCCAGCAAAGGATTACAAATGCCCCAGGAAGAAGAGAGTATTAAGAGAGAGTAATAGTCCCTCATCACAAGAGGGTGACAAGGGTCCCTGGGGTGAAGCATAAGGGGGAGAAGGGTGGGCCCTATGCTTCACCCACTATTGACAGAGAGAGAAGAGGAAAAAGGTCCTCAAGAGATTCAAGATTTAAGCAGAGAGCCTACACTGTGGACTGTATAATTATACCTGCAGGCCGAGAAGCGGTCTCAGGGCTAGTCAGGGTGTTCCAGGTTATAGTGAGCCCGTTTATGTAGAATTTAATTTCGTTGCTGAGGATAAGCACTGTTTTTCTTTCTGTTGGCGCTTACAAATAAACAGCCGTAAAATTAAGCCTCTGACAAGCCTACTGTGTTTTACTCCCTAAAAACGTGAAAGAGCAGGACGCGAACCCCGTCAGAAGAGGGGGCTCTGTTACAATATATATATATATATATATATATATATATATATATATATTAATTCCCAGTCATTCATATATAGTTTGTTCAAATGTCAATAGAATATAAATATAAAGTTTTGAAAAAAAAATCTTTCCCTTAAACACTGTATTTCAGAGTATTACATATTATGTGAATTAGAATACATGTCATGTGAGTATAGAATATTATGCGAATGGGGGTAGCTAAGAATAAGGGCATTTTCAATACTAAAATAATACAACAAGCACATCTAGTTTTTAATTGTTTTTTTTTTTCTTTTTTTTCTTGTATTGTTTGGCAATATCAATGAATTCAGCCCAACTTCTCTTAAAATGTTAAACTTAAAATTACTTATTTTATGGGTGTGGTTAATAAGTATCTTTTCATCTGAGGGCTGTGGTCTCAGTGTTTTCCCCATAGGAAATAGTGCATAGTACATACAGGGGTGTACTTCTCCGTCTCAGCCACTTGAGATGCTTAGTAAACCCCCCAGGGAATGCATAGGAGATGCACTTGTGTAGCTTAGTAATTCCGCTCATCTGGAAGCGTTACTAGCTTCATCCCTGAGGGGAATTTACTAAGGGAATTATCACGCATAGGAAATAGAACCTAGTAAATCACTTGAGATACTTAACACACCCCTTTCTCCTGTGTTCTCCAAATAAAATGTAAGCTGAATAATATATAAACCTTTTGCTGCTTCATCAACAGCATCAAACATGTTTGCTATATTTAAACTGTAAATGTATTTTATTTTATCATAAACTGCTATGCTGCTGCTGGAGACTTTCATTCAGTTGCTAAATATCCTGGTAAGAATATTAAAATGTGTGGCTACCCAAAATAATTAGAATTTTTTACATCTTTTATAGTGTAGTCATTTTAAGACCTGACACTTCTCATTTAAAGTGACACATCAAAAGTCCCAGTTATTGCATAGAAAAGGGAGCATATAAATAATTATAATTACAACTGCTTGTTATTAACATATTAGCTACTTGCCCGTCAAAAATGACGGGAATAAAATGTTAAGGCTGGGAATGCTGTACCTTCTGCGCTCATTGCGAGCCCCGCGCTGAGCCCCTTTGGCGCTCATTGCGAGCCTCTCCCTCCATCTACAATTGTACTGTAAGGCTAGCACCTTCGGCACTCATATCGTGGCTTGCAATGAGCTCCTTCGGTGCTCATTGCAAGCCTCTCCCCCTGTGGCTTGGATTAAGTGTTACTGCCTTTCGGTAAGTGTTACTGCTTAGGGCTATTTTTACGTCCTTCAGACTCGTTTTACGTCCTTGGGCCTCGGTTTCCTCTTTTTGCCTTTTTTTTTTTCCGGCAGCTATTTTTTTTCTCGCTTAGGCGATTTTCGATTGTATAAACACGGCAAATATGCCTCAAATTAACTTGCAAGCTGACTCACAGGCTCCCTGGCTCTCCCACTGTGCGGTGTGTGTAAGTTGAGGCATATTTTTTTATGTCTTTTCAGTACTTCAGTTCAGCTGTTAAAATCTTAATTTTGCGAGGCGCTCAGTGCATGTACAGGATTCAGTCCTAAGTCGTACGGGTCGTAAGTTCCGCATGCTTCAACTGGGCAAAGGTTTGCAGTGCAATGAGCGTCATTGCAGCCTAAGTCCTGCGTGCCTCGACTGTTAGCCTCGCTTTTCCGTGTGGTCGATGGCTCGCCTCCCTTTTCCAGGCTCGCAACCTCCCTATGGGCTGCAACCTGACTCGCAAAGTGTGACAAACCCGCAAACGTGACCAACGTTCTTGAACTGACAACTATATATGTGATTGAGAGTTAGATGCATGAACTTAAACGAATAATGGTAATACCTTAATAAGCTTGAAATTTAGGCTGGAAATGCCCAACTTTAAAGCTTAATTATCTAAACCTACTTAAAATGTTAACAATTATACTTGTTTTTTTTCATGATTTTAATGTACCCTGTGTATATTTTGGATTTCAATAAACTGGACCTTTCTTTTCATTTTGGAAGCACTGGATGCCTCCATGTTGTAAGAAATATAACATACACGTTCCGTTATCTCAGATGATTTACTGACGTTTCATTGAAATGCAATGTGCAATCTCTCTACAACATTGTCTGGGAGCGTGCCGTGCACTTCAATGAATGTATCTGAGACGGTAAAACATAAACAACCTTTTTATTTATATACAGATCTCCAGCGGCAGCAGACATATAAAGAGTTATTTGTCCAATGGTAATACCAGCTAAAAGATAAACACTGTTGTTCTTTTTGACCAATGTAGCACTTAATAGAGAAGCATACATTTAAAGGAAGTTGACTGTATAAAATGTTTTGTTTTTTTATCTCTGTCTTGATGCAAATGTATATGACACTTAATATACATATACTAGCGAAAACTACGTTTAGTTACTATCTTTAAACAAAATTGGCAGATTTGCATTGCAACTGCGGCGAAAAAGGACTTTGTTTTCCACAATGTTTATTTACTATACTATCATGTTAAAAACACTTGTAAGGTATAAAATCAGTCAGATTCTAATAATAATACAATAGGCACAGACAGGGTTAATGATTACATGCATTTGCCAAAAAGCTTAAAAAGGATAAAATGAATAAAAATACCTAGGTCTAAGTATACGGGACCGGGGACCAGTGTTAAGCATCTTTCAAAAGTAATAGCTCCTGGAAAACATTGCAAAGAGAGCTTGAATTTAAAGGCATATCTAAATTTCCTGGATTATGAATACATCTGATAAAGCAGAATCAGTAGTGTATTCAAACATATTTTTGCATGATAAAATATCAAAATAAACATTTACAAACTCACCCTGATGTTTGCAAAATGTATTCAGTTTGCAAGCAGCAGCTTCTGTTTGTTAACACCCCTAGATATATCTGTTAAAAATAGCATAAAATTCTAATTTGTTTTTGCCAATCACAGGCAGCTAATACATTTTATTACAATGTAACAGTCAATGATGGCAGTTTGTGCAGGAAGGAATCATGGGATGTGTAGTCTCCTTGTATAGGGAAGTAGGAAGAGCCAGACACTGATCTATAAGATCTCTCCATTCTGCTGCTGCTGTCTTGAAGGTTAGTACAGGGTTAAAACCTGTACCCAAATGAAGTGTTTCTATTGGTAGGTATCAGGTGACTATGTAAGCAGCTTTGGGGTGTGGGAAAAAGTTTTATTTTTTAATAAAATAAATATGTGTCCGTTTACTCGTTTTCAATCATGTGTTGGTGCTTTGGAAGCAAGCACTATGTACATTTGATTTTAAGCTCAAAAACAGGGCCCTCCATTCTTTGTAATGTGTTAAATTTGTTTTTGCCTTGTACTTAACCCCTGTATAGCGCTACAGAATATGGCTATAGAATGACTCCATGTAATGTGTGATTCTGATATAAGCAGCCTGTGTTAGATTAGAAAAAGTGAAAAACAGGGAAACCTAGACAACTTTCTTTTAATCAATAAAGAGAAATAATTAATGCTGCTAAAAGTATCATATTATAAGTACCAGTTGGTTTCTTCTACAGTGGCAATGCTGGAGGTCCTCATGCCCCAAAAGCAATTCTTCTGAAAAATGTGGTTTCAAAGTATGATCCTGTAACATCGAAGATAAAATATGTCTACAAGTTTTATTTTTTAGTCATTTGCTTTCCATACATCTAATACAGTAAAATTCTGTTTTGATTTTTGTAATGTTGTTTTTGATACTTATCTAATTGTAGAACAGTGAAGTAGGTAAACATAGACGTGAATAAACAGAATGATGTTAGATTAAAAACAGATCTGCTTAAAGGTACAGTGCCTTGCAAAAGTATTCACCCCCTTGACATTTTTCGTGTTTTGTTGCCTCACAACCTGGAGTTAGCATGGATTGTTTGAGGATTTGCATAATTTAATTTACAGAACATGCCCACAACTTTGAAGATTTTAATTTTTTTATTGTGAAGCAAACAACAAATAGGACAAAATAATAGAAAAAGTCAATGGGCATAACTATTCACCCCCCTAAAGTCAACACTTTGTGGAGCCACCTTTTGCGGCAATCACAGCTCCAAGTCGCTTTGGACAAGTCTCTATGAGCTTGCCACATCTTACCACTGGGATTTTTGCCCATTCATCCTTTAAAAACTCCAGCTCCTTCAAGTTGGATGGTTTGCGCTTGTGAACAGCAATCTTTAAGTCTGACCACAGATTTTCTATTGGATTAAGCTCTGGGCTTTGACTAGGCCATTCCAACCTTTTACGTGTTTCCCCTTAAACCACTGAACTGTTGCTTTAGCAGTGTGTTTGGGATCATTGTCCTGCTGGAAGGTGAACCTCCGTCCTAGCCTCAAATCACGCACAGAGTGGTACAGGTTTTGCTCAAGAATATCCCTGTATTTAGCACCATCCATCTTTCCCTCAACTCTGACCAGTTTCCCGGTCCCGGCTGCTGAAAAACATGGTGTTCTTTGGGTGATGTGATGTGTTGGGTTTGCACCAGACATAGAGTTTTCTTTGATGGCCGAAAAGTTACGTTTTAGTCTCATCAGACCAGAACACCTTCCTCCATACATTTTGGGAGTCTTCCACATGCCTTTTCGCAAACTCAAAATGTGCCATTTTGTTTTTTGTTGAAAGTAATGGCTTTCTTCTGGCCACTCTGCCATAAAGCCCAACTCTATGGAGTGTACGGCTTATTGTCGTCCTATGTACAGATACTCCAGTCTCTGCATTGGAACTCTGCAGCTCCTCCAGGGTTGCCTTAGGTCTCTCTGCTGCCCCTCTGATTAATGCCCTCCTTGCCTGGTCCATGAGTTTTGGTGGGCGGCCGTCTCTCTCCATTTGGTTATGATGGATTTGATGGTGCTCCTGGGGATCATCAAAGATTTGGATATTTTTTTATAACCTAACCCTGACTTGTACTTCTCAACAACATTGTCCCTTACTTATTTGGAGAGTTCCTTGGTCTTCGTGGCAGTGTCTGGTTAGGGGTTCCTCTTGCTTAGGTGTTGCAGCCTCTGGGGCCCTTCAAAAAAGGTGTATATATGTAATGACAGATCATGTGACACTTAGATTGCACACAGCTGGACATCATTTCACTAATTATGTGACTTCTGAAGGTAATTGGTTGCACCAGAGCTTTTTATGAAGTATGCTGAATTTCTTGCATTTGCAAATAGTTTTCTCTCCATGTTGACACCCCCTGAAATTCCCAGGGATAATTAGCATAACTTATACAATGTTTCTTTTTGCCCTGGGGATTGTGCAGACATGTTCAGTTAGCACCTGTAGTCTGCCCTACTCTGGGAAGTCACATGATCTCGGACACTTTCCTTTCCTTTAGCCTATCAGCATGCACATGCACTGCATATTGGATATCTCATTACAAATGAGATATCCAATATGCAAATCTCAGTTGCTGGGGGTGTCTACATCACCCCAACACATTTTTTTATTTTCTGCAAAAAATGTTTGCATTTTTTCATGCAAACATTTTTTGCTAGGTGGGTTATGATGCATTCTACAGGATGCATTCATAACCCACCTCACTTTTATATACCTTTAATTTATGGCACAAATATTGCATTTGTGTGTAGTTGGATACTTAAATAATAAGTTAATAAACATATTTACTGCTCAGGATTTTAAGAAATACCGTGTTTGCACTGCATTCTGGGAAACTGGGCAGGGGCATGCAAATGAGTCCACTGTGCATTTTCACTCTTTTATCCAAAAGCATTTAAACATGCAGCATATGCCTGCTGTTATAACACAGCTTTTGCTCATTTGCACACATTTTCCCAGAGTTATTTATTTGTAGTCATTCAAAAGTAGACACAAATGTTCTATTTCATTTATTTTTTATTTTGCTGTGTTCTGTATGTTAAAGGACTTTTCTAATTTTTTGCCCACCAGAAGCTAAACGAGTTTGTGGTTGATTTACTTCATGGCTAATGGAGGAGATGGCTGTATCATGAACATCGGGCTTATCTTTTTAAGATAGTATGTTTATTGCCCAGGTTACCTTTTGTTGCACCAATAAAGGAGCATAATTCCCAGGTGATTTTT
Source organism: Discoglossus pictus (assembly GCA_027410445.1). Lineage (NCBI taxonomy): Eukaryota > Metazoa > Chordata > Amphibia > Anura > Alytidae > Discoglossus > Discoglossus pictus. The sequence goes on along the minus strand of CM050163.1, from coordinate 350,713,388 downwards.
ACTCTTCAGGATAATACAGCCAATCACGTCAGAGAGTTGCTATTTAAGTCTATAACAGTTGATGTATGGCTGGCTTTGCTATTCAACAGAAAAACATAATGGATAATCCTTTTAGTCTGCATATTTTTGCAAAAATCACTACCGTTGCCAAATACATGACTTGAACCAACAGAACCAACATATATTACATTAGTTAAAACTGTATTTCAGATTTATGGTCTTTTATAATAGGATAATTAGACTGTATATGATGACTGTAGCTGAACTCATTAACAGAGTGTTTTCCACGAGAACTAAGGTACTACATACTACATGATATAGCATTTGGGCTAACATTTGTAATGATATGTACAAACCATATAATGACTGAAATGCATTATTTATTTAGCATGCAGAATCAAATTGATTCTACAATACAATAATGAATAAAAAGGAACATTGAATTCATACATTCGCTGCCATATATTTGAAAGAACAGGTTCAAAGCATTTCAAGCACTTTTCTACGTATGGAAAAAAGAAACTATGGGCTCTATTCTATGTGTCCTGTAAGAACTCCCATAAGAATGACTCGTAGTTACAGGAGATCTGAAGAGCAAATTAGCAGTTATTCTATGGCTCCTGAAAAGAGAATCAAGTAAAACGTATTAAATCGCACCCAGGAGGGTTTGCCCAGAAATGTATAGCCCTAAATGTGTGCTCGCAGCCTGCATAAAGTATACCAACGGGGACTCAGATTCTAAATGCTAGTAGTCTCCATAGCAATGCTACGGAATGATATATTCAGGGCGCCTATGTGCCCCGTTCCCCCCACCGTTTGTGACCCTCATGGCATCTGACTTTAACCCAGGTACTATGGGGGTTCTTATGGACTCCCATGGCACACAAAATAAGCCCCTATACAACAGGGCCCTTACTGACCCCCAAAGGTATACTAAACTATAACCATGGGGGTCAGAACATAAATGTAATCTATTACTATGACGCACATGGTATGTAATATTAACCTATTACCATGGGGGCCCTTTTGGACCCCATGTTCCCTAATATTAATCTCTATAGAAACAGAAAAGAGAATACTAGCTAATAGTTTCTATAACCAATCAGAGAAGAATAAAGCCCTATTCTAACTGGCTGGCATTTCAACCTATCAGAATAGTGTAATATAGAGCGCCGTGATTTGTTAAAGGCTAATTAATCGGAATGCGTCAGGTTCAATCTGTGCATTTTAATTGGTTAGACTTTTAACCAATCAGAGATGGGGTGGGAGGAATTCAAATACTCAATTCTGATTGGCTAAAATATGATTAACACATATTTCAGCCAACTAGAAGACATAAAGATAGTATAAAAGTCAAGGACGGTCAGAAAGAGGAGGCCTGTTAGTTTAGTTTTTGTTTTATATATTTATTTTTTAGCAGCCCTTTCTGTGGGCCGAAGATGAGGATCTTCAATTAACCAAGAAGAGGACTGATTTATTGTATAAACATGGGTATGCCCCCTTTATCAAGGGCTGAAGATTGAGGACCAGGGCATCAATGATAATCTCTGGAGGGTCGTCAAGGTGGAGTTTAAGTATAAATATTAGGGACATTTTGAGCACTCGGATGGCATTTCTCTGAGGTTGTATTTACATACTGTATGTGATGTTATAGTTCAGTGGTGATTTACGAGTGAACTTCACTTTCATTTTTTCTTACAGGAGCCTTCAAATAAAGCTGTTTTTTTAATCTTAAAATTATTAAATTCTAGGATGTATACTACAAATATGGGACTACTGTATTCCTACTTCCCTGCATATCAAATGGGCTAATGGAGCTTCAGTCCACAGCATTGTATTTGGTTTGTAGAAGGATTAGTTATTTTGTGACATATGTTTTTATGTGTTTGGTTACAGTGTGACTGCCACAGCAGCAAGTGTTGGAGCTGCAGGAGTACCCCAGGCCGGCCTAGTGACCATGGTGATTGTTCTCAGCGCCGTGGGGCTTCCAGCTGAGGATGTGACACTTATCATAGCAGTTGATTGGCTGCTGTAAGTATTCACAAAAGGTCATGTCCTAAATGTGTTTCTTATCAATGATCTAAGAAACTCTGTTGTACATTTCTAAAACTTTACTGAGCTAAAGTCACTTAAGTCTTCACAATTATTTATGGCCGTCATGTTAGTGCCATTTAGAGAAGTAGTATGTGTCTGCTGCTTAGATGTACTTTTGTTTATTACATGTCCCATCCTTGACCTGCGGCTCACATGAGTTTATGTTGTATGTATTTTATAGTTGCATATTGTAAACTGTATTTATTGCTCATGTAATTGAAAGAGCACTAAATGCTTTATAGCATTCAACATTTGTAGGATAAAGTGAAAATGATATATTGGAGATTACTAATATGTTATCATTTAGAACTATAGGTAATAACAAGTAGTTTGTCAAGTAAGTTTAACATTTTTAAGCGGCAGTCAGGCTTTCTAATCCACCACAAACAAAGAGTCACATATCTTGTTAATGGTACATAATTTCAAATAATTGCTGAATACCCTCTAGAGCAGGGGTCACCAAACTTGGTCCTGGAGGGCCGACCCAGGCCTGGATTTGTGGATATCCTTGCTGCAAACAGGTGAGTCAATCAGGATGGCTGAAGAAACAAGATTCTCACCTGTTTGCAGCAAGGATATCCACAAATCCAGGCCTGGGTCGGCCCTCCAGGACCGAGTTTGGTGACCCCTGCTCTAGAGTCTTGAATCTATTGTTTTCAGTGTAACCCATATTAAAACATGTGCTCCTTGGGGTATGAGCATATCCCTGACGAAGATGGCCTTAGGCATATCCAATGCATTTTTTAATTCCTTTACCATATTTGTTCAACCACTTCTTCTGCAAGACTTCCACTTATCTATCACCATATAAACGCATTGTGTTTGCATTATTGCAGAATCTTCTATACTTTAACCTGTAAATAATTACCTCTTGTATAATGTTTCAGTTTTAAAACAGCTAAATAGGTATTACATTTCACAAGTAATAATATAATTTAAAAATGCTTTAAAAAATGATGAAACATAATTCAGCTTTAATTTACCAATCATAATATATATTTGCTGCAATATTTTCTGCTTCTTTAGTTAAAAGTGGCTTACAATGTAATACTATAGAAATATTTTAGGATATTGTTGCCTTGCTTTTTCTGTAGTTTTTAAAAGTTTTGAACTTCAAGAATGTTGAACTTTTATAATCCACCTCTCTTGTTCCCCAGGGACCGATTCAGAACCATGGTTAATGTCCTTGGAGATGCCTTTGGGACTGGAATAGTAGAGAAGCTGTCCAAACATGAATTGGAACAAATGGACATCTCATCTGAAGTAAACATTGCCAACCCATTTGCAATTGAGCCTACCATACTAGAGAATGAAGATGACGGCGAGGGCAAGAAAGCCTATGTGAACGGAGGCTTTGCTGTTGATAAATCAGATGCTATATCATTTACCCAGACATCTCAGTTCTGAAAGTAATAGAATTGCCAAAACTCAAAGAAACAGTGAGTGTGACACAAAGACTGCAAAAGGAAGAGCTAAAAAAAAGTGTTATCTGAGACAGGATATGTATTGCACACCAAAATGAGGATTTTCTTTTCAATATTTGGATTCAAAGCTTTTGCTCTATGTGAGCAGGTTAAATGGAAATGAGACTTGTACACTATGTAACCTGTTTATCATGGTATCTTACCACTGAGGTTCTGGAATGTGTATTCAGAGTTAGCATGTTCATAACCTGGATCTTAATATCAAGGTCAGTTGATACCTATTGTATTAGCTCTTCTCAAGCACAGCACAACGTTGCATCATTTTATATGTCCTCTCAATTCTGTTCTATGAAAAAGAAGTTGCCTTCATACATTTTTGCAGCATTAAAAAGCTCTTTATATTGTGCCAAACTGTTCCTTTTCCTAGAGGCTGTATTGAGATATGGAAAGGAATTATTTATAATAGTCTTCCAGAGTTCTTGTGTTTTTTTTATGAGAAGACAAGGTATAAGCTTGCCTTAGAGTGGAGAGCATATCATAAAAGGCCATTGTTTATGTGTGTCTAATAATGTAGCACGTCTGTAATAAGGCTGAACCCATGGGCTGCATGACATACTAGTTTTAAAACAGGGGACTGTTGATACCCAAATGGGCATGGGATCTCTTGATGCACTAGCTTCTTTTTACTGGTGCAAATTGACACTGGGCGGCTGACCAGTTGCACTTCAATAGTGCCAAAAAAGACCTAATCATTGGTATGCTTGTAGCTTGTAATAATTTATCTATTACATCTTTGCTGATTTAGAGGCAATGCATCTAAGCAGATTCACTGTAAGATCTATAAAAGCTAATTACTCCACTATATCAAAGTAAAAATGAAAGGTCAGCTACATCAGCAGTCTCTAAATTTCACCAAACTTTATGAAGATCCCAAAATCTAATACAACGTGCATATATCAATGAGATTTAGAGTTCTTAAAATCTTTGCCTGTGTGTTTTATCAGTGTCAAAATCAATATAGATGTCAAGGTAAAACACATTATAGAAGTAGTCTGTACCTTGGTACATTTTCTTATTAAATAAATATTATACACAGATTAATTTTAAAAGGGGAACAGCTATCACTGTCATTTGTAAAGGGTGAAGTATTGGAGAATTATTGATGATATGTGATATTAAAGGACCACTGTAGTGTGTTTACAAGTAAAGTTCATATGTTTAGTTGATGGGCACATGCTATTAAAACAGTATGTTGTTAAAAATAAAAGTTTAAATGTCTCTTTTAAGCTGTCAGTTATCCCCTCAAGCAGAGCTGCTTCTTGCCCTACCTATGTCTTTCAGGGGTAGGGCCAGCTCTGCATGTGTGCTGGACTATAATGGAGCTTGGACGCCTGCTGAGCTGATATCTCTCACCCGGCACCAACTGCCTACACAGAGGTAACAGCTATATTGTAACATGCTTGCAGCTTCCCCATAGGGTCTGTCTAGTGTCAGTGCATGAGACATCATTGCCCACCCCCTTTATTAGACTGGACAGACTTGATTTTTAGTCCAGCCAACAAACAGAGTTGGCCATTCCCTGATGACACAGGTAGGAGGAGATACACAGCTTTGCTTAAAGAGAAAACATAGTTTAAAAGCTAAAAGAAAACATTAACATGAATTTATTTATTTTAAACTGCATACTGTTTTTGCTCAGCAAAGAAACATATCCGCTTTACTTGTACATTCAGTACACTGGTCCTTTAATTCATATTTCATCAACCCTTTAGTACATCTGTTACCTCATGTTCTGTCATTCATTGTCTATGATATATTCAGGAGGTTTACAAATATTCAATATGTCCAAACAAATCTACATATCTTTTCATAATGTAAATTTTAATTAAATTGCATATTTCATCGGCTTAAAAGGACACAGTGAAAGTCCCAATTATGGCAGACTAGTAAAGGACCAATACAAATAATGAATATTTACAGATTGAAGTTATTAAAATAAATGTTGTCTAGTAATAGAAAAACAACTAAAATATACAAAATTATGGCTAACGCCCAGCTCAAGTGATTCTCTCACCAGACTAGTCTTACTTTCAGTATTTAATTAACATCACTATTGATGAATGACTCCCTTATTAATACATTCATTTTGCAAGTGAGGTGGGAGTGATGATGGCACCTGTCGACTGTGAGACCTATGTGAGGAGTGGAAGCTGTAGTAGAGGGTGGGAAGATTAGGAGCTCAGTCTATGACATGTTGAGTTTGAGTTGGCTTTTCTACTATTGCAAAATTATTTTTGTAATACCTTCACATTACAAACATTGACACCTATGCTAATCCCTGAAAAATCAATTACCATTGCCGTAGCAGCACAGTAAATCCTGCATAGCTATCTTAATCACCCATCCCTAAAACATTGCAAGAGAACTGCTACAGGTCACTGCTACGACTGAACTGCACAACAAAGCCAAAAGGCAAGGCAAATCAGATCACTGGCAAATCAGGGCACTGCCGTAACTGCAAAAAGCAGAAGAAAGATTCACGAGTACCAAAGACCACTCACAAGTAGTTGTCAAACCCTTGCTGAGTCCCCCAGAAGCATTTAAAGTGACAATATATCACAAAAAGCACCACAAAATTATGACATTTCAACATTATTTGATACTTAACAATCCAATATCAGCATATGTGTATTTAAAAAAGATGGTATGTTAGTATTAAGCCAGTTTTATGATGCAAAATCCAGGGTAACAAATAACCCAGTACTCAAGGGGTTAATACACAACACAAAAACACGTGGCCTAGGAACAAATGCTCTAATGCATAAATATATCTTATTTCAACACAATATATACATATCTTTATTTATTGAAGCTATAAACACAATTGTAACATCTTTTTAATATCAAAATACATTAATTTTTTAATAGATAAAAAACAATTTATTCATATATATCTCTAATGTTTCCTTGCCGCAGTCTAGTTACGTCACTTGTTACGGCTCTACCCACTCATTATAATATTCATGATTTCCACATTTCCAATTGGCTCCTAGAGCCATGTCTCATTTGTAAAGCTTGGTTTGACTACTCCTGCGTCTAAGACAGGATTTACGACTGTAGGGCTGAGTGCCCTAACCTGGGGGAGCAAAAGATTTACAATAGTGCCAATTTACGGCAGTGCCCTTACTTAGAGCACTTGATTTACATACGGCTCATTCATATTTTTTATTGGGACCTCTGTTGTGGCCCTTAATACAGAAGATACTCCCTTCCTCATAAATCTAAAAGGGCGAGTAACACTATTATTTTTTCACTAAACTGATTTTGCCCTTTGAACATTTTTAAATAATTCAAGAACGTTGGTTACTGTAATTTAGGGAAATAAACTTATTTGTGTTACAGCTGAATCTTTATTCATGTTGTGTCGCCAGTTTGGACAGACATTATTGAGCAGAATATGAAAGTATTTGTCATGCTAATTAAAATACCTCCTGAAATATCTGCACCCCACTGTTTTCACCTAGTTCAGCTGCTATACATTACTATCATATTTACTCCCTGTACTCAAAAAAAAATCTTGTTTTGATTGTAAAGTTATTAAACAAGCATTAAATGATTCTAAAACCGAGCATTTCAGAGAAGGGAGGGTGACTCCTTTGTTTGAAGAACGTAATGGGGCACATTTTGGGTTAAAGTGTTAGATAAATGAAAATGAAAGCTAGTGATTTTAAACATATATTTCTGAAACAATCCTCTGTCTCTGCTCCTAATTGTATTTTAGGTAATTAACTCTTACTTGGGTGGTGGTAAGCAGGAAGATCATACCCAGTTAATGTAAATAAGAATAATGAATCATGTTTTAACATTTACAAGCCTTTGTAATTATGCAGATTTAACCAGCTAGGCATGTTTGTCTTAACTATGAGAGTTAATGAGATACCTTTGATAATAGCAGAGGAAGGATTTTGGGTTAATTTAAGGGTAAATTAAATAACTTTCAAGCTCACTTATCTAATACTACTGAAAATGTTTACTAACAAATGCAATTATATGTATTTATATGTGTAGTTTTCATATCTGCAATAACTGGGTCCTTTAAAGATTCCACTTCGGGCCAAACTGAAAACAAATGTGCATTATTTAGTTATTTGCCTTTAAGGTAATACCAAATTGTATTTAAGTCATATGTCAGCATTGTAATTGGGGAACTCCTTATCATGAAATGTTTTATCTCACATTTTTAATATTATAAGTAACTAAAGTGGTTTGTTTTTGTATCCCTTCACATGATATCAGTTATCCCAAAAATATATCTATTATTTGTTCAGTTTGGTCCTGAGAATATACCCTAAGTTATTTAATTTACAAAATTGTGTGCCAAAGAAGGAAAAATTGACAGCACTTAAAGTTTCTCTTTTGATTAAAGGAATCAATTAATACACTTAATAAACGTTCAATTGTATATGTGTAAAATATGAACAGCAATGCAATGTAAATCTGCAGGCTTTTATGTACCAAAATATAATATTGACGATAATAAAATGTGCAGTTGTCTAAATCATTTATTAGCCTGTGTGGAGAAATTGAATGTCATTTTCATATTGCATTTATTTGGTATGCAGAATTTTTTATGGAGGACCTTAAAGATTGTAGATTAAGATACCTCACCTGTGTTACCCATTTATGACAATTGAGCAGAAGTTGAATGAATTCCTTTATACAATTTGCTAACATTTTTTAAGCATTCTTGGGGATGCACATGTGCATACATTTGCATTTTATAGGTGATGTCACTAGTATAGTATAGCAGCTCCAAGAGATGCAAATGGTGGCCTCGGTTGGGCAGAAAGAGGCCAAACTGATCCAATGTTCCAGTTCCTGCTTAAATATGAAAATAGCCCAGTAAAATGGTAGAAAAGTACATTAGGTATTTAAGTTAACATACTATGGCATTGAGGGTAAGTCAATTTTTTAATGACTGTCACATATTTAGGTTTTGGTACATTCGACTATAAGGTTTTAATCTACTTAATTCCACAGTCTTCAAAACATTTGTCAGGTTCCAGCATGCAAAGTGCTGTTTCTCAGTTATACCAAAAAGTCAATGTACATTAATGTTCAGAGGAGTTTTGATGAGATTGGGATATGATGGGAAAATGTTACAGCAATTTTATCCCAAAACTTGTCTTTGTAAGATATCATTTTTTACTTGGTAAGTATTATCATTCAGGTGTGGATGGACTACTCTACTGTGATGCCTTGGAGGAACATCCATATCCTACAGTAGCATTGATAGCCAGAATCAAAAAGAAATCCGATAAACCAAGCTCATAGCATTCATTTGTGTGGCAATATGATGCTTCATATGGAAAATATAACTGAAGTAGAATTGGACTTCAACAGAACAAAGCCTGGACTATGAGTAACACTGCACACAGAAGTTCATTTACAGGAGCAGAAACTTTTAATGTCATATCCTATTGTATATAGTGTTTATTTACATACATTACATGGATTACATTTTATATAATACCACCCTTCCAAATAATAGGAGTAAAGAGGATATAAGATAATAAGTCAATAACAATAGATGAAAATGACTGAGTTCCTTCATCTAGAAAATAGTTCTTTAAATACACAAGATTTTCATTTTATCCTCAGCTTAGTATAATAATGCCAACATGAACTAAAAACACTTCCCGATAATGTTGTGTTTATACAAAAAGCTTGTTTCTAAGTATTTATTTGTCAGGTGGTTGTTTTGAAAGCAGACAGAAGAATGTTGACCACAAAAGAAGAACAATGAAAATGCTTTATAAGCTGACAAAGCCTCATTTCGTATGTGAACGTGTTTCACCCCTTTGATGCCAGTATCACAGTGGCAGCATTCTATTTTCCTGAATTTCATCTTCACAAAATATTTTTTACTGGAGTCAACTTTACAAAGGATTATGTGTAACATTTATCATGCAAAACAGTTGAACACAAACTATAATTGGGTAGATTCACAAGCTTGGGAAAGGCTTTGCTGTTGTGGAAATTTTCACCATACAAAAAGACACCACAGCCGTCAATAATCTGCCTGGCCCAACGACCAAATTTTTTCTGTCTCATGATGATATAAGTAATACCAAAAGAGAGAAAAAGATCCTTTTTTAGGGCACACCTGGGAAATCCAATTCTCAGAAAAAGAGAATGAACTAAATGTTAAAACTTAACTTTTAATAGTAATAATAAAATCCACTTAAAATACATAAACGTAGGTAGCAGAGAGTAAATTATATGAAGTTTACTGGGAAAAATGCCACTATTGTGGAAAATGCCACTATGAGGTAGACCATATAAAGTGCAATGTGATAATATAGTCACTGATTAAGTGGCTAGTATATAAGAAATAAAGTGCTATAAAGTGCTACTAGTGATAAGGTGCCAAGTGCTATGACACAAATAAGAAATATATGTAAGTGAAGCAAGTGTATCACTTGAATATGGTTGCCTATAAGGTGCACTATAAGTAAATATTAACAGCTTTTTGCTGAACAAAAACCAGTAAACCAAATGATAAATGTGGCAAGGGGTAAAAGATAGGAGTAGAAGATATTGAGAAGTAAATGCCCCTAGAGTACTGATATCATCTTAGGTAATGTGCTCAATATCTGTGTATCTCAAATACCCCAGTATCCAAATAATAGCGTTGCCTTCAGGATATACCCATAACCAGTAGTTACTGCCTTCCAAATCCACTAAACTATTGCTAAAATAGCCTAACTGATGCAGTGGTGAAGGGACTTTATGCTAGGGGCCTGAAACTGAAAACGCTGGCTCTATGCTAGTCACGCCGTGGTCTAGACGCAAGGTAATGACGTCATAGACTCGCGACGGCGTTCCTACGTGCACCCGACGCACGTTTCTGGAATTTCATCACCCCTGATGAAATTCCAGAAACGTGCGTCGGGTGCACGTAGGAACGCCGTCGCGAGTCTATGACGTCATTACCTTGCGTCTAGACCACGGCGTGACTAGCATAGAGCCAGCGTTTTCAGTTTCAGGCCCCTAGCATAAAGTCCCTTCACCACTGCATCAGTTAGGCTATTTTAGCAATAGTTTAGTGGATTTGGAAGGCAGTAACTACTGGTTATGGGTATATCCTGAAGGCAACGCTGTTATTTGGATACTGGGGTATTTGAGATACACAGATATTGAGCACATTACCTAAGATGATATCAGTACTCTAGGGGCATTTACTTCTCAATATCTTCTACTCCTATCTTTTACCCCTTGCCACATTTATCATTTGGTTTACTGGTTTTTGTTCAGCAAAAAGCTGTTAATATTTACTTATAGTGCACCTTATAGGCAACCATATTCAAGTGATACACTTGCTTCACTTACATATATTTCTTATTTGTGTCATAGCACTTGGCACCTTATCACTAGTAGCACTTTATAGCACTTTATTTCTTATATACTAGCCACTTAATCAGTGACTATATTAGCACATTGCACTTTATATGGTCTACCTCATAGTGGCATTTTCCACAACAGTGGCATTTTTCCCAGTAAACTTCATATAATTTACTCTCTGCTACCTACGTTTATGTATTTTAAGTGGATTTTATTATTACTATTAAAAGTTAAGTTTTAACATTTAGTTCATTCTCTTTTTCTGAGAATTGGATTTCCCAGGTGTGCCCTAAAAAAGGATCTTTTTCTCTCTTTTGGTATTACTTATCCCTACTATCCTTAGGAGCACCCTGGTATCATCCATTTGAATTTGGTACTTATTAATTATACCTGAGCCACCGTCCCTTTACTATTTACTCATGATGATATAACCCAATTATTTTATTCCCAGCACAATTAAATGAAAAACGTCACGATTTCCTGAATGCAAATAGGATCAAACCTCCTCCCCTCACATGCTGTTGGGTTAGGGTGAACTTTCAAAGCTTAGTGTATTTAGGGGAATGTAGTCTTCACGTTCCACAAACTGATCTGATGTTGAGACACTGCCAAAAAGTAAACATTGGTCTAGTTCACTAAGCATTGGAGAGCATGAGAAGATGCTGCATCTGTTTTTGTAACATTGCAACCTCCTAGCCATATTCACTATTATTTCTCATAACCATTCAAGAGTAAGTATAGCATGCATAGGGGGTATGTTGCAGCTGCATGTGAAACACTAACCTTGATCCATTTCACAGTATTCTGAAAACTCCTGTTAACTTCAGATTTAATAATAAACAATAATAAATTATATAAAATTTAATTTTAGCACTTGAAATTTCCACATAAAACATTTTTTTTTAAACAAACTACGGAAATTGATAAATTCTACAGAAATTTTGGTCTACAAATTCCAGTTTAATATGACTATTTCCCTTATCCATATGCCACATAGGATATTGCATAGATAGTGTGCAGTAGTAGCTACTATAGCAAGTTATTAAGAAACACTATTATAATAAAAGCCACATTTAATGGTTAAGCCTGAGACCTCACTAAAAGTGTTTGATTAAATGTGATAACAACTATTTGGCAAATAATCATGTACTGAATTCTATAAAACATTCCAGGAATAAATTTATATTGAATTGCCATTGTTTGGCCATCTCTAGTGAGATAGAAAGTCAATAAGCTCCTAGTATAAAATCAATTTACAGTTGAGCAGCTGTTCTTTACTAAGGGTGAGGAGCAATATAATAACACTCAGTGTACAACATTATGTTGGCGTGTTACAAATAAACGATAATAATTGTGCCCATTATGGAAAAACGTTTTTTTTTAATCAGTTTTATTAATTAGCAAAGATGTCAACATACAAATAATGCAACACAATACAATGTAGCAACAAAAGAAAGTTCTGCTTAATAAACAGCACTTTGTAAGGCATCCACATTAATAGTTTTTTTCTTTTTAATGATATAAATCAAAGGAAAATAAACAACAATACAGAGTTATAAACACAAAAATTAAGAGTAAGTAAAACAAATAAACAATAAAGGGGAAAAGTGACTAAATTAAATTAAAAGTGTATCTCAAGTTTACTTTGCCACAGAACTAAAAACGTACCTTCTGCCTGTGTCTCCAAGCGATCCTCAGCCAGCCAAGTCGAGTATCAATTTGAAGATTGATAAATTTGTTAGGGGATGGAAATACTGTGAGGAAGCCAACCATGGGTTCCAGACATTAAAGAAGTGGGGTAAAGCGTCTTCTAGGATGTGGGAGAGTCACTTGTTAATTAAGAGATAATTTAATTTGGAGATGACCCCTCGTAACTGAAGGGATGAAGATTTCCACTGGCGCGCTATGCGACTTTGGAGGGATTTGAATTGTAAGCTGTGGGTGGGGGATTAAAGGAGTGAGTGTGCTGAATTTAGACCCCGGATTTGTCTAGCTCATTGCCAAATTATGAGTGAAAGTTTCATAAAAGGGTTTGGCCAAGTCCTGAGAGTTTTGTAGGGATTGGGAAGCCATAGAATAGTCCCATGCATAAGGTTGCATTCGAAAGTTCTCAGTAAAGACCCATATAGGTAGATGTACTATGGAGTGAGCCTGAGGAATGAAGGATATATGTCCTGCTTTAAAGTATAGCTTGACAGACCCCCCTTTGCTTTGTGTTGAAATATTGTGTTTTTGGATATATGATGAGAATTGTTGCGCCCACAAAAATTGAAAGTCAGACGTTGAAATCTCTCCAGTTCCGGGATATTGATTGCAATGTTCAGGGTGCGAAATATGTATAAAGGTATGGGTAAGATATTCAACTTGACCGATTTTATATGCCCAAGACAGGAAATATTCCCTCTGGACCAGGTAAGATAGTTTTGTCCCATTGCTGAGTAAATAGCTGTGTAAAATTAGCTTTATGAAGATTGTTTATTTGGCTTGTGAGTATTTAATATGTGAGGGAGGCCATTGAAACTGATAATTTAGATGTAGGAACTGTATGGCTTCAGGGGGGGAGAGACACGTTCAGAGTTTCCATTTTCAAGATTTACTTTCAAAGCCGAGATCTTTCCAAAATTGTCTAAAATTTGCATGAGGTTTGGAACCGAGGTGACAGGTTGAGATAGAGTGCACAAAAGATTGTTCGAGAATAGACAGCATTTAAGGTGATGATGTCCTATCACAATACATGAATGGAGGAGTTAGATCTAATTGTCTGGGCAAGGGGTTCTATAGCCAGAGAACATCCCTGCCTAGTGCCCCCTTGAATGTTGATAAACATTGAGGAATCCCCAGACATTTTAAACAATGCTTTGGGATTGCGATAATATGTCTGGAGAAGATTCATAAAAGGACCAGTAAAGCCAAATTTAGTGAGACTTTTTTGTAGATAGGGCCATTCAAGTCAAATTCCTATTCAATATCTAATGCTAGCAGGCATGCAGCAGTCTGAGTTTGTTTAGCCCAGTGGATTGAGTTAAGGAATATTGTCTCCTGTTTGTCTAAAACCCACTTGGTCCTTGTGTATTAATCTGGGGAGGAAACCATTAATTCTATTAGACATGAGTTTAGCTAAAATCTTGATATCCATGTTTACAAGGGAAATGGGTCTATAATTTTTAACTTCAGTTGAGTCCCTGCATCCTTTAGGAAAAATACAAGATTTACCGGGTTTATTTTGGGAGGTATTGGACGAGCTTAAAAATCCGGTTAAATAAGTTTGTAAGATGAGGGGCTACCAAATCAGCATTTTTTTTATAATATAAATTGGAAAATCCATCTGGGCCGCGCGCTTTACCTATTTTTAAGCTTTGGGTGACTTACAACTTCTTGAATTGTGATCTTAGAGTTTAGAGATTCTAAGTCCTATGGGGTAAGAGAAGGGAGGTCACAAGAGTCGAGGAAGGAGGTGGTAAGAGACTCAAATTTGAGGGGTGATGAGGAGTATAGTCTTTGATAAAAGGAATAAAAAGTATCTGGGATTTTCTTGGGGCTAGCCGTGTTGTCCCCCGAGGAGGATTTAATACAAAAGATTTTTGATTGACCTAGTTTCCCTCTAAGTTTTTTGGCTAATAAGAAGTTAGGTTTATTGGCCTGGGTATAGAATTTGTGCTGCGTCCATCTCATAGCCTTCTCCGTATTACATGATAAGACTAAGTCTAGTTCTGACCTTAGCTTGTCGACGGTTTGGCAAGTCTATGAGATGGATTTTGTTGATTACGTTTTTCCAGAGCCAATAATTACATTCTCAGGGTTGTCTCTTTAATTTGCATTTGTTTCTTAATCGTGGACGCATATTTAATGCAGGCTCCCCTAATAAAGTAATTCCATATCAAGATTTGTAAAAAAAAAAAAAGAGCTCAATATCGTTAGCTATATGGTCTTTGAAAATCAGGTTGGTCAGGAGCATTTCATTCAGCCTCCACGGGCGTGTATTAGCACCAAAAACCATAGAGATACTAACTAACGAATGGTCAGACCAGGTGCATGAATAAATCTCTAATTTTTTTAGGTTGTCAGATACTGACAAATCGATAAATACTGTATCTATTCTTGAATACGAATTATGGATGGGAGAAAAAAAAAATTATTTTCTATCCGATGGGTGGAGCAATCTCCAAGCATCCACCATGTGTAATTCCTGCAATAGTGTGTCTATCTGGGATATCTTGGTCAAGAACCTGTCACCCCTGCCCTGAGTTGATCTATCTAGTTGGGAATTTAGAGTTAAATTCAAATCTCCCCCTATAATGACCTTACGCACATCATATGACTTGAGGTATTATAGGAGACTAATTAAGGAGGAATGAGGTTTAGTAGTAGGAGCATAAAATGCTATTAGAGAGAGTTTAAAGTTCAACAGGATATCGGTTAGAATAATAAAATCACCATCTTTATTGATATGTTTATGTTCTATTTTAAAGGTAAAGTCCCTATGCAGTAGGATGGTTACACCTGCTTTCTTTGAAGTTTGAGTGGTGGAATCAGGTTTAGTAGTAGGAGCATAAAATGCTATTAGAGAGAGTTTAAAGTCCAACAGGCTATCGGTTAGAATAATAAAATCACCATCTTTATTGATATGTTTATGTTCTATTTTAAAGGTAAAGTCCCTATGCAGTAGTATGGTTACACCTACTTTCTTTGAAGTTTGAGTGGTGGCAAAGAATGTTGGTTAGTGTTTACGGAAATATTTGGGAACCTTATTATGGGCGAACTGGAGAAGAAACAAGGACTTTTGTCTTTGACATTATGGGAGATAATTGTGTAAGTTGTGTCTGTCATCTTACCTTGAGAACGTACATTGCTAAGTATGGTATCGGCAAGGTAAGTCGGTTAGGGCAGGTACTTGAGTTTGAAGACTCGACTGGCTGAGGTCCCAGAGGGCAGAGAGACAAGAGGAGATCTCGATCTTCCATGGCAGCTTGAGATACTACAAAAAAAGGGGAGGGGGGGGGGGGGGGAAATACAGGAAAGCAGGATAAATACCAAAATAGTTGGAGGTTTAGGCACATAATAGTCCTCACAAATGAACTAAAGGCAAACAAGTGCCAAAGGAAAGGGAGGAAGGTATTCACTCCCCAAAAAATACCTCTAATGGAGGAAAAAATAGAAAATAGTAACAATTTAAAAGTTCACACTTCAAACACCAAGCTCGTCCTTAAAAAACATTTAGAACAATGAAACCAGCTAGAATCAATGTGAATTGGAAGAAACATGAGAACGGGAGAAAAAAAACAATCTGGGTAGCCTAAGGTCACCCAAAGCTATGGCGGGAGATATTGGGCATCAAAACTTCAAGGTAATTAAACAAAAGAAAGATAATCAAAAAACATAAAACTTGAAAAAAGAAAAAAGGACGGCCTCACAATGGTGCTATATAATAATAACTTGCCATATTATATATCGGCACACATTGACCCGAATGTGTCCTTAAAGCAACTGATCATTTCTATTGTAGAATGAAAAGGCAGTCCCAGGAATCTCTGGTCCTCTAAGAGTTCCATAAATGTGCTGTCAAGTCACTTAGTAAGTTATCAGCGATCCTGTAGGGGAAGAGGTGGAGGGAGGCCCCAAAGGACTCGAGGAGATTGTTTGGGGTTTTATTTTTTTGGAGTGACCTCAGATCCCGGTCCACTGCTTGGAAGGTCTTTGAGATAAGTGGGGTATGGAAAAACTTGTGGTGGAAAGCTGCATTCACTGTGTAAATTAGTAGATAGGCAATACTCTACTTACTTTATTGATACACATATCAAAACATGAGTGATGGATTCATACTGTATTCATATTGTATCAATCCAACTAAGCATGAATGATAAGTGTTAAAATAAACAGGTATAATTGTATGTAGGCCTAACATTAAAGGGACTCTTTACGCATTTTATTTTTCTTTGTATAAGTATTTTAACTGTGTAAATTAATTTGATCTTATTCAGAGTAATTGTCATCTACAATTTACATTTCAAATACTTTTATGAAGCTCCCAGTGTAACATATTCTTACCTTCTGATACCCCCCCCCCCCCCCTTTCTTCCTGCACTCTCTCATGTAGTGTGCCATATTTCACATCTGGGGCCTAAGGCCACACCCATGGGGAGGATCTTCACACTATCCGATCTCATGCTGCTGAGACAAACAGCAAATCCATGTATGCTTCTTAGCAGTGTGAAAATTGTTAGTGCGGACGCCCTCCCATGTTGGCATGGTTTTAGGTCAGAAATGTGCAAGATGTCAGATATCATGGAGAACAATTGAAAGCAAGTGGAGCCCCAGAATGTAAGATTCTGTTCTTCTGTTCACATTGAGAATGATAAAATTAATACATGAATACATTAGAACATTAATCAAATTAAAATATTTATGCAAAAACGATTTGTTTTCCTAAAGAGGGGACATTAAAATTATGAATATGTGTAATTTGGTTTTGTTTAACAAATATTCTTAAAAAAAGTTTGTACAAGTTGCAGAAACAGAATGGCAAGAAGCAACACTTGTTCCATCTATACTATACCGACAAGGACACTGGAATTACATTAATACAATTGCTAAAATGAATTTATATTCTGGGAGCTATGTAAATGCAAGGATTTGATGAGTTTATGAACTTTGTTCCATACTTGAAAATGTAAGAGATAAAACTGCATGTAGTATACAATTAGTATACACAAAGAGACAATGAGAGATGAAACCTAATCTGAGCAAGATACTTTTGCCTTTATAATCCATTAAAGGTATATAGAAGTTTCCTGGGTTTTAAATGTCCCCTAACAAACAGCCACTGAATAGCAGAAAAATATATATTAAATTGAAAATTAGTTCATAAACCAGGAAATTTAGATATGCCGTTAAAAGATTATATACTTTCCTGGCAAAAAATAGTACAGAATCTCTAACAGAAGAAAAGGGCTCATGTACAGTTAAAGATGAGTAACAGAACGTGTTTTTTTTTGTATAAAACACTAAAACACTAAAGCAACCACAAAATAGGGATATGATGGTGGTTGAAGGGATATGTCCTTCTACTATGTCAAAGGTAATCTCTTACAACAATTCTAGCGTTCATCCTGAAACACATCTAGTATCACACACCAGATTGATATGACAAGATGCACTGCAAAGATTGTATCTAATCCATGGGTGGACAATACACTCTCCTGGTAGCTGCATGCACATGGTCTCCTCCTGTTCTCTGAAGTCAGAAATCATGCTTCTCTTCTGTTGTACATAGACTCTCCACTTCTTTTTGCTGAGTTCTATTTGAATTAAAGGGTACTCTCCAAGGGCCTCATTCAAATGCGATTTGGCCAATTGAATAGGGCTCTATTTAAGCACATAGCATATTTATTTTACAGAAGTTTTTAGTTAGTGAACTTCTGTCCAAAAGCAAGGTCTTCACTAACTAAAAACGTTTGTAAAAAAAATATGCTATGTGCTTATATAGAGCCCTATTCAATTGGCCAAATCACATTTGAATGAGGCCCCAAGCCTCCAAAACCTGTTCAATGCCCCTTTAACCTTTTATTCAAATTTAACCTAATTCAAACATTATTACTGTCCAGGATGTTGTTGTTTTTTTTTTTTATCTTGGAAACAAGCTAAAGTAAATATTTTTATCTGCAATTTCTTTAAGATAATATCCAAAATATTGAGGCACACCTAGCAGAACTTGCTGCACACCCTTTTGGAATCACTGTCCTATTGTATGCCCTCTATAGATGCCCTTTACAAGGTTTTCCTATTTTTACTTGTCTTTTATTTTTATACTAAGATAACAAAAACTGGTAGAGTTATCCGACAATCAGCCGTTTGTAAAAAGAAAAAGTTAAGAACTAAACTTCAATTACTCTTAACAGAAAATATACGTTTAAGGTGAAATGAGTTTGGGCAATTTTTCAGAGCATTGTCCAAGTTGTTACAGCTTGTACTGAAGACGCTGTGATGAGGTATCCAGAGCTAAAAGCCTAACCTGACAAATGTCTTCCATTTATACAATGATTTCACCATTTGGGATCAGTAAACCATGACAGTATAATATTCCCTGACAAAACTATGCAGAGGTGCAGGAATAAGACAGATTCGCTTTTACTTTCTGCCTTAAAATATTAGTAGGGATTGGAAAGTAATATGAAAAAGGTGGAAATTTAGTTCAAAATCATAGTCATGCCTTGCTTTGCCTGTCATTGACACATCTTTTTTGTTTTAATTTAGTAATCATGTGGGCCTTTATTCTAATCCCCTTTATTGCAGATTACATCATGTTTAAGAGCAAAGTAAAACCACTTACCGTATATATACTCGACTATAAGCCGACCCGAGTATAAGCCAAGGCACCATTTTACCACAAAATACTGGGTAAAATGAGTGACTCTAGTATAAGCCGAGGGTGGGAAATGTGCTGCCCCCTGTGTCCCTCTTGTGTCCTCTGTGTCCCCCCTCTCTCTCCCGTGTCTCTTCTCCCCTCTCCCTTCCCTGTGTCTCTTCCCCCCTCTCCCTTCCCTGTGTCTCTTCTCCCCTCTCCCTTCCCTGTGTCTCTTCCCCCTCCCTTATCACCCTCCTCAACCCCACTCTTCAACCTCCCTCCTCATCCTCAACCTCCCTCCTCATCCTCCCTCCGCATCCTCAACCTCCCTCCTCATCCTCAACCCCCTCCTCAACCTCAACCCCCTCCTCAACCTCCCTCCTCATCCTCAACCCCCTCCTCAACCTCCCTCCTCAACCCTC
Organism: Discoglossus pictus; assembly: GCA_027410445.1. Taxonomy (NCBI): domain Eukaryota; kingdom Metazoa; phylum Chordata; class Amphibia; order Anura; family Alytidae; genus Discoglossus; species Discoglossus pictus. Next base: position 350,693,703 of record CM050163.1, on the reverse strand, counting down.
CCATCCTCAACCCCCCATCCTCATCTTCTCTCCTCAACCCCCATCCTCAACCCCCCATCCTCAACCCCCCTCCTCAACCCCTCCTCCTCATCCTCATCCTCCCTCCTCATCCTCGACCCCCCCATACTCAACCCCTTCCTCAACCTCCCTCCTCAACCCCCCATCCTCAACCCCCTCCTCAAGCCCCCATCCTCATCCTCCCTCCTCAATCCCCCCATCCTCATCCTCAACCCCCCATCCTCATCCTCTCTCCTCAACCCCCATCCTCAATCCCCCTCCTCAACCCCCCATCCTCAACCCCCTCCACAACCCCCCTCCACAACCCCTCCTCCTCATCCTCAACCTCCCTCCTCATCCTCAACCTCATTCTCAACCTCCCTCCTCATCCTCAACCCCCTCCTCAACCTCCCTCATCCTCCCTCCTCAACCCCCCTCCTCAACCCCCCATCCTCATCCTCTCTCCTCAACCCCCCATCCTTAACCCCCCATCCTCAACCCCCCTCCTCAACCTTAACCCCCTCCTCAACCCCTCCTCCTCATCCTCAACCTCCCTCCTCAACCTCCCTCCTCACCCCCCATCCTAAACCCCATCCTCAACCCCCTCCTCAAGCCCCCCATCCTCATCCTCCCTCCTCAATCCCCCATCCTCATCCTCAACCCTCTCCTCAAGCCCCAATCCTCATCCTCTCTCCTCAACCCCCCTCCTCAACCCCTCCTCCTATCCTCAACCTCCCTCCTCATCCTCAACCTCCCTCCTCATCCTCCCTCCTCAACCCCCCCATCCTCAACCTTCCTCCTCAATCCCCCCATCCCAAACCCCCTCCTCAATCCCCCATTATCATCCTCAACCCCCCATCCTCAACCTCAACCCCCCTCAACCCCCCTCCTCAACCTCAAACCCCCTCAACCCCAACCCACCTCCTCAACCTCAACCCCCCTCAACCTTCCCCCTCAATCACCCTCAACCCCAACCCCCCTCCTCAACCCCCCTCCTCAACCTAAACCCCCCTCCTCCACCTAAACCCCCCTAAATACCTCCCCCCTCTCCCCTCACTTACCTGCTTGTGCTCCTATCCTCAACCTCCCTCCTCATCCTCAACCTCCATCCTCAACCCCCTCCCCAACCCCCATCTTCATCCTCAACCCCCCATCCTCAACCTCAACCCCCCTCAACCCCCCTCCTCAACCTCAAACACCCTCAACCCCAACCCATCTCCTCAACCTCAACCCCCCTCAACCTCCCCCCTCAATCCCCCTCAACCCCAACCCCCCTCCTCAACCCCCCTCCTCAACCTAAACCCCTCTCCTCCACCTAAACCCCCCTAAATACCACCCCCCTCTCCCCTCACTTACCTGCTTGTGCTCCGGCCTCCGCTCCTTGACCCGGCGCGCATGTGACGTCACATGCAAGCCGCGTCATTAGCATATACCAGGTGCCAGCACCCGGTATATGCTAATGACGCGGCGCGCATGTGACGTCACATGCGCGCCGGCGCCGGGTCAAGGAGTGGAGGCCGGAGCACAAGCAGGTAAGTGAGGGGAGAGGGGTGAGGTATTTAGGGGGGTTTAGGTGGAGGAGGGGGGTTGAGGATGAGGAGGGGGGAGGGAAAGAGACACGGGGGGTAGAGAGACACACGGGGGGTTAGAGACATGGAGGGGGGTTAGAGAGACACGGGGGGTTAGAGAGACACGGGGGGGAGAGTGACTCGAGTATAAGCCGAGGGAGCCCTTTTTTGCCTTAAAAAAGGGGCTGAAAAACTTGGCTTATACTTGAGTATATACGGTACAATATATATGCATGTATTCAAATAACCCAACCTTACGTCATATATGTACATTTGTGTTCCCATTTGAACGTCTCAAATAAGTAAAAAAAAACATATTCCCTGCCAAAAATTGCAAGAAATACAGTATTGCACTGCATTCTGGTAACCTGGACATGATTATTGTTTATTTGTAACGTGCCAACATATTCTGTAGCGCTATAGAAGTGTTAACAATCAAGGCAAAAAACAATAGCAATTTTAACACATTGCAAAGCATGGAGGGCCCTGTCTTTGAGCTTAGAATCCAGTGCCCATACAGCTTTCCCCAAAGCTCCATGCAAGATTGAAAACTCACAAACTTACAGTCTAAAAGAACATGCAAATGAGCCCACAAAGGCTCATGGTTCCCTTTAAGCATATGCCTGCTGTATTACACAGCTTTAATTAAAGCCCAGGATGGATTATGCGCAAGCCAGGAAACCTACCCACAGACAACTGTTTCAAGCTTAAATGCCTCTCATCAGTGTAGGGTTGGATCCTAGCTTGTGTAGTAGATTTTGTGGGGAGAAAGTTCACCACAACAATAATTGAATTTATTGTGGGCAAAAAAGCAATAGAAGGCTCCACCATACAGTAGTACAGTAAATAAATAGTACATTTGTGTTCACATTTGAATGTCTAAAACAAGTTAAAAAACATATTTTCTGACCAGAATTCTAGGAAATACAGTTATTACTCTGCATATTGTTTTATTTTCCTTTTTTGCCCACTTCGACAAATGTTTTTCATCAAGTTGATTTACTTTGCAGGGAGGTCTCTCAATATTTTCAGGATAGTAGCTCATCATTCATCTATTGTTGGACTAAGACTGACTGATACCATTAGAATTGAGCGAGAATCTGTATTGCGTCAGATCACTCCCTCCATTGGTTGTGGATAAGGACCATTCCTATTCAAACACATTGGGCCTCATTCAATTGAGCTTTTGCTCGATCCGGTAGCCCATAATGGAGGCTGCAAGTTAATTTTTTTTTCAATTGGCTTTTTGCAATGGATAAACCCTTAACTTACCGCCTCCCGAAGCCTTTGATCTTTCATGTCCGCAAGAGTTATGATGGCTAAAATCGCAAATCGCTATTCAATTGCAAAAATCACTCAATGCCGCACCCGCAGTCAAGCCTGCAAACGCCAAATGGCAGCCCAAAGATTATAGGTTCCAAATAGGACCCACAAAGGGTTTACAGACACCAATGCACTTTAAAACATGGGGAAAGCAATGGAAGGCATTACGATTACATGTACAACAAATCCCTACTATCAAATATAGCAAAAAATAAAATTTTATTTTTCTCATTGGTTGTAATGGTCATGTATATGCCAATATGAAAATGCTGCAAAATGCTGCAAAATGCTGAAAGCTATTAAAGACACACTATCTCATTCAATTTCAACACAAATGCATGCAAATGGCTGACATATTAACCCTTTCTCACTCACAGAGGCTCTAATGTGGACCCCAAAAATACAAAGATTATCTTATATACATTTCACTCATCACATCTACATTGGGACAACAAATAGTGGACAAATACCAGGGGAACATTTCACATATGGTTGTTCAGTCCCTCAGTTCTGTCTGACTCTCTGTGACCCTATGGACTGCAGCACAACTACTAATGTCTCTGTCTGTGCGTATCCACAAGGTTTGCATGTCAAAGATACTGGAGTGGGTTGCCAGTTCCTTCTCTAGTGGATTGTGATTTTTCTGACCTCTCTGCTATGACCTGCCCACCTACATGGACCCTACATGGTATAGCTTTATTCAGGTAAACAAACAAGCCCCTTCACCAACTTGTATTTCACCAACAGGTATAGAATATATTTTTTTCAATATTGACTCTGAACTTTCATACAGTATATGGAATAACAATATAACAATGTCTGAAGTTTTCATGAATACAAATTGTAAACCATAACATAAAAGTTTGTAACATGCAACTTGTATTTTAAACAATCTTGAACTTTTTTGTTTCACAATACTAACATTTTGAATTGATAGTTATCCATGACTAACAGACGACTATGTAAACTTTCTGTAAATAACTATTTTGAACAAGGAGATGCTTTGTAACATTCATTTTTTTTAAACACTTGTTAAACTATATTGGCATTGAATCCAGAGGATGGCAAACAATAAACCCCCCCCCCATTGAAACTTGGCCAATTGTATCAAAGAGGGGAAAAAATAATTCCTTCCTGACCCCATTAACTGGCGATCGGATTACTCCCTGAACCAATACTCTCTATTTAATTATACAGTTCAATGTATTAACAAATGATGAAACTTGTAGTAACATAAATCCTTGACTATATACAATATAAAATGAACCAACTTTCCACAACTTTGAAAATACAATGTTAACATGTGAAATAGTAACATAAAACAATAACATTTAACCTTCAAGTTAAAGAAAATGCCATCTAATTATTTTGTGGGGCCATTCATGTAAATAGGTAACTTCTAACACATTCCAATCTGTATAACCACTGTTTACTGTTGTTTATCTTTTTTTTTTTCTTGTTGTACTTTGTGCAAATGGCACATAGAGTTTCCTAAGTGAAATAGTGGTCGCCTATTTAAAGAGTCCCAGTGAGCTAAAATTTTGTCCTGGAAGTAAAACCATTGTTCTCTATGTTTTCTTGCCATTGTATAAAGTTTCTTATTGAAATAGTGGTCCTCTAAAATCAGTCCGAGTAACATAAAATGTTGTTGTCGAAATTAAACCACTGTCCTCTATACTTACAGCACCTCATAGTACACAATGTTTTTTTTTTAAAAACGCATCCATCTTTAAATAAATCACCCTGACTTTGGTTTTCTTCAACATGTACTTTAATTTCCTCTGGATTATTGCATCTTGAAAATGCAATATATAGTTGACCATGAGCAAACACAGGTTCCTTCAAAAAAAATACCCACAGACTTAAAAGTTTGTCCTTGGGATTTATTGATGGTCATGGCAAATGCCATGATAATGGGAAATTGTCTCCTTTGAAGGACAAAAGGCAAACCACTCTCACTTGGAGCCAAATCAATTCTCGGTATAAGAACTGGTTCGCCTTTATAGGTACCACTCATAATTTCTGCATGTATAAAATGATCCTATAAATCCTTCACAGTTAATCTGGTCCCATTACAAAGTCCTTTTTTGGGATTCATATTTCTCCATAGCAAGACAATTGCCCCTTTTTTAAGTTGCAAAACATGTGGTGGCATTCCAGAGGGAGTTAAGTAATTAATAAATTCCATAGTAAAGTTTCCTTCACTATCTTTGTCATCAGCCAGAACAGAATCTGCACTGTAATAGGTTTTTTGGGTGCATTGATTAATTTTAATATTTTGTTGTATAGATTCAAGGCATCTATATTTTTGGATGTCAATATGACTTTACTTGCAATGTCTGAGTAATCCTCGTTATTGATGGTATTGAGGAAGATTGTCAAAATTAGTGGTTCTTTTGAAATCATTTCTGGTGGAATTTGTACAGCATCATCAGGTAAATTATTTATTTTTGGCTGTTTTCCTTCTCCAATCTGAATGAGCCAATCATTGAATGGATTTTGGCCTTCAGATCTCATATCTCATATTTACTTCTAATTTAAGGTGTGTAAATATTTTCCACAGCTTACTTCTTTTTATACACATTTCGACAATGTGAGTCCGATTGCCATGGCACCACAGCTAATGTTTGCCTGAAATCTCCTCCTAACAACATCACCTTTCCACAAATGGCAAATCATTATCCATAACTTCTTTTAATAATCGATCAATACATTTTAGGGCATAACATGACATCATAGTTGCCTCATCTATTATAATTAATTTACTCTTGTGCAATTTTTTTGCTTGTAATGAATTCATTTGAATATCCGACAATGATGTTTCCAGAATGAGAACTGGCAGTTTAAATCCACTATGCACAGTTCTACCACCTTCTAACAAAAGTGCGGCAATTCCAGTGGCAAATGGCAGTGCTATTTGACCCTGTGCTCGAATGCAACTCATCAACCAATTATATAGATACGTTTTTCCTGATCCACCAGGGCCATCCAGATAGAAATAACGGTCTTTGAGCATGTCATCTTCTATTGCATTTGTGATGGCGTTAAATTCCTTCCAATTGCAATGCATTTAAAGTTCCATTTTGTTCTTGGGTTTTTTGGTATTCAATGTCAGTTTCATACTCATCAAAGTTAATTTCATCTATAATTCCTGGATCAGGCAGATTAAAATTGGCACAATTTAAACCATGACAAAGAAAGATTTCCTGAATTTCCATTAATGCTTTCAATTGCGCAATGGTCTCATTGTAACGTTTCAAGAAATCTAAATGTTTCCCACAAAGTTAATGCATCTGGTACATTGCAAAAGATGCAAATGAAAGCAAATTGTTCTCTCATTTGCTTTGGTATTTGACATAGTGCTGCATCCTCGAGACATCTCTCCCATTCTGTATCATCTGCCAGAAAGTTTTGATGTCTTGCAGCTATACTGGAAAGTATCATAAACTATGTCCTTGACTGTACGTAAATGTTCATAACTTTGTGCACCGGGAACATGTAAAAGAAGTCATCTTTAACTGAAACGTTCAATGTCTCGTGGACTGACGGTATATATTCTTGGGATAATTTTATAATTATGTTTCTTTCATTGTCTCCATTCACCATTTACGAATACATAGTGATTTGGAATGTCATTGTATAAAAATTGTCTGGCCTGAGTATACTGACAATTTTATTGAAACCAAGCAGTAAGCGTTGTTGTTCTATGTTCTCTTTGTGCTAAAGCATTTCTTTAATTGCCTGCAGTGAAGCAAACAAATTGACTTTGTGGCAGATGGACAGCTAATCGATACACAGCATGTGACCGATCATGCATCTCAAATTTGAGAAGACTCCACATTGCTTCTGGAGCACTTACATAGCGGGCATCTATATAAGGTGAAAGTTCGTCATGTAAAATGGGATTGTCTTTTTCATTTTATGCACCTTGCACAACAACAGTTGCTGCATCATATCCTTTATATATATATTTATACACATATTTGATGGATTTGATAGAAGTGCAAGCTTCCACATCAATATGTGCACTGTACTTCATCAGCAAATGTGGATTGTATGGAACCACATTTCTATTATCGACCTTTTGGCCACAGATAATAGCTGTTTGTCCATCTCTTCTTTTATACAAAGGGTATCCATCACAATTAACATAAGTCTGCATTTGAAATTGTTTTGGAAACTCTTTTATGCATTTTTTATTTTCCATACATGGTGAATTTGGATTGATCTCTCGACATGGACCATGTATCATTCTATGAGTTACAATCTCATAAAGTTTGGAATGTTTCTCTGGATGCGGCAGTTCAGCAGCAATTACTGAATCCACTCTGTTTGCTGTATTCAATTTATCTTTTTCTTGCAAGATTAAAAGTATATGTGCATGTGGCGGGCCTCTTTTTTTAAATTAAATGGTATAAACAAAAGCCACACATTTTCCAAATAAGTGTGTTTTAGTTATATCATGAATTCATGAATTGAGTTTTATTTTGAATAATTTTGCCACCAAATCCAGTCAATCAGAAGTAGTTTGTCCAATCAGTAAATTTTCTTTGATCTCTGGCCATTGTGGATTACATGTTAATGTAATGAATAAATCTGGTTTGCCAAATTTAGTGACAATAGCCATGGCATCATTGTATCTTTCTCGCATATTGCGAGGAGATCCTTGGAAAGAGTATGGCAAAATCATTGCTCGTCCAGGAATGTCTCTGTTTGCAGCAAATTCAGCGACATAATTCATCAATCCACAATATTGTTCTACTCGAAGCTTGTTTTGTTGATATTTGACAAAACTTAGATTATTTGCTTCGACTTGTAGATAGGAACCAATAATCCATTGTTGTGTAAGTTTACCTCCACAAAAAAAAGGATTATAATGATCCCGGATAGCAGTTTGTGCCACTTTACATTCCAGCAACTGTAATTTTGGTTGCCATCCTGGCTCCCCATTTGGAAAGGAAATGGGATATGTCATAGGATCCAAATTACTGCTTAAAATATTTATGTTTATAAAAGGTTGTTCTTGATTGTGTGGATATATTCTAATATCCCGCTCAAATGGTGGTTCCCCATCATCATTTTTAAATACCATGGCAACTTCATTTGCTGTTCGTAAATTATACCGTCTTTGATCAGTATTGAGAACCATATTTACTCTTGGCATTGGCAAATTATGTCTTTGCGCATGTGCCAGTTGTTCTTTTTCAACCTCAGCTAATTTTTTGTATGCTTTACTATATTGGTTGTTGGCCATAATGTTATCAAGCTGTTCAAAGACAATGGATAAGCATTGTTTATTTTCAGGAAGCATCATTTGTTGTTCAACAGCTTCCATTGTATCAAGAACATATAACTGTGCAAATTATCTTTGTTCTCCTGATTCTGGGTGTAAATGTGAAGTCTGGTGGTATATTTGTTCTTGGACTTTAAAATAGTAAGGACCGTGTCCTGGGACATTTTCGGGTAATGTTGTACCCATTGAAGCAAATTAAATTGCACTGTTATAAGACCGAATGTTTTTCTTAAAATTGGTGTAATTTGGAAATGTAGGATCACTCATGATACTTTTTAAATATTCTGGAAATGTGTGTCTTTCTGGAAGTCTTACCTTTCCTTTCTGACAGCAACTAATAAACTCTTCATCAGTTGGTCGTTCTTTCAGAAAATGATAGGCCCCACAAAACTGACAAACCACATTCATGAATCCACAATAATGTGTGTGTCTGTATGTCTCTCTGTCTGTCTCTCTGTCTGTCCCTCTGTCTGTGTCTCTGTCTATCTCTGTCTGTCTCTGTCTCTCGTCTCTGTGTGTGTGTGTCTCTCTCTCTCTCTCTCTCTCTCTCTCTTTGTGTCTCTCTCTATCATGAATGCAAAACCATAAACAGGTAATCATGTGTTCCTAAAGAAGGGCAAAGCAAAAGAGCTATTAGCAAACTATAGATTGACATGAATAAACATCTGCAGTGTAATTCTCATTCATGTAAAGATAAATGTGTTTTCATATATGTATTTTTTAATGAATGACAACCTGTGAGTAATGTTGATGAAAAAAACGTTAGAGACTTATTAAATTGGAATTTACCAAATTGAATAGGGCTCTATGTAACCACAGAACATATTTTGGTTATGGAAGTTTTTAGTTAGCTATCCAAAAGCAAGGTCTTCAGTAAGTAAGTAGTTGTGTTCAAAAATATGCTATGTGGTTATATTGAGCTCTATTTAATAGGGCAACTTGCAATGTAATAAGGCTGTTAATTCTGTTTTTATAAATAATGTCATCAAGAATGATACCTGTCAATTAGATGTGATATCAAATGAAATACTGCAGACGTCACTCTGTGTGTTCAGGGAGGTGCATAGATGATGGATCTGTAAAATGACATATAAAGATTTTGAAAATATGCATTTTAATTGGCATACATAGCAAACGTAAATCCTAACCATAAATATATGTTAAAAGCATTTTAAAATGTTAAAAAGTGACCTAATATAATACATGAAATTAAATATTTAACTGCTTCTAAGGTCCTATCCCTGTTAGACAATGAGCAGTAACATAATGATGAATTAATGAATGAAAGAATACACATGAATAAAACAATGTAAAAGTGTTATGACTGCAAAATCTCAACCTGTACACATGTTTTCGAAAAGAAGGAGAAACGGAAATAGCTATGAGCAAAGTATAGATTGGTGTAAAAGGTTTTGTTTTTTTTGGTACTACATAAATGACTGAATAAATGAAGATATGATGCCTAATTAATCAATAAATCAAGACATGATGTTAAAGTGTAATTATTTCAAACATCAATAGCTATGTATATATGTATTCCTTTTTTTCTTGTAATTATTAAATAATTTTTTAAATAAATGACTTAAATTAATTAAGCAATATCTGTCATCCATGGGCTCTAAAAAATACTTAATCCTATATTTGTAAAAAATGTCCTCACAAAATCATATACCTGTGAATTTGATGTTGTATAATGTGAATTCCTGCAGTGGTGACTCCTGTGTTCAGGCAGGTGGAGACGTGAGAAATCTGTCAAAAGATGTAAAAATCATATTACATTTTTTGTTTGAATGAATGTATGAATCATTGAAAGTACTTAAATAAATTTAAATATTGAAAAATTATATACCTGTGAAGGTGATCTGATTGCAGATCAAATGCTGCAAAGCCCCTCTGCGTAGTCAGGTGCCCAGATGATCAAACTGTGAAATAAAATAAAAAGCATTGTTAATATTTGTATGATGTTTAATTGGCATACAGTAGATGCAAAATATAAGTAAATACACTATAAAATGTAAGAAAGTGATGTAAATATTTAAGCGGTTTGAGGATCCGATTCCTTTGAAACAATGAGCAGCAACAGATAAATATGATTACACTGTAAAATCTACCTATTTTATGATGCATTTTAGCACATTTAATTTTGAAATCTTTAAAATAAATGACCAATTAAATAATTAATCATCAACATTAATAATTAAGCATCAACACACGAAAACAAATGCATTAATAATGAAGGCTGAAAACATAAATATAACAGCAATGTAATAATTAAGCAGCAACACTAAAATGTAAGTGCAGTGCAAAATGTACATATGTTTTCATGCATTTTCCCCCAAAAATGTGTTCTATGAATAATGAATGAAGTAATTAATGAACAATAATAGTTGAGCAGCAACCATGAAATGTAAGTCCACTGTGAAATATACATTTTTTTTAAATATTTTTTTTACTAAATTTGTTATTATGACTAATTAATAATTAATTAATGAACATTATTAATAAAGTAATAAATGAACATTAATAGTTGAGCATCAATCCCAAAACGTAAGTCCAGTGATAAATATACATATTTTATGATCTATTTTTTATGAACTTTCTTATTATTAATAATAAATTATTATTTAATGAATGATCAATTACTAAATATATTATAAAGAGTTAATCAATAATGTAATCATAAAGTAAAGGTAGTGACAATTGTGTATTTTTTTTAAATAAATAATAATTAATAAATTAATATTTATTAAAAATTAATTAATCAATTAATAAACATAATTAATCAATTAATTAAACATTGAAATGGTTAATAATTAATATTGTGCTAAAGTACAGGTATTGCAAAATGTAGTAATGTAATTTTTTTTTTTTATTAATAATTTTTTTAATTAATGAATAATTAATTATTTAATATACTTTACCTATTTATAATAAATTTCCAGCAATCAATATCCTGAAGAGCTAACAATCTCTTTGGATTTTCCGGCAGCAGAAAATGTCCAGTCAGACTGTCATCACCTGAGGAGAAAGTGTCAGCAGTGTGGCAAGTGTGCCCTATATAAAGGCTGCTTGCGCAAGCCAGAACCGTTAGTTTAGGCGGGAAAGCCGCCATTTCAGATGAGTTATTGTGTAGATTGTCATAAAATGGCAGCGATATTGTATGTGTTACGCGCGTCAGAAGAATTTTCCGTCGTACGTGCCTTGTCAAACTGCTACGTGTCCGGCTATGTTTTCCGCGCTTCACGGTCGTGTAGCCTCGTTTTAATATTTTTCGGCTGCCATTTTTTTCCTCGCTTAGGCGATTTGGTATGGCCCAGCCAGAGCCCAGACCTGAATACGATTGAAAATCTGTGGGGTGATCTGAAGAGGGCTGTGCACAGGAGATGCCCTCACAATCTGACAGATTTGGAGTGTTTTTGCAAAGAAGAGTGGGCAAATCTTGCCAAGTCAAAATGTGCCATGCTGATAGACTCATACCCAAAAAGACTGAGTGCTGTAATAAAATCAAAAGGTGCTTCAACAAAGTATTAGTTTAAGGGTGTGCATACTTACGCAACCATATTATTTTATTTTTATATTTTTTCTTCCCTCCACCTAAAAGATTTCAGTTTGTTTTTTAATTGAGTTGTACAGTTTATAGGTCACATTAAAGGTGGAAAAATTTCTGAAATGATTTATCTTTGTCTAATTTTTTTACAGCACAGAAACCTGACATTTTAACAGGGGTGTGTAGACTTTTTATATCCACTGTATATGTCATTAGTATGACGAACCACACATTGTTTGGTGTTCATTCCTAACTATCTGACATCTAGGCTTGAACCTGGATGATTCTCCTAATTGCAACTCAGATTAGCTATCATTTGCTATATTTGATCTATTCTTTGATTCTTGGTCTTGACTGTTCTTCTTGGCTCCAAATGCTATCTTGATTCTGGCTGCGGTCTGTAACTGTAACTTGGTTGATTACTGTTGTTGTGCTCAGGAATGACAGTGATTTGTCAGCTTCATGGATTTAATCGCGCATTCATCTATCCCTTTGGTAATTCCATGGAGCTGACATGTCAGTGTCCTTGTTGGTCATCATGTACATGTGTAGTGTGTGTGATGTACTGTACATGTTGTGGCATGTTGGTGTATGTGATTGTTACGACCGGCAGATTTGGGGGACTACGCTCACCCCAATTCTTTCTCTCTATATGGGTTGCAACTGTTCAGATCTCGACACCAGCAGACACTTCAGATGACAGCATCAATTCAGAAGAGGCAGGCACCATCAGACCCCTTTTCTTAGGATCTCAGAATCACACACCATGTACCTTTGATTAGTACAAGCAGACTCTGACACTACCTTTACTTAGTGTGTCCAAAATCAGACTGTCACTTCATTATTTTTCAAAACACATTTTCAGATGACAGAAAACACCAAAGACTTCCCCCCAGTTCTAACCCATCCTCCGGTGCAAATAGCTTGCTATCCCCCCTCACCCACATGATCTCCAGATGTATAGAGGGGTCTGGCTTTCTTGCTCTCATCACACATTTTCTCTCCTCTTACGGAGCCATAAAACTAGCTCCCCCCTTCATGACTAAAGCCAGAGCCTTCACACCTGGCCGATCGCAGGGCCATATAAATTCTTTAGAATCTTTAACCGTTTGTCACATAAGTGACTGCAGTATTTTTAGATAATTCTAGCATCCTAGGGCATACTTCTAACACATATACATTATTACAGTGCATATAACATGACATAGTAACCGCAAAATGAATTACCGTGGCACACACTCCACACAAAAAAATCAAGTTAGTCCCCACAACAAGTTTCAGGTCCCTTGTAATAGTTCCTGACATTAGCACTCAGTGTGTCAGTATTCTAAATATCAGAGTTACTTGTGGGGTGCAGGGGGTCCCATCATGGTCCCCAAATCGTTCCTGACAGCTATATTTACCTGACATGGGGGCTGGGTGCTTCTGGGTCACCAGGCCTAGCTCCAGCGATGGGCACCTTGCTGAGAAGGTCCTTGGCGACCCTCTCCCACTCATTAAAGTGCACAGTCACATTATTCTCCTCCTTTGCCATCATCCTCCTCACCTTGGCCCTGATGTTGTCAAAACGGTGCTTCACGGACCTCACATCCCTTGGCGGTGTGCCCACTGCTGTAACCTCAGCTGCTACCTCCTTCCGTGCCCGAGCCCTGACCAAAATCCCTCCCCATCAAGGATCACGGGGCAGCCACAGATGGCACCAAGGAGGACCACATTCCTCTGATGCGTGTAATTGTGGGCCCTGTGCTTGCCCTTAGCCTCTTGCCCTCCCGACTGTGGACGGGGACCCTCGTCACTGTCCCTGGCCTGTCCCCCTCTGGGATCATGCCCCTCAACCTCTGTCCCTTGTCTAAGTGTGCCTGGTGCTAGGGCCACCCTGCCACCACCCACCTCCTCCTCTCCACTCTCCTCCTCCACTTCCACCACCTTCTGATCCTCCTCCTGATCCTCCTCCACCCCCTTCTCCTCCTCAGGGCCACAGATGTTTTTTGGCTCTTTAAATGTTATCCCCACAAATATTGTTTGGTTCCTATACACATGAATTTATCGCAATGTGTTTTCTTTTTTTTAAAGGATGTTTTCAAAGCAGAAAAACTGATTCAAACAACAGCATTAAAAATGATTGTACATTGAACTAGCTGTTTTCCTCTACAGTAAATCATTGGGTATTTATTTCATATTTCATATAAATTCAACAACAACAACATGGAATTTCCCAGGATTTATTCAATTTAGAAAAAAATGGATAAAATAACACATAGCCAGTTTTGTATACCTAAAAACCATCATTTTGTGGTGTCACAGTCCTTTTAACTAGTATATGGGCTTGATCTTGTCTGCTTATGAAATCTACAAACATACATATACTCTTGGTTGAATGAAAGTGCCTGTGGATGGAGATGGAGGACATGAAAGTACCTGGGGATTGAGATGGAGGATAAAAAGTGCCTGGAGATAGAGATGGAGGATATGAAAATGCCTGGAGATGGAGGACATGAAAGTGCCTGGTGATTGAGATGGAGGACATGAAGGTGCCTGGAGTTGGAAATGGAAGACATGAGAGTGCCTGTTGAGAAATAACACTTGTTAAAAGACGGACAAAGAGGGCTGCAGAAGAAAACAAGCATTACAGAGAGGTAGATAGAATTAGTTACAGAAAGGGAGAAACCAACGGAGTGACAGGCACAGGGAGGTAGACAGATAATATGAGACAAAGTACGAAAGATTAAATAACTGAGAAACAGAGAGGGGCCGATTAAGAGGCACCACGAGACACAAATTGTGCGTGGGATAGATTTTGGAACAGAGAAATACATCAATCTCTGTTCTATTATCAAAATACAATACACAAAGTACTTGCAGGTTAATGTGAATATTATAATATTCTCTCTTAGCATGTGATTGATTAATGGAGTTCTTATTAGATGTATTTTCATATGGAGGAGAGGTAACAGCCCGTGTTCCATACTGATTTCAGTAACACATTTGTATGACTTGTCCAGTTCCAAGGTTAATTAAAGTCTTATTTTAGGAATTCATGACAAGCACAGTCCAGAGGATGTTCAGTGTAGGGCAGTGAAGTGAAAACAAAGATCTCGTGCTTATTGAGTCCTTCGTTTCCATATATCACTGGCTACAGACTGCTGATTGGAGACTATCAGTCAAAGTAACAGCGCTGTTCAAAGGAGATTACTTTGATCGCTTTCCAAATGCTTAAACAGAGCTTCCACTTCATTATTTTTTTAAGAAACAAAACATTAGGTGAATTCAAGGACATGCAGTTTAGTCTTAAAATAAAGAAAATTCACCGAAAAGCTTAGTGTAGGACTAGTGCTATGGAATGAGCTGTTTACTGAATATTACTAAATAAATGACTGACTTGCTCGCTAATGACTATTTCACTGTTACTGGGATGCTTAATTAGGCTGATTTGTAATGGTTACTTAAATACACTATAAAGATAAATTTAAATTAGAAATGTTGCAAAACCTACATAAAACAAAATGGGTTTGATTCCAGTCAGGGATGCAAGAGGTCACACCACCCTGAAGCCATGCATGGTTAGAAATACCAGGAGCTGTATGCTGTGGCCCAATAGAGAAGGAACTGGCAATCCACCACTACAGTATCTCTGCCATAATTATCAAGTAGATCAGCATAGTGTGTTGCGGTCTATGAGGTCATGGAGAGTCAGACACGACTGAACGGCGCAATCACACACTTAAACAAAAGCAAGAAAACTAGTAGGTTTACCCTGGATGTCTACCCGTCAACTCAAACTCAACATGTCTAAGACTGAACTCCTAATCTTTCCACCCTCTACTATAGCTTCCACTCCTCAAATATCTCTCACTGTTGACAACACCATCATCACTCCCACCTCCCAGTCCCGTTGTCTTGGGGTTCTACTGGATCCCGCCCTCTCTTTTATTCCTCACATCCAATCGATAACTAAATCTTGTCAGTTTCACCTAAAAAACATCTCCAAAATTCGTCATTATCTTACACAAGACACAGCTAAAATTCTAATACACTCTCTCATCATATCTCGACTCGACTACTGCAATTCCCTCCTTGCTGGCCTCCCCATCTCTCGTCTGTCTCCCCTCAAATCCATAATTAACGCCTCCGCTAGACTCATCTTCAATACCAAACGATCAGTGTCTGTAGCTCCTCTCTGTCAATCACTCCACTGGCTTCCCATAGCTTCCCGAATCAAATTTAAAATCATGACCCTAACACATAAAGCCCTCAACAACAGTGCACCCCCTTATATCTCTGCTCTTGTTTCAAAATACTCTCCCAACCGCCCCCTTCGTTCTGCTAACGACCTTCTTCCTCCTCTCTCATCACCTCCTCTCACTCCCGTCTTCAGGACTTTTCTCGTGCAGCCCCTACTATCTGGAACTCCTTGCCTCGCTCCATTAAATTAACTTCCTGCCTCAAAACCTTTAAAAAATTACTAAAAACACACCTATTTAAAAAATCATATCACCTTCAGCCTTTATAATTACAACTGCACACTCCACAGCTCCCACCCACAATCTACAGTACAGCTCACAGACCCCTCTAATTGATTAAACAAATTGTATTCACGTTGCCATTTTGTATTTGTCACCCTCTTGTATCACACCTAAACCCTAAGGCCCTCATTCAATTGCAATTTGGCCAATTGAATAGCGGTCTAAATAAGCACATAACATATTTTTTAAAGAAGTTTTTAGTTAGTAAGCATCTATACAAAAGCAAGGTTTTCACTAACTAAAAACTTATTTAAAAAAAATATGTTATGTGCTTATTTAGACCCCTATTCAATTGGTCAAATCGCTATTGAATGAGGGCCTAAGATTGTAAGTTTACGAGTTTTCAATTGTGTGTCCGTGTCTTGGAAACAAGCACTATCTTCTTTAAGGTGTTAAGTTTGTTTTTTGCCATGTACTAACCCCCTGTACAGCGCTACGGAATATGTTGGCGCGATATAAATAAAGATAATAATAATAATAATAATAGTAGGTGCTTTCCTACATTCAGCTCTATAAAAATAAAGATAGAAAAGATGGAAACCGTATTCTATATGTGAATAAAAAAAGTAATCAAACATTGAGGGAAGCTATACTATAAGGAACTGCAAATTGTGATCCATTATATGCCATTCATAATCTCAATATATATATTGATTGCCTTGCAAAAGTATTCACCCCGCTTGGCATTTTTCATGTTTTGTTGCCTCACAACCTGGAATTAACATGGAATGTTTGAGGATTTGCATCCTTTAATTTACAGAACATGCCCACAACTTTGAAGATGTTTTTTTTTTATTGTGAAGCAAACAACAAAAAGGACAAAATAACAGAAAAAAGCCAATGTGCATAACTATTCACCCCCCTAAAGTCAATACTTTGTAGAGCCACCTTTTGTGACAATCACAGCTCCAAGTTGCTGTGGATAAGTCTCTATGAGCTTGCCACATCTTACCACTGGGATTTTTGCCCATTCCTCCTTGCAAAACTACTCCAGCTACTTCAAGTTGGATGGTTTGCGTTTGTGAACAGCAATCTTTAACTCTGACCAGTTTCCCAGTCCCGGCTGCTGAAAAACATCCTCACAGCATGATGCTGCCACCACCATGTTTCACTGTGGGGATGGTGTTCTTTTAGTGATGTGATGTGTTGGGTTTGCGCCAGACATAGCGTATCCTTGATGGACGAAAAGTTCAATTTTAGTCTCATCAGACCAGAGCACCTTCCTCCACACATTTTCGGAGTCTCCCACATACCATTTTGTTTTTTGCTAAAAGTAATGACTTTCTTCTGGCCACTCTGCATTAAGCCCAACTCTATGGAGCATACAGCTTATTGTCGTCCTATGTACAGATTCTCCAGTCTCTGCTGTGGAACTCTGCAGCTCCTCCAGGGTTACCTTAGGTCTCTGTGCTGCCTCTCTGATTAATGCCCTCCTTGCCCAGTCCGTGAGTTTTGGTGGGTGGCCGTCTCTTGGCAGGTTTGCTGTTGTGCCATGTTCTTTCCATTTGGTTATGATAGATTTGATGGTGCTCCTGGGGATCATCAAAGATTTGGATATTTTTTTATAACCTAACCCTGACTTGTACTTCTAAACAACATTGTCTCTTACTTGTTTGGAGAGTTCCTTAGTCTTCATGGCAGTGTTTGGTTAGTGGTGCCTCTTGCTTAGGTGTTTCAGCCTCTGGGGCCCTTCAAAAAAGGTGTATATATGTAATGGCAGATCATGTGACACTTAGATTGCACACAGGTGGACATCATTTCACTAATTCTGTGACTTATGAAGGTAATTGGTTGCACCAGAGCTTTTTATGGGCTTCATAACAAAGGGGGTGAATACATACGAACATGCCAATTTTCTGTTTTCTATTTCTAAAACATTATTTTATATATATATTTTTCTCATTTCACTTCACCAACTTAGACTTTTGTGTTCTGATCCATCACATACAATTCCGATTAACAAAACATTGAACTTAAGGCTGTAATGTAACAAAATAGGTAAAATGTCAAGGGGGGTGAATACTTTTGCAAGGCACTGTATATATATATATATATATATATATATATATATATCACTATAATAGTTGTGGATCTGCGAATGTTGGCAAGGCTTACGATGTTGGTCACGCTTTGTGGCCGCAACTGCGAGCTATTACAGGCCGCAACCGCGTGGCCCGCGGGACTTAGGCTGCAATGAGCGCCAGTGGCACAGAAGTTAGCCAGGCGCTCATTGCAGGCCTCGCGATGAGGCCCGCAAATTACAGGGGGTAGAGCCAAGCATTGTCTGGCAAACAGCATTGCCAGCTTTCAAATTTTATTCCTGTCATTTTTTGATGCACCATTACCTTATATATATATATATATATATATATATATATATATATATATATATAGTGTCAGAAACTGCCCGAGCACCGAGACAGAGAAAACATCTCAACAACAATGTTGAAGACAATGAGTCATGATATTTTAAAATAGCTAAATATTTGCACAACAATAGTATGACAGATAAATCCTAATAAATTAGCTACAGTGGGTTGGGCTACAAAACAATAGAGGACCTATCTCTGTTGTGCAAATTTTACTATATCCTAAAACAGAGAAAAAAACAGCATATCTGAGTTTCATCAGGTCTCTCCAAACTTCATCATGTAGACAGAGTATTTTCACAACAGAGATTCAACAGTCATTTATTGTTTTGCAGTCGTACCCAGAGTGACTGATTTTAGTAGGATTTATTTGTTTTTTTTAATTGTCAGAAATAGAAAATAATACTCTATATGTATAGCCAAAATAGTCACATAATGTAGCTTCAGCACTAAAACATTCAATAGGGTAATAGTCCATATAGGGTACTTCCCTATGACTAGTATCAAGGCTTTAGCATTTTAGGCTTTTTATTACATTTTTGTATTTGGCAATTGCACAGAATTATTTGAATTGGAATTAATTGGCATATTCTACTGTTCATATAAAGTTGATTACATTTGGAATCATAGTTGTTGCCTAAAGTGTTTTTTAAGTAATCCAATAAAGGTTTTTGGTATTATTTTGCAGTTTTTTATTTAGCATAGAGGGATGAATCACACTAAAAGCTGACTGAAGGCTGCCTCTGTCATGCATTAAATGGACCCTGCTCAGCTATGTAGATGACCCCACACCCAGCAGTGACATCATCTTTACATGTCCCATTAATAGCTTCAGCTACACAAGATGGAGGCGGATCTCCGGGAGGGGGAATGTGAGGGTGAAAATGGCAGCCCTAAATTGAGCAATATGAATGGCAAAATAAAGTAATTAAGCCCAAAATGTTGAATATATTTCAATAAAATGTTTATAAAAGTTTAGAAGAGATTAATTGCGATTGCATTTAAAAATAGTTTTCAGTTCAGTTGTCCTTAACAATTTTCACCTATCTTCTTTTTCTCCCTCTTTCCCCTCTCCTTTACATTTTTAAAACTGATCAATAATTGACCTACATATAGGCATTTTAGTAACAGCTACAAGCCCACAAACAACTATTTTATTTGTATCTTATTTACTGTACTACTGTACGGTGGAGGGCTTCTATCGCTCTTTTGCCCACCATATATTAAATGACTGTTGTGGTAAACTACCTAGCCACAAAATCTACTACAGAAGCTAAGGAACCGGGCCCATGCTAATAAGAGGCAATAACCTTGAAACAGCTGTACGTGGGTGGGATTCCTAGCTTGTGTATAATCCAACCTTAGCTTTGCTCAAAACTGTGTGATACAGCAGGCATATGCTTAAGCCATGTTTTAAATGGTTATGGATTGTAAGAGCAAAGCTTTTGTGTGCACATTTGCATGACCCTGCCAAGGTTCCCAGAATGCAGTGTAATAGCTGCATTTCTCTGAATTCTGGAAATGAAACAATTTATTTTATTTGTTTTAGACATTCATATATATACACACACAGTAGTGGTGGTGGGGGGGGAGTATTTGATCCCCTGCTGATTTTGAACATTTGTCCACTGACAAAGAAATGATCAGTCTATCATTTTAATGGTAGGTGTATTTTAACAGTGAGAGACAGGATAACAAACGAAAAATAAGAAAAACACATGTCAAAAATTGATTTGCAGGTCAGTGAGGGAAAAAAGTAATTGATCCCTATCAATCAGCAAGACTTCTGGCTCCCAGGTGTCTTTTATACAGTAACAAGCTGAGATTAGGAGCACTCCCTTAAAGGGATTGCTCCTAATCTCAGCTTTTTACCTGTATAAAAGACACCTGTCCACAAAAGCAATCAATCAGATTCCAAACTCTCCACCATGGCCATGACCAAAGAGCTGTCCAAGGATGTCAGGGACAAGATTGTAGACCTACACAAGGCTGGAATGGGCTACAAGACCATCGCCAAGCAGCTTGGTGAGAAGGTGACAACAGTTGGTGCAAATATTCACAAATAGAAGAAACACAAAATAACTGCCAGTCTCCCTCGGTCTGATGCTCCATACAAGATCTCACCTCGTGTAGTTTCAATGATCATGAGAAAGGTGAGAAATCAGCCCAGAACTACACGGGAGGATCGTGTTAATGATCTCAAGGCAGCTGGGACCAAAGTCACCAAGAAAACAATTGGTAACACACTACGCCGCGAAGGACTGAAATCCTGCAGCGCGAGGCCCCCTGCTCAAGAAAGCACATGTACAGGCCCATCTGAAGTTTGCTAATGAACATCTGAATGATTCCGAGGAAAACTGGGTGAAAGTGTTGTGGTCAGATGAGACCAAAATCGAGCTCTTTGGCATCAACTCAACTCGCTGTGTTTGGAGGAGGAAGAATGCTGCCTATAACCCCAAGAACACCATCCCCACCGTCAAACATGGAGGTGGAAACATTATGCTTTGGGGGTGTTTTTCTGCTAAGGGGACAGGACAACTGCACTGCATCAAAGGGACGATGGATGGGGCCATGTACCGCCAAATCTTGGGTGAGAACCTCCTTTCCTCAGCCAGGGCATTGACAATGGGTCCAGGATGAGTATTCCAGTATGACAGTGACCCAAAACACACAGCCAAGGCAACAAAGGAGTGGCTCAAGAAGAAGCACATTAAGGTCCTGGAGTGTTCTAGCCAGTCTCCAGACCTTAATCCCATAGAAAATCTGTGGAGGGAGCTGAAGGTTCAAGTTGTCAAGCATCAGCCTCAAAACCTTAATGACTTGAAGAGGATCTGCAAAGAGGAGTGGGACAAAATCCCTCCTGATATGTGTGTAAACATGGTGGCCAACTACAAGAAACGTCTGACCTCTGTGATTGCCAAAAAGAGTTTTGCCACCAAGTACTAAGTTGAAGGGGTCAAATACCTATTTCCCACATTGACCTGCAAATTAATTTATAACTGACATGCATTTTTCTTTTTTTTTTTTTCTGTCTCACACCTACCATTAAAATTATAGACTGATCAAATGTTCAAAATCAGCAGGGGGTCGGGGGGGGGGGGGGGGGGGGCAGCAACTGAACAGAGCAGCAGCAAAACAGCTCAGCTCCTACAAACAAGGATTAAAAAGCTTGAAATGTCCTGAGAACATCACAAAACTTGCTCTAAATTATATTTTTTACAGTCACCTGCATCTTCTGGGCATTTTCATAGAAAGCAGGGACCCAGGTTCTCATCTTGGAGGCTGTTTTCCAGACCAGAAGGCATACTGCCCTTGGAGAACACACCCTGTAATGGTGGATAACTCCAGAAGTTATTTCTCAGCTCTACATAACTGCCCGAGCACCGAGACAGAGAAAACATCTCAACAACCTGGGGGTGTCCTGATATTTTGATCTTTGACCATCCTGGAGACAGATCCAAGGGCTAGGAGGTGAGAAAACAACATTTAATACACTTAGAAAAACAGTTGCACTCCCTCCTAGACCCACAGTTATGCTGAACTGATTAGTCCATAAAGAACTCTGCTAATATTCAATGCTTGGGCTGTGAAAACAAACACAGATATTTTGCAAGTGGTATGTAGTTGTGTTTTTTTAACCCACACTACAACCCTCTGTTATCAGAGGGGCTTGTACGCTCATTGTAAGGTCCGCACTGATCTAATTTTGGAGCTTATGGCAAACATCTCCCCTAGTGTACTTTATGTCCTATGAGCACCGTTGGGACTCCTTGTGAGGCGCGCGGTGAAGGCCTTTGTTGTTTATTGCGATACTGTGGTGTGTTTTTTTTTCTGTATATGTATTTTTTCATGATAATTAATTAATTAATGAAATCCTAAATGAATATATTTTACCTATTTGTAATTAATATATGCAGCAAGCAATGTGCTGAAGAGCTAACAATCTGTTTTGATGTTCCTGCAGCATACAATGTAGATTTGCACTGTTGTTGAGCTGAGGTGTAAGTGTCAGCAATGTGTGCAGTGTGTAATGTAAATAGACTGCGTGCCCAAGGGGAAGCCGTTTGTGTAGCTGTGTAGTTCTGCATTCTGTAAGTTAGTGTTGTAAAATGGCGGCGATTTTGTGGTACGTGCGTGTGGATGAATTTGCGTCCTTCTAATAGTGTAATTTGTACCTCGTTCAGGTTTGTGAAAAAGTCGTATGTGCCTGTCGGTGTGTTTTCGGGTTTTAGGGATCATGTAGCCACGTTTTCGTTTGTTTCGGAGAACATTTATTTTGTTGCTTAGGGGATTATTGAGTGTCTAAACTCTGTAACTTTGACTTAAATTTGCGTGCAACCTGATTCCCAGACGTCCTGGCTGTGTGTAATGTTTTTTTTTTATTTGTGTTTGTATTATGTGTGTCTTTAATGTTTTTCGATGTGCTCGGTTCGGCCGTTAAATTCGTATTTTTGCGACCTCGTAATTTTGCATTGTTGTTCCTCGTACGTCCTTGGCAAAAGTACGTGCCTGGCTGTTATTTGCGGGTTTTGGGTCGTGAAGCCTTGTTTTAATTTTTTTCGCCCACAATTTTTTTCTCGCTTAGCCGATTTTCAAGTTCCAAAACTCCTTAAATTAGACTTTAATTGGGGGGCAACCTCACTGGCAGATGTCGTGGCGATCCCCCCATACTGTGCGTGTGTTTATTGTTTAAGTGTTTTTCTTTTTTGTGGATGTCCGCGTTACGGCCGTTAATTTCGTATTTTTTAAGTTCGTAATTTTTTTTTTTTTCAAGTCCCCGGCTCGTATTTTTTTGTGTAAGTCCGTATTTAGTCATTGTGTGTTATAGTTTTTTTTTTCAAAGTCCCACTTCTGTGGCTGTTTGTAACCGCCAGTGAGGCGCCGTAGAGACTCCACCTCCGCAAATGCGGCCCCTCGCTTTGCAAGGGTCCGCATTTGCTTCCCGAACTGCGTCCCTCGCTTTGCGAGGGATGCATTCTTGCGAGCTCGCAAAGCGTGACGACGACTCTCAGTTTGACAACTATTATATGTGATTCCTATGTGGACGTATTATTACTGGAGCTGCCATAACACAAACACCTTTTGGGAAAACCCCTAAAGTGAATAATTTGTATTTCTTGTTTGCTTCTGGGAGGACTGGCAGGGGGACCATCTGCAGAGACAGGGGTGGCACGCCCAGAGTTATATAAACAGATAATGAAACCTGCATAAGTTCATGAAACCTGCATAAGTGGCGCCATCTTGTGGACAAATTCATAATCTGCAAACTCAGGAAGGAATAAGGGCTATATCGCCATCTTGTGGACCTACAAAACAATTGCAGCCTGAAAAGAAATAGCAAAGGCATGCTCAAAACCTGTCTGTAATTTATTTATACAGAACTTTTACCTGCATAGCAGTGTGCCTTATCGTGTCTCAAACAGTTAAAACAAAGATACGTTTTACAAAAAGGCAGATATTGTCTGATTGAAAGAAGAAGCTGCTCAACATTGCCTGCTTTATTTTTTGATGCGAGAAGATAATATTATGCCCACTATGTAAGCGCACCCCATACCCCAGTTATGGTGGCACAATCTAGAGCAAAGTTACTTACCTTACGAATACAGCTAAATCTCATGTTTAAAGCCCATAAAAAAAGGAATGGCTGGTATCTCAACAAGAAGGGCTGCTAAGTCTATACAGGACTTTTGTCACCTGAACGTTTATCAACATCTATTATGGAGCCTATAGCACCCAGAACTAAGTTGGATATACAAGATCTAAAAGATCAGATTTCTTCCTTTATGGAAATTACAGGGGAAATCAAGAAAGTGGCCGCAGTAGTCACTGGAGAAATAAAAGCTGTTGATTCGAAGGTGACTGAACTGGAGGCAAAATATGATAACCTATTGGAGGCGCATACCCAACTGGAGGGAGAGGTGTCGGCTTTGAGAGGTGAACAAAGCCAACTGCAATATGCATAAGAGGATCTGGAAAATCGATCCCGCCGTCAAAATGTCAGGATTCGAAATTTACCAGAAACGGTTACAGATCTCCCAAAGTAAATGCTGGATCTCTGTAAAATTTTACTACCGAACCTGGAAGAAGACGCTTTCAGATTAGATCGCATTCATAGAGCTCTGGAGGGTCGGCCTGCCTCTGGAGAAAGACCTAGGGATGTGATTGCGATTGATTTTTATGAAAGCAGCAAGACCAGTCATTCCAGAGATTGCAGGTGGCCAGCCTAGCATTTATGCTGAACTTTCCTCGACCACCCTGTGAAAAAGTAGACTATTCAAACCACTCTTGGAGATCATCTTAGCCCAGGGATCGAGATATACTTGGGGCTTTCCCTTCAAGCTGAACATTTTGAGAGACGGGAGAACATACCCAGTTTCTTATATGGATGAGGGCATGGCTTTGGTTTCATCCTGGAACATCCCGATACAAGAACCATTGGGAACTGCCCAACATTCTAATACTAGACCTTATCGACGCTTCAGACCGCAACAGAGATCCTAAGTCTGTAACAACTTTTTATACTTCTGAGTGTGGAGAATTCGAAAGAAGACACTTTCAAATGAAGATATTTCTTTGGGATACTGCTGTACATTAGAGAAGGGACTCTGTAACCCTACATGTAAAACACATAGTTTTCAGTTTAAGTTTAGCTATATGGTAGCAATGTTTTAGTTTTTTGTGCCAAATTTGGTACAAGCTTAGGATCCGTTAGGGAATTTCAGTTTAAGTTTAGATATGTGGTTGCAATTTTTTTATTTTTATTTTTTCATAAGCCGAATATGGGCTTAGCTCAGGGTCTGCCATGGATTTTTCCCACTTCTTAGATCTCAACTGCACTGAAATATTAATGGTTTTTCAAAGTTGTGCCCAATAGGGGTTACATTTTGTATATTTTTCTATTCTTATTTTTATGTTTTTTGTGTGTTTTTTTCACCTGTGTATCCTATTGAAAAAATACCTGGCTCCCCACCTTAGGTTTTAGCAGGACGGCTATTTGCTCTCCTCAACTCAGTTTAAATTGTGCATTACTTTGTGTATTTCTATTATACTCAAACGAAAAAAATATATATATATATGTTCGTAAATTACTTACGTATATATTGTAAGACTCTTTCTTATCCCTTCCTCGCCCTGCTCTATCTATCCCTAGTCCTGTGCGTTCCCCAAGTCATCTGCCCTCCGTGGATAATGTACCCATCTGAGTACCTATTTCTCTATTGGCGTTTGGGGTAGGTGGTGAGTAATGGCTTTACACATAGCATCTCATAATGTTCAGGGGTTAAACGAACCAGTGAAGCGGGCGATGCCCTGGGTGAGTACAGTCGCATGGGGTCAGACATTGTTATGATACAGGAAACCCATTTTAAGAAGAATGCCATTGCAAAGTATTGGGGAAATGTTTCACGCAAACGTTTCATTCTACTGTCCCAGAAAAAAAAAGAATGGCGTCCATTTTAATACATAGGAGGGTGCACTTCCAACACATGTCCACCCACAGAGATCCAGAGGGTAGATTCATTCTGGTACAGGGTACTATCAATGAACGTAAACTTTCCTTGTTAAATATATACACCCCAAATATTGGGCAATCCGCATTCTTTCGTAAAATATCAGATATAATGTCTGACTGGCAACAGTCAGTGTGGATCCTGGGAGGGGGGGACATGAATTCAGTCTTATACCAAGCAAGAGATAGATCGGGCTCTGCCTCCTTAATGGCAATTCCCTACGCCACAAAATCCCTCAAACTTTTGCTTAACAATCATGGTATGCTTGATGCGTGGAGAATGGTTCACCCTACTGATAGGGAATACACCCATTACCCAGCTAGGCATGACTCATACTCTTGCATCAATTATGTTTTAATCTAGCAACACCTAGCCCCGAATTTGCTGGATGCAGAAATCCGATCCATTGCATGGTCTGACCATGATATAATCAGTATCTCGTTGAATGATCTGCTGCCTAGGGGGTGCTCTCCTTCGTGGGCACTAAACCTGGCCCTGCTTAATGTTGTCCCCAAACTAAAGGTGGAGAATGATAAGACCATCTATAAGCCGAATTACATCACAGCGGCATTTGAAAAATTGTTTTGCTGATTTGTATATACATAGTTCTATGGTAGAATACTTTGATTTGAATGGTGGGGTGAGGTGGATAGCGCTGGAGTATGGGCTGCACATAAAGCAGTGTTAAGGGGCAAATGCATTCAAATTGGCTCCATCTCTAGAAAAATAGAACTGGCCCAAATCAACACATTAAAATATAAAATCTCGGCCCTTCAAGCTGTTCCTCCCTCTAGGAAACCACCTGGGACCCAGGCGGAAATGTATAAACTTAAGCAGCAGTTGCAGGTGATTCTTCGTAGGACGGTTGTAACTGTATTGCAAAGAACTCAATCTCTTTATTTCACGTTCTCGAATAAGCCAGACGAAATGAGTCATAAGCTAGTAAGGGTATTTTAGCACTGTATTCGGCCCCGACAACATACATTGCCTATCAGGGGTTAAAATCTTGATCCTTTAAAATCACAAGAGGAACGCGACAAGGCTGCCTCCTGTCCCCTCTGCTTTTCACATTGTGCATTGAACCCCTAGCTGCTGCTATCAGGGACAACCCGAATATAAAGGGAGTTAGAGTGAGGGAGTCAGAACATAAACTGAGCCTTTTCGCGGATGGTGTCATGCTCACTATCACCGAGCCTTTGACCAGTCTCCCTAACCTATTTTATGCTCTTGGACTTTTTGGCAGCATTTCTGGCTTTAACATAAATACAAGTAAGAGTGAAGCGTTAAATGTTTCATTGCCGAAGCATTTGGAATCCCAACAATCAGGAAACTTCTCCTTTAAATGGGTCCAACACCACCTTAAATATCTAGGTGTTTTTATCCGTAGACAATCTGGCCTATAAAAAGCTACTTAATGCTATCAACACGTGGTTGTGTAGGATTCATGCTATTAAAATTAGTATTTTGCCCAAGCTTTTGTATCTCTTCCGTACTATTCCATCGGCTGTTCGCACCAAGGATAATAATAAGACCTAGAATAAATAAGACGGCCATGATGGCACCTAAGGCTAAGGGAGGGCTGGCCCTTCCAAATCTACTTCAGTATTCTAAAGATACCTGATTGGCCCAAATCACTAAGTGGTTCGGTAAAGAGCAGCTGCCAGTATGGGTGAAGATGGAAAAAAATATATTTGCAGAAAGTGGCCTTCACATTAGACAGGTTTTATGGCTCTGCCTACATTCTAAATTGGACAGTTCCTTCCTTCCCAGTTGCATGATTCAATCTTTGGTGTGTTCTGACTCAGAGGAACAAGAGAATCCTACTTGTAGAAGCAGGTTCATGGCTTACCCCATTGTGGTTATATCAGAGAACAGCATTAATCAATAGATTTTCGCAGTTTAAGTGGTGGATAGACAATAAGTTTACGATTGCTGCTGATCTTTTAAGGGGTAATCAACCCGTACATCAGGGACGTACATCATTTACCATGAAAGGAATGGCATCATTTATGCCAGATACATGTTAATGTTTCCATGGTAATCAAATGTAATGCCTCTGCTAAGATCACTCCATTCGAGAAATGTTGTCTTGATAACCCTAATGGTAGACGGAATATCTCCACTATATAAATTTATTTAATAGACCGGACTGCACCACCCACACTCCGCCATCAACACTCTTGGGAGTCTGAGCTTGCCATTGATTTAACCGATGCATGGTGGAACAAGATACATAAACAGGCCCTAGGCTCCTCACTGAACACAATACTGAGGGGAAATGCACAAAAGACCATTATGAGGTGGTACTTAAAGCCTCCTTAGATGGCAATTGTTTTAGTGTGTGTCCCGATTTGTGTACCCTTAAACATGTCCCCTGGGACTGCTCTAAGATCGCTCATATTTGGCGGGAGACATATGATATCTTGAAGAGACTTTGAGTTTGCAAGATCCCCCAAAAGCCGGAAGAAGCCCTTTTAGGCCTCCACATAGAGGGCCTCGGTAAAGAAGCTCAACTTTTATCACACCAGGTGTTCTTAGCAGTTCGGGTAACACTGGCCAAAGCCTGGAAGTCTGAAGTACCTGCATATAGTGCAGTTTTGAAGAAACTTAAATTCATGTATGGCATGAGTGTTATCTCAGCGGACCTGGATCAACCATGTGGGAAATGGGCCTCATGTTGGGACACTTAAGGTTGGATGGTAAATCAGCAGGGCTGGAACAAGCTATAAGGAGATCACCTTAAGAGCAGGCATAGTGCTGAACGCTATCTCTTCTTGCCCCTCTCTTTCTTTCTCTCTCTTCTCTTTCATTTACTCTTTGTGTGCTTTTATCAGTCTATAAGATTGTACTTTAACACGTAGGTACATGTGTAATTGGATTTCGGTATAACTTAAAATGGAAATAACAAAAATGTAACAATTAAAGTTAAAAGGTTATGTGTATGTTTGCACTTTTCTAGGGCATTGCCTATGCTATTTATGTTCTATTGTTGAAACATTTGTATTTTTGTATTAACCTGGTGCTCTTAATAAAAATATTTAATAAACAAAATCAGCAAATAGGGCAAAATAACAGAAAAATATTCATCCCCCTAAAGTAAATACTTTGTGGAGCCACCTTTTGCGGCAATAAAAGCTCCAAATCGCTTTGGATACGTTTCTATGAGCTTGCCACATCTTACCACTGGGATTTTTGCCCATTCCTCCTTGCAAAACTGCTCCAGCTCCTTATGATAGATTTGATGGTGCTCCTGGGGATCATCAAAGATTTGGATATTTTTTATAACCTAACTCTGACTTGTACTTCTCAACAACATTGTCTCTTACTTGTTTGGAGAGTTCCTTAGTCTTCATGGCAGTGTTTGGTTAGTGGTGCCACTTGCTTAGGAGTTGCAGCCTCTGCAGATTTTCAAAAAAAGGTGTGTATATGTAATGACAGTTTATGTGACACTTAGATTGCACACAGGTGAACATCATTTCACTAATGATGTGGCTTCTGAAGGTAATTGGTTGCACCAGAGCTTTTTATGGGCTTCATAACCAAGGGGGTGAATACATACGCACATGCCAATTTTCTGTTTTCTATTTCTAAAAAATAGTTTTATGTATATATTTTTCTCATTTCACTTCACCAACTTAGACTATTGTGTTCTGATCCATCACATAAAATTCAGATTAACAAAGCATTGAACTTAAGGCTGTAATGTTACAAAATAGGTAAAAAGTCAAGGGGGGTGAATACTTTTGCAATATATATATAATGTCAGAGAGTGTCAAGCACACAGAAATATCACTGTATAGAGACATGTCTCTATATATATAAACATATTTAAACTTACTGCACTGCATGTTCAGGCAACCTGTTGCTCCCTAAAAAATGTGAGGCTGTAGTCCATTGGCCTAGGCAGAAACATACACATGATATGATATTTGGTATGTGTGTAGGAACCAGGCACACAAGGGTTGTAACCCCCTCCGTCTAGATTTCTTTAAAGGGGGAACTGCAGTTTCCTGAGATCAGACTGGCACTACCCTACTCCAAAGTTTGCCTTAGGATGCAGCTACTAATGCCCACTCCTACTGAATATGAACATGTTTTAAGTGCACTCCTAGGACCGTATACTATTGCCCAATGTGTACATTTATACACTCTTAATATTGCTACATATTTGGCAAATATTACTTATTGGCACTAATGAATTCTTAAGTCAATAGAATGCATATAAACATTTATTTAAAAAAAAAACAAGTTCAAGGTATTTGCAAGTAGCTAATAGAATATGACCCCTAGTATACAACTGCTGATCTCTCTCTATATATGCATATACTGCATAACACACATACTCCGGTCCTTTTTTCTACACATCTACTGCAGAACAGGCAAACTCCTGCTCTTTCCCTATATATACAAGAAACAACTGGTTGTATAAATTTAGCTTCTTTAGCTATTGCAGATTTGTTATTTCAGTTAGCAAGATCCTTGGAATTTCGAGTTAATGTGGAAATATCAAAAATACTTCTGTTATATGATGCAATGGCCAGGACAAATCAATTCCATTCTTCCCAACCATTTAAGGTATATGGTTTGTTTTTAATATTAAAAAAACGACCTAAGTGTCTATTTGCCTAGGCGTAAATATAATTGTATTAACAAGTGCTTAAAAGCTCTGTTTTCACTTACTCTGCTCCCCCCGGCTCATGCATACAGTGTTTCTATTGGTACTAGATGTTCCACCCACTTATAGATTGTCTCTCAGCAGAATTTAAAAAAATGCTGTTGAGAAACAGTCTGAAAGTGGCTAATTAAATTATGTTTAGATATGCAAAAAAACACTTAGGTTGTTTATTTTAATATTAAAAGCAGGAACATTTCTATATACCTTTAATTCAATACATTATAGGTTTATATTTCCCAATGGTTCCATCTAAACATTTGCCATTATAACTATACCACAACATTCCAATTACCATATATACTCGAGTATAAGCCGACCAGAGTATAAACCGAGGCACCTATTTTACCACAAAATACTGGGAAAACTGATGTAAGTATAAGCCGAGGGAAAATATGCTGCCCCGTGTCCCTCTTGTGCCCTCTGTGGCCCTTTCTTGTGTCCCCCCTCTCTCTCCCCTGTGTCTCTCCCCCCCTCTCCCTCACTTGTGTCTCTTCCTCCTCCCTCCCATGTGTCTCTCCCCCCCTCTCCCTCCCCTGTGTCTCATCCCTGGCCAATGCTAATGACGTGACACGCATGTGACGTCACGTCATAAGCATATGCCGGGTCCCTACACAGCCGGAAGACGCGCGGAAGAGCAGCTGATGGAAGGTAAGTGAGGGGAAAGGGAGAGGGGAAGATAATTAGAGAGGGGTTAAGTGATGAGGAGAGGGGTTCAGGGGTTGAGGTTGAGGAGGGGGGTTGAGGAGGGGGATGAGGATGGGGGTTGAGGATAAGGAGGAAGGATGAGGGAAAGAGACACAAGGGAGAGGGGGGAAAGAGACACAGGGGAGGGAAAGGGGGGGAAGAGACACAGGGGTGGAGAGACACGTCGGGGAAAGAGAGACAGGTTGACTCGAGTATAAGCTGAGGGGGCCTTTTTCAGCCTTAAAAAAAGGGCTGAAAAACTCGGCTTATACTAGAGTATATACGATAATCTATAATTTTTTTACATTTTCATGTAAATTAATTTAATCAAATTGATCTAATGTGGTAAATGTGGTTCCCCTGGGTCCATTATTAGATCCTCTCCTTTTTAACATATTTATTAATGATTTAGAAGAAGGACTAGAAAGTAATGTCCCCATTTTTGCTGATGACGCTGTTATGCAAGGTAACTAGATGATGTACTTTCCCTGTAAATTAGAAGAATGGGCAGCTAAATGGCAGATTGGATTTAACCAAAATAAATATATAGGAAAAGGAAAAAAAAGGGAAGGAAAAATAAGCATGCAATTTATAATCTTAATGGAGCAAATCTAGGGGTATCATATATTGAAAGGGATTTGGAAGTACTTGTGGACAACCACCTAGGTAGCAGTGCTCACTGCCAAGCAGCAGCTGCAAAGGTAAGCAAAATAATAGTATGTCAATATAAGGCTTAAAAAGGGAAACTTTTTCTGCAAAAAGGTTTTCAACTGACAAAAGGACATTCCTTAAAGTTAGAAAAAGGAGTCCACCTTAACATTAAGGGCAGTCAGACTGTGGAACTCTCTACCAAATGAGGTTGTGACAACATATTGTAGGGCATTCATACTATATAAGGGTATTGATCCAGTGAGTAATCCAATTGACATTATTTGGGGTTAGGATTTTCAATGTTTCAATGGGGTTGTTTGTCCTCTTCTGTCTCAATTAATAACTAATATGTATTGTATAGATTGATAGATTCATGATGGAAGGCTGTAATATAGTTGTAGTGGTAAAAGTTTTGATGGACCCATGGGAAAATATAAACCTTGTTATTGCATCATATATTGCATTAATGGCCAGGCAATGGAATTTCAGATTTTTTTCACAATAATAATTTCAAATGTCAAGGTTTTTCCAAACCAGGATAACGTATCTACAGTATCTGGCAAAAAAATGCATAAAAGGAGATCTTGATAGTCTGATCTTTTAACAGGATGCCTTGAAATTTACTCCTAGATATAGAGAAAAGGGACACACTTAATTGTTTGGTGATATCTAGGACTTATGCTTTAATGCAGTATGATTTGACAACATTTATGAATATATCTAAATTGTTTTGTAACTGCAGGATGACTACCAAATAATGCCATTTCACCATGTCATATGTCTTTTCTGCATCTACATTGAAAAGAGAGTTGCCCTTTGAAAATCTCAAGATCTGGGCAAAACCGTGCCTACCAAGCACAAATCTTATTGCTCTTTAGAGATTATGGGCCCTATTAAATTCCAATTGAAATTTAACCTCCATGTTTTAGTGACGTAATGATGAAAGTCTCTTTTACTATTGGCTCTGTCTAAACCCATAACTAATAGCATTTTTCCGGGCGTGAACATGACAAATTATTCCAACCCGTAGTTACCGGTTTAGACAGAGCCAACAGTAAAAGAGACCGTCACCATTACATCACTAAAAGATGGAGGTTACCTTTCAATCACTTACGGTTTTGAATTCCGAGTTGCGATCGGACCCGCATTCCAGAAATAATGCAACATGAAAACATCAATAAATATAATATTCTAGTCAATGCAAGTTCTATTATATGTATTAACACATTGATTGCCAGGATCAATATAACACGGAAATTAAAGATAAAAAATATATTTTATGTATTTTTTATTGCAGATTTGCGAGTTGAGAATGTTGTGCTATTAATAACTTTCATTGCTTTCCCTGCAATTTAATATACAGTAGCGTGTTTATATTTGCTTTCACAGTGCTACGGATATGAGTTTAACCCCTTGCGACCCCTCTCTAGTATCCGTAGGATATTTGGCTACATTTGCCATTTACAGGTATGAAAACAATTGTGGGCTTGAGGACTTGTAGCAATTTCATAGTGATTTGCGATAATAACATTTATGGCTTTGAAAGATCAAAAGGCTTAGCTGCGACACAGTTCAGATTTTGACAGCCCATGGGGATTTTTCACCGATCGTTTGAGGTTAGCTAAAAGAGGCCAATTTAATAGCCGTAACTTTTGCGGGCTCCTTTATGGGCTTCTGGAACTGCGATTTGGCAAATTTAATAGGGCCCCTGAGTTAATACATATCAGGCCACCCACATGGACTAAAACATTTCCTTCATTAATTTTTATTATTTTGTACAATCGCATATCAGACTTCTAAACGCTAATTGATTGACATTTAACCTCCATGTTTTACGGACGTCAGGATGATGGTCTCATTTACTATTGTCTGTTTCTTAATCAGTAGATACGGCCTTGCTTAATTGATCATGATCACGCTCTGAAATGCTACTTATGATTGCATGGTTTACGGTTTCGGCTTTCGGCCCGTAAGTTCCAGCCTTGTTCAATTGAATCCCTCTGTAATTGTAGCAAATCTCAAATCAATTGCAGTTTGTGTTGTACAGGTCGTATGTCTGCGGGCTTGCAATTGAATAAGGCCCCATGTGTTGTAGTTTTATTAGTTCCATGAATTTTTCATAAACAGTTAATTTTCTCTGAGTGTGCTCTTTCATATGAAATAATATAAGGTTGAAGTTGTAATTTAATGCTTTTGAACTAGGTAAGAAAAAAGTCAAACTATGAGTATAGTGCTAGTGTTCTTTAATTTGCTTTCAGTATTACCTCATGTTATCTTGTGATCCAATGCACAATAATCAAATATCACCAACTGCCTATTTTTGGGTTATCCACTCATTAGGATGAAGCAGAGGCATCTGAATATGTGTGTTGGCCATGTCTTCTGGAGATGCTGGACCAAATTCTTACTGATTCAGGACTAGAAACACTGCAAAAAGTGTGACAACAGATTTGTATTTGATGAATGTTGTGCATTAGTTATGTCCATTTTTTCTGAAGCTCTTTGATGAATCACCTCATCTGTAAAGGGTTTGTGCATCAAAGTTTCCTGACTACAGAATCAAAACAACCACTGTATATTTCCCATGAAACAAAATATTCTTGTTTGATAAATCTAGTGCATTATTTTACCACATATGGTTGTGCTGATTTTGCAGCTAGAAGGCTTTGAGAAATGACACCACGTCCAGTATTTGTTCCGAAGAAGTGAAGTTTCTTGCGTGCTTATTATTATCATAACCAAAACCCCTTTGACATTTAGTATCTGGAACTTTTTGTTCAAAGCAATTAGGATTAGTAGCTAGCTTATGTGTCAAATGTTTCACCTCCCTCATATCCATGGTTTTCCAAAAGTTGAAGTGTTCTGCTATTCAGTTTTATGACACCAACCACATAAACAGCAATGTAGACATTATAATGAATGGGCCACAGTATGCTTTTTTAAACTACCTGACTTGATACTGAGCACATTGTTTTTGAAAAGTATACAAATTATTAAATACAACTTTTAATTTATTAACGAATACATGCAACAGTGCTATGCCGGTAAGCAACCATTGTAGAGTGCTTGGCAAGTGTAGGGGGTATAAGACACTTACAAAGTTTAGTTGGTTTCTTAGAAACATATATCTGATGGCAGATAAGTACATCTGATCTTCCTATTATATCTACCCAAAAATCTTTGCTTAACTAAACCTAAGTACTGTAAAGTACTTATTACAGGCATGCTTTCATTTCTTAACTGTGTTTGACCAGACCATTTCCACTGGAAGGCTTTTCCACTTATCTACTAACCTTTCTGTTAAGTAGTACTTTCACACATTTCCACTAAATCTAGTACCTTCCAATCATGACCTTATTCGTGCATTCCTCTCTTTCTGGAAGATACTGTGATCCCAATTTTGTAAAAAAACATTGATATATTTGAATGTTTCTATCATATCACCCCTCTCCCTTCTGTCCTCTAGGCTATACATATTAATGGTCATTTGTTCCTTGTGAGGTTTGATTTTTAATCAATGCACCATATAGTATCCATCTTTTGAATGGTTTCTAATTTGTTAATAACCTTTTAGTTCTATGGTCTCCAGAACTGGGTATAGTACTCTAGGTGAGGTCTAAATATGAATCTATTTTGTGGAAATGGGAATCTGAAGAGTGGGGAAAAGTTACAAAAGCTTTCAATAGCACCAATCAAAATCAGTGGCCATAAAAGATATGGGGTGGAAATGGGAGTTATATTACTATTTTGTAAAATGACTGTGTGTGTTTTATTGTATTATACAAAATGGGTGCCAGTTAATCACTGTGAAAATATGTGGAAGACCAAAAGCCTTCACAAACAAAAGACCATTCAAATGGTCAGTTCCAGCCAGCTAATCTCTGTATTAACATAATTATTATTGTGTATGAGGAAGTCCATATAGAAAATGTTTTTATGATTAAGTCTAGGCAGCTAAAGTAAATAACACAGAACCATAAAAGTCTTTCTATGTGTTTTATTTTCATGAAAAATAATTTTGTGATGTATAAAATATTATGAAATTGGAAAACAAACATATTTGCCACATATTGCAATAAATAATTTTGTGCACTAGCATAATTTCATACCACAGATTAAATTGCCGCAGTATTTGCAGAGTCCTGAATTTCTGCAGATTTTCAACTTTCTAGTTCTTGAACATGGCAATCTTGACCTTGTATCTGCTGAAAGAAGATAAAACAATCTGAAACAAGAACTGGAACAGATGTGGTTTATCTGCAAAACAGATGCTGCTACCAATGTCTTCCATTGTCTATGACAAAATGTGATGTCACAGGATATGACAATTGAAAATGGTAGAAGAATAAAGTTTATATTAAACCAGCAAACTTCAAATTGAAGATGTAGTTTTGGATAAAGCTGTGTGCATTTCTCCACATATAATGTTACTATACAATGAAACATTAAGGTGATAATTTGTTAATCTATTCAACAGTCTTTTCTTTATTATTGACAATTGGAATTCACTTTATTAGTTATTTTTCTTTTTTGTCCATAACAGTTTGTAATTGCACAGTCTGCACATAATATATCTGTGTAACCACTGTATCCACACTATAATAACCCACGTTGTTTTGTTACTATCATCTCTTAAACATATAACAATGTACCATATTTATTTTTCTAAGATTGTAGGTATAGAGATTTTAAGGATAATTCCCCTTTTAGATTTGATGAATTACAGGACTTTGGCCTGGCCACCATGAACACTTTATTCTTTAATAAGAGTGTATTGCTACGCTACCTGTTTTGACTTATGTACAAGTGTCTATAAAGTTTTAATTCATTCTATCTCAGAGAGGGTTGGTTGTTCTGTGATCACAAGTATGGAACACTCCCTGCTTTTAGTATTAAAATAAACTACCTAAGCGGTTATTTACATATATAAATATAATTTTATTCACAAGTTCTTAAAAGCTCTGAAAACTTCCAAACAGTCCCACTGTCTATGACATCCAGTATTATAGAAATATTTAATGCATGGGATATGGGGGCAGACCTTTGCAGGGACTGTTTGGAAGGTTTTAGTGAGTAGAAACACTTGTTGATAATATAATATTATGTTTAAATATGTGAATAAAGACTTCGGTACATTACTTTAATAATAAAAATAGGGAACCCTCCATGTCTTTTTAAGATTGCATTTATAAACATCTCTCTATTTTTTGTGATTACGGAACAGAAATGTGCCATGTCTGTTAGTGATTATGAGTATAATTGCTCTTATATAGCAGGGTTCACACATTCTGTAGATATAAAATCTCTCTCTTTTCTATCATCATCATCATCATCACCACAATAAAGCAAATGCACATGGTGTAACTTGCTTACATGATCAAAATCTTTCCACCAGTGAGTTGTTTGGAGTCTTCTTTGTAGTTATACATCTTCGTTCAAGGACATCCTCTACTTCACTACTAGAAATAGCCTGAGAACAAAATTGATAAATATGCCAAGAAGACAAAAATAATATTAATAATAATCTCTCTGTTAAAAGCAAGACTAAAAACTAACATTTTTGTACTATATCATAAAGCAAGTAAAACAATAAACTAGTAAATTCATTATTTTGTTATTAATGTGTTCACATGATTACCTTATTCTAGTAATTGGTCATTTGTAGAACAGGATTTGTGGAACATGCAGTTTGCTATTTCAAACATATAATCATCAGCTAAAACATGCTGATCACTGTTTATTTTTATATTCTATAATCCTCAAAAAAACGGATGTATTAACCATCAATGTTACTTATTTTTCAAGTTCAATTTTTCTGAGCATCAGAACACCAATCATAGTGCATCATTAGTTTCGAGAATGATCAGTAGCAAATGAACAGAATTGCTTTATATAGTGTGAATCAAATGAATTTGACAGGAACAGTTAATGCTACTCATATTAGCAGACTGATAGAAGTGCTACTCAAGTGCTTAGGACATATGGAAATATAACTCAAAGGCTCCTGAAGGAGGGACCTCTTCTAAATGGCTGCAGCAGCACTGAATTGGCTATTAGTTGGACAGCTCTGGGCTTTATCGTTACTTATTAGTTAATCACTATAGTATAATACTCACAAAAGAGAGGCGCTGCTTTGCACTATGAGTGGTTAGGAGGTTCCTCACTCGGTTGTGTATTGACTCCCACGTGTTTTGGTCAGATCCAAGTCTAAAAAGAATGAAACTTATAATAAAATAAAAACAATGGCACACAAGATTTATTTATTTATAAATAAATGATGTTCTATTGCAACATATACCCTATGTGTATGACAGTTAATCTTTAATGATTATTATGCAATTAGATTAGTATGACTTACTGATTTCAAGCTTTATTGATCAATATGATGGTTTATAATGGATTCCTTTATTTAATGTTAATCATTATCTTATTTTTGTGTAATGTTTGACTATTTGTCCTGTCATACACCTACCACTTATCATATTTAATAGTTTTTATAGTGTGTAACGCTCCAGGCAGGAGCACATGCACACTATGAAAACTATTAAGAAATGCACAGCACGGGGCATTAGAATGATCAGTTTGTGGTGCCTGCCGCACATGCGCATTGCGCGCTGAGGGGGGGGGGGGAGAGGAGGAGGGGAGAAAGAGAAACTGGGGAGGAGGGGAGAAAGACACAAGGGAGGGAGGAGGGGGATGGGGAAGAGACACAGGGGAGGGGAGAGAAATAGGGGAGGGAGGAGTGGGGGAGAGACATAGGGGGGGAGAGACACAGGGGAGGGGGTGAAGAGATACAGGGGAGGGGCTGGAAGAGACACAGCATGGGGGGGAAGAGACACAGGATGGGGGGGAAGAGACACAGGGGAGGGAATGGGGGGAAGAGACACAGGCGAGGGAGGAGGGGGGAAAGAAACACAGGGGAGGAGGGGAAAGAGACAAAGTGGAGGGGGGAGAGTCACAGGAGGGGGGGAAGTCATACAGGGGAGGGAGTGGGGGAAAAATACACAGGGGAGGGAGACAGGGGAAAGAGACACAGTGGAGGGAGGAGGGGAAAGAAACACAGGGAAGAAAGACGAAGGGCAAGTTACTATTATAAATAAGTTTACACATTTTAGTGTCTCTTTAACTAGGATAATATGTAAGCTGTGTGTTTGGAACTTTAGTGAAGCCTTATATGTAATTTTAAAGGGAAACAGCAAAGGTTGCAAGTCATTAAAAATTACATTTGAAAATAAATACTTTGAAATCGAATGTGATTTAAAAAATGAATATGAAGTTATTCTG
Source organism: Discoglossus pictus (assembly GCA_027410445.1). NCBI lineage: Eukaryota > Metazoa > Chordata > Amphibia > Anura > Alytidae > Discoglossus > Discoglossus pictus. The sequence continues at coordinate 350,654,281 of CM050163.1, read as the reverse complement.
AACTTCTGCAATTGAATGCGCATGTGAAGACAAACCTTGCACAACTGAATAGATGACTATGACTATTATGCTAACCCTACAACCTGTCCCCAGTGAATGGGAATACTAATCAGTTATAGTTAGTAAGCAGAGGTAGGAGGGTTGGATTAATCAGGCTGACTCATAGACATAAAATACCAGGCTAATGTAAGCTTTCACCTATTGTTTATTAACATTCGGTTGAAAAAGTATTTGTTTTAAAATGTAGCTTTTTAATGATACCAGACTTTTTTGCTGTGTCCCTTTTACACTGAATAGATTAAAGCAGCAATCTTCGAGATCAGACAAGCCAGGATCTCAATATAGCGGAATAAACACAGGTGAGAAAATTTGTATTCAACAGGCAATGGAGCCTCTAATTTCCTCACCTGTGTTCACACACTGTTACATTTAAATCCCAACCTGTCTGGGGAATCCTGAGGAGAGGTTTGGGAACCACTATTCTAATTTCATTCAGCTTCACCAGAGATCTGGGGTAATTCACTGAGACTGCATATTTTTCCCATATAACATACCCAATACAGCATTCCTGAAACACTGTAAAGTTTTTTTCTTTCTTTCTTTTTTTTTTGTTTTATTTGCTTAAAGTGAAACTGTAGTCTAAACATTTCTACGATGCATCTAAAAAATTACATTCTAAAAGTTTTTGTATGACAAATAATTGTAATGTGTAGAAAAATGTAATTATATATATATATATATATATATATATATATATATATATATTATACACACCATGTAGGGTTATTTTCTGATACATTACAGGAAACAGTTAGCCTTATGGACATCTGAACTGCAACATATTGCAGCGTCTCCATGAGTCCCTATTTATACTTCCTCTTAACTCTCTGGTAAATTTGGTAAAGATGGATTAAAAGTTTTTTTTATCAGCCGTCTGTTCTTCAATTAATATAATTTATTTTACATGGGGAAACGTGCTATTTTAAATGTATAATGGACTCAGTGGCGCTTTAATGACAAATAATTTATTTAAAAAATTCATGTGACACCCTTGATTTATTTTGGAATGCCTGCAACAACCAAAGTATGGTATGTCATGTATGTAATGTATGCATATGTTATGCACAATATCTTTTTTACAAAGTATATTGCCTAATAATTTATTCCCTCAAAAAGTTTCAACATTTTCAGTTCTTCCACCCTCTTAATCTCGGAAATCCCCACAATCATCAACCTCATTGCTAATGCATGTAACATGTTGATCCAGGGATTATGACACATTAATCTCATCACACTTGTTGATTATCACTGTATTGAAGAGCCTTTGCTTTCATAATTTTTAAATACTAAATATCCATATAAACAACTTTAATTAATTTAATGTGATAATAATGATCTCAAGATCACAAGTATATTTTACTGAAGATTTCTTGTATTGACTTTATCTTTGCGATCTAGCACCTATTTTTTTTCTGGCAGAAATGGCAGCACATGTCACTAGTAAATAAGTGGAGGCAGGGGAGTCTGATGCACTAGTCAAAAGATGACATGTATATTCATCTATTCTTCTTAAAGTCATCCAAACTGACTCATTACATTGGGGGTAATGTATTAGTACTTTGTGCGGATTTATTTGGCACTTACTCTTCTCCCTTCCTATAATGTATGCCAACATGTTGTAATACATTTACAGGGATATATGGGTGGAAATATGCATGTTCACCAATTTTGCACTTACCATCCCTATGGAACATCGTTCCCAAAATCCTTTCATACAATACATTCCTGCTACAGACTTTTATTTTACTGAATTGTATCTGAATTATTTAATCATTTTATGCTGAAAAATTTTGCCATGCTTTCTAATATTATCTCCTGAGACTTCTAAGACATCCTATTCCAAAGTTCTAGTACGCTGATAATGTGGTGTTAATACAAACCTTTCGCGGAGAAGAGGGCGCTCAAGAAAAGGACTTCCACCCTTCAGTGAACGAGTACTAGACGCATGAGGGAAGCTAAGAAAGTTGTCTGTATCTACAGAAGAAGAGGCTTTCCACGAAGAACTCAATTGATAGGAATCTAGAATGTTCTAGGTAAAACAAAACAGAAAAACATATTTATACATGGAAAATTAGTGTACACTATGTAAAAAAGCACATTATTGTCACCATTTAAGGTGTGCCATATCATTGCTTATGATTCATTTTCATATTGCAGTTTTATTCTGCTTTGAACAAAATAACTATTTTAATACTGACCCAAAGTAGATGATAGAGAAAACAATATTTTGTAAGTTTTCTATAAATACAATAAGCCTTGCAGGTAACCTTTAACCTTTTGACTACTACAGAGGAAAGCAACATATTACAACATAAAGCATTAATGTCCAGTTAATGGGTTTATACACAGATTCCCACAAGATGAGGACAACGGACCACCGGAGCTTCATTCAAGAAGTTAACAACAAACAATGCATTATAATTGTTAAGAAGCAGGAAGAAACATTACTAGGTCCACAAAGACTCTCAGGAATATTTAGGTGGTCCCCAAAGACCTGGGTACCTTGTAAGTAGTCTGACAAAAATAAAACTGACTAGCTCTATTCCTATGGCTGCATGTTGCACAACTGCAAATATAGAATCTATTTTATATGTCAAGCCAAGAAAACAACAATGCATTTAATTATAAGGAAAGAGTAAAAATAACTTATACGTAAACCTGACGTTACAAATGTCGAAGTACAAAAAATGCTTGCACAGGAAATGTCTGTGCACACAGCATATAGATGTACACAGGTATCATTGGATGACAAATACTAACAGGAAATGTCTGTGCACACAGCATATAGATGTACACAGGTATCATTGGATGACAAATACTACCAGGAAATGTCTGTGCACACAGCATATAGATGTACACAGGTATCATTGGATGACAAATACTACCAGGAAATGTCTGTGCACACAGCATATAGATGTACACAGGTATCATTGGATGACAAATACTACCAGGAAATGTCTGTGCACACAGCATATAGATGTACACAGGTATCATTGGATGACAAATACTACCAGGAAATGTCTGTGCACACAGCATATAGATGTACACAGGTATCACTGGATGACAAATACTACCAGGAAATGTCTGTGCACACCGCATATAGATGTACACAGATATCATTGGATGACAAATACTACCAGGAAATGTCTGTGCACACAGCATATAGATGTACACAGGTATCATTGGATGACAAATACTACCAGGAAACGTCTGTGCACACAGCATATAGATGTACACAGGTATCATTGGATGACAAATACTACCAGGAAATGTCTGTGCACACAGCATATAGATGTACACAGGTATCATTGGATGACAAATACTACCAGGAAATGTCTGTGCACACAGCATATAGATGTACACAGGTATCACTGGATGACAAATACTACCAGGAAATGTCTGTGCACAACGCATATAGATGTACACAGATATCATTGGATGACAAATACTACCAGGAAATGTCTGTGCACACAGCATATAGATGTACACAGGTATCATTGGATGACAAATACTACCAGGAAATGTCTGTGCACACAGCATATAGATGTACACAGGTATCATTGGATGACAAATACTACCAGGAAATGTCTGTGCACACAGCATATAGATGTACACAGGTATCATTGGATGACAAATACTACCAGGAAATGTCTGTGCACACAGCATATAGATGTACACAGGTATCATTGGATGACAAATACTACCAGGAAATGTCTGTGCACACAGCATATAGATGTACACAGGTATCACTGGATGACAAATACTACCAGGAAATGTCTGTGCACACCGCATATAGATGTACACAGATATCATTGGATGACAAATACTACCAGGAAATGTCTGTGCACACAGCATATAGATGTACACAGGTATCATTGGATGACAAATACTACCAGGAAACGTCTGTGCACACAGCATATAGATGTACACAGGTATCATTGGATGACAAATACTACCAGGAAATGTCTGTGCACACAGCATATAGATGTACACAGGTATCATTGGATGACAAATACTACCAGGAAATGTCTGTGCACACAGCATATAGATGTACACAGGTATCACTGGATGACAAATACTACCAGGAAATGTCTGTGCACAACGCATATAGATGTACACAGATATCATTGGATGACAAATACTACCAGGAAATGTCTGTGCACACAGCATATAGATGTACACAGGTATCATTGGATGACAAATACTACCAGGAAACGTCTGTGCACACAGCATATAGATGTACACAGGTATCATTGGCTGACAAATACTACCAGGAAATGTCTGTGCACACAGCATATAGATGTACACAGGTATCATTGGATGACAAATACTACCAGGAAATGTCTGTGCACACAGCATATAGATGTACACAGGTATCATTGGATGACAAATACTATCAGGAAATGTCTGTGCACACAGCATATAGATGTACACAGGTATCGTTGGATGACAAATACTACCAGGAAATGTCTGTGCACACAGCATATAGATGTACACAGGTATCATTGGATGACAAATACTACCAGGAAATGTCTGTGCACACAGCATATAGATGTACACAGGTATCATTGGATGACAAATACTAACAGGAAATGTCTGTGCACACAGCATATAGATGTACACAGGTATCATTGGATGACAAATACTATCAGGAAATGTCTGTGCACACAGCATATAGATGTACACAGGTATCATTGGCTGACAAATACTACCAGGAAATGTCTGTGCACACAGCATATAGATGTACACAGGTATCATTGGATGACAAATACTATCAGGAAATGTCTGTGCACACAGCATATAGATGTACACAGGTATCGTTGGATGACAAATACTACCAGGAAATGTCTGTGCACACAGCATATAGATGTACACAGGTATCGCTGGATGACAAATACTAACAGGAAATGTCTGTGCACACAGCATATTGATGTACACAGGTATCATTGGATGACAAATACTACCAGGAAATGTCTGTGCACACAGCATATAGATGTACACAGGTATCATTGGATGACAAATACTACCAGGAAATGTCTGTGCACACAGCATATAGATGTAAAGAGGTATTATTGGATGACAAATTTTAACAGGAAATATCTGTTTGTGCACACAGCATATAGATGTACAGAGGTATCATTGGCTGACAGAAATGACTCATGCAGAGGGAGATTGTTTATGCAAAACAGTTTATTTGTCTTCATTTAAAAATTAAACCATACTGTGAAACCTTCAAATATCCTTGTTCAGATCCTACTGAAAATAAAAGTGCTTTCCATGGCGTTTACGCTCATGCATACATATTTGTTTAGATAAGGCAAGTTATGCCAAAGGCAAAGTGTCATCTGACTGTTCCCAAACAACTATTCTACTGTATCTAATACTCAACTCCTTTGGTATTAACATTTTAACTATCATTATGTGCAACATACTCTGTAATAATTGTATTTCCCCTTGTAATATTGTTGAGTAAAATGTTGTACAATTAAAGATAGTAATAATAAATAATAATAAAATCCCAAACAAACACTTACAGTGATGTATATGTAAAATGTCATAGTTAATGATCAATATTATACAAACACAGAGGAGTATCCAAACATTGCACAATTTAAAATGTAACTTTATTTTTTTTTAAAGTTCCATTTTCATACAGCGAACTTACATTGCAGTTTATCATTTTTACCGGTCAGTTACGCCTTTCTATTCAACTCAGCACACACGTGATGCACTGACCAACACATGTATTTAGTGTAACGATTGCTTAGAATTGATGTGAGCTGCTAAACTGACCCAAGAGAGTGTTTACAACAAGACTTGAATTGTGCCAGTAAATGCATGAAAATTGATTATGTTTATGAATTTATGCCTAGAGACACATGTCTTCATACTGATGTAGCAAGCTACCGGGGGAGCTATTGATCCAGTTCATCCAAATGATGTTTTTAGGAGCAAGTGCACAGAGCCAAAGTACTAGTGACTATATTGCTGTAATGGAGTATTCATATTTAGCATACATTTTAAGCAAAGCCAAAAGCCTGAATTTAAGCCTATAGTCAGAGAAGATATTTATGCTGGCACGAACGGCATCATTGAATCTTTGTGGGTTGAGCTAAATAGTGGAGGAGCTAATTCTAAATGCATATTGGTGGGAGTATGCTATAAACCCCCAAATATAGCTGAAAGTGAGGAAATACAATGATTGTTAGATTGGAAATGCAGCTAAGCACAAGTTCTAATAATGGGAGACTTTAATTACCCTGAAATAAACTGGATAAATGAGACCAGCAGCTCAGCTAAGGGGAGCAGGTTCTTGAGTACACTCAGGGATCATTATTTGGCCCAGGTAATACAAGAACCTACTAGAAATGGGGCCATCTTGGATTTAGTCATCACAAGTAATATTGATATAATATCAAATGTAAAAATAGGGGAACCCTTGGGGAACAGTGATCACAACACAGTCTCATTTGAGATTGAATACGAAAAACAGAGTTGTAAGGGGCCAACAAAAACTCAAAATTTTAAAAGGGCTAACTTTAATGGGCTAAGGGCAGCAATACAACATATAGACTGGGACAAAGAACTTACAGGGAAGAATACTGAAAATAAATGGACAACATTCAAATCCTTACTAAATAAACATACTCATCGGCATGTACCATGTGGAAATAAAATGAATAGGAATAAATCATATCCCATGTGGCTTAACAATGACTTAAAGATCATGATGAAGAAAAAGAAATATGCATTTAAATTATACAAGAAGGAGGGAACAGAGGCAGCTTTATGTGACTATAAGGAAATCAACAAGGCTTGCAAAAGGGCTATTAGACTGGCTAAAATAGAAAATGAGAAATCAGTTGCAATGGAAAGTAAGACTAACCCTAAAATATTTTTTAAATAAATGAATGGAAGAAGGCCAGGAAGGAATCGATAGGACCATTACAATGTGACACAGGCCATCTGATAATTAGTGACCAGGAAAAGGCAGATGAGCTAAATAGGTTCTTTTCGTCGCTTTACACAAGGGAGGTACAAGTGGTTGGGACACCGCAACATAATGGGGCTACACTACCTTTACTAAATAATTGGTTAACGCAGGAAGAAATACAAAAGAGGTTGGAGAAAATAAATGTTAATAAAGCCCCAGGTCCTGATGGAATACATCCAAGGGTACTGAGGGAGCTGGGTTCTGTAATAGCCAAACCATTATATCTAATCTTTCAAGACTCACTCACTACAGGGTCTCTACCGGATGACTGGAGAAAAGCAGAGGTGATACCTATATTTAAGAAGGGATCTAGAGCAAATCCAGGGAATTATAGACCAGTGAGCCTCACTTCTGTAGTTGGGAAGCTTTTAGAAGGGTTAATAAGGGACAGAATACAAGAATATGTCTATTTGAACAGGATCATAGGTAGCAGTCAACACGGATTTATGAAGGATAGGTCGTGTCAGACCAATCTAATTAGTTTTTATGAGGAGGTTAGTAGGAACTTGGATCAGTGCAACTCAGTGGATGTAGTCTTTTTAGATTTTTCAAAGGCATTTGATACAGTGCCACATGGAAGACTAGTGAGCAAACTAAGGGATACAGGAATTGCAGTAAATATCTGCTCATGGATCGAGAGCTGGCTAAAAGACAGGAAGCAAAGGGTTGTTGTGAATGGAACATACTCTGATTGGTCTAATGTGATAAATGGGGTTCCTCAAGGTTCAGTATTAGGTCCTCTCCTTTTTAACATATTTATTAATGACATTGAAGTAGGACTCGAAAGTAGTGTCTCCATTTTTGCTGATGACACTAAGTTGTGCAAAGTAATAAAATCAGATAATGATGTACTTTCCCTACAAAAGGATTTGCATAAATTAGAGAAATGTGCGGCTAAATGGCAGATGAGATTTAATACAAATAAATGCAAGGTTATGCATTTGGGAAGGAACAATAACCATGCAATTTATAATCTTAATGGAGCAAATCTAGGGGTATCAGATATTGAAAGGGATTTGGGAGTACTAGTGGACAACCACCTAGGTAACAGCGCTCAAAGCCAAGCAGCGGCTGCAAAGGCAAATAAAATATTAGCATGTATTAGGAAGGGTATAGAAGCAAGGGAAGCAAATATAATTCTGCCACTATACAAATCTCTAGTACGCCCTCATTTGGAATATGGAGTACAATTTTGGGCACCACCTCATAAAAAAGAAATTTTAGAGCTGGAAAAAGTACAGAGAAGGGCTACAAAACTAATAGGAGAATGGAGGGGCTAAGTTATGAAGTAAGACTAACAAAATTAAACTTATTTTCACTAGAAAAAAGGCGTTTACGAGGGGATATGATTACCTTATTTAAATACATTTAGGGTCAATATAAGGCTTTGTCAAGTGAACTTTTTGTAGCAAGAGATTTTCAACTGACAAGAGGACATCCTTTGAGGTTAGAGGAAAAAAGATTTCACCTTAAACAAAGAAAAGGGTTCTTCACAGTTAGGGTGGTTAAACTGTGGAATTCTCTACCAGAGGAGGTGGTGACAGCGAATTCGATAGACAACTTCAAAAAGGGGTTAGATATATTTTTGCATAAAGAGGGCATTCAAGGCTATCCTAGATAACTAGCAAAGGAATATTGATCCAGGGAGAAATTTGATAGCCGGTTTCTGGGGTCAGGAAGGAATTTTGCTTTTTTTTTTTTCTTATGAGACAATTAGCAAAGTTTCAATGTTTTTTTTTTTTCTGTTTGCCTTCCTCTGGATCAAAGAACAATTAACAATTAATAATAAATAGTCCACATTAAAAAGATCAATAGAGATCCAAAAAGGTTGAACTTAATGGACTAACTCTTTATTCATCCTCCAATACTATACTATTAATAATTATTTAATCAATAATTTAATTAATAACTAATCCGCGTATTGCAGATCAGAGGAGATCTTAACAGGTTGAACTTGATGAACTGAAAGTCTTTTTTCAATCTTAATTACTAGTATGTAACTATACATAAATGGATGATTTTTTTAAACAAAAACAATGATATTTTATTTTTAAAATATTTAGATGACTGCAAACAAAAACAATCTTTACAGTATCACTGTAATTAAATATCTTAGTAGAGAAATTTTAAAGGCAACAAGACAGGTTTTGTGATATGAACATCAGTATAAACCATTCACTGATGTTTTGTGGGGAAACAACTTGACAGGGGTCTCTCCCATATTTTTTAAACTGTGGCAGAGTGTGCAGCAATCTTACTTATAGCGGTCTCATTGCTGTACAACTTTTACTTTGGAAAAGATGCTGCATTCCCATATTTTGAAGAAGATGGCAAAAGCTCCAGAATAAATATTGTAGGAGACCATTGTGTTCCTCAGAGAATCAAGGATTCCCCACTGAAACAGATTAAAACATGCTACATAAATACTATTTATACTACTATGGGTAACATACCTTTCCAGAAGAGATTTCATCCCGAAAACTGTCATAGGATAAAGCTAGAAAAAAATACACAGATCAATTCACAGTTATCACATTAAAAATATATTTTTGTTGATAATAAATATGATAATAAATACTAATACATGTTTTAAGGTTAGGTTGTACAAATCAAATAATATTTACTGGAAATATAATTTCCTAATTTCTGTTGTGTAGTAAAGCAAGAGATTATTATTTTTACATCAATTTACATTTAGCTAAAATAGCTAGATTTCTTGCAAATGGGCACTACCACCAGGATTAATCACGTATTATATGGTAAAATAAATGTGCAAGCATGCCTGTGATAAGATTAAGGCTATCATGAGGTTTAATTAAGCCAAGCATTAAGTAGATAGAATGGGCAGACTAGACACATAATCACATTTAAGAAGCTACTGCAACCATAGAAGCCACGTCTTAAAGCAATGTTTGAGGAATTGATCAGTGTATTAATGCAAGTTATATTGTAAAGTGTACCTATTTCCTATATATGTAGAGTTGGCACCACATACAGTGCCTTGCAAAAGTATTCACCCCCTTGACTTTTTACCTATTTTGTTACATTACAGCCTTGAGTTCAATGTTTTTTTAATTTGAATTTTATGTGATGGATCAGAACACAATAGTCTAAGTTGGTAAAGCGGAATGAGAAAAATATTTACATAAAACTATTTTTTTAGAAATAGAAAACAGAAAATTGGCATGTGCGTATGTATTCACCCCCTTTGTTATGAAGCCCATAAAAAGCTCTGGTGCAACCAATTACCTTCAGAAGTCACATAATTAGTGAAATGATGTTCACCTGTGTGCAATCTAAGTGTCCCATGATATGTCATTACATATACACACCTTTTTTTAAAGGCCCCAGAGGCTGCAACACCTAAGCAAGAGGCATCACTAACCAAACACTGCCATGAAGACCAAGGAACTCTCCAAACAAGGGACAATGTTGTTGAGAAGTACAAGTCAGGGTTAGGTTATAAAAAAAATATCCAAATCGTTGATGATCCCCAGGAGCACCATCAAATCTATCATAACCAAATGGAAAGAACATGGCACAACAGCAAACCTGCCAAGAGACGGCCGCCCACCAAAACTCATGGTCCGGGCAAAAAGGGCATTAATCAGAGAGACAGCACAGAGACTTAAGGTAACCCTGGAGGAGCTGCAAGTTCCACAGCAGAGACTGGAGGATCTGTACATAGGATGATAATAAGCCAAACGCTCCATAGAGTTGGGCTTTATGGCAGGGTGGCCAGAAGAAATCCATTACTTTCAGCAAAAAACAAAATGGAAACTGGTCAGAGTTGAGGGAAAGATGGATGGTGCTATATACAGGGATATTCTTGAGCAAAACCTGTACCACTCTGAGGCTAGGACGGAGGTTCACCTTCCAGCAGGACAATGACCCCAAACACACTGCTAAAGCAACACTTGAGTAGTTTAAGGGGAAACATGTAAATGTTTTGGAATGGCCAAGTCAAAGCCCAGACCTCAATCCAATAGAAAATCTGTGCTCAGACTTAAAGATTGCTGTTCACAAGCACAAACCATCCAACTTGAAGGAGCTGGAGCAGTTTTGCAAGGAGTTATGGGCAAAACCCCAGTGGTAAGATGTGGCAAGCTTATAGAGACTTATCCAAAGCAACTTGGAGCTGTGATTGCAGCAAAAGGTGGCTCTACAAAGTATTGACTTTAGGGGGGTGAATAGTTATGCACATTGACGTTTTCTTTTATTTTGTCCTATTTGTGGTTTGCTTCACAATAAAAAAATAAAAAAACATCTTCAAAGTTGTGGGCATGTTCTGTAAATTAAATGATGCAAATCCTCAAACAATCCATGTTAATTCCAGATTGTGAGGCACCAAACACAAAAATGCCAAAGGGGGTGAATACTTTTGCAAGGCACTGTAATATTCAATCAAAAAGAAAACATAATTACCTCTTCTTAACGGACGTTCATGAAAAAGGTTGCTGGATTTTGATCGTCGCTTTGTCTTTGGGGATTTCAACTGTTGTGAAGATTTTTCACCAAGAGGTTTAGAATGATCCACCTGAATGTGAAGGAATATAACCAATATTTTTCTTCTCCTACAATGATACAATTCATGCTATCCGTACATAAAATTCACTAACTGTAAGAACAGGCATATAACCAAAAAATTTAATTTCCTACAATTTATAAATTTGTCACAGCAATGACATTACAAAATATATCAATATATCTCATACCAAATTATCCTAACTTGAAACTAACTTTTCATTTAGATGGAGAACAGATTCTCTGAAATATTTTAGAATATATTTGATTAAATATAACATTTGATTTAAAAACGCAGCTTCTCCAAATTTATCGACAAAATTCACTGAGACATATTAAACTGGAAAGGATATGCAATTTCTTGTGTTTTCATATGTATTATTAGCATAAAAATAAACATTCTCCCTAAATTAATATGCGCGTTCCTATAACTTCCGACACCTATAGCTCCTCTAAACTATTACATTTATGCTTTATCTGGGCAGGATAACATCACTTCCTGTCCTTACATACTTTAATGAGATGCAGAAAACAAGATTGGCTTGCTGTGCCAGATTTGCAGAGTTATTGCATGGCCGTCCAGCTTAAATAAAGCCCTAGATGGATCCTTCCTCAAGCTGTCACTCACTTGGTCGACACTGAAAGACAATGGGCCCTCCCCCAAATTCTCTGGGGACTACTCCTAAATTTGTCAATATATAAACCTAAAATGATCCCTACACAACCAATTATCCAATTAATCTTACAATTATGGACTTGCAGTAATAAAATATACCACATGGTGACTATACTTTCCCAACTCATAGATTTTAAATCACCAGATAGATTCTCTTTCTCTACTTCCCCACATATACTTACAAGGTGTAGAGAATCTGGAATTACTTGCTTAAGGGACATCCTAATTGATGATAGGTTTCCCTCTTGGGAACATGTTTGTCATAAATTCCCTGACCTCAGCACATATGTTATTTTCTTTCTCCAGTTGCACCACATGTTTCTTCATTTCTTTAATTACTAACCATTAACCCCAATGACCCCATTTGAATCTCTATGCAAAAAGGAGACTGACATCTAAAATTTAAGATTTTCTAACAATTAATTCCCAAACAGGAAAACAATCAATGTGCCTGCTTGGGAGACAAGAAGTCACAATCTCCATAAATATAATAATTAAAGAAAACAGTTATAAATTATTAATGAGATGGTACATGACCTCAAATATATTGCATATATGTTACCCTACAGTCTCATCTTTTTATTGCAGACAATGTAATCAGCATGGTACCATCTACCACACTTCCTGGGCATGTCCATCAATAGCTAGATTTTGGGACAAAATTATTCTCCTCATTCAAACAAATCACTTCAATCCTATAACCTAAACATCCCATGACAATATTATCTTCATTACATACAGATGAAATATCCAAGCACACTCACAATACATTCAATACATCCTATCCTATTAATCAAATGATTTCAACTCATATTAAGAGACTATATGCCATAAACCAGTGTAATGCAATGTTGTGATTGGTGGGCATATACAAGACTAATATGGATGTAGAACATGGGAAAACATTAGTATGCTGTAACCACTATATTTGCAATCAATGACATCACTGAATGTTTCACTTTCCTACCAGTAAATGCACTAATTCTTGTGAAACATAGGGTATGTATAGGAGGGGATAACTGGAGTTAAAAGAGTAGAGGTAATATCCACAATCCATATGTTTTGTAACATTTTTCAAAAAGGGTTGATGTTTATCCCTGTTTGATAAATAAGCCTCATGGAAATCAGAGGATGCTGGGATATTTATGTCTATGAGCCAATGTAACACTGTTTAACGTTGCCTAGCACACATAACCCCACTATTATCAAGTTTGATAAATATACTCCAGAATATTATGTTTATGTTGTGTTTCAAATACATTTGCATGAACTCTTCAATTTTAAAACATGAAAAGTCTTAAATAAACAAGCAAAGTTATTTTCTTAACTATAATATTAACACTTACGTGTCTAACAATAAAAGGGGGCCTGGAATCAACATCAGACTTATAGGTAAAATCGCCCAGGTTTAAATGAGCAAGCCGCTGCTGATTGTCATCGTTAAGCTCACAGATGCGCCTTCGGGTATAAGGTGATGGAGATCGAGACTTTGATGACCTTGTTGGACTGTCATAGTTCTTATCTGAGCTTGTAGTCCAGTCATTTTTTCTTGGAGAGGGACTCAGTCTCTTTGGTGAGTTTGGTAAGGATCTCCGGAAGTGATGTTTGTCTGCCTGTGACAACAATGAGTTGTAACACGACATAAGGATTCGATACAGAAAGTTAAGATATATGTATAAAGTAAATGATGGTACCAGCAACATCTAAGATGTGTACTATTGTATGTGTATGTATGTATAATATACATAAAGAATATCTCTCCCTTTAAATGTGTTCATTCCAACAGAACTTCTCATCAGGGTTTCCCTTAGAACATATACTACATACGGTATACATAAAAACTTTGAAGATTGTAGTAATGGCTGTGCACACCTGTGCATTACAATTTTGCAGTATATATATGCTTTTTCTCTATATTTAACCTGCAGACACAAATGTATGCAATAAAAGCATTTATAATTAATGGTATCAGGATATGTTTTAATGACACATTTGGCACTTTTGATATGATTTTTTTTACTGTTAAACTCACTATGCATTTTTTTGGTAGATCAGCTGACTGTTTGATGATTGTTCTTGTAGAGAATTCAATCTTTGGTGCAATCCCCTGAAATAAATAAAATAATAGACAAAGTCAATAAGATAAGCCAGAAATACAAATGCCTTATATGTAACATGTTAAGTGATTCACCAAATTAAAGGACATCATTTTCAGATATACTGTAACAAGAGGACATGATTAGATGTGAGAGGGTATGGAGCTCAGATATAATGTACTGTATGACAATGTAACATTTTGTGGAATATACTTCCAGCAGAAGTGGTAAAAAAATATAATAATCCAAGATTGATATGCCTGAACCTTGTAGCTAGACTAGAGAATGAGCAGATTATATGGGCCTACTGGTACTCATTTGTTCATAAAAAGTGCATTTAAAATCTGAAATAATCTGTAGAAAAAAGTGCTAGCATGCAAACCATGAAAAAGTGTAGTATTTCCCCATCTAGTGGAGTTTCTATGGGGGTGCAATGACACTTGTACATTTGAAAGTCACCAATGAACTGACTACATTTAATACTACTGAGACTCCGTGAAATAGTAAATTACTATTAATCCTATAAGAGTTTGCAATTTGAAAGCTTCTGATTTATCAATGCCACTATGGTAATTAAGTAAAAGTACTATTACAATTTTCAGTTGTTATGTAAACCCACTGAAAAAACATTATTATGACTTTTTTATTTGATAATGTAAATGTGTTGTTTCTTCATACTCCAGTAATATCATAAAACTATTTTCTTAACACATTATATTTATCTGTAGTATAATATTTTCTAAATAATATCTTCCATATTTACTATTGCGGTTGTAGACAACATTTATAAAACTAAGAAATGAAATCACTCCCAAGTTGGTCAAGTGCATAGTGATACTAGAAATAATATATAGCTGAATTATAGCAAAGGTGCCCATCAGTAAAGATATAACTGCACCCCCAAGATAAATGGGGAAGTGAACAGAAAAGTTAAACAAATTGTAACAAAACAATGATTTACACTATTTCAGTATGTTTTTTTTTAAGAAAATGGAACATGGAAATTAATGTATTCAGTTCCTAATTTTGCCACGTTTCACCATGTCTATTATCATAGGTTTTTTTAAACTAATAATTTAACCATGGTCATATTTGCTTATTTTACTAAACAATATAAACCCAGGTAATATATATATATTGCTTGTGAAGTCTTTTCTAACCCATGACTAATAAATGAAGAGCACATAATATACAAGAAATCAGGATTCAGTGAGTTATTAATAGAGGAAGAACTCACTGGGAAGCCTGGCATAGTCTTCATCAGCACCTCCCTGTCCACCCCGGGGTATGGAGGAGTGAGCTTGGGCTCAGGAAAAAGGAATTCACGGGTGTTCTCTTCATAAAATGCCAGAATATCTCCAACTGAAAAACAGTAACAGTAGATAGAGGTCTGTTAATACAATCATGAAGCACACATCTGGGTATATCAGGTTGTCTAAAACACAGGAATATCCACTGGTACTTCTGACTCCCAATACACTTCAATTTAATACATTTAAAGATTCTTTAAAAAAATAAGTTTATTATTTCCAACTCCCATAGTTAAGCAATAGTTAAGCAAAAAGTAGATTGGAGGGGGGAATCCTGGGGGACTCCAGGGCTCATAGGAAGACCCCTTGCATTAGTTTGTATTGTTATTTAACTCCTTCCCTGTCATGTGGAAGGGTTTATATAGATATATAGGGAGATGGGAGGATATTAGAACTAGTGTAGTGCGTTCTGTGTTGTTTTATTTTTATGCAATGAGCAGCTTGTGCATATTAATTCACTGATTTGATGTGCTAATTACATCAATTTTTTTTCTCTGTTTCTGTACTGGCCAAAATAAAGACCTGCAATGTTATTTGATCATTATACCCCTCTCCCATCCTTATCATGTACTCTGAGCCGCATATTAGAATACTGAGCCACAGATGCTCTTTAAAATTAAACCAACATCCATTTGGGGAGACAGAGTCCTTTTAACTACATATAATTACTTTTCCAAAGTGATTATGTTTTCTCTCAGTCAAATAACCTATTATATACATATATGAGATTTCCGTACTTTTTTTTTTTTGGACATACATTTTGCAAATGCTATAATTATGCAATTTAAGTATCTAATATATCTTAAATTGCATGGTTATATTATTGTAACTGGCTTGATATATTCCTAAAACTGGGATCTGTGTCCAAATATGTGACTACTGTAAGTTATTGACAAATGAGCTTACATATTTAATCCACCTCATTTAGAACATAACTAAGAAGGACATAAACAGGAGTGCTCTGCCACCTTGTGTACAGAGTGAGCACAAACTACATACTGCAATATATGCCATTGGGAATGAGAGAATGTGCCATGACTTGTTCAAAGTTGCATAGTTACTTGTTAGACCATTATAATGGTCCTTTAAGAAGTTCTTTGAGAGTGCAATATGTTACATACGTTCTTAAGATTTGACATCTCCAAGAGATTTCCATCACTGAGGCCATTATTATATATGGCCTCTTCTACCTTTCTACTGGATGAAAACCATTATAAAACAACTCTCTACTTCCTGCATTTCAATTATTGCCTTAAAACAGGGATGCCCAGGCTTTAGTGACATGATATATACTTTTTTTGGGTAGACATCTCAACAAGATCTGCCACTCTAAAAGCACACATTTTAGCATGTTGCACAAAGTATGCCAGGCCTCACATTTTGTCCCACGCCAGCATTACGAGCTCCACAACCAATGGTTAAACATTGTGTGTGGTCTGTACTCAGAAGTCTGCCTAAAAGAGACATGAAACTCACATATTTGTCTAAGAAAGACTTAAAAGAAAAATCTATTATTTTTTTAAACTTTGCAGCACAAAAAAAAACAAAAACATTTTCAGTCATTTAAGGCCTTCAATCAGATTTGGTAATGAAAGCTAAAGTCAATGCTGCATCTATAAAAGGGTATTTTACTTTGTTTTACAATGTTATATTGTGTGTTATTTATTTTAAACAGTGTACTGTTTTTAATAGTCTATGCCACCTATTCAAGTACTTCATACCGGGTGTAAGTCTGCGGGCTTGAAGTTTGCAATAGTTACAGAGCGATTCATTTCAGAGCATGATCATGATCAGATAAGCAAAGCCGTAACTACTGGTTTAGAAATGAGACCATCATCATGACATCAGTAAATCATGGAGGCTACATGTCAATCAATTAGCATTTAGAAGTCCGATATGCAATCAGACTCGCAATCCGGTAATGTACAAAATAGTAAAAATGAATGTCGATACGGTTTCTAGTCCATGTGGGTAGCCTGATATGTATTAACTCCTTGATTACCAAGATTGATATAACACGGAAAGGAAACTAGAAAAAAATGTCTTGCAGATTTGCAAGCTTGAGACTGTTGTGCAATTAATTCTAATGTATTTTATCTCTTTCCCCATATTTTAAAGTGCAGTATTGATTTTGCATTTACACTGCCACGATCAGGTGTTTAATCCCCTTGTGAGTCCTGTCTGATACACACAGGATTTTCCTCTACATTTGCCATTTACGGGTGTGAAAACATTTGCAGGGAGTTGAGGAGTTGTAGCAATTGAATAGATATTTGCGATTGTAACATTTACGAAGATCAAAGGCTTAGATGGGTCGGAGTTACGATTTTAACAACCGCAGGAATTTTCAGGCTGTAACCCGCAAACCGTTTGTGGGTAGCTAAAAGACATCAATTAAATAGCAAATTAGTATACGGGCTACATTAAGCTCAACTAACAATTGTTCAATTAAATAGAGGCCTCTGTCCAGCAAAAAAATATATGAGCTTTACTTACCAGTAACTAAAGGTAATATATTACATATACACATAGAAAGACACAAATTTGCAGTTTTTTTATTTTATTAATTGTGACCTCAAAGTTAATTATATTTAGATCTTATCAACAAGTATACAAATGTATGCACTTTAGTTATGAAAGTTACTAATAATATCGGTTTTCGCATATACTAGCTCTTGTCCAATATTCACTACACTTCACAGGGACAGCAAAGCAGCTCATTATCAGCCTTATTAAATTGTGATTCAGCCAATTGAATAGGGCTCTATATAAGCAAAATAGCATATTTTTTTACAGAAGTTTTTAGTTAGTGAAGACCTTGCTTTTGGATAGAAGTTCACTAACTAAAAACTTCTGTAAAAAATATGCCATGTGCTTATATAGAGCCCTATTCAGTTGGCTGAAGCACAATTTAATAAGGCTGTATGGCAGCAATTACTTTTTTATTTCTATAAAACACAGCAATTTCAGCCTCAGTGAAGCTTAGGGAATTCTGGCCAATATGTTTGTGCAAGTCTTATGAAAATACCAAATTATTTAGTACAGCAGTAATTGCTTAGCTGTTTTTCTCTTCCATTTATGGATAAGTTGCTGACACCTCAAAAAAGTACAAACTTTTTGATTGTTCCTAGAACCTATGAGTGAAACTTTTGTTCTTGTATGTTATAAAATCCATCTTAAAATTTCTGATTGACTTTGTATATAAGACATAGAGAAAGAATGATAAATATAAAAGTTATGTGAGCAAGCTTAGATCTACAGTTAAAATTATATATTGTTTCAGCCATATGGTTTAATATCACTGTAAGAGGAAACATATGAATTAATTTCTAATTTCTTTTACCTATTCTAAGATGGGCTTTTCTTGATCAGCCAAACATGAATTCATCCCCTTTGGCCCTCATGAATGTGTTAATGTGCCAACGATTCCCAGATGTCCAATGAATCAGCATAATGTACTAAATCTGTGTCTGCAGCTTTGATGCATATGAAAAAAAATAAATGAGTGCACCATTCATCAGCTTTTGAAGTGTATATGGTTAGGCCTGGAGCAACAGTTGAAATAACCTATTTGTACAAAATGGCTTCCTTCATTACATATAATCCCTTTGATGGCAAAGTATTCATTACTCAACTTCATAAAAGTTTTTGAAGCTTCTACAAGTAATTTGTTTTGAGCACCTGTAGAGGAATGGCATTACAGCTGTTACACAAGTCTTTTTTACATAGCATTTATCAAATTTATCAAATATGTGTTATTTAAGTTGAGTTTTCTTCTCTATTTGATTTAACATGATGAAGTGGATTTTTATTTTCTAACTAGAATATTGCCCATCAAAAAATGACGACAATGAAATTGTAAGTGAGCTAATGCTGTTTGGTGTATGGTAATCAAATAAATAATACATTAATAAAGGAATATACTTTACCTATGTGGAAGTAATATATGCAGGAAGCATTATGCTGAAGAGCTGGCAATCTGTTTTCATGTTGCTGCAGCATACAATGTGTGTTTTGAGTGCTGTGGAGCTGCTGTGTAAGTGTGAGCAATGTGTGCAGTGTGTAGCGTAAATAGTGTGCGTGCGCGAGGAAAATCCGTTAGGGTAGCTGTGTACTTCCGCAAGTTAGTGTTGTAAAATAGCACCTAATGTGTGGTACGCGGCTGTGGCTGATTTTGCGTCCTTGTTCTTGGAGCTCGTACGGCTTTTTCGGAAACTCTGTATGTGTTTGGTGGCGTTTTGCGTTTTTAGGGTCCTGTAGCCTCGTTTTCTTTGGCAGCCATTTTTTCTCTCACTTAGGTGATTTTCGGGTGTCTAAACTCTGTAATTTGGAATTAAATGGAGGTGTAACTCTACTTGCAGACGTCCTGGGTGCCCCCTCTTGCAGTGGGTAAGCTTTTTATGTGTTTGTTGTGTGAATTTATTGTGTTTTTAATGTTTTCAGGTTCGCGCGGATCGGCCGTTAAAGTCGTATTTTTGCGAGGTTGTAATTTTTTTTTTTCTAAGTCCTGCGTCTCGTATTTGTTTGTCGTAAGTCCGTAAATGTTGCGAGGTCCACAGTTGCTGGCAAGGAGCGCCTTTTGGTACGCAAGCCCGCAGCCTCACAACGCGAGCCCGCAGCGTTAGCAACGACCCACTTGCTCACAACTATATATGTGATTAGAAGAACTATGTTTTACTAGTACCTTGCCCATCAAAACTTACGGGATACATTTTGATGTCCCACCCCCCTCTTCCCCTGTGTCTCTTCCCTGCATCTCCCGACCCTGTATCTCTTTCCCCCCTCTCCCTCCTCTGTGTCTCTTCCCTCTCCATCCCCTGTGTCTCTTCCCTGTCTCCCTCCCCTGTGTCTCTGCCCAGCCCCCCTCTCCTGTGTCTCTTCCCCCCCCCTCCCCTGTGTCTCTTTTCCCCTCTCCTTTCCCTGTGTCTCCGCTCAGCCCCCCTCCCTCCCCCTCCCCTGTGTCTCTTCCCTCCCCTTTGTCTCTTTCTTCCTTTTCCTCCCGTGTCTCTTCCCTCCCCCTCTCCATCTTCTGTATCTCTTCTCTCCCCCCTCTTCTTCCCCTGTGTCTCTTTCCCACCTCCCTTACCCTATGCATCTTTCCCCGTCTCCCTCCCCTGTGTCTCTTCCCCCCCCCTCCTGTGTCTCTTTCCCTCCTCCCCCACCCTCTCCTGTGTCTCTTTCCCCCCACTACCTCCCCTGTGTCTCTTCCCTCCCCCTCTCCATCTTCTGGGTCTCTTCCCTCCCCCCGTGTCTCTTCCCCTGTCTCCCTCCCCTGTGTCTCTTTCCCCCCTCTCCATACCCCTCTCCCCTTTTAGGTAACATGTAAGTTTTATTAGAACAAAATTATAGGACTTTCTATCACTGAAGTTATGTGTGTAACATTACTTTACTTCTAGGTATACACAAGTTGACATTGTTGTGCTCAGTAAAATACAATATTACCTACATTTGACATCAGCAACTCATAGCTAATGAAATCTGGCATGTGCAGTGGGTAAATTAGGTAACATGTAAGCATTCTGAAAAACATCAACCATTCCTGACATGGGTAAAATGTGCGATTTATCCGACTTTGAAAAGGGGATGGTCATTGGCTTTCGGGCCAATGGTGACAGTATTTCTGAAACAGAGCCATTTGTGAACTGTTCGCGTGCTGCAGTGGTTAAAGTGTACTGTGACTGAACAAACGGCACCATTGCGAATAAACAGCATTGAAACTCAGAGTACCATGTGCCAAAGGTGTGCGAGGGCCAATAGATACACTACAGCTGAGCAAATCATCTTCCAAACAAAGATATGGGCTACCAGACGTGTTTAAAATGACAGTACAGCGAACCTTGTTGTGTATGGGGCACAGAAGCAAATGGCTGTTCAATGCACCCATGCTGAAAAGGGTTCATTATCAGAAACGGCTTCAATTTGCACGACAGTACCTAAACTGGACCTCTTCTGGTTGTCTTCTCTAATGAGTAATGTTTTCTGCTCCATCGACAAGGACGGACATTGGCATGTCAGGCACAAAACACCTCTAAAAACAAAAACTCTACAACCATTGTTAGAAGAACACAAGCTAGTGGCGGCAGTTATGGTCTGGGGAATGTTTTCTTGGCATTGTCTGTGTCCACTCATACATCTGTAAGGCACTCTAAACCGATTGGGTTATCTATCCTGCAACAACCCTTTAAGAAGAGAGGCCTTCATAAATCTTCTTGCTCTTTCTGCCCCACTCTGAATCCTGCAACAACCCTTTAAAAAGAGGTACATTGCTTCTATCAACATGCATATGTTGTCATACTTCACTTTAACTTGTTCTATAACACATGTGTTTGAATTTAGTCTCTCTGCTATTTCTAAAATGTACCCTCCCCCACTGAGTAAGGATAACTCTCTTCCTGACCTCCCCCTTCTCTCACTTACTGCACATCTAATCCCTTGTCTCTTTCTTTCCCAAACCTCAGAGGCCTTCATACATCTTCTGGCTCTTTGTGCCCCACTCCGAATCCTGCAAACAGTTCCCTCCCACCCCACCATCCGAAATGAACTCTCTTCCCAGCGTGACCCTAACTCACCATCCTCTCAATAAACTGACAACACCCAGTCCTTACCCTTCCCCAATGTCTCCTCCACTATGGACTCCTTTGACCCTGTAACCGAGGATGAAGTATCTACAGTGGATATAAAAAAAATCTAAACACCCCTGTTAAAATGTCAGGTTTCTGTGCTGTAAAAAAATGAGACAAAGATAAATCATTTCAGAACTTTTTCCACCTTTAATGTGACCTATAAACTGTACAACTCAATTGAAAAACAAACTGAAATCTTTTAGGTGGAGAGAAGAAAAATAAAAAATAAAAATAATGTGGTTGCATAAGTCTGCACACCCTCTTATAACTGGGGATGTAGCTGTGTTCAGAATTAAGCAATCACATTCCAAATCATGTTAAATAGGAGTCAGCATACACCTGCCATCATTTAAAGTGCCTCTGATTAACCCAAAATAAAGTTATAAAATATGGCACAACAGTGACATTACCAAGAACTGGAGCTCCCTCCAAAATTGATGAAAAGACGAGAAGAAAACTGGTCTGGGAGGCTACCAAGAGGCCTACAGCAACTTTAAAGGAGCTGCAGGAATATCTGGCAAGTACTGGCTGTGTGGTACATGTGACAACAATCTCCTGTATTCTTCATATGTCTGGGCTATTGGGTAGAGTGGCAAGACGAAAGCCTTTTCTTACGAAGAAAAACATCCAAGCAAGGCTACATTTTGCAAAAACACATCTGAAGTCTCCCAAAAGCTTGTGGGAAAATGTGTTATGGTCTGATGAAACCAAGGTTGAACTTTTTGGCCATAATTCCAAAAGATATGTTTGGCGCAAAAACAACACTGCACATCACCAAGAGAACACCATACCCACAGTGAAGCATGGTGGTGGCAGCATCATGCTTTGGGGCTGTTTTTCTTCAGCTGGAACTGGGGCCTTAGTTAAGATAGAGGGAATTATGAACAGTTCCAAATACCCGTCAATATTGGCACAAAACCTTCAGGCTTCTGCTAGAAAGCTGAACATGAAGAGTAACTTCATCTTTCAGCATGACAACGACCCAAAGCATACATCCAAATCAACAAAGGAATGGCTTCACCAGAAAAAGATTAAAGTTTTGGAATGGCCCAGCCAGAGCCCAGACCTGAATCCGATTGAAAATCTGTGGGGTGATCTGAAGAGGGCTGTGCACAGGAGATGTCCTCGCAATCTGACAGATTTGGAGTGTTTTTGCAAAGAAGAGTGGGCAAATCTTGCCAAGTCAAAATGTGCCATGCTGATAGACTCATACCAAAAAGACTGAGTGCTGTAAAAAAACAAAAGGTGCCTCAACAAAGTATTAGTTTAAGGGTGTGCATACTTATGCAACCCTATTATTTTATTTTTATATTTTTTCTTCCCTCTACCTAAAAGATTTCAGTTTGTTTTTCAATTGAGTTGTACAGTTTATAGGTCACATTAAATGTGGAAAAAGTTCTGAAATGATTTATCTTTGTCTCATTTTTTTACAGCACATAAATCTGACATTTTAACAGGGGTGTGTAGACTTTTTATATCCACTGTATTTTACTTTCAACCTCTCACCTTACAACCTGTCCACATGATTGAGCACCTGTTTGACGACCTCAATCTCCATTTTCGAGGTATGGATCCTCCACCATGCACTCCTCAGCAGCTGTCGAATGCAGTGCAGTCTGAATGGCTCCAGATAAGCTTGCCAACCTCCCAGCATCTTATTGACTCACTACCACACCATCAAGCTGCCGTCTGTGCTGCACACAGTGGTTATTCGCGATAATAATGTGACTCGACCGTGTACACACCAGTATTGTTATGAAGTGTAATATAAATAAATATATAAATATATATATATATATATATATATATATATATATATATATATATATATACACACACATTAAAAAACTTAACTACGTGCCTAAGCACTTGATCCACAAAACCATCCAGTGATATCACTGGACAAAGATGTTCTGCGGCTGAGGGATGTTAAAACATTGCATATACCGTATTTTTCCGTCTATAGGACGGCCCCGCATATAAGACAACCCCTATTTTTGCAGCCCAGAATTCAAAAAGAAAGAAATATGCAAATGTGTATTTTATACATTTTTATTGTGTTACACATATATTTAAGGGCACTTTCTGCCATGATTTTCACTGATTTCCATTCCAGCTCAATATCCCTGTGATCACATCACTTATTATTCACGCAATGTGCAATTGCATTTTTCCGGTTTAACACAGGATCACAAAGATATTAAGCTAGAATGGAAATAAATGAAAATCATGACAGAAAGTGCCCTTAAATATATGTATAACACAATAAACAACTATAAAATACACATTTATATGCACACAAGCATCACACACATGCCACACACAAGTTGATCGGCTAATTCACGATGTGTATCACACTGTAATGCTGCATCTGGCCACTAGATGGTGCTGTTTTAAGGAAGGAGAAAAGACGTATTGGAAATGCTTGTTCCAATTAGATTGCATTACACTACTTGTGAGCTTAAACATGTGTATTGTATACGTTTTTATTGTGTAACACATATATTTAAGGGTTCTTTCTGTCATGATTTTCATTGATTTTCATTCCATTCCATTATACACGGAAAAATACAGTATCTACAGATATGGTTCACTTGTGGATTATATGCTCAACATAGCCTTTTGCACTTCTAGTGCAAGCAGCTTTGATGTAACCATTTTGGTTGAAATAGCTTGAAGGGATTATCAGCCTGTGTGTGCGCGCTTCTGTGTGAATATATGTGTGTGTGTGTATCTGTCTCTATTTCTATCTATCTATCTATCTATCTGTCTAACTATCTGTCTAACTATCTGTCTAACTATCTGTCTAACTATCTGTCTAACTATCTGTCTAACTATCCTGTATAGAAAAAAACTATTAAAAACATATTTTCAAAACTACAAATGTTTATTATAAGTTCATTCCAGCATTATACACTAAAAAGCAATGACGCATATCCACGCATATCCACTCACAGAAGCTGCGTAGTGTAACAGCCTCTGTGTGTGATGTCACAGTTCTCTTGGGCTTGCACTGTTAGTCAGAAGACTTTCCACACACACCCACCACCTGATTGGTTGCAGTAATGCCACAAGACAGAGCCCCACTCCTCTCAACAGTATTGAATTAACTGGCCCTTTAAGTCATCCCTGAAATGGTTTATGCAGTTTGTATTGGTACATACAAATCTGGTGGTAGAATTGTATTTGGTTCTTAACTTTGCATACAGCTTAAAACACATTAAGTTAAACATGTTTAGGGGTTTCTTGTGAGAAAAGTAATTACCTTAATACTGTGTCCATTACATAATGTAAGTGTATGCTGTTTAGAGAACAGTACCTGACCAGTAGTGCAAAATGAAAGTGCATACTGCAAAGGGGAAAGTTTTACCAATGTTCTCAAGTCTTACCTTTGTGTGTCATCGGTGTCAGTTCAAATGTAGCTGTATGACCTAGAAGAAAAATAAAGAGCACTTAAAATGTATTCAAAGTAGTGTTTTCTAGAGTTCCATATTTATTATTCTTCAAATGATTGATACATTACATAAGTCATTTCTGCATTATACATTTCTACCTCAGCACTGCATTCCTTTTTATAACATCTAAATAAAATAATACAGCCTTTAATACATTGCCTTTTATATACTATTTTGGATCTGAAAACTTCCAGAAGATTGCACAGGAAGTTCTATCTACACAATTGGGGTCTGGCATTAGGAAGTGCCAGAGCTTTCAGCAACAGTAATGGGAATCCCATTAGCTTCTTGAGAAAGTAAGAGGCTGAGCCAGCTGATTAAAGAAAATGTCTACAGTGAAGAAAATTTTAGTCTAAAACATAAAATGCAAATGCTGCATTTATTTTTTACATTTCTAAAAAGCTGAAGGAAATATTAAGTGTACCAAAGACCACTCGCAAATGGTTTTAAAACCTTTGCGGAGTGCCGCAGCAGCAGTTAAAGAGACAGTATAGCACCAAAAAAACACTTTATTCGAAAATTAACAGTCCAATATCAACATGTTCCTATAACTTATGATATTGTATTATTATGCCCATTTATAAGACAACATAAAGGGTAACACACAACCCTGTACTCAAGGGGTTTATACATGTCAGGGAAACATGTTGCCTAGGAACAAAGCTGCATGCCTAGTCAAGACCTATATATTCATGTATTCTAATCTATCATAAACATTGACTCATATTTAACACTTCCTCCTGTGAGAATACACTTTGGAAAATAGTGATTAGCCAGCTTGAGGAATATACTCCAAGGCTACTAGAGGAGCGCCTCAGAACTATACAATTGTTTTGTTTTGTTTTATATATTTATGTTTTTAATTATTTTTTCAAATGCAAATGCACTCATTTTTATACATTGAAGCTATGAATACAACTGTCAAATCTATTTAATGTCATTGAATATAAATAATTAAAAGATAATATATTAAAATATATGTATTACAATTCCTTGACGCAATTATGGCACTTGATTTTACTCATTATAATAATCCTGACATTCTCGTTTCCTATTGACTCCTAGAGCCGTTTCTCACCTGTAAAGCTTGGTTTGGGTATGTCCCACACTAAAATCTCTTGTGGACACAGAAGGATTTACGGACGTGGGCTGAGTTCCGTAATGGGGGGAAGCTAAAGATTAACATTGAAGTGTAATGTAGGGAAAACAAAGCTCCTGCACCCGATTTACGGCTATACCGCAGTTTACACTGTCCGATTAGCATAGGGCCCTATATTAGCAGTACTGGATGATAAAGGTTAAGAAAGTGTAAGGTGACTAGTGTGAAGTTAAACCTTTCACCGACACACATGCACATGACATACTTGCCAACAATGTACAAAGGACTTGAGTACAGTACATATAAAATGCAGCTCCAAACTCATAATAAAACTTACGATAAGTTGGTTATTGAAAAATAAATTATGTGCAAGAACAAGCATTTTAAGTGCTGCCCTGCATTAACAAACCCTAAAGCTTTAACACAAAATCATATATCACTTACTTTCCAGACGCTGGGCCACTGCGGCTGGATCTACGGCTTTCCGGAAAACCTGCAGTTAATGACACAAGAATTTTATCAGTGTTTATCAAAGAAAATAATTAGCTTTCCGAAAATAAAAGCAAGGACTCTTTCAAAAATGACTAATGTTACATTGAAAAAGAGATTGGTGGATTTTGGCCTAACACATTCCAGCTCTTCAATAAAATCAATAAATCTTTCACTTTTCTTTCATAGTTTGGATGTGCCTGCAACATTATTAAAAGTTTCTGGCTGAGTTAATCCCTGGTGATGATGTAGATTGTTATGTCATGGGATGCATGATCCCATCTCACTATTTACATTGGCAAGTACACATCAGCTAAACCTAGCACATCAGGAAGGCAAACAGGAACTCTGGCAAAACATACAACTCTGCTTTTGTGTGAAAACATTTGCAAAGTATACCCAATCTGAGAAACTTGGAAGACAATGGAATCACCAGAGACACAGGCAGACATCTACTGAGAAGCAGATAATCTGGGGACACTAAACCACCAGGTTATGATATTGAGGGAGGAACATAATTTCATAATACATTAATTCAATGGCACTATCCTATAAATGTGGACTGTGTTTAGATAGCACTGCATTAAAAAGCATATAGCCTGTTATAACCTGCTTGTGGTTACATTGCAGGATTTTACTATGAAGAATGGAGAACTATTAAGAAGAGAATCACAAAAGGACAATTTAATAAAGAAAATAACAAACAGATATTTTTCTTAATTATTTTACATTAGTATACTGTATTTTGGGGTTGTTTATTGTTAATATTGTTATTTTGAAACGTTTCTCTGTATCAGATGGATGCACAAAATGAAAAGGTCAAACGTTATTACTTATCTTACATTATATATATATATATATATATATATATATATATATATATATATATACTAGCGACTTTCCCGTCAAAAATTACGGCAATAAAATTGTTAGGCTTTTGGTCCTCTGAGTACCTTCAGAGCTCATTACGATCCTCTCCCCTGCTTATTTTTATATATATATATATATATATATATATATATATATATATATATATATATACACATATATATATATATATTTTGTTTTTTATTATAATTACTTAACTAATAAATGAATATACTTTACCTATTTGTATTTATATTTATCCTGAAGAGCTAACAATCAGTTTTGATTTTCCTGCAGCTTGTGTGTCAGCAATGTGTCAAGTCTGCAATGTAAATAGGCAGCGTGCGCGAGGCCAAACCGTTTGTTTAGTTGTGAATGGTAATGTTATTAGTTGCTAGTTAGTTTAGTAAAATGGAGGCGATTGTCTATGTGTTACACAGGTGTGGATCATTTTCCGTCCTTCCTCGTACGTTCCTGGATAAAAGTATTATGTGCTTGGTGTTGCTTTGCGAGGTTAGGGGTCATGAAGCCTCGTTTTCATTTTTTTCGGACGCAATTTTTTTTTCTTGCTTAGCCAATTTTAAAGTGCCGAAAATGCTTAAATTCGACTTAAATGTGCGTGAAACCTCACTCCCTGGTTGTCCCCCGTGCTCTGTGTGAGTTTTTTTTTTTATGTTTTTTTGCTGTGTTTTTGTTGTTTTTCGATGTACACGTTTCAGCTATTAACTTCGTATTTTTGCGACCTCTTATTTGTTTTTTCTAAGCCCGCGGCTCGTAAGTCCAGATTTCCTCATCCCGCAGGGTTTTTTTTTTCTAAGTCCCGCGGGTTGCATTTGCGACCTGCAATGAGCCTTTGGCTGATTGCAGTTCATGTCCCCCTCCGCAAATGCGTGACGACGACTCGCAAAGCGTGACGACGACTTGCAGTTTGACAATTATAATATGTGATATTTACCTTGGCTTTGCATAAAAGCTGTACAATGCATCAGGCATAAGCTTAAAGGAAGCCATGTTTGAAAATGGCTATGGATGGAAGAGCGAAGCATTTGTGGGCACGTTTACATGTCCCTGCTCAGCTTCCCAGAATACAGTGTAATAACTGTTTTTCTCAGAATTCTGTTTTAGACATTCAAATGTGAACAGAGATTTGCTTTTTATTTACTATATATATTTATACTAGCAACTTGCTCCTAAAAAATGACAGCAATAAAATGTGAATCCTGGCAATGCTGTTTGCCACACAATGGGAGCCTCTGCCCCTCTACTTTACTGGCCTCACGATGAGCGCCTTTGGCGCTCATTTCAAGTCTCTCCCTCTGTCGACTTCCTCCGTTGTGTCTCATTTCCCCCCTCCTCTCCCTCCCTTGTGTCTCCTTCCCTCCTTGTGCTTTTACCCCTTCTCCTTCCTGTGTCTTTCCCCACCTCTCCCTCCCCTGTGTCTCTTGCCCCCCTCTCCCTCCCCTGTGTCTCTTTTTCCCCCCTGTGTCTCTTTCCCCCTCCCTCGTGTCTGTTCACCCCATTTCCCTCCCTGTGTCTCTTGCCCCACCTCTCCCTCCCCTGTGTCTCTTGCCCCCCTCTCCCTCCCCTGTGTTTCTTGCCCCCTCTCCCTCCCCTGTGTCTCTTTTCCCCCCTGTGTCTCTTCCCCCCTCCCTTGTGTCTGTTCCCCCCCATTTCCCTCCCCTGTGCCTCTTCCCCCCTCCTCTCCCTCCCCTGTGTGTCTACCCCCCTCCTCTCCCTCCCCTGTGTGTCTACCCTCTCCTCTCCCACCACTATGTATCTCCCCCTCCCCTTTGTCTCTTCCCCCTCCTCTCACTCCTTTTTGTCTCTCCCCCTCTCACTCCCGTGTCTCTCCCCCTCTCACTCCCCTGTGTCTCTCCCCCTCCTCTCCCCCTCCTCTCCCCCCCATGTGTCTACCCCCCTCCTCTCCTACCACTGTGTCTCTCCTTCCTCTTCCTTCCCTATGTGTCTACCACCCTCCTCTCCTACCCCTGTGTCTCCCCCTCCCGTGTCTCTTGCCACCCTTCCTCTCACTCCCCTGTGTCTCACCACCCCTCCTCTCACTCCCCTGTGTCTCTTCCCCCCTCTTCTCACACCCCTGTGTCTCTCCCCCTCTCCTGTGTTTCTCCCCCCCACTCTGTTTCTCCCCCCCTCTGTTCCCCCCCACTCTGTTTCTCCCCCCCTACACTGTTTCTCCCCCCCTACACTGTTTCTCCCCCCCTACACTGTTTCTCTCCCCCCTACACTGTTTCTCTCCCCCCTACACTGTTTCTCTCCCCCCTACACTGTTTCTCTCCCCACTCTCATTCCCCTGTGTTGCTCCCCCCTCCTCTCACTCCCCTGTGTCTCTCCCCCTCCTCTGTGTCTCTCCCCACTCTCATTCCTCTGTTTCTCTCCCCCTCTGTGTCTCTCTCCCCTCTCATTCCTCTGTGTCTCTCCCCCACTCCTCTCACTCCACTGTGTCTCTTCCCCCCTCCTCTCACTCCCCTGTATCTCCCCCCTCCTCTGTGTCTCTCCCCCCTCTCATTCCCCGGTGTCTCTCCCCCCTCCTCTGTCTCTCTCCCCCCTTCCCCTGTGTGTCTACCTCATCCTCTACCACCCTTGTGTGTCTCCCCCCTCCCCTGTGTCTCTTCCTCCCTTGTCTCCCCTCCGTGTCTCTCCCCCCTCACTCCTTTGTGTCTCTCCCCCTCCTCTCACTCCCCTGTGTCTCTCCCCCCCTCTCACTCCCCTGTGTCTCCCCCTCCTCTTACTCCCCTGTGTCTACCCCCTCCTCTCACTCCCCTGTGTCTCCCCCCTCTCACTCCTTTGTGTCTCCCCTCCACTCCTACTCTTACTCACATGTGTCTCTCCCACCTCCCTTGTGTCTCTCCCACCTCCCCTGTGTCTCTTCCAACTCCTCTGTGTCTCTCCCACCTCTCATTCCCCTGTGTCTCCCCCCCCCCCCCCTCTCCCTGCCATGTGTTGGTCCCCAGTCCTCTCCCTGCCCGGTGTCTCTCCCCCTCTGTCTTCTTCCTCCTTGTCTGTGTTTCTCACCTCCTCTTCGGCGTGCAATGCGCCTGCGCAGGCCACCGCCGCGCAGTGTGCTTGCGCGGGCTGGTGCGCAATGCGCAGGTGCAGGCCAGTGCGCAATGCACATGCGCGGCATACGTCATTGCGCGATGCGCAGTTGTCAAACTGCAATTTGTCACAAACGTGACAGCGAATCGCAGTTTGACAACTACTATATGTGATACACAGTACATACCCACACACATTTTTACATATTTAAAGCATACAAAATATGTAACATACAGTTTAAGTGACCAGTTAGACTATGAAAGTGCAGGAGCAGAGCACTCCCCTTGGCAGACCACACCCTGTGATCATACTGTTTAAAGTACTAGTTTGATATATGACCTCAGCCAACATTAGGCCTGCATTTTATTTATTTTCTATTAACTTAAGTTTCAGTGGCCTTTTAAATTTCAGCACTCTTAGGTGAGTAGTGTTGCTTTCTGAAATTTGCAATACTGTAACAGTTAGATAACAATGAATGATTAAGAATAGCAATTTCAAACCTGTGGGGTTAAGTAATTTTTTTTTTTTACTTTGGTATACATGTCTTCTAAGGAACATAATTCAGTATTACTATTTTTATGAAAGAGATTTTATCAACAATTTTACATAATAGTTCTTATGCTTTACTATCTACATTCTACCTCAATGAAATGTTACTATGGCTCCTAAATTGCTCCTACTTAGTAACATTACTGGAGTTAGAAGAACATGTAAGAGGATTACAGTATCAGAATAGAAATGTGCGGCAACATGTTACCATGATTACACTCTATGATAGGCCTTTGGCCATGTAACGAAGTAAGAATACATTATCTTAGTAATAACTTTAAAGAATCCTGAATGTCAACTCATCTAATCTTCTTACAAACAGTTGTTATAGCAATGGATTTTAATGTAAATGAGTAGTGATATTTAGTAATACTCCGTGGTGGTATCACTAGCTTACATATAGTTTTATACTGCAGAAATTAAACTTTCTTGTAGGATAGTTAATTTTATTTAAAAAAAATAAAATAAATATATATATATATATATATATATATATATATATATATATACACACATTTAAATGGTTTATGGATTGAAGAGCGATGCATTTGTGGGCACATTTGCATGTCCCTGCTCAGCTTCCCAGAATGCAGTGTAATAAGTGTATTTCTCAGAATTCTGAGCAAGAAAACTGTTTATTTAACTTGTTTCAGACATTCAAATGTGAACACAAATGTACTATTTATATGCTGTATGGTGGAGGGCTTCTAACGCTCTTTTGCCTACCATATATTATTTGTCCAATAAAAAAGGTATCACTATATACTGCAATATTCTGATTAAGTCATCCAATACATTTAGACGAGCATGCTTTACCCATTACAATTGTTTATG
This sequence comes from Discoglossus pictus, assembly GCA_027410445.1. Lineage (NCBI taxonomy): Eukaryota > Metazoa > Chordata > Amphibia > Anura > Alytidae > Discoglossus > Discoglossus pictus. Next base: position 350,621,651 of record CM050163.1, on the reverse strand, counting down.
TGTGTGTGAAAATAAATTTATATTACATTAAGTGGCAAATAAGTCAGAAATAAGTCTGAAAGGAAGTATTATCTAGGGCTTCCTAGTAATCCCTACATTTGTGTTTAATTAGCTGGTTTCACATTCAAAAGATGTTAATAAAAAAACTGGCTTGTGAATGTTTAATAGATTCCAAATTGTACTATGACTGTGCTACTATAATCTCTTTTACATATTGCTCCCCCTATCAGGAAGATCATAACCCATTTTAGAACAGCTATAAGATGCCTATATTATTAAACTCACACAAAAAGCTCAAATTACATAAAAATATACACAATTAGTAACACAGATTTATGGAAACATGAAACATTCGCACCTTTTCAAACCTCATTTTCTCATGGAACAACAGAGGGAATACTGCAGGTAGGCATGCTGTCGCCTTTGTCTGGCCCAATATGGAGACACTGAGGAAAATATCATCTTTTTCTGGTAAGAAAACACCAGGGCAAGTTACCTGAAAATCAGAATTATAAAAATTCACTTTCTTTATTATAATACATAAAACTGTGCAAAATATTTATATACAGGGATTCATTTCATATCCTTACTGTAGCATCTATTTCTATTAGGGGTTGTAGTGTAATGTATTTAATTATAAATTAACCATTTTGTTCCTCCGAAACACTTCATTTACTTTACAAATTCAATATGTTTTCTTAATTAATGACACTAACTTGACAGAGAGATTTCACATGTAAACATAATTTTTACTCTAATACCCATATTAATGTGCAGAGTGTAAACGTCAGTCAAACTAATATATTTTTAAATAAAAAATACTTATTTCTCTCTTTATATGAGGATTTACTTGAAACAATTTATTGTACAATGTAGTGGATAGGCAGGTTGGTTCCCTGTGAAATAGTGAAGTATTTAGAGTACTCTTATACATTAATGAAGTAGCTCTAACTCTCTACATAGTACCTATGTTTACTTATATAATGGTGATTTGATTCTAACACTGTTCCCCAGTTCCCCAGTTCTTAATTACTTTTAGCGGCGCATTTTTTTAATTTTACTATTCCCTTAAATAAATATGTTTCTTTAATAATTCGGTGTTAAGCACCAGGGATCAAACAAGTCAAACATTCAATTTAATATATTCTTAATAAACATGCTCAAAAGAGTCCTTTTAGATTTTCCTTAAGTGTTTACATCTGTGACAGCCAATCAGTTAATGCACCAGTGATGTCTGACACTGATATGTAACATTTTAGTCACGGATATGTTTACATGTGCTGGAATTGCAATTAGGCTGGATTTTACTGTAACACGTTGGTTTCTACAGGGAGTGCAGAATTATTAGGCAAATGAGTATTTTGACCACATCATCCTCTTGTGCATGTTGTCTTACTCCAAGCTGTATAGGCTCGAAAGCCTACTACCAATTAAGCATATTAGGTGATGTGCATCTCTGTAATGAGAAGGGGTGTGGTCTAATGACATCAACACCCTATATCAGGTGTGCATAATTATTAGGCAACTTCCTTTCCTTTGGCAAAATGGGTCAAAAGAAGGACTTGACAGGCTCAGAAAAGTCAAAAATAGTGAGATATCTTGCAGAGGGATGCAGCACTCTTAAAATTGCAAAGCTTCTGAAGCGTGATCATCGAACAATTAAGCGTTTCATTAAAAATAGTCAACAGGGTCGCAAGAAGCGTGTGGAAAAACCAAGGCGCAAAATAACTGCCCATGAACTGAGAAAAGTCAAGCGTGCAGCTGCCACGATGCCACTTGCCACCAGTTTGGCCATATTTCAGAGCTGCAACATCACTGGAGTGCCCAAAAGCACAAGGTGTGCAATACTCAGAGACATGGCCAAGGTAAGAAAGGCTGAAAGACGACCACCACTGAACAAGACACACAAGCTGAAACGTCAAGACTGGGCCAAGAAATATCTCAAGACTGATTTTTCTAAGGTTTTATGGACTGATGAAATGAGAGTGAGTCTTGATGGGCCAGATGGATGGGCCCGTGGCTGGATGGGTAAAGGGCAGAGAGCTCCAGTCCGACTCAGACGCCAGCAAGGTGGAGGTGGAGTATTGGTTTGGGCTGGTATCATCAAAGATGAGCTTGTGGGGCCTTTTCGGGTTGAGGATGGAGTCAAGCTCAACTCCCAGTCTTACTGCCAGTTCCTGGAAGACACCTTCTTCAAGCAGTGGTACAGGAAGAAGTCTGCATCCTTCAAGAAAAACATGATTTTCATGCAGGACAATGCTCCATCACACGCGTCCAAGTACTCCACAGCGTGGCTGGCAAGAAAGGGTATAAAAGAAGAAAATCTAATGACATGGCCTCCTTGTTCACCTGATCTGAACCCCATTGAGAACCTGTGGTCCATCATCAAATGTGAGATTTACAAGGAGGGAAAACAGTACACCTCTCTGAACAGTGTCTGGGAGGCTGTGGTTGCTGCTGCACGCAATGTTGATGGTGAACAGATCAAAACACTGACAGAATCCATGGATGGCAGACTTTTGAGTGTCCTTGCAAAGAAAGGTGGCTATATTGGTCACTGATTTGTTTTTGTTTCGTTTTTGAATGTCAGAAATGTATATTTGTGAATGTTGAGATGTTATATTGGTTTCACTGGTAAAAATAAATAATTGAAATGGGTATATATTTGTTTTTTGTTAAGTTGCCTAATAATTATGCACAGTAATAGTCACCTGCACACACAGATATCCCCATAAAATAGCTAAAACTAAAAACAAACTAAAAACTACTTCCAAAAATATTCAGCTTTGATATTAATGAGTTTTTTGGGTTCATTGAGAACATGGTTGTTGTTCAATAATAAAATTAATCCTCAAAAATACAACTTGCCTAATAATTCTGCACTCCCTGTAGTAACTAAACTGTGAGGTTTTTAATAAAAAAACAATACAAAGCTATAATTTGAATAATTGGAATCATTTTGAATATTCTTACAGCATGAATCTGGAGCTCCACCACAACTTTCAAGGGCATGTCTGCTGCTATTTGGGAGATCTCAAAGAAATGTAATAACTAGGAAATCTGAAAAATCGGTCAATGAAGACTTTAAAGGTGATTTGTTTCTTCCTATATTGACATCAATGAGGCTTTTGAATGTTCAGCTGTTTTTGGATGTCTGAAATTAAAACATGAACATGACAAATGTTACAGTCACATATCATTTTCCACAGTGAATAAAGAACATTGTAGAGGTTAATACATCTATAAATGTATGTTATTACTGTGGTACACTAGAAAATTCAATTATAAAGGGTTTTACAGTATGTCACATGAATATTAATGAATCCTTAGGAGCTGCCCAAGCTAGCCTTTCATAGCAAATAGAAATTGACAATCTAACAAATAATATAATGAGATAAGACATCAGACATACATAGATAGATAGATAGATAGATAGATAGATAGATAGATAGACATACATAGAGAGATAGATAGACATAGATAGACAGACAGACAGACAGATAGATATTCTACAGCAGTTCCATAACATTTCGTAATAATCATTTAAAAAATGCTGAGGGTCTATCTAAATATGTCAACATTTACAAACTTTGCTTGCTGGCCTCTTAAATGTGCTGTTCTAGGGTCTTATTTAGTCACATGACTGTATGAAGGATACAGTAACACAATTGTAACACAATTGTAGCCAAAACTACTGCAGCACATGTATGAAGTAAAACAAGTTCTATGAAGAGCCACATACGGTTTATCTGTTTTGCTCCAGCATTACTTTCAGCGCCTACTGTCCCTTACTAACCTATTTCATCTGAATAAATCTTCCTTATTGACATTTGTTTAGTATCTATGCACTGAGTTACTTTATCTTGTATGTGTGTGTATAGATAGATAGATAGATATTTACATACATACATAATAAATAAATGTCTCACTCCAGTATTACTCTCGTCCTGCTGGTACTGATGATGCCACCGCCTCCTGTGAGTAGCGTCCGGTTTCCATGGAGACACAAACATTCTAACGCCCCGAGCGTCCATATGTCGCAGAACTACTACGTATCGGCACATGTCTAACATGACCCTCTCGGCTAGCCGTAGCTCCTCCTTCTAATGCGAGAATATCACGGCAGCCATGTTGGTTGTGGGCAGCAGGGGCGGTAACACTGTAGTGTGTCTTGTGCGTTGTGGGAGCAGGGCTGCAGGGATTGGTACTCCAACGCCGGAAGAGGAGGCCCCGCATGTCCGGTTGTCTGTTGATATTGTTGTGGTTTAGCAGGTAGGTGTGTGTCCTGCAACAGGCACAAGTTGTAGTATTGGTGCATCTGAGAGCTGCACACTATGTGACCAGAACTGGGAGCAAACAGGGAGAGGCTGGAACAAGGGATGAACTGGAGAATATATGAGCTGCTTTATTTATAAATACTCAGTGGTTTATATACTACAGTGTCTATTCAAAATATGAGGTATATAGTTATGAGATGTATTAAATTGTGCATTTAGAATAAAGTTGGTTAAAAAAAAGTATAAATATTTAATTTTGTATTAAAGGGAACATTCTGTCAAGGAAGCATGGAGGAAGGAAATATACATTTATGGTATTTTATTTGGAAAAAAAAAACAGCTAAAGTACAATCTGTAAGGTGGAAAATATGCACTAACTGCTGAAGTGCTCATTCAGTTTAAGTGGAAAGAAGTACAGTAGATATTTGATATACAAACAGGCATATTTAATACAAATTATGAGGAGAATATATATATATATATATATATATATATATATATATATATATATATATATATATACACGTAGATAGGATATTTATTTCCTTTACGGTATATGCCATAGGGAAGGTTGGCAGCATGTCAGTATTCATATTTAAATGAAAGACTGAAACGTGTAGACTGTAAGTCTGTGAGCTTTCAGTCTTTATTGGTGCTTTAGGGAAAGCGCTATGTATGTTATATTTTAAGCTCAAACACAGGGCCCTCCGTTATTTGCAATGTATTAATATTGTATTTGCCTGGATTTATTCCTTTGTGTATGCGCAAGAAATCACCAGCACTGACGGCTGCAGTGCCAGCAAGTATCCGCTAGATGGTGCCGTCAGGTTTCAGGGAAGGCCCTAATTATTCCCTCCTCCGACGTGGCACAACTCGGTGGCGCTAAATCGACAGCGAGGCCATCTCTATGTTTGGTGCGGGCACTCCGCCCTCGAAGGCCTCAGGCGCGCCTCTTGTAGCTCAAGGCCTCTTCTGTCGGTGCACCTTATGTACAATGTGCAGCAGTATTCCAAAAATTGTCAGCGCCATCTAGTAGTTGGCGACGGCACTGCTGCTGCCAATCTTTTGCGCAGGGGAAGAGGGAAGAAAGGACCTTGCCTTGTACTTAACCCTTGTATAGCGCTTAAGAATATGTTGGCAAGTTGCAAATATAAGATATAAAAAAATAATTGCTGTAGGGTATTGTTTAGGATGCTTTTACACTGGAATTCTGTGAGGATGAAATATAACTAATTCTTATCTCCATTTATCTCAAATTCTTCATCCTTCAGTTCTTATTGTATAATATTGTTAGTACACCATGGACAGCAATGATTACTAACTTTAAGTATGTAAGATAGTATGGTAGTAGATCATTGTGAACTTCAAACCATATCAAATTGTAAGTTACCTCAAGTAAGGTATCTACATACAAAAAAATACATTTTCCGCAACATTATTTTAATCTGTAGGTTCAGAAATGCAAAATATTTTTCCAAAGATAACTTATCGAACTTCTTTTTATGATATAAAAATATGGTGGATTGCAAACTCAAATTATTGGAGACTATAGGCTATAGGTTTCCCTCTTTGTCGCATAAAAAAAAATAGTCCTGGTGTTGTTGGTTTGTTCTACTTGAGCTTTGCTTTAATATACTGACATTTTATGCACAACAAAGTGAGCATAACCAGGCTACCTGACGTGGTCTAGGTAGTGGAATAGTTTGAGATTATACAATGTTAATCAAGATTGCTTTTTTTAATTACTGAATATTTCCCTCATACAGATACCAAGAAGTGGTATGGACTTGCCTTACTCACAGCAGAATGCCTGTGTCAGGAGCTCAGTGGCCTCCAACTGGAACCTGGCAGAAGCACAGCAAAAACTCAACAGCTTGGCACTTCATAACTCAGAGTCTTTAGATCAAGAACAAGCCAAAGCTCAGGCTGAGGTGTCAGAGCTGAAACGTAGCGAGGATGAGTGGAGAAGGAAAGAAGCCTCATTACAACAGGGTGATAGCTGGGGACTGTGCTCTACAGATGTTCTTAGCCAAGATGTATTTAATAAGGTACTGTATCCAGCAGTAGGCACAAATATATACAGTAGACTCTCAGTTATCCGGTACCCATGGGGATTGGTAGATGCCGGATAAATATAGATTCTGATTGCTTGTGAGTTACTATTAAGAGGCCTAGATTAGCTGCACATAGGATGCTCTGCTAAGTATATTTGTCAGTGAGGGCTGTTCTAGCAGCAGCAGCTTTCACTCCTCACACACAGGTACGTTCGGCTGGAGGGTGCAGTGCTAACCCTGGGGAATGTAACACCAACACTGCTCTGGCTCAGTCACTCATGCCTGTCTGCTTCCATGTAACATTGAATTGTGGAGATGTGCAGTGGATGAAATCTAGGTGCCTGTAAGCATTGTGTGGCATGACAACCTGGCTCCTGCCATTTGTTGAGCCCTGTAAAATAAATGTTTTATTTAAAGTACAGTATTCAATTTTTTTTCAGGTTGCTTGAGTTCTGGTTAACTGAGAATGTACTGTAATCCTTAAAGAGCTACTGTAATGCTCCATCTTTCTCGATTTTTAAGTAGTAAAGACTATTACAAATAACTTTTCATTGTTTTGTGATTAAACCAAAGCTGATCTTTTGTGGGAAATCTTATTCAGAAAATTGCAGGTTTTCCCTCCATCTTTGGGCTGGAGCTCCTTCCATCTTTTTCAGCCTCTTAAAGAGTGTTCCGCACAGAAACTTGCAGCTGCTGGGTGCTGGAAACAGAGCTGTGAAATAAGGAAATGTCCCCGCAGTCTAACTGAAACCTCCCAATTTTTATAAATGATGTGTAATAAATGTATTAATTAAAGTAATTTACAGAGAGATGTCATAAAGCAACGAAAGAAAGTGTGCAGACACAACAAAAATAGAACAAACTAAGAATCATAAACAATTCTGGGATCCACTGTAGAGATCAAATAACGACTGTAGAAAAATGTTCATATGTACCTATAAATGGCCATTAAAGTTCACACATACAGTGTTTTAAAGCTCCAAATTGTATGTCATATCGACAAGGTGAAATTATATATATATATATATATATATATATATATATATATATATATAACAACATTGTACATTGGCCCTTTAAATCAATAACAGAGCTGTGCCATAAAGCAACAAAAGAAATTGTGCACACTAAAATCAAAGCATATATTATTTGCTAATAGTGTATCATGTTGAAATTTAGTGCAGGTTAAAATTGCATGAAAATATTGGTGCTCTTGTAAAATATAAAATGTGTCTCTCTTGAAAACTAAAGTTTATCGAAAAGTAGCTGATTTTGTGGTAAAGGAAAAATGCATCTGCATTTCCTAAAGTTAATGTAACAATCTTAGTGAATAGGTTCTTCCATTTTCATTTTTTTGTGTGAAATATATTAATGTATCTGGGCTCCCAAGACTTCCCAACCTTGAGTTATGGCTCCCACTAGTTTATAGTCAATCTGCCAAATGCATTCTCAGTCTGGTTTGTGGGGTATATATTGGGCTGAAGAGTTGAGCAAGGTTTAGTTATTATGTTATTTTAGAAGTCTGATTTGTAGATCTGCGGTTCTCTTTCCAACCATCCAAAATTGAGATTATCTTGTTTTTCAAACTTATTTCTATTTTACACATACTATAGATATGAATATGTTTATGTTAGAAAGCATTTAATTTTGTTTGTATTGTTTGTTTTCTTACTCCTCTTTACAGAGTTTTATTAATCAAGTTAAGAAAAACAGATTGGAGGATGAGGATCAATCATTACCTTTTATACAGAAATACGAAGACAAAATTCGACACTTTGGTATGTAGATGTCTGTTTATTTTCCATGTGTCGTGGGAAAACATTTGTATTTGTGCTGGATGTAAATACAAAGCACATCATAACTGTAGCACAAGTAAAAGGATTATTGTGATCTCGTTTATTAGCAGATGTGTCATTACACTGATAGTTTTAGATGTTCATTATTTAATGTAGTGTTCATCAAATTGCACATTACTGCATTGTCTGAATATAAATAAACATATTTGTTCTTTTCCAGGAATGCTAAGTAGATGGAATGACAGCCAGTGTTTCCTGTCTGATTGTCCAGATCTAGTTTGTGAAGAAACTGCTAGGTATCTCCTCTTCTGGTGTTTCCATTTAGAAAGTGAACAGGTATAACAATGTTAATAATATAAGCCAATGCTGTCCAACTTTAGTGTGGAGGGAAAATATATTTAAATTGGTCAGTGAGCTTATGGGCCAGATTTAAATATTTAAACATTTAATATATCTCTCTCTCTCTCTCTCTCTCGAGATATATATATATATATATATATATATATATATATATATATATATATATATAGTACATTTGAATGTCTAAAACAAGTTAAAAAAAACTGCTTCCAGCTCAGAATTCCGAGGAAAAACAGTTAATACACTGCATTCTGGGAAGCTGAGCAGGGACATGCAAATGTGTCCACAAATGCCTCACTTGTCAATCCATAGCCCATTTTAAACATGGCTTTCTTTAAGTTAATTCCTGCTGTATTACACCACTTTTATGTAAAGCCAAGGTTGGGTTATACACAAGCTGGGAATCCTATCCATGTACAGCTGTTTCAAACTTACTGGCTATCATCAGCATGGAGTGGGATCTCAGCCTGTGTTTTGGAAATTATGAGTAGGTAGTTCACCACAACAATCATTTATAATATGGTGGGCAAAAGAGCGATAGAAGCCCTCCACCGTACAGTAGTACAGTAAATAAATAGTACATCTGTGTTCACATTTGAATGTCTAAAACAAGTAAAAAAACTGTGTGTGTGTGTATGTATGTGTGTATATATATATATATATATATATATATATATATATATATATATATATATGAAATAACTAAGCATTTGTGAATTTAGATATAATGTCCCAAGTTTTTGTGAGGGGAATTTCTTTGTGGATTTTCTCTTATTGTACTCTAGATGTAGGATGAATAGAGGATGCAAATAAATCTCTGTTGACTATTTCTAAAAATATTGTGCTATTCTGGGGTCTGCCTGTTGAAAGCAAATTAAACCAATCTTGCTATTTTTTTTTATTTTTATTTTACACATCTATGTTGTGGAAGAAAATAAAAAAATATAGTGATAATTATTGCAGTGTTTGGTAAAGCTTGTATTTCATAGTAGCATTTTTCACTGGTATCTATGCCACAATAAACCTTGTCCATTATAAAGAATTCTGATTACATTTTAGTTACGCTGTTGTCACATATAACATTATGATTTATACGTACTAGTGTGTGAAGATTTGAAAACTCTGGGAGATTCTGTAAACGTATCCAATAGGGACACCTGGAACTGGAGAAGTTATAAAAAAAAAAAACTTCACATCTTAATACTGGTGTAGTCAGTTATATTTTACACAATTCACAAAGGTCTGAATGTATTTTCGTTAAACAATAAAAATTCTTTTTTGATCACTGTTACTTTGGGGGAGACATTTTCTCAGGCTCTTTCTTCATTTTGTTTGGTACCCACCCCCACAACCCTTTGCCACACCTGGCATTTGGCTTACTGTTTTCCTTAGTGAGTATTTTCTCATAATTAGTGCAGAACTGGAATTTATTTTTTAGTTTATGAACATTTGCTCCTTAAACCTGTATATGTGACTTATGTTTGTTTCTTTACAGAAAAAAGCACTTATGGAACAAGTTGCCCATCAAGCAGTTGTTATGCAGTTTATTATAGAAATGGCAAAAAGTTGTAATGTGGATCCAAGGGGGTGTTTTCGATTATTTTTCCAAAAAGCCAAAGTAAGTAAAGATTGAATTGAATGATATTGTAAGAACAAAACAAAGCAGTAGTTTATATGAGCCATACAATCTTTTTTTGCCTTAAGTGGTAATGTTAGCAAAAAATATAAACATTATAAACATTACATTGGTCTTTTGTTACTGATTTTGTTTTTACAGAATAATTCATTTTGTCAGTTTAAAGTATGCTAAACAAACTCACTTTGTATTCTGTTGTAATACACAGGCAGAGGAAGAAGGGTACTTGGAAGCGTTTAAAAACGAACTTGAAGCATTTAAATCAAGAGTACGTATGCACTCCGAATCCCAAAGATATGAAGCAGCAATGTTACAAAATCCTTCATTTCCTCATAACCTTCAACATATGGGTATACAGCAGTGTCACCAACAGGTTTGTTACACAATGTATACATATTTTACCAATATTATATTCTATTCTGTTAAATCAGATTGTAAAAATTGTCACAAGAGATGTTTTCTAGTTAAGAAGTAAGAGGAGACCACATAACTTGTATTAAAATGTTATTTTTTTGATAGTAATCTTAAGATACGTTTAGCCTATAAAGCTATTATCTCCTTTCCACTATGAGTATGCAGTATTTGGAGGGTGCAAACTATATACATATATATCATGATGTAAAAATGATACTGGAAGTGCTGCAACAATATCGCGTCTCTACAAAATAAGTAGCTTTTTAAATTAGCTACATATACAGTTCACCCCACATGTACAACCTGTTTAGTCCTGAAGTCATATTCCTGTAAATGGCCACTTAACATGTAGATGTATCTATTAAAGGACCTCTGCAGTTTAGAAAAACTAAATCTTAAAAAATAAATAAATATTTCGCAAATAAGCAGCATAAAGCCATTTTAGAGAAAATCTTAGTTTTTAAAGACTATGTTCCATTGTGTCTGTTTTCAGAACTATCTGACAACTTGGAGGTTCAAGTGGTATGTGTGTATATTAATCTGTTATTGGAGAAGATGGAAGTGGGATTTGTCAAATTCTAAAAGCTTCTACGATATAACTTCTTACCCTTCCCTCTTACACTGTTAGACACAGGTTATCACAAGGATAACATCATGCATGCTATCTTCCTTAAAGTATCATGGATATCTCCAAGGACCCACAGAGGAATCACTTTTTTCTAAATACAAATTATCAGAAAGTAATAGATTATTAAATCTACATTCAAATAATTTACCCCAAAACACTTCTTTTCTTTTCCACTTTTGTCTATGCCAGGGTGTTTTACACAGCCATCCTAACACTGGTCTGTGTCAGAGGAACCCAGCCGAGCAAATAGAAGATGATGAATCGAAGATGATGGACATTCAATAACAGAGAGAAGCACTTGAGCCAAGATGTAATGCTACACACACAAACTGTGGCTGTATTCTTATCAGTGACAATTATTAACACTCAATGCTGCACTTTATTTTATTTTTATTGTTTTCCGAGAGGAATATCCAGATACGTTTGTGGTGTCTTAACAGCGTGAACATTTTGCTGCTATTTTTCCATGTTAAAGGAAAGAATGGATATGAATGCAATGCTTCTGCGTAGATTTGCCTTCAATCTGATACTTGGTTTTTATCAGGAACAATTATTCAAAACTTGAATAAAGATTATTCTATTTACAATACTAATGTCTGTCCTTTCTAGACTTGTTTTCCTTTTTGTAGTCAGTTTGCTGGCTTATTATTGACTAGTTGAGCTGTGATTCTGTTCATACAGTCTAAGCAATATGGGAGGAAAGAAATGTATTTGCATTTAATTTTTTTTGTAAAATTGTTGAAATGAAGAGGCGATATTAGTACTGTTAAAGTAAAGTATTTGATCCCCTGCTGATCTTGAACGTTTGTCCACTGACAAATAAATGACCAGTCTATCATTTTAATGGTAGGTGTATTTTAACAGTGAGAGACAGAATAACAGAAAAAACAAGAAAAACGCATGTCAAAAAAGTTATAAATTGATTTGCAGGTCAGTGAGGGAAATAATTATTTGATCCCCTATCAATCAGCAAGATATATGGCTTCCAGGTGTCTTTTATACAGGTAACAAGCTGAGATTAGGAGCACGCTCTTAAAGGGAGTGCTCCTAATCTCAGCTTTTTACCTGCATACAAGACACCTGTCCACAAAGGCAATCAATCAATCAGATTCCAAACTCTACACCATGGCCAAGACCAAAGAGCTGTCCAAGGATGTCATGGACAAGATTGTAGAATGGAATGGGCTACAAGACCATCGCCAAGCACCTTGGTGAGAAGGTGGCAACAGTTGGTGCGATTATTCGCAAATTGAAGAAACACAAAATAACTGCATTTCTCACTCAGTCTGATGCTCCATGCATGGTCTCACCTCGTGGAGTTTCAATGATCATGAGAACAGTGAGGAATCAGTCCAGAACTACACAGGAGGATCTTGTTAATGATCTCAAGGCAGCTGGGACCAAAGTCACCAAGAAAGCAATTGGTAACACACTACGCCGTAAAGGACTGAAATCTTGCAAGCCCCTCTGCTCAAGAAAGCACATGTACAGGCCCGTCTGAAGTTTGCCAATTAACATCTGAATGATTCAGAGGAGAACTGGGTGAAAGTGTTGTGGTCAGATGAGAACAAAATTGAGCTCTTTGGCCTCGACTCACCGTGTTTGGAGGAGGAGGAATGCTGCCTATAACCCCAAGAACACCATCCCCACCATCAAACATGGAGGATGAAACATTATGTTTTGGGGGTGTTTCCCTGCTAAGGGGACAGGATAACTGCACCGCGTCAAAGGGACGATGGACAGGGTCGTGTACCTTCAAATCTCGGGTGAGAACCTCCTTTCCTCAGCCAGGGCATTGAAAATGGGTCATGGATGGGTGTTCCAGCATGACAATGACCCAAAATACACAGCCAAGGCAACAAAGGAGTGGCTCAAGAAGAAGCACATTAAGGTCCTGGAGTGGCCTAGCCAGTCTCCAGACCTTAATCCCATAGAAAATGTATGGAGAGAGCAGAAGGTTTGAGTTGCCAAACATCAACCTTAACGACTTCTACAAAGAGGAGTGGGACAAAATCCCTCCTGAGATGTGTGCAAACCTGGTGGCCAACTACAAGAAACGTCTGAAGAAACGGGTTTTGCCACCAAGTGCTAAGTCGAGGGGGTCTAATACTTATTTCCCTCATTGACTTGCAAATCAATTTAACTTTTTTGACATGCATTTTCTTGTTTGTTTTTTGTTATTCTGTCTCTCAGTGTTATAATACACCTACCATTAAAATTATAGACTGATCATTTCTTTGTCAGTGGACAAAGGTTCAAAATCAGCAGGGGATCAAATACTTTTTCCTCCCACTGTAGTTGCTTTTGAGCCGCTAGGTTTAATTCTAGTATGTGTTTTCTGTTTGTATCTCACAAGTGTATACTGTGACTGTATGTGGCTTATGCCAGGTGATAGTGTGTGCCAATTCATCATCTTCCTTCGCGCTTCTCTTTCTTCAATAACTTGCACCAAATTTTATCAAATCCCAGACACCTTTTCTATTTTAGACCACAGAAATACCTAATCCTATCTTTTATTATGCCATTTCCTGAATAGTGGGATTCAAACCTCTCTTGTAAATTCAACAGAGGGTAAAAGGTTAAGTAAAGCCATTTTCAGGAGTCTGGGCCCCATAGTTTGCTTTGAAGCAAAACTGGTTGCTTTAAATTCCCTATGGAAATTAAATTACTTTTAAGGAATGCAATTAGTTTTTTTTTGCTTTACAATTAACAATGAAAACTCACCATGGACGAAGAAGACCAGCTGTCACAATATATTGCGGTGTTCAATATATCTGCAGGGCCTTTATAAGTGTGAGTTCCAGTGTAATGGGTAAAAAAAAAAATACATTTGTTTTACATTTTTGTTTTACTTTTCTTTTTTCGTGATTTGTTTTCATTTCAAAGGGCTGCTTAAAAGCACACACACTTCTTCACACCAAAAATGTCCCATTTATCAAATTGTGTATCTTTTTTACACCTATATACATACACTACACACAAACCATATGGAGATGTATCAGATTTCTTTATTATTCTACAGAGTATCCGTCTCATACTAGCCAAATCCCTTAAAAAATATGTATTTTAATAGGCTCATAAACAATTTGAAAAGGTCCCCCCACCACTAGCAAGAAAGATTTAATATAAAAATGAAATCCTCTGTAAATATTAAAGGCACACAGCAAAGATTTAAATATTTGGAGAAATTTTAAGGATTTGTAAAATTAATATAAAATTAGAATTGGTTGTTAGTAAATTTGAGTGGAAGTGTAATATCATTGAGGGATTGTAAAAATCCCTCAAAAGAACTACCCTTATCCCGCATGATTAAATATTTGCATAAGGAGGCAGAACATGTCCGCAAAGGTGATAGATTTTGAGCTCAACCAGAATCCTTATTGTTTGCAGTGTACTTTTGTGGACAAAACAGGTCTCGTGCCTTGTTTGGGACATTTATGTATTCTAAGAATGTTGTTGTCTCTGTTTAATGTTTATATAGTGGGAATATTTTAATCTCCTTTCTATTTACAATAGCTACTTGACAAAATTTTGTTCTAAAATGCTTATATTGAGCCACACAGTGCAGAGTTTTATGAAAATATAACAAACATAGGACAGAGCAAATTCATTAAAGTTAGATATTTATTTCCACATTGTTAATCACATTCATTGTTTTCACCTTCACAGACTAAGAAAATGCATTGTGCTTTTGGCACCAATATTTATGTGTGCTTTGTCGCGCAACAAATGCATGTCAATATTTATGTGTTCTTTGTCCCGCAAAAAAGAATCCAATGAATCCAGACTATTATCTAATTAGAAATATATGAAACATTATCTGCAGACCAACCATTGCTTCCTTACTATTGCACCCTAAAACAACCTCCAAAACAATCTGTAATAATGCAAAAACATTAGTGTCTGTTGGCTACATGGAAAAAATCACAAGTGACCATTTTCATTCAAATTTACACTATTGTCTACAGTTTTTGTTTTGCGACGTTCAGTCGTGTCTGACTTTCCATGACCTCATGGACTGTAACACACAATGCTGATCCACTTGCCAGTTCCTTCTCCAGTGGGCCACAGCATACAGATTCTGGTATCCCTTGGTGGTCTCTCATCCAAGCACTAACCAAGCCCAACCCTGCTTGGCTTCAGGATGGTGTGACCTCTTGGTTCCGTCTGGAATTGAACCCAGGCTGCAGCGATGAAAGCACTGAATCCTAACCACTGGAGCACCAGGGAACCCTATTGTCTTCAGTAGTGATCCTCAAACCATGTGTGAGCACCCAGCTCAGAGTGGCACAGCGATTACTGGTGGTACAGTGAGTGTGATGAAAGAGGTTGGGTGACGCCAATAATGTAAAGTTATCAGACTATTACTTGAGCTCTGTCTTAAAATCACTTATTACTGGCTATTTTATGAAACTGCCACTTACAAAATATATACTTTATCAGATACTATTAGCAATGTGAATGGTTTTCAGCTCCGTTTTAGTTTTGCAGTATACAATACTTGGACATTATTTTTCATGTATTACTTCATTAGTACAGTGAAGTGTTAAATGTATTTAAAAATTTTTACCGGGGAACAAAAAGCAAAAAATAAGAAAATGTGATCAGCATGAATGTTACGAGCAAAAAAACAGCCGTTACGGTTATGTTCATTGACTGGCAGGGATATGAACCCTGGAACAATTATGCAGTCAAAGCATTTTGTTAGGCACTGGGACTTTTACAAAAATACCTAAAGATTTTAAAGTATCCTCATTCAGATGCAACAAAGAAACTAAAATGTAACTTTCCATTTCCATTTAAAGTACCTTGTTTATTCTGATTGATGTTATAGTCACTACTATCATATATGTCTTAATAGAAAACATGACCATGAATGACCACACTACCCATACAACATCACACATCTTGTATCCCAAAATATATATATATGTATTCCAGACACTATTTTGTAAATCAGACATTATACGTATTTTCAAGTGTATTCAGGTTTTCATTTATTTTTGTTATTTTTTTTTTTTTTACGTGATTCAAATATTACAGATTAAAAGTAATTTTATGTTTTAAAATCACAATAAAATCATGTTATCATTATTTTACAATTACTAATCCAATAAAACTAATGTCATTATTATTATTTTACAGTTACTAATCCAATAAAACTAATTTGTTTAAAAATATCTTCCAGCTCAGTTACTAAATAAATTAGTAGACACTTTTACTTTATGTAAAATGCAGCTGGCACATAAAAAAGATTTTCTAAGAAGTTTTAAAAAAAAAAATCTAACTGGCTCAGTAGGTGATGACACTAAAATAGCACAGTTTACATTCATACTGTATGGCACATTGCAAGTTGCGGTCACAAGAGTGTTAACACTAGTGGGGGGAGATCTTTCCAATTCCAATATTATTCAATGGAGTCCCCAAATGAAAATGAAGCTCCAAAGAACAGCATAGGGATTGAAATCTCTCACCTCACCAGGGAGAACTCTCATTTTAGTGAATATAGCACAAGGTTCCCACGTGTTTCTTCTATGCGATTCTTTCTGCTTACTCCTGCCTAACATTAGGCAGTTTAGTGCGCAGGAATGCTTCAACGTGTGGCCAGATCTTGTTGGTCTCTGTCCCAGAGAAAGTTTCCAGTACACCCTTGTTTCTAAAGAAAGCAGAGACATGTCAGGCATATATATATATTCACATGACTGCATATGTTTCCATATACATTCACATTCTCAGTAAGCCTGGAACTAGATCTGGCAGGCATTACTGCAATCCAGCTAAACGTCTACAGCAGCTGGGATCAACTGTGCTGGGTTCAAGATGAGCGCCATATTAATAAACCTCTATTCAGCCCATGTTGTTTTCACATATTACATGCAGGACTTTTGAATGCTGTCCTGTATTGTATATTAATAGTAATTTGTGCATCCTGCAAGTGGGAGTCATTAGATTCTATGTAGAAAGAGAAATTAAAGCATTGGCTTGGAGATTTAGAGAAGAAGACTATGACTTGATATTTTTATTCCCAATTATATTCAGATCCTAAAAGGACCACTGTAATTCTGGAAAAAACTTTGCTTGTGAAGTATGTAACAAATTAAGAAATACTAGCAGCTATACAAGCATAAAAGCATTTTTAGAGACACATTTAAATGTAGCAGATCGCTTGTGTCCTTGTTGTTTTCAGAGGGTGAGGAGGGATGGTTAAACTACAGGGATTTGCACTTTTATTCAGTGAAGTGGCTATGTATAGTGGCATTATTTCAACAGAACTGACTATCTGAAGTCAAGATTTCTCTCATTCCTCCCAGTGTCTAATCCTGTTAAGAACAAAAGCAAATATATGGCACCAGTTCTCAGTCACATTAAAGCATGTCTATGACACTGTGAGATTGCACACGTGTATTTTTTGTAATTGTCGGTTACCTCCCAACTGCATAAGGCAGTTGAATTTGACTGGATGGCAGACCTTAAAAAGATCAAAGTGGACTGTCCAGTCTGAACAAATGGCATAAGTAAAATAGTATTTCTTCTTATATGCCTCACTGTTCCAGTGACCACGGCATGAGCTCTGAGATATTGTAAAAATCAGTCAAATATATTAATAACTTAAAAAATATTTTTATGAAGACATTTATATGTATGACTGAATTTCTACCACCTTAACATTGTCTTTAGAGCAGAAAACGCTTTGGGATCCACATGAGTAGTGGTCATAATGGAATTCTGGAGGGGGCACCCATTTAAAGAGGCAGATTTAATCCCTCATGTTAGACTTCTTGGGGGGGAGGGTTAGAGACTTTATCTAGTCTTTAAGACATTACCTAAACATCCAGATGCCCACTGCTGTGATTCACACGTTTTATTACTTAAATTTCAACTAACTTTGCTCATATTCTTGCATTGTACTCCCCAACTGTCATTCAAATTAAGAGAGCTAAACTATATCTCACCTATAGTAGTCCAGGACAGGTCTCGTCATAGCCTCATAGGCCTTCAGTCTCTTAGTAACAGTTTCCGGTTTATCATCTTCTCGTTGGATCAGTGGCTCACCAGTGACATCATCGATTCCCTAATAATAAAGTAATAAAGCAACAGACTATAATTAAATACAGTATTTCAGCTCAATTTCTTAGTCCGTACCCACTTATTTTTTAAATCTAATGTTTTCATAAACTTCAATGCCAGGAAAAAAGGATATATATATACATAAACATATCATACACAAACACAATGACGAAAACCCATACGATGGACTTAATAAGATTACTGAAATATTAAAAAAATAAAAAGAGAAACCTCAATATCTGCAAGGCTTATGTGCACAAATGTATACTAATAATTTACAGTCTCTATCCCTACCAACAGTTAGCCATAATAGTCTAGCAATTCAACGACGCCCCACCCACATAATGTGTCCCATAGATTCTACTTCATGTAAAACATCCCTGGGAGTAATTAGTAATGATGAGCAATTAGTACATTCTACTATTAAGATAGAACAGAGTCTATGTGGAGAATCTGAAAGGCTGACAGAGATAAAAATACAAACATTTTAACGTAAATTTATTGCAAGGAAATGCATTAATCAAGTACTTTTTATGACCTATTTTTTTTAATTATACCATATATGTAGCCTTTCCTGTGTTCCTTTAGTTTGTAAAGGAGAGCTTATGACTAAATTCCAATGCAGATAAACTCCACAAACAAAGCCAACAAGCACCTGTTGCAAACAATACTTAAACCAAACAGAAGAGATTGACAAGAGAACTTCCATTGATCAATAGGTGTAAATCCCCACCTGTTTACTAGCAGAGGAAAAAGATATACTGTACTCCGTAGTAATCCAAACTCACAATCACACTACACCTTGTACACAGGAGATTCAAGTCAATGACAGGTAAGTTGTCAATTTACCGGGACTTTGGGAGGGTTGAATTCAGTGTTGTACACTTTGCCGCTGCCAGGATGGATCCATCGTGCAGTGAGACGATCCTGAATGGTTTGGAAAGGCACATTCAAGTCGATCACAGTGTCTATCTGCTGAGCTTTACTCAGGGCCTCGGCCTGTACGACCGTCCTAGGAAAGCCTAATATACAAAGATGTATGTTTTATTTTTTATCCACCTTTAAAAATAATTTCACTGTAATGTTTTCAGTGCTTATATGCAAAACTATACAAACATATTTGCAGATTTTTATGTCACACACTCATTTTAAGGTACATGTGCTCATTCTGAGATGTCTTAGAAATTATGGAGCACTCATCTTTCATCTTCTACTACTTTGGCAGCAATATAGAAATATTTAGAAATAGTCTAAAGTGATATAAACAATTTGTGCAACACACTGGTTTAACACAGCAATCAGTGTGCCAAGTCCCATTTTTATGAGATACGCTCAATCAAATTAGGTGTAAAGGCATCACCATTCAGCTTGTTTCATAACTGGAGCGTAGAAGAGATCAAGATGAAGACATTTATATTTCAGTTACTTCCAATGTAAATTGTATTTAAGAGTAAATTTATTTTTTTATTGAGAATAAAATATGGATTGAGACGTATTAAAATAAGAGTAAACACTACGGTCTTACCATCTAACAGCCAACTGGTTTTTCCTATGTTGTTGAGATCTTGCAGTATAAGCTTGGTCATGACCTCATCAGGAACAAGCTGACCTTGGTCAATATAAGACTTGACAAGAACACCAATTTCTATGGAAACAAAAAGTAATATGATTAGTATTTTAATGATTAAATATATGAAATAAAACAAATATAGTAATATATAAAAATAGACTTGATGTATTCACATTTCATCATTCTAAAGTGAATCTACATATTTTATATATCACTGGTCCCTTAACATATTGTATCATTTCATATATTACATAGTATATTTATATTTGCCATTACACGTGTTTTTGGGAAGAAGAAGAACATTGGATGATGCAACAACAAAACCAATGTAGGAGTGTTTCTGCATTAATATATATTATATATAACTATAATTTGCTTATGTGAACGAAACTCAAAATCAGTTGACAATCCATCTAGGGCAGGCCTGGGAATTGTACGGCCCGCGGGCCACATCCGGCCCTTTGGCTGTCCCTGTGCGTCCCCCTACAGTGGCCTACAGTGGGATACAAATTTGTGTCCTAGACAAAAAAAACACTGCCAATTGTAAAAGGGGGCAATTTGTGAGCAGCAGTGTTGTGACTAACTGGGATGGATAGCATTCTGTAGACACTGCTCCTGGCACTGAGAAAATAAAAAAAAAGCTATAAAATTAATATTGAGCAGAATGAAGTTCAGCCTATGGTTCGGCCCTCCACAACATTCAGAGTTTCTCATGTGGCCCCTTTGGAAAATGAATTGCTAACCCCTGATCTAGGGGATAAAAATTAAAAAACAGTATTCGTAGTGTCTGGCTTGAATGTTTGAAAACTTTGAGACGGACTAAAAGCATAATTACATATGAGGGAAAAAAGTAATTAAGCCTGTTTTTAATTAGAATACAAAATTGATGCCTCTGTAGGACCTTGGAGGCATCCACAATACATTAGTGGAAGTTGTCTGTGTGAGAGGTGGAAGGGGGTGGTTTTAATTTTAATCTTAATTACCTAACAAATGCCTCTTACTTCTCCCCATTTCCCGACACCCCATCCCTTCCCCACTGCTAGATTACAAAACACATCCACATGATCGTCTCTCAGGAAGTGATGTAACAAACAAAAATGGATTCCTTTATTCACAAAGTCTTCAAATATTCTAATTTTTCCCAAAACATATTTATCACCATGGTTTATACACCTGTTAATATTGTTAGTTTTTTATATACTTCACAAATAAGAACCTTTTTCCTTGAAGAACAGTAGTCCTTTAAATTCAAGAGATAGTGTTTTAAACCTTCTGATGGCACATAGATGTGTAGCTGGCTCGTGTCACTCCATTAAAGGTCAACATGCTGATATAAACAACTTTGCAATATACTTTGCTTTAAATAAATAAATAAATCAATATATATATATATATATATATATATATATATATATATATATATATATATATATATATATATATAAATATATACATATATATATATATATATATATATATATATATATATATAGTCTGCCAGTGTTCAGAACAGCCCTCCTACAACTACCTATATTATCTTGAAGATTTTTTTATCTTAACTGAGGAAGCCACAGAACGTTTTGGGAAAAGCGTCTTCTCCTTTTTTCATTTTCTAATATGTATGTTGTATCAATTTGGAATAAAACCATCTATACATATGGAAGAGTGTTTATGACAGAACATTTGTACATACATAGCCAGTAGTGGTATATTTATATATGACACTATCTGAAAAGTACACATCATCTCCGGGAGAGAAGTACAACAAGTGATCCCAAACTTCAATCAGAGGATCACAATTATCTGCGATTAAAATATCTCATAAATATTGATTTATCCATAATTTATGAAGTGACCTGCACAAAGTTTTCTGTGCGTTCTCTCTCCCCCATCCTTCTTCTTTTTATGTGTAAATAGAGTTTATTTAAATAAATAAAAAAAACTATACATGTCCCTTTTAAAAAGCAAGTAAAACTGGGTATATCCATTTTTTGTTGCTGCATTTGTATGCAAATGAGCGGCTCTCTCACATTAATTGGCTGCTTTGATGTGTTAAATATATTACTGTCTGCTTGTTTATTTCTGAAAGTAAAAGTTGGAGAAAGCCTTGGCAAGCTTCTGTCCAATTTAGAGTTGGATAGTAAAGCTAAGGTTTTCCTAAATGCCCCTTTGGGAATGTCCCAAATGCCCCTTGGGAAATCCCCTAGATGCTTTTGGGACATTCCCAAGACAGTTTACTCTGATATTGCTGTTCAACTGTTGTAAAAAGGCTTTAGATAACTCTCACTCATGCATTATGCACTACCTTGGGACAGATGAACCATATTGGAGTATCCAGGTTATTCCAAGTCCTGGAGGACACTAAGATTATGTACAAATAGGAACAAACATGTTTATTGTATAGTACTTCTCCTTACAAATTGAAAAACAGATTAGAAAAAGTTATTATTAACCATTCCATTGTCTTTCTTCACTTCAATTTGGAGGTATAGAAATTATCTGAAAGATCTGAGCAAATACTGGCAGTAACTCAAACTAATTTTATAGTTGCCCACAACCTAGGAAGAAACTATTTGGCATAAGGAAATACAGATCTTCCTAGAGCAAATTGCTCTGAAGCTCTGATTCAGTTAGAAGAAAGTAGGATTCCGCTCTAAAAACATCTAAATAAATAAATAAATAAATAAATAAATAAATATATATATATATATATATATATATATATATATATATATATATATATATATATATTACAAAATACTTGTCAGAGAGATAGTGCTTAACACTGAAAATTGGTAATGATTGAACTAAAGCTTGGAATTAAAATTTAGATTTAATAAAGTTTTTCTCTAAAATACAAAGATACGCCGTTTAGCCTTTAGTTTTTCATATTAATTTAAGGGTATCTATGAACAGATGTTTCAATAGCCTCAGTATACATTTTTGATAAAGTGAACTTAGAATATTATAATAAATCCAATATCTAATGATGTCTATGATATAGGGAATATAATGTATTCCTATAATCCTTTCAGTGTTAAATAAGATATGTGCTGTGAAAGGGTGAGGTAGTAATGGGGAAAAGTGAAAACCTTGCTATGTAAAATATAAAATATTATTTATAAAGAGAATTGATTAAGTGAGTAAAGTGCTTAAGTGAAGAGATTTATTTAATCTATTTCTATTTGAAATTACCAAAAATTATGTATATAAGATTTGTATAAAGGGATAAAGTGCTAGAGTTAATCACTAGACAGGCATAAACTGTTTGTTTGAAGTGCTGAAAAATGCTTATATGACGGTGCTAAGTCTATGTATACAAGTGAGTATTGACTGATGAGAAAATACTTAAGTGAGTATTATTTAAAGTGCAAGTGCTAGTGCTAAAAGGTATATGTATATATATATATATATATATATATATATATATATATATATATATATATAGGGGGATTGCTATTACTAAAGAATGAGGGGATTACTGTTTTAGCCCCTTTGAGTATTTATATACCGTATTTATCGGCATATAACACGCACCTCATTTTAAGAAGGAAATTTCAGGGGAAAAAAAAAAATTCAAATAAAGAACTTTGAAGCAAAAGCCTCAACCTCAACCTCCCTCCTCATCCTCAACCCCCTCCTCAACCTCCCTCCTCATTCTCCCTCCTCAAACCCCCCTCATCCACCCCCCCCATCATCATCCTCCTTCCTCAACCCCCCTCCTCAACCTCAACCCTCCTCCTCATCCTCAACCTCCCTCCTCAACCCCCCCATCCTCAACCCCCCATCCTCAACCCCCCTCCTCATCCTCAACCCCCCTCCTCATCCTCCTTCCTCAACCACCCTATCCTTAACCCCCCTCCTCATCCTCAACCCCCCTCCTCAACCTCCCTCCTCAACCTCCCTCCTCAACCCCCCTCCTCAACCTCCCTCCTCAACCTCCCTCCTCAACCTCCCTCCTCAACCTCCCTCTTCAACCTCCCTCTTCAACCTCCCTCTTCAACCTCCCTCCTCAAACCCCCTCCTCAACCTCAAACCCCCTCGTCAACCTCCCTCCTCAGCCGCAACCTCCCTCCTCTTCCTCAACCTCCCTCCTCTTCCTCAACCTCCCTCCTCTTCCTCAACCCCCCTCCTCATCCTCAACCCCCCTCCTCATCCTCAACCTCCCTCCTCAACCTGCCTCCTCAACCCCCCTCAACCCCCCTCCTCAACCCCCCCATCCTCATCCTCCTTCCTCAACCCTCCTATCCTCAACCCACTCCTCAACCTCCCTCCTCAACCCCACCATCCTCAAACCCCCTCATCCCCCCTCCTCAACCCCCCCATCCTCATCCTCCCTCCTCAACCTAAACCCCCCCGGGTCAAGGAGCGGAGGCCGGAGCAGTAGGGGTATTTAGGGGGGTTTAGGTTGAGGGGGGGGGGATTTAGGTTGAGGAGGAGGAGGGGGTTTAGAATGAGGAGGGGGGGTTAGAATGCAGAGGGGGGTTTAGAATGAGGAGGGAGGTTGAGGAGGAGGAGGGGGGAGGGAATATCGGCGTATAACACGCACCTATCATTTGCCCCCTATTTTCAGGGAGAAAAAGTGCGTGTTATATGCCGATAAATACGGTACCTTATCCTATTATTTGTATATTCTTCCCCTAAATTAGGAAAGATTACTAATCTTAAATTATACACTTCTTATATTATACATATGGGCAATCCTCATATATTTAGAGACCAAAAATCATCGGATACCCTTATTAATAAAATTGGTCTTATCTGTGCAAAACGATAAGTGTTAAAAAATAATACTTGGGAAGTGGCATTAAATATTGGTACTGATGAGGCTTAGGTATTTTAGTTAAGATATTTAAGTTACTTTTATATCTTTAAAAAAAAAATATATATATATATATATATATATACACACACATGTGATAGTTGCTGTCAGTAAGTTTATAGGTCGGTTACCACTAAACAGGGCAAACTCACTACCAGCATCTTGAAAAAAGTGACTGTCACATATATATACCTTTTAGCACTAGCACTTACACTTTAAATAATACTCACTTAAGTATTTTTTCATCAGTCAATACTCCCTTGTATACATAAACTTAGCACCTTCATGTAAGCATTTTTCAGCACTTCAAAAAAACAGTTTATGCCTGTCTAGTGATTAACTCTAGCACTATATTCTACATCGCAAGGTTTTCACCTTTCCCCATTACTACCTCACCCTTTCACAGCACATATCTTATTTAACACTGAAAGGATTATAGGAATACATTATATTCCCTATATCTTAGACATCATTAGATATTGGATTTATTATAATATTCTAAGTTCACTTTATCAAAAATGTATACTGAGGCCATTGAAACATCTGTTCATAGATACCCTTAAATTAATATGAAAAACTAAAGCCAAGTGGTCCACAGAGGCCATAAGAGGCCGTGGGGGCCACAGGGCCTGCAGGGGGCACAGTGAAGGGGCCACATTGGGCTGCGGGTGACCCACAGTAGGTCCACAAGGGCCATAAGGGGTCGTGAATGCCACAGAGGGCCCTGGGGGGCCACAGTGAGCCACAAGTGGCTGCAGGGGGCCCACAGGAGGTCCGAGGGGGCCATAAGGTCTGATTGGGCCCCTGGGGGGTTACAGTGAGCCTTAAGGGATTGCAGGGGATGCATTAGAGGTCTATGGGGGCCATAAGGGGCTGTGGGGGCCACAGGGGGCCACTGTGAGCCACAAGGGGCTGCAGGGGACCCACAGGAGGACCGAGGGGGCCATTAGGTCTGATGGGGGCACCTGGGGGGCTACGGTGAGCCTTAAGGGGCTGCATGGGACGCATGGGAGGTCTATGGGGGTCATAAGGGGCTGTGAATGCCACAGGGGGCCCTGGGGGGCCACAGTGAGCCACAAGTGGCTGCAGGGGGCCCACGGGAGGTCCGAGGGGGCCATAAGGTCTGATGGGGCCCCTGGGGGGTTACAGTGAGTCTTAAGGGGCTGCAGGGGATGCATTAGAGGTCTACGGGGGCCATAAGGGGCTGTGGGGGCCACTGTGAGCCACAAGGGGCTGCAGGGGACCCACAGGAGGACCGAGGGGGCCATAAGGTCTGATGGGGGCACCTGGGGGGCTACAGTGAGCCTTAAGGGGCTGCATGGGACGCATGGGAGGTCTATGAGGGCCATAAGGGGCTGTGGGGGCCACAGAGGGCCCTAGACCATGTTGGGGGCCACAAGCGGCTGCAGGGGACCCATGGGAGGTCTGCGGGGGTCATAAGGGGCCATGGGGGGGTCACTGGGCTGGCAGGGGGCACAGAGGGGCTCCTGGAGCCTGTGAGGGGCCACAGTGTGCCAGAAGGGGCCCCACAGGAGGTCCACAGGGGCCACAGGGATCTATGGGTAACTGTGGGGGCCCCATGGGAACCACGGGGGCCACAGTGGACCACAAAAGTCCTGCCAAGGCCACAAGAGACACACCGGGTGGGACGCAGGTGGGACACAGGTGGGACGCGGGGGCCACAGGTGATCTGCAGGGGCCCTTCAGAGGTCAGGGGACTTGGTGCCTTGCACCTTTGGCACCGGCAGTAGCTCCGCCTATGTCACGCGAGTCTAAGCTCAAAGACAGGCCCTCCATTCTTTTGAAATGTGTTAATATTATTTTTGACCTGTACTTAACCCATGTACACAGCTGCAGAATAGGAGTCACATTAAATTCCCTCAACGTGTAAAACCATAGCTCGTAACGTAGCCGGCAAGACTTACGACTATTTAACTGGCCTCGCAAAGCAACCCGCTGAAAACCCAATAACAAACAACAGATTTAGCCTCATTCATACCACATCCATACCCTGTATTAGTACCTAAGTAAAGATCCAACCCATAGCACTTTAAATGCACATATACACACACTATTGTACTCTTACGAACAGGGAAAGTGATGATAGGTCTTAGAATTAATAGCACAACATTCTCAAGCTTGCAAATCGGCCCAAAGAAAAACTTAATTTCAGGTTTAATTTCCGTGTTATATTAAGCCCGGCAATCAATGTGTTAATACATATAATGGAAATTGCATGTAATAGAATAGCATATTTACGACTTTATCAATATTGCATTATTTGTGAAATGTGGGTCCGATCGTAACTCGTAATTAAACCCCCACCTCCATTTTTCAGTGACATAATTATGAAGATCTCTGTTGCCATTGACTCCAGCTAAAGCTGTAACTACGAGTTTGACTAATTGATCACGTTCACGACCGCGCATCCAACCTTCAACAAATGGTTTACGGGTTTGCATCTCAAGCCCGCAACTCACAGCTCGCTCTTATTTAATAGATCTGTAACTCGGCCAAATTTCAATCCTGCAGCCGTTGCGGGTCTCACATTGCACTTACGGGGTTTGAATTTAATGTTGCTCCAAGTTGGAGTGTTACAAATAAAGAATAATAATAAGACAATTAACTCAAATGCAACGCAGATGAAAAATAGTGTATTCGATCTATCTTATCCCGACTAATGTCTTGAGATCTCCAGTGATATATTTCCAAAAATTCACAAGGATCTATGCCACTCTGTATCATTTAAAAGTGGGGGAAAACAATCCCACTAGTGTCTCACTTTAATGAAAATGTACTATAATGATGTTTAAAATATTATGTTTAGATGCATGACAGAAAATGTAGCTCTTTCTCACCTCATAGAATGGAGTGCCAGCCCCAGCAGTAGATTTCAGTAGTTTACCTGTGCACAGGTGAGTTAATCCCTTGTGTACTCTCATTATGATAATGAAACCTTTTCCTCTCTATGTAGAGGTGTGAAGCTCTTATCTTCTACCTTATCCAGCGTTTCCACTTCTGAAGAGGATGAGAGATATCCAGTAATGTGACTTCAATACCCAGTAATTCACAACACTATTGAAAGCTTTACTTTCTAAAGAACATAATCTTTTGCATAACAAACCAAGCCAATAGAATTAGAAGCTCAAAGTCACATTTACGTTATCAGTCATGATCTCTAAAGTCAGAACTGCAATATTAATATATACTTAAACGCATTCTTTAGGCAATTTTTTGTTTTATATTAAACTAGGTTAATTAAAATGTATCCTCCTCAGTGGACATGTAAAATTTACAGTTACTTCTAAGAAACCCCCAGTGTCAATAGGGAGACCTGTGTCCAACTCAGGACCTATATCGCCTTTCTTCTGGACCTTCGCTGCATTATTACATTTATCATATATGCCACCAGAAAAAATGCCTCAGATGGACCCTGGAGGGATCCATGATACATAAGATAAGTTGAGTGTGTAAGAGTTACATTTCTGTAGAGTTTGTAGTTGCATTCACTGAAGCCTCAGATTCTGGACCAGTGAGGATGCAGGAGTGTGGTGTCAATTTTAATCTTATACAGTTATCAAACAAAAGCTCTGTACTTCTCCCATTGGTCAAACATCCACCATCATTTGGCTCTCAGGGTATGCTGCTATTGTTGGTTTGGTACATACTTAACAAAGAGTTTTTGTTATGTTTTTTACTTTAGTGGTCCATTACATTTAGTTTTTCCTATATCTCATTCATAGTGAAAATTCAATGTTGTGACAATCTGCCATTGTATTCAAATGTTTGTTTATGCATCCATAACAATTGTGGATTCTGCACCTTGACTTAAAAAAAATGTGTAAATACATTCAGACCTTGAAGAATTTTGTAAAACTACAACGGACTGATCCTTCAGTGTGAGGCCACATTACAATGGAGGCCTGGACAGGTAGGGCAACACTGATATAACACGCTCACAAATGCAGCTTTTGCTACTCTCGCTGACAGTTTTTTTCCAGCATAGTCAAATGACAGATTGCTTTCACCTGATTTTTATTGCTGCCCCTTCCTATGTAAAAGATGTTTTTATAGGAGAGATGGTGACACAAACAGGTGAAATGTGTTATATGATGGGAGTGACAGGCAAACGACAGTGAAAATGTGTAAGATACTGGCTTATCATACAAGAGTAAAAGCCACTTACAGTCTGTCTCTCAATAGCATTTTTTTAAATGCTGTTGAGAAACAATCTACTGTAAGTGGCTAGTATGCCTAGCACCCTGGGCTGAAGTTTTTGCCCAACTGACAAAGATACGTGGGTTAGAGCTAAGTCCAGATCCAGAAATAATCTTACTACATATTTTTCCTCCACTGTCTTTAAAAGTTAAAGCCCTTATGCTGCAGGTTTTGATGGTAGCAAAATCATTGATAGCCTCCAAGTGGAAGCAGAAATACATCCCGTCTTGGAATGAGGTTAAAACAAAAGTGGATAAAAACCGGCTGCTTGAATTAAACTTTATGGACTTGGGAGTTATAAAAAAAAAAAAAAAAAAAACAGCCTCTCCTGGTCTTTATGGGATAAATATTTCCCTAGTATGTAACTGATAAAGCTACTGGTCTTACCCAGGATTTTCTGGCTACCTCACCTCGCCCCGCTCCTCTACTCGCCCTTACCCGCTCTCCCTCCGGACCTGAAGCCACAAATGGAAGAAGTGTGAATGGAAGTGTGTTAAGCTTGAATCTAAATTTTAAAATAGCAGTTCTTGTTATCATTGTGAAGCTATTGGGACCCTATTGAAAATTAAACTATGTAATGAACTTAATGGAGCAAAGGATCAAAAGGGGATGGAACGCTTTAAAAAGGAAAAAACAAACAAAAATAATGTAAGGAAAAGGAAGGAAAAGTAAGAATGTTAAAAAAAGTAAATGCTGGAATTCGTTTTCTTGATATTACTAACTAGAATGATGTTATGTATAGTATTATTATGTTTCCTCTTGTAACATTATTGCTATTTTTGTAAAAAAAAAAAAATATTGGAAAAAATAAATAAAAAATAAAATAAAATAATGTTTAGATATGTAAGCAAACAAACAAA